>CM060398.1:89580557-90780557 GCA_030545235.1 Helianthus tuberosus | reverse complement strand
CATAACTAGTTACTTTTACCAAGGTTAACATCAAAATTCAAACCTCCATGTCTAGTGTTCATGAACTACACCTAGTACTACTATCATAACATCAATATTCATCAATTTAACACTCTAATTCAAGTGTTCGTCATCTAGTTATAAAAACCCACTTAACATATATATGGGAAATCATCAAATTCCTAGTTTTTCAACACCAATACATCAAGTTTTCAACTAGGGTTTTGTTCCTAGACATGGATTCAACCCAATATCACTCATGCATGTAACATTCATCACAAAATTTCGATTTACGAGTGTTCATGACAAATCATAATCATCACCAATGTCAAAATTAGACATACCTTATGATCTCCTATCTTTGGTGATCATGATCTTAGCTTGGAACCGATTTCTAGTCTGTTATCTTCTTTGAATTTGAGGGATTTCATGTAGTTTAGGGTTTTGAGAAGAGCTCCCTTTGGCTCTGTGTTTTCAATCGACCAGAAACACACTTATGTGTGTGTTTTTGTGTCTAATTTATTTTTAGCTAACTCAGTTTCAAGTTTGTCACTTTTAGTCCCTTTATTTTGGTTTGTTATTAAGTAGGCCATAACCTACTTATTTCTAGTAACATTCCATCTAATTAACTAGGTTAATTTTTCCTAGTTAACTTAATGGGTTCGGGAAGTCATAACCTGTTTTATTTCGAGTCCCGTTAACTCGGGCCTTTTACATACTTTGTTTTCTCAAAGTATTTATCCTCCTTTTTAATTAATATCAAGTTTATTTATTTTACTCCTAATATTCGCCGGGTTAAATTTTACCACTAACGGTATTTTAGCCGTCTCTTAGTATTAACAGGGTTTGATTACCAAACCCGTTTTCGGGGTGTTACAAGTCTACCCCCCTTAAAGAGGTTTCGTCCCCGAAACCTTATTTATGTATTTCTTTTAATTTAGGCTAAACGAACTTAGTTTCGTTTTCAAGACATTCATTCGTTCCTTTTTTATCTAACGTTTTCCTCTATATCACCGCGTACCTCTTCAATGTGTAAGGCCTCGCGGGCCGTTACTTACAGCTTATAACCCTTTATCTTTATTGACTGAGTTGTCACTTGACCACTTAGTCTCGTTACTCTTTTAACAGGTCTATCTCGCGCTTGTGTTATATTAACAAGCGCTTGTATTTGTTATGACGCTTTCTTAACTTTGAATAGTTTTACCGGCTAGACTAATTAGTCGCCGTCACTTCATACCCCGTAACTCACGTTACTACGTGATCATTTTCTATATTTCTTTTCTTTTCCGTGAGCGTGTCACGTCACGTTTAAGTTTAATTCAACGTTTCTTTATCATACTTCTTCTTTTCGAATGTATCGTCTCACACCTATCGATGTTAAGACCCATACTCTCTTATATTTGTTATTTCCGAATTCGTCTTATAGTATTCATATTTGTTAAAACGTTATTTCTTACTAAAACTGAATTTTAGTTTAACGTTTTTCTCTTTAACTATGTCAATTACTCATATCAAGGAAATTGACAACCCATAATTTATTGTTTTCCGTTCTCGTTTTACGCGGGGAATCATAACAAGTTCCCTTACCTTACACTATTGACCTGTAGGTTCCTTCACTTAACCTCGTAGGCTATTTCCTTAAGCTTTCACCTCTTTAAGGCGAGGCCCTTATGATCCCTTTGCTTCAATTCATGACCCGTGGGTCATTTTGGCCCCGTAGACCTTTACACTAATTAATATCCCGTAGGTTATGATGATCCCGTAGATCATCTTTTATCCGAGTCTTTATTCAAATGTGTATACGTTTATATACGCATATGGCGTTAAGGCACCCCTTTTTATGTTTAGAATTATTCACCTTTACCTTTACCTTTTTTTTTTTGGATTTCGTTTGACCTTGACCGTAGCCTAAGGCTACATTGTTTTCTTTCGAATTATCTTTCCGACTTCTTGACTTCTAACGTCAATTACACGTCGGTTTGCCCTATACTTACCGTTACCCGGTTCTTACCTATACTTCTTTACGTCCCATTACCCGGGTTCTTTTATTTTAATGTTTTTAACGCCTATAACTCCTTTACGTAGGTTTATTAATATTTCGCACTTTTATTTATTCGATTCGTGCTTACTTACTTTAGCAAGTGTCATCCTTTATTAAATTTGTTTGACTTGTTCGTGTGAAAAATCATCACTTATGAATGTCAAACTTCAGTCTTTGTTCGACCCGTTCAGCTTTGAAATAGTTGAACGTAATTTATCAAAATTTCTATTTGCAGTATCTTATCGTCCTTTAGTCATGACCCAAAACCCAAGTCTTTTTGACTTTCCATACGCGTTCCTGTTTCTCAGTCTACGCATGCCTTTAATTCCTTACCCATCAACCGGGTGTTTTACCGGAATCGTTATCATTGCACCCCTTCCGGTATGCATTAAGAATTCATTTCGATTTACTTGGTCATCTTAGCGAAATCCGTCGCTTTTATTCGACCATGTCTTTTATTCTTTACGTGACCACCATTGGCGGCCTTATTAATTATGAGTGACGATTATCATCGTTATCCTTGCTTTACTACGACTAAAGTTAACAACATTGATTATCTTTTTCGTGTGGGCAACACCTTTGTTTTTATGACCCGACGGATCATCTATACTTTGGTTTTACTTGCCCATTTTGTTCACCATGGCCCTTTCGTCCAAGATGACTTATTTTCGTGAATTTTCTTTTGATCATTCATTTATATCATCATTTACATTAATCCTTGTCCCTTCTCACGGGCTCATTATCCTAATGTAATACGCTTTCGTCACCCGGCTGTGCGTTTACATTATTATCAACTATTTTGCTCATTTGTTTCATTTGGGTACTTTTTAATTTGTCCCATTCACCCCGTCCTTACTACATCGGATGTAAATGTGTCCGCTATAAGAAGTTCATGGTATCATATGCCACTACTTACTTGGCCAGAGTAAGCGATTAACACATGACACGCATGACCTTTTTATAGTTTTCACATCACGCCCTATGTAAGTAATGCCTCTATTTGTTTCTCTTGGAAACAATATCCCGAATACATTTTCTATTCGGGTTTTTCCAAGTTTTTTTTTAATCTACATATGGAACTTTCAATTTCTACATATTTGTTGCATATTACTATTTGTGCAATTTAAATTTAAAATGTGCACATGGTAATGCTTGCCCTAACGAGCTTCTCTTGCCATTAGCCTTGTTCGCGACCGTTACTCGATTTAGGTCCTTGATGAGCATACTCTTTGGACCGTTCCTCTGTCAAATCTGCGATTTGTTAAACTCTCGCTATCTTCATATGCAAGTGTCCTTCAACTAAAACATATACAACAGTTAGTAATTTCGACATTAAAGGATGCCCGTATTATAATACAAGGCTTTTCTACTATACGCATCAACGCGTGTAATTTCGTTGACTATATCTATTCTATATCGTTTTTATTGGTGTAACGTGTATTACACGATAACCATATGTGTTGTTCTCAACACTTTAATCATACTAAACCATTGATATACATGTACTTACCGGATTTGCGATCAAGCCACGAACCGAACACACTTTATTCTTTAACCATGAGCTCTGATTACCAACTTGTAACACCCTTATTATTATTTAACGATTTTCGTATAACTTACGAAAATAAACGGGTAATTATAATTTCAAATACATTGAAAATACGGGTTTCATTAAACTTTATTTACAGAATTAAAACTATACAACATAACATGTGTGAGTTCGTTATTTAACATAACAACGATACATAGTGCGGAAGCTTATTTCTTGATCGTGTTCGGTTCTTCGTTGTGCTTGATCGTCCTCCGGTGCTAAAATTATACCTGAAACTCATAAAACATGAGTTGGATTAGTCATACGTAACTTAAAACGTATTTAAACGAGTCCGGGAAGCGAAACTGATTAAAATAAAATTTTTTCGCTAAAACATTGCTTTTCGCGCCACGCGAAGGCACCCAGTTTCTCCCTCGCGCCACGCGAGGGAGACCGTTTTCCAGCAGCTCTGGAGCTGGGTCCTGCATTTTTCAGCAATACCAGTTTTTACGGAAACGGCCATAACTTCTTCGTTATTGATCCGTTTTATGCGATTCTTTTTCCTACGCGTCCGTAATTTAATTCTCCATCATATGGAGTTAAAATCCAACATCCCACATAATAAATTTTTGAGACTTATAAGCCTTCGACTCGTTACCTTTTTACCGAATTTTAACCCGTTTATGCATTTTATCAAACAAACGTATTTGTTTGATCCTTATATCACATACACTTATTCAAATTAATGTTATATACCATTTTAGGTTCTAATCACAGGTTTATTACACAATTTAAACCCATTTTCGCTCGTATGCTTATTTTGACCCGTTAAGGATATTTAAGCACTTTAAAGCTTGAAATCGCTTTCATTCATTTCTAGCATCTTATTCCTACATTTATTATCAAGTAATCTTCCACCACAACTATATGTGCGTTGGATTTAATGTGGATATCTATATGTTCCGAGTTTTTACCCCTCGGATTATCATTTTACGGCAAAGTTTCATATAAAGTCTTTCGACCCAAGAATTTACATCTTTCACTACCTATACTCATTCTAAGTATTTATTCAATCATAAAACTTGTTTCCGAACCACCTTTAAGGGTCGTTTGTTCGAATTAGCTTACAAGGGCAATTTGGTCAATTTTCATCCTTCTTTTACTACAAGGACCTTTAAATACTTGTTTGACTCAAAATCCGATCTTTTAACTATAATTCTTGATTGTAAACCCATGTGCTTCTAAAACACTATAATCATAACTCAATTTATTCGGTTTACCTAAAAGATAGCCGAATATCTATATTTTAACCTTGTCTAACTCTTATAGAAATCCAAATTCTACATGATGAGTTGTGTTATTATACATACCTGGCTCGGATCAATATATTGACCCGTTTCAATACCTTGCCTTAGTGGCTGCTAAGTGATAGCGCTGTAAACATCCATGTGCTATTTATTCCCTAAAATCATACAACTCGACAACCCATTAGTCGATATTGTCAAGGGTGATAATTTCACCTTTTGACCCGTTTGGTCTAAATGACCAATTATATTAGCGAGATGACATTTATTACCACCTCGTATATATAACTCGCTCCGATTTACACCGTGCGGTCACTTTACTTATAATTCCATTTCTTAAAACTTTTTGGCCTACTATGGCTTACGTCATAATTGTCTTTTTCGTAATTAACACGACAAAATGATATTCTAAAATATATGACTAGTGTAAGATATACTTACCTTGCATCCGAATTATGCTTTTCCTCCATTCTTGATTTGTTTGACCCGCTTCCTTTCCCAAGCCTCCACCTAGCTCGTTAGGCGTCAAACTATTGTCAACATTTACGAGGTGGTTAAATTAGTCATTAAAATCACGACTTTTCCACCTCACTTATTTTCTATGTCGAAACTTCTATTCGACTTCTTCATTAGTTAACTTAACTTATCAAAAGTTAACTACTTTGATCATTCACACAATTAAGTCAAGATTAACTTTATGCTTTGAATCCTTATCGGTTCATACTTCGCATAATTTGTCATATTATTCAAATATGTGTTTCACCCGAAATTTCCACATTTTAGCATTCATTTAGGCATTTTATCAAACACCTAATGGGCATACTTTTACACATTTAAAAACTAGTTCATAACTAGTTACTTTTACCAAGGTTAACATCAAAATTCAAACCTCCATGTCTAGTGTTCATGAACTACACCTAGTACTACTATCATAACATCAATATTCATCAATTTAACACTCTAATTCAAGTGTTCGTCATCTAGTTATAAAAACCCACTTAACATATATATGGGAAATCATCAAATTCCTAGTTTTTCAACACCAATACATCAAGTTTTCAACTAGGGTTTTGTTCCTAGACATGGATTCAACCCAATATCACTCATGCATGTAACATTCATCACAAAATTTCGATTTACGAGTGTTCATGACAAATCATAATCATCACCAATGTCAAAATTAGACATACCTTATGATCTCCTATCTTTGGTGATCATGATCTTAGCTTGGAACCGATTTCTAGTCTGTTATCTTCTTTGAATTTGAGGGATTTCATGTAGTTTAGGGTTTTGAGAAGAGCTCCCTTTGGCTCTGTGTTTTCAATCGACCAGAAACACACTTATGTGTGTGTTTTTGTGTCTAATTTATTTTTAGCTAACTCAGTTTCAAGTTTGTCACTTTTAGTCCCTTTATTTTGGTTTGTTATTAAGTAGGCCATAACCTACTTATTTCTAGTAACACTCCATCTAATTAACTAGGTTAATTTTTCCTAGTTAACTTAATGGGTTCGGGGAGTCATAACCTGTTTTATTTCGAGTCCCGTTAACTCGGGCCTTTTACATACTTTGTTTTCTCAAAGTATTTATCCTTCTTTTTAATTAATATCAAGTTTATTTATTTTACTCCTAATATTCGCCGGGTTAAATTTTACCACTAACGGTATTTTAGCCGTCTCTTAGTATTAACAGGGTTTGATTACCAAACCCGTTTTCGGGGTGTTACAAGTCTACCCCCCTTAAAGAGGTTTCGTCCCCGAAACCTTATTTATGTATTTCTTTTAATTTAGGCTAAACGAACTTAGTTTCGTTTTCAAGACATTCATTCGTTCCTTTTTTATCTAACGTTTTCCTCTATATCACCGCGTACGTCTTCAATGTGTAAGGCCACGCGGGCCGTTACTTACAGCTTATAACCCTTTATCTTTATTGACTGAGTTGTCACTTGACCACTTAGTCTCGTTAGTCTTTTAACAGGTCTATCTCGCGCTTGTGTTATATTAACAAGCGCTTGTATTTGTTATGACGCTTTCTTAACTTTGAATAGTTTTACCGGCTAGACTAATTAGTCGCCGTCACTTCATACCCCGTAACTCACGTTACCACGTGATCATTTTCTATATTTCTTTTCTTGTCCGTGAGCGTGTCACGTCACGTTTAAGCTTAATTCAACGTTTCTTTATCATACTTCTTCTTTTCGAATGTATCGTCTCACACCTATCGATGTTAAGACCCATACTCTCTTATATTTGTTATTTCCGAATTCGTCTTATAGTATTCATATTTGTTAAAACGTTATTTCTTACTAAAACTGAATTTTAGTTTAACGTTTTTCTCTTTAACTATGTCAATTACTCATATCAAGGAAAATGACAACCCATAATTTATTGTTTTCCGTTCTCGTTTTATGCGGGGAATCATAACAAGTTCCCCTTATGATTATAAAACAAGATTTTTGAAGATATGAAAGTAAAATAATATTAGTTACTGATTATTAAGAATGTCCGTAAATTTTTACATCAGTTGGACATATAGATTAGGAGTTATGCTCAATGACGTAATTAGGACGCTTCTTAGCGATTTAACGGCGTCATTAGCGTAAAGCCTATCTAAAACCCATTTTTGACACCAAACCTTTTACCCACTGATGTAATATAATATTTTAGGATTTTTGAAGATTTTTAATTATTTTTAAACTGATCATAAGCAAGGATTAGTGCCTTAATTCGGTTAATACCGAATATACCCTTTTCGGCTATAAAATGAGTTTTACAAATCCTTTTGATGCCAATCCTATTGCTACTGATATTAAATATTAAATGGAGTGTTTTGAACTTGTTTAACTGATCAGGAAACTCAGAATCCTGTTTTAACCCGTACGTCGCTTAAAACGGCTTTATACGCGTATTATACGCATAGTTTGGATTTAAAACTATTTTGACATATAAGACTTATAACCAAATGTTATAACCTGTTAAAATAAACTATTTTACTGATGTATTCAGACCCGGTTCACAGAAACTTAATTAACTCCTTTTATAATCTTTAAAATGACCAAAATACCCCTACGGGGCTTTTTATGAGATTAAACTCGTTTTGGGCATAACGGAAGGTATCCCACTGATATCACAACATATTTAAGGCATGTTAACTTAGGAAACCTGTTTAGGACTCTTATGGTTACCCGTTACGCTTCATACGCGTTCGGTTCGGTTTATGTAACTAGTTTACATAAATTAGCCGAAACGGGTCAAACCTTATCGGTTTTATCTCAAAATACAGAATGTGTATAATATACCCATATTATACAAGTCTCCGAACTTGTCAGGTCTAAATCACATTCTATTCCAGTCTTCGCTTTATCATGCGTTTGAACCGTATCTTCTCTTTGAAAACTAATCGGTCTAAGCCAAGGCTTAATAAAAGACCTGTTAGGATTCTAATAGGTTATTTAAAAACCTTCGTTCCAGATTTAGGAGCCCAGTAAAAGCTATCTGTACTTGCTGATTTGATACGGCTGGGGTTGAATTTATATTTAGCTCAGGTAAATACTTTTAACTTATTTTCCCTATACGGGCTTGGGGTACGGTATATAAAATACCGCTTAGTCGGGCATTGAATCTTTAATTGTATGACAATTAAAGTATTGAGGTGTTCCGTTTAATTTGTTTTGTTTGATTAAAGCCTTTGGGGGTTAATGACCGTTGTCCCGGATATCCCTGGCATCATTTTACGAAATGGCCACGACCTTAGCACACAGGTGTAGGCGTACACCTGTTAGTGTCTCATAATTAAAGTGGTGTGTCCATTAATCTTTAACCCGGCTCGATCCGGGCTACTGAACGCATAAGAAACATGTAAATCCTGTACAAGTTTATATATTTAAATAAGTAACCCAAGTTATAAAATATTATTTGTGCCATGTGCATTCAAATCAATCATTTTCAAAACCTTTTCAAAATGAGTCAGTTGATTGTATTTACCAGTGTAAACTGACGTATTTTCCAAAAAGGCTAAGTGCAGGTACTAATCGGAATCGGCTGGCTACTCCTAGCATCATTAAAGAGTCTCGCAAGCTTAGATGCCGAAAGTCTATTGAACAGTGTTATTTTATTTTCGATCCGCCTGTGGATCCTTTACTTCCGTTGTAATACTTTGATGTTACATTATTTCGGATTGTAATATATTTATCCTTTTGCTTCCGCTGTGCATTTATATATTGTGTTGTTTGACTATGATGTTGCCAACCACGTCACGATACTCCCCTACCGGGCCCACCGGTAACACGTGGAAATTTGGGGTGTTACAGGTTGGTATCAGAGCCAACATTGAGTGAATTAAACACTATCTTTTTGTGTTTAATCTCAATGACACATTAGCACATACCTTGACCTTCTGAGTCTAGACTTAACATAGGAATATTCTCAATCCTTATCTGGAAATTCTGCTTCCAATTTTTTTTATATATATTGGATACGTCGCCAAGCGAAGAAGCCGTAATAATAATTCTCCACACCAGGAGCCTTAAATTGCTGACCTTCGTATAGCGGCTAGGACGAAACATGCAACCAAGGAGAAGGCATTCAGAAATAAAATGAAGAAGAAACTCCTTTTGCTAAAAATCGTTTCCTTAATAGTCCTTATAAGGACATAATTACCTTTCAGTTCCTTCGAGGACAACACTATTCCTTTCAAGTCCCGTCTAGGACACATCTGTATTTTTAATTTTATAGTGGAATAATTAACCTTAAATTTTCATTCAACCATTCCTTTTATAAGATCTACCATTATTATAAAATGGCAAAATCTAGAAAGGACAAGACCTAGCCATGTGTCATTTTAAGACCGGGCCAAGATGGTAGTTCCATAATTAGATTCAGATCCATATTTAACACCTCAATTTAGGATTGTTCTGCGTTAAAAATTAATAAGAATCTTAAGAGTGAAACCTAGCCTTCGGGTCATTTTAAGGTCGGGCCATGATGGTAAGACCTGTTTAAAAGATTCGAATCCCTGTTAACATCTGTAAATATGTTAACACTCCTGGCAGACGTGATTCATTAAAATCACACACGTCATTCTTATTAATGGATTCTTCAAAAGATTCCTAACCCAATGTAATGATCTCTGAATCATGGGTTTAGATCATCACTTGAGATGATCACATTTCGACCATACGTGGTAATATAGCGCCTACAGGCCCTGTTCATTTCCATATGAACCAAAAGACAGTGGTAGTCATGACTCCCTGTCAGATAAAGGAAGTGAACTAGGTTCAAACCTTCATGCTTTGATTCTCTGAAATCATAGCTTATAATTTATAAATGTCCTTGTGACTAGGCCTGTTGTGCCAGCAATACCTTTATGCTTTGATTCTCTGAAATCATGGTTTATAAATTAAACTTGTCTACGCGACTAGGCCATTTGTGCTATTACTAACTTATAAATTAGGATTCATGATAAAAATCCTGAATAAAATAAATATCATTCCTTTCCTGCCAATTTAGATATTAAAAGAGAATCTTAAAAGGTTTGACCTAGCTTAAATGTCATTGAAGACCTAGATAAGATGGTAAAACCTGTTTAAAAAGAGATTCAGATCCTTGTTAACATATGAAAATGTGTTAACACTCCCGACAACCGTGATGCTATAAAAATCACACTTGTCATCCTTATATTAGGAATTTTTCCAAATCCCTTATTTAGCGTAAATGATCAATAGGAATCATGGCTGGTAAACGTCGAAAATGATGTACGCATCAAAACATCCATTTGGGATGTATATATACGAGTAAAGATGAATACATGAAAAAGATAGTTTTATTTCATAACTTCTTGTCAAGACAATGAACTATGAAATTTTCCGACCCAAAGGAATCATCGATTATGTTTTAAAATTTCCCTAGTGACAAGGCCTCTGGGCCATCATAAGTTCTTTGGAACAAGCCCTTGTGCTATATATAAAAGATGTCAGTATGACATTGGCAGTCGTGACTTATGTCCCCTGTCTAATAAAAATGAAGGATTATATTCCGCTTAAATGCCAAAGATGGTTTATTTAAACTTAGGCAAAACATAATCAAATAAATTAAATTCTATCGATTGGCCTATATGGTTTAATTGCGCCATGGCTATTTATTCATCAAATTCGACAATTCACTATATGATTAAACAAATTGTTTCTACTTGGATAGTAGCCTTCAAAGCTTCACCATGGCTGACTCCTCTGAAGCTCACCATCATCCAGTTAATCAGAATGATGATGCAAGACTGAATTTAACGGGCGCCGAGTTACAGGCTATGTTAGATACAGCTGTAAACAAAGCCGTGAACCGAGCATTAAGGGATCACAAGCGAAAGTGCAACAACACCCCGAAGCAAGGTTGTAAAAAGGGTAAGACCGGTTCAAACCATAACTCGTCCAAGCCAAAGGGGGCAAAGCCCAAATGCAATAACTGCAGGAAGCAACATTCAGGAAAATGCACCATCGACCCACGTGCTAATTTATGTGGAATTTGCAAAACCAAGGGTCACAAGACCTTGAATTGCAAGAAATTGGAAGATGCGACCTGTCATGGTTGCGGCGAAAAGGGCCACATCAGTACTAATTGTCCTAAGGCTGCCAAGGAAGGAGCAGCTAAGTATGGCAAGTATTTAAAGGACAAACAACAGTCGGGTGAAAAACTCATATGCAAAATCTGCAAGAAACAGCACTTCGGGAAGTGCAGGTATGGATCGAACTCGCATACACAGTCGAGAACTTTTGTATGTGGGATATGCAAGTCCAAGGGGCATAAGACCTTGGACTGCAAGAAGATGGAGGACGCAACCTGCTATGGTTGCAATGAATTAGGGCACATCAAAACTAACTGCCCTAATAAAACCAAGAAGTCTGGCGAGGCTAAGAAGACCAAAGCTGGAAACTCTCAAATGGATACTCAAGAGGTTATCCAAGAGGACAAGGTCACAACAGGTACTTTCTATATCAATAACGCTCATGTTATAGTATTATTTAATTCAGGTTCAGATAAGTCTCTCGTAGACAATAGATATTGTAAATCGTTAAATCTGCCTGTTAAAACTCTAAGCGTTAAGTATAAAGTAGAAATGGGCCGATAGTACCTCAGAGACTGTTTCAGCAATATTAGATGGATGTTTTATATCCATTAGGAATCATTTTTCCGATGTCCTATTTTTCCGTTAAAATATAAGGACGCAAAATAGTGAGAAAAATCGATGGGTTGCCTTGAAAATCAAGCCCATATTATGGGTGATAAGAAGCAATTAATTATCAAGGCTCCTTATGAGACAACCCTCATCATTTAATGTATCCGTGCGATTAGTTAATATTAAACATAAAAAAATGGTGGAATTGGCCGTCCCCGGAATCGAACCTGGGTCTAGGCCGCACCCTTTCGCGCGCCTAGCCAACTGAGCTAGGTGCCTAGTTTGTGAAATTTCTATTTTGATTTAATATAAGCACACGTACAATAATTTCCTTACTTCTTACTACAATCACCTACTTATCCCTCTTATGTTGACTAAGCACTTGGTGAATTCGGTATTTAATACCAAAACTTCGAGTATGGAAAAACTCAGAAAGAAATTTCAATAATAAAAAGGGGGCCATCGATTTCAAGAAAATTGATGGATGAAGTAGAAACCATTAGGTATATCAGCGGTTATGCTGGAAAGAACCTGGTAAAGCATACATCACAGTCATACGGTGGCAATACTTTTAATTAGTAAGGACATTAAAGAAATCCTTGAGAAGGATCCTCTTATACATTGTGGAATGGTCCAAGTTTTAAGGACCTTATTAGAAAAACCTAGTATCCGTTTCGCGAAAAGGGAAAAGACGGAATAAGAATTTCTGACTCTCGCCATAAAGTTCTAGACTGTCGACTGTATGTCGCAAATTTTAATTCACTGGCTGAGATAGTACCCTATTAAAGCACATAATTATTAGTGAGTAGCATTGGCAATAAGAGGGCACACTAAGGTTTCAAAAACCTACTCATTAAAAATCCATTATGGATCTACCTCAGCTACCCACGTTATAATGATTAAGAAGTAATCAGTCAAAGCTGAGACTGCCTAAAATTTATCTAAGATTTTACAGCTAAGTTTAGAAGGATTAATAGTGGAGGAGTTTAGCCCCCCTGTTGAATAATTAGAGACAGCTCACATTAGGAATCTCACCAGATAAACCCTTATTTGTGAAATTATTGCTATAAATTACAAGTGGTTTCGGGTGCTGTTAAGTCTCTCATAAGACCATAAACTTAGCAAACTTTTAGAAATTTTCCCTGTGAGAACTCCAGATATTAAGTGTAAGATAAAACTTACCTGCGAAAATCATAAGAACCATTTCTTCTGTTCTTGTCAGAAACCTCCAGTCATAGAAAAATTTTTCCTCTCTCAAAGAGGAAGTGCGTCAGCACATGTAGTTGATATCTCTTTAATCTCTATTGATTCCGAATACCAAATGGTATGATAAAAGCATCATATGAGGATTGGTGTATCTTAATAAATTCCATAGATTGCTTCCATGCCTGATCAGTATGGAGGTTTAATACATGGGACCACAAAGATACTCCGATGGTCATAGTGTACTAAAGTCAACTAATGGTATTCAAAGGAGATGTCCAGAATGGAATTGTCCAAGTAAATGTTCCCGATTAAGGAATTTGTGGACTAGTAACATGAATGTGTCACTAATTTGACACAAGCAATTATGGGTGAACTGGAGCCCGAGATATGGAAATCTCTCTGTAACCTCCTAGTACCTTGATTATCTTATCCTAATATTACCCTGTTTACCCCTGAGAGGCAGGTAGAGTTAAGGTTTAAATTCCGTTTAAGGCTGTGTTATTATTAAATCTCCAAGACGGTTAGTACCATCATTGGAAGAATCGAAACCCTGATTAAATAAGTTTAAATAGAGGGTTCATATAGCTTAACTCAATATCCTAGAAATCCGGTATAGTTAAGTATGAAAGACGGTTCATTTTGCTTATGCATTATCACCGTCACCTTAATTAGGTAACGATTAAGAATTTGCCATCAACTGCCCAGGGTCGTCGATCTGTTCGACTAACGGCAAGGATTAGCTATTCCCTAAACATTAGCTAAGCAGTGGTTGGAATAACCATCTCACCTTAAAAATAAAGCTTTTCTATAATAATGGATATGTAAGTATTAAGGCTACTCCTTTGGAGACCTTGTATAGATGGAATGTTAAATGTCTAGTGTTAGATAGAGAATTGGTAAGTCCAATTATCAAGATCTGAAAGTTGCTTGGGGGACAACAAATAAGATTATACAAATCCATAATCGATTGTAGGTTGCCAGTATATGGCAAGAAATCGAGGAGTTATGAAAATAGCAAACTTCCTAAGTTCTTGTTAAGGAATTTAGTTTAACAAAAGATATCACCCAGGAAGGGTGTACCAAATTTGTGAAATTATCAAACTAGTTAAGCTCTGAATTTATGGAAATCATTCGAAGGAAATTGAATGTATCAAGATCAAGTAGCTTGTAAGCTAAAACCTACTTAAGGAGTTTGACGGAGCTCGCAATACATTGCACAATAGTGACTGGAGGATGTGTTCCGCCAATAAGTCAAGAAGCACTATCACATAATGATATGCAGAATTATGATGTGATGAGCATCCTGTATCGATTGAGGATCGACAGGTCAAGAAGCTCCAAAAGGATACATACGCCTAATATAAGAGCCACTATGGGAGCTTGGAAAGACTCCAGATATGCTATAAAAGTTAAGTCCCTTATGCGACAAAGAGTACTTCCAGGATTTTAACAAATCTCGAGGTCGAGATTTCTTTTAAGGGGGTGAGGATGTAACACCCCGAAAATTTACGTCCTATAATGTCTTGACACGTGTCATAACCTTTGAACGTGTGAAAGAATATTCTTGAAGGACTAAAGTTGACAAACAATGAAACTATGTAAATACAAGGGTTCAAAGTGTCAACAATGAATAAATATACTTTACAATAACCCTACATGATGTTTATAACCTTAAACGAATGGATCATGGATCATACAAAGAGAATTGTGAAAGAAAGTGAGAGATTACAAACTACAGGGGTTAAATGTGTCAACATGTTAAAGATATATCTCTGAGTGACCTTTTAGCAAACCCGAAGCTTTGTAACAATTAATTATGCTCACTAGAATGCACCATAAAAATTTCACCAAGTTTCGTTGCCGTATGAGAAAGTTGTGATAAAATTCGTGTGTGAGGGTTAGAATCGCCAACATTGAAAATTAGGGCTTTTCGGGTGATCACAAAGTTACCCGAGGACTTGACAAAGATGGTATAAGCCTTGAAGCCCTTAGAATTCATTTTAGAAGGCTCAAAATGCAAGAAACAATGAGAAAGCGATGTTTCGGGGGACCAGGGATCAAAAGTGCAAAAATAAGAAGTCTGATGACAGGCTTGCGCACCGTAGCACTGGAAGCCCTACGATGCGCAGGGCATGCCCAGCGACAGAAAAGATGGACAGATGCCTGTTTCAGCCTTGTAACCGACTTAGATTGACTTGTTTCAATACCTTGGGCTTCCTAAAATGGTATTGAGGCTATAGGGGACACTTGTAAACATCCATGATCATTGGTAGCCTTGCATGTCAACAATCTATGAAGATTAAAGGCACTATATAAGCCCCTAAGTTGCAAACTCTTTGATCATACTATCACAGCTTCAACATCTGATCATTCTGGAGCTAAAGGCCATCTTCTAAGCATATTCTTAATCATCCATTAGTCACGTGTAAGTACCCTTAACCCTTCTTAATTGAGTTTTGATTAGTATTTAGCTTAGAAGTCAAACCGTCGTAATTACGGTTTGACTTAGCGATAAATCATAAACGGTTCAGAGTTTTGTCGAATTGAAAGTTGTTATAAGTTGGTAATCATATGGGCTTTAAAACCTTAAAAGGGCACCCACTGATTCCAATCCTAACTAAGTTGTTTGTCGAGTCAAACTTCTTTCGAAAAAGTCAACAGAAATGGTATTTTCAAATTAACGCATGATTAACGATGTAAAAGGCGTATAACCTATTTTATCATTCTTAAAACCTGATAATAAGCATAAAAACTTGTCTACGCTTGTTTGATTCGACAACTTTCTGTTTTGAACCGATTCGGAACCGAAAGACGCAAAAGTTTGACTTTTGCTTTGACTTCAGTTCTGACCCAGTTTTGATAGGTTTAGACATGCCTTAAAGTTCCATTAGGACCTAGTTACATGTTGGTATAACCCTCTGCGTTTATACCACATGAATCCTTAATTGTCCGATGTTTCCGTTAATCGCCTAAATATTGACCGTAATGCCCTTATGATTATAAAACGAGATTTTTGAAGATATGAAAGTAAAATAATCTTAGTTACTGATTATTAAGCATGTCCGTAAATTTTTACATCAGTTGGACATATAGATTAGGAGTTATGCTCAAGGACGTAATTAGGACGCTTCTTAGCGATTTAACGACGTCATTAGCGTAAAGACTATCTAAAACCCATTTTTGACACCAAACCTTTTACCCACTGATGTAATATAATATTTTAGGATTTTTGAAGATTTTTAATTATTTTTAAACTGATCATAAGCAAGGATTAGTGCCTTAATTCGGTTAATACCGAATATACCCTTTTCGGCTATAAAATGAGTTTTACAAATCCTTTTGATGCCAATCCAATTGCTACTGATATTAAATATTAAATGGAGTGTTTTGAACTTGTTTAACTGATCAGGAAACTCAGAATCCTATTTTAACCCGTACGTCGCTTAAAACGGCTTTATACGCGTATTATACGCATAGTTTGGATTTAAAACTATTTTGACATATAAGACTTATAACCAAATGTTATAACCTGTTAAAATAAACTATTTTACTGATGTATTCAGACCCGGTTCACAGAAACTTAATTAACTCCTTTTATAATCTTTAAAATGACCAAAATACCCCTACGGGGCTTTTTATGAGATTAAACTCGTTTTGGGCATAACGGAAGGTATCCCACTGATATCACAACATATTTAAGGCATGTTAACTTAGGAAACCTGTTTAGGACTCTTATGGTTACCCGTTACGCTTCATACGCGTTCGGTTCGGTTTATGTAACTAGTTTACATAAATTAGCCGAAACGGGTCAAACCTTATCGGTTTTATCTCAAAATCCAGAATGTGTATAATATACCCATATTATACAAGTCTCCGAACTTGTCAGGTCTAAATCACATTCTATTCCAGTCTTCGCTTTATCATGCGTTTGAACCGTATCTTCTCTTTGAAAACTAATCGGTCTAAGCCAAGGCTTAATAAAAGACCCGTTAGGATTCTAATAGGTTATTTAAAAACCTTCGTTCCAGATTTAGGAGCCCAGTAAAAGCTATCTGTACTTGCTGATTTGATACGGCTGGGGTTGAATTTATATTTAGCTCAGGTAAATACTTTTAACTTATTTTCCCTATACGGGATTGGGGTACAGTATATAAAATACCGCTTGGTCGGGCATTGAATCTTTAATTGTATGACAATTAAAGTATTGAGGTGTTCCGTTTAATTTGTTTTGTTTGCTTAAAGCCTTTGGGGGTTAATGACCGTTGTCCCGGATATCCCTGGCATCATTTTACGAAATGGCCACGACCTTAGCACACAGGTGTAGGCGTACACCTGTTAGTGTCTCATAATTAAAGTGGTGTGTCCATTAATCTTTAACCCGGCTCGATCCGGGCTACTGAATGCATAAGAAACATGTAAATCCTGTACAAGTTTATATATTTAAATAAGTAACCCAAGTTATAAAATATTATTTGTGCCATGTGCATTCAAATCAATCATTTTCAAAACCTTTTTAAAATGAGTCAGTTGATTGTATTTACCAGTGTAAACTGACGTATTTTCCAAAAAGGCTAAGTGCAGGTACTAATCGGAATCGGCTGGCTACTCCTAGCATCATTAAAGAGTCTCGCAAGCTTAGATGCCTAAAGTCTATTGAACAGTGTTATTTTATTTTCGATCCGCCTGTGGATCCTTTACTTCCGTTGTAATACTTTGATGTTACATTATTTCGGATTGTAATATATTTATCCTTTTGCTTCCGCTGTGCATTTATATATTGTGTTGTTTGACTATGATGTTGCCAACCACGTCACGATACTCCCCTACCGGGCCCACCGGTAACACGTGGAAATTTGTGGTGTGGCACTATTGACCCGTAGGTTCCTTCACTTAACCTCGTAGGCTATTTCCTTAAGCTTTCACCTCTTTAAGGCGAGGCCCTTATGATCCCTTTGCTTCAATTCATGACCCGTGGGTCATTTTGGCCCCGTAGACCTTTACACTAATTAATATCCCGTAGGTTATGATGATCCCGTAGATCATCTTTTATCCGAGTCTTTATTCAAATGTGTATACGTTTATATACGCATATGGCGTTAAGGCACCCCTTTTTATGTTTTGAATTATTCACCTTTACCTTTACCTTTTTTTTTGGATTTCGTTTGACCTTGACCGTAGCCTAAGGCTACATTGTTTTCTTTCGAATTATCTTTCCGACTTCTTGACTTCTAACGTCAATTACACGTCGGTTTGCCCTATACTTACCGTTACCCGGTTCTTACCTATACTTCTTTACGTCCCATTACTCGGGTTCTTTTATTTTAATGTTTTTAACGACTATAACTCCTTTACGTAGGTTTATTAATATTTCGCACTTTTATTTATTCGATTCGTGCTTACTTACTTTAGCAAGTGTCATCCTTTATTAAATTTGTTTGACTTGTTCGTGTGAAAAATCATCACTTATGAATGTCAAACTTCAGTCTTGGTTCGACCCGTTCAGCTTTGAAATAGTTGAACGTAATTTATCAAAATTTCTATTTGCAGTACCTTATCGTCCTTTAGTCATGACCCAAAACCCAAGTCTTTTTGACTTTCCATACGCGTTCCTGTTTCTCAGTCTACGCATGCGTTTAATTCCTTACCTATCAACCAGGTGTTTTACCGAAATCGTTATCATTGCACCCCTTCCGGTATGCATTAAGAATTCATTTCGATTTACTTGGTCATCTTAGCGAAATCCGTCGCTTTTATTCGACCATGTATTTTATTCTTTACGTGACCACCATTGGCGGCCTTATTAATTATGAGTGACGATTATCATCGTTATCCTTGCTTTACTACGACTAAAGTTAACAACCTTGATTATCTTTTTCGTGTGGGCAACACCTTTGTTTTTATGACCCGGCGGATCATCTATACTTTGGTTTTACTTGCCCATTTTGTTCACCATGGCCCTTTCGTCCAAGATGACTTATTTTCGTGAATTTTCTTTTGATCATTCATTTATATCATCATTTACATTAATCCTTGTCCCTTCTCACGGGCTTATTATCCTAATGTAATACGCTTTCGTCACCCGGCTGTGCGTTTACATTATTATCAACTATTTTGCTCATTTGTTTCATTTGGGTACTTTTTAATTTGTCCTATTCACCCCGTCCTTACTACATCGGATGTAAATGTGTCCGCTATAAGAAGTTCATGGTATCATATGCCACTACTTACTTGGCCAGAGTAAGCGATTAACACATGACACGCATGACCTTTTTATAGTTTTCACATCACGCCCTATGTAAGTAATGCCTCTATTTGTTTCTCTTGGAAACAATATCCCGAATACATTTTCTATTCGGGTTTTTCCAAGTTTTTTTTTAATCTACATATGGAACTTTCAATTTCTACATATTTGTTGCATATTACTATTTGTGCAATTTAAATTTAAAATGTGCACATGGTAATGCTTGCCCTAACGAGCTTCTCTTGCCATTAGCCTTGTTCGCGACCGTTACTCGATTTAGGTCCTTGATGAGCATACTCTTTGGACCGTTCCTCTGTCAAATCTGCGATTTGTTAAACTCTCGCTATCTTCATATGCAAGTGTCCTTCAACTAAAACATATACAACAGTTAGTAATTTCGACATTAAAGGATGCCCGTATTATAATACAAGGCTTTTCTACTATACGCATCAACGCGTGTAATTTCGTTGACTATATCTATTCTATATCGTTTTTATTGGTGTAACGTGTATTACACGATAACCATATGTGTTGTTCTCAACACTTTAATCATACTAAACCATTGATATACATGTACTTACCGGATTTGCGATCAAGCCTCGAACCGAACACACTTTATTCTTTAACCATGAGCTCTGATTACCAACTTGTAACACCCTTATTATTATTTAACGATTTTCGTATAACTTACGAAAATAAACGGGTAATTATAATTTCAAATACATTGAAAATACGGGTTTCATTAAACTTTATTTACAGAATTAAAACTATACAACATAACATGTGTGAGTTCGTTATTTAACATAACAACGATACATAGTGCGGAAGCTTATTTCTTGATCGTGTTCGGTTCTTCGTTGTGCTTGATCGTCCTCCGGTGCTAAAATTATACCTGAAACTCATAAAACATGAGTTAGATTAGTCATACGTAACTTAAAACGTATTTAAACGAGTCCGGGAAGCGAAACTGATTAAAATAAAATTTTTTCGCTAAAACATTGCTTTTCGCGCCACGCGAAGGCACCCAGTTGCTCCCTCGCGCCACGCGAGGGAGACCGTTTTCCAGCAGCTCTGGAGCTGGGTCCTGCATTTTTCAGCAATACCAGTTTTTACGGAAACGGCCATAACTTCTTCGTTATTGATCCGTTTTATGCGATTCTTTTTCCTACGCGTCCGTAATTTAATTCTCCATCATATGGAGTTAAAATCCAACATCCCACATAATAAATTTTTGAGACTTATAAGCCTTCGACTCGTTACCTTTTTACCGAATTTTAACCCGTTTATGCATTTTATCAAAAAAACGTATTTGTTTGATCCTTATATCACATACACTTATTCAAATTAATGTTATATACCATTTTAGGTTCTAATCACAGGTTTATTACACAATTTAAACCCGTTTTCGCTCGTATGCTTATTTTGACCCGTTAAGGATATTTAAGCACTTTAAAGCTTGAAATCGCTTTCATTCATTTCTAGCATCTTATTCCTACATTTCTTATCAAGTAATCTTCCACCACAACTATATGTGCGTTGGATTTAATGTGGATATCTATATGTTCCGAGTTTTTACCCCTCGGATTATCATTTTACGGCAAAGTTTCATATAAAGTCTTTCGACCCAAGAATTTACATCTTTCACTATCTATACTCATTCTAAGTATTTATTCAATCATAAAACTTGTTTCCGAACCACCTTTAAGGGTCGTTTGTTCGAATTAGCTTACAAGGGCAATTTGGTCAATTTTCATCCTTCTTTTACTACAAGGACCTTTAAATACTTGTTTGACTCAAAATCCGATCTTTTAACTATAATTCTTGATTGTAAACCCATGTGCTTCTAAAACACTATAATCATAACTCAATTTATTCGGTTTACCTAAAAGATAGCCGAATATCTATATTTTAACCTTGTCTAACTCTTATAGAAATCCAAATTCTACATGATGAGTTGTGTTATTATACATACCTGGCTCGGATCAATATATTGACCCGTTTCAATACCTTGCCTTAGTGGCTGCTAAGTGATAGCACTGTAAACATCCATGTGCTATTTATTCCCTAAAATCATACAACTCGACAACCCATTAGTCGATATTGTCAAGGGTGATAATTTCACCTTTTGACCCGTTTGGTCTAAATGACCAATTATATTAGCGAGATGACATTTATTACCACCTCGTATATATAACTCGCTCCGATTTACACCGTGCGGTCACTTTACTTATAATTCCATTTCTTAAAACGTTTTGGCCTACTATGGCTTACGTCATAATTGTCTTTTTCGTAATTAACACGACAAAAGGATATTCTAAAATATATGACTAGTGTAAGATATACTTACCTTGCATCCGAATTATGCTTTTCCTCCATTCTTGATTTGTTTGACCCGCTTCCTTTCCCAAGCCTCCACCTAGCTCGTTAGGCGTCAAACTATTGTCAACATTTACGAGGTGGTTAAATTAGTCATTAAAATCACGACTTTTCCACCTCACTTATTTTCTATGTCGAAACTTCTATTCGACTTCTTCATTAGTTAACTTAACTTATCAAAAGTTAACTACTTTGATCATTCACACAATTAAGTCAAGATTAACTTTATGCTTTGAATCCTTATCGGTTCATACTTCGCATAATTTGTCATATTATTCAAATATGTGTTTCACCCGAAATTTCCACATTTTAGCATTCATTTAGGCATTTTATCAAACACCTAATGGGCATACTTTTACACATTTAAAAACTAGTTCATAACTAGTTACTTTTACCAAGGTTAACATCAAAATTCAAACCTCCATGTCTAGTGTTCATGAACTACACCTAGTACTACTATCATAACATCAATATTCATCAATTTAACACTCTAATTCAAGTGTTCGTCATCTAGTTATAAAAACCCACTTAACATATATATGGGAAATCATCAAATTCCTAGTTTTTCAACACCAATACATCAAGTTTTCAACTAGGGTTTTGTTCCTAGACATGGATTCAACCCAATATCACTCATGCATGTAACATTCATCACAAAATTTCGATTTACGAGTGTTCATGACAAATCATAATCATCACCAATGTCAAAATTAGACATACCTTATGATCTCCTATCTTTGGTGATCATGATCTTAGCTTGGAACCGATTTCTAGTCTGTTATCTTCTTTGAATTTGAGGGATTTCATGTAGTTTAGGGTTTTGAGAAGAGCTCCCTTTGGCTCTGTGTTTTCAATCGACCAGAAACACACTTATGTGTGTGTTTTTGTGTCTAATTTATTTTTAGCTAACTCAGTTTCAAGTTTGTCACTTTTAGTCCCTCTATTTTGGTTTGTTATTAAGTAGGCCATAACCTACTTATTTCTAGTAACATTCCATCTAATTAACTAGGTTAATTTTTCCTAGTTAACTTAATGGGTTCGGGAAGTCATAACCTGTTTTATTTCGAGTCCCGTTAACTCGGGCCTTTTACATACTTTGTTTTCTCAAAGTATTTATCCTCCTTTTTAATTAATATCAAGTTAATTTATTTTACTCCTAATATTCGCCGGGTTAAATTTTACCACTAACGGTATTTTACCCGTCTCTTAGTATTAACAGGGTTTGATTACCAAACCCGTTTTCGGGGTGTTACAGTTGATGTGAAACTGCAGAAACGGGCTCTCGAAAAAGCACGATTGAGGTAAATGTTGCCAATTTTCGGGGTTTATGAAGTTTGTCGACTAAAGGTCAATCTTGCTGAATTCATTAATCTGGAGAGAAATCTGGTTAAGGTTCCCATATGAAGAAACGTGGATATTGTGATGATGAAACGGTAGAAGCGGGGATACCATCTGGAGTAATAAGCACAGATTCGTACAAAAGCTAGCGAAAGGATTCACGGAATCAGAAAAGTTGTCAAAGAATAACGGTTCTAGCAAATGAAGGATAAGGTAAGCATCTAGGTCACCGTACTCGTCGGTGGGTTGACTGGCTCATGTCTTCGTCTTGTCACGCTTCCAAATACGCCGGTTTGTAAGAAAGATATCAATTTGCTGGGTTTTTGGGGCGTGCTAAGGTATTAGGTTCAACTCGAATAAGGATTAACCATGTGACGAGGAATTAGGGAGAAATAACTCTGTGGTCGATGGAAATGTGATACGATTGCTGGCACTACAATGAGAAGCATACACCACGCATGCTTTTCATGTTCGAGACGTGCAAACAGAAACCCGAAAGGTGTAGACTTACTAGAATGCTTCAAGAATCTAGGTGATCAGTTGTATGAGGGAACAAGTCTCACTACTTAAGTCGGGAAAAGAAATACGCAAGTAAAAAGGATGCGAATGACTTCGTCGTTCCTTCTAATATCCCATGATATAGGGGTGGCTCCCCTTCGTCGATTCGTTCTCGTAACTTCTCTATGTGCTTCGTAGCAAGCCTTTCCTGGGCAGGTCTATCGAGTGGACGTCCCTTGCGTCGATTTGCAGTCCAAGGATGATAACAGGAAATACCTGGATGAGGACTGGGAAAAACTGGTTCCTTGCCCTTAGTGCATCGTGGTTTCGAATCAGGTTTAGGAGGACTCGCTCCTGTTTAACACGTAACACGCTAGCCTAGCCTTCGTGTGATCCACTGTTGTTTAATACTAAATATACGCACACGTACTAACATATATATGCTAATTATACACACACACATGCGTGTTCACACACATAAGTTATGCACAAGTAAATGCTAATAGCCTACCATTACCAGGTGAGCATCTGAGGTTGACGAACCTTGCAATCCGGAGTGTGGTGTCGTTGTGGTTTCCACTAAAGAATGGTTATAGTCTGGTTTTCATATAAAAATATTTTATTTCCCAACCAAAAATATTTTATATTTAAAACCTAGTTCGCTATAACCAATGGCTCTGATACCAATATGTCACACCCTCAAAACCACACGCGGAGAACTACCGCGAGGCGTGTGACTGACCAGGATCCAGCCGCTAATTATTTTGAACCGTTTAGTTATTATTACAATTAAGGGTGTAATTAGCGGCCAATTTAAATTTTTCAAAACATAGTTTAAGTCCACAGCGGAAAGGAAAGATGTACATATCGTAATTTAAAACCACAACTTTATTAATTAAGAACTTACAAACCACGCACTCCATTCGATTGCAACGTTCGTCCAAAGTTGTTAGCGAGCAACCTGCAAAGCATGCAGTAGAGTGTCAAGATAACGTTGGCGAGTTCACGTGTTTACAGTTTTCCAGTTTTAATTTCCAAAAACTTATTTCAACAGTTAATTTACTCATTTATACATGCCATGGGGAGCGACCCCATAAGTAAGCTACTAAACTGTTACAATACCGAATACTTACTTAACCGTACGTTTCCGCAGTGCCCCGTTTGTCAATGTTCTATCATCATTGACGGTTTGCCTGAGTACATTAGTTCACTCCCGTTCCCAGTAACAAGGGTCGGTGTGAGGCTGGTTAGACCTAAATAGCGCTATCAACTAATAACCCGTTCGCCAGGCCCCGGCGACTAATCGGTATTAAATGGTAGGGACTTGAGTGATAGAGTTTCGTTTAGTGTTGCTCGTAGCATTCCGTATAAACAGTAATTAACTAATAGTCCCATTTAAGGGGAGAAAAGTAGTTTTGTATCCCTCACAAGGAGATAGCGTTGTTACCCCTATCCCACACAAGGAGATAGAAATACCGTATCCCGCACAAGGAGATAGTAAGCAATCCCAAACCAGGAAAAGTGTTTCGTTCCATTTCCCAACCACCGGGAACGCATGCTTTAAGTAAAAAGTAGTGAACTCACCTTTGCTTTGCTCGGTAGTCAATTTACTTGTGTTACATTGGTCAACCATACCCTATTATGGTTATTAAATATTTATTAGGTTAGCATGCAAGAAATGTCAGGTACAAACTACACGTATCTAACACATAGCACGTAAGTCATTCTTGCCAATACGGTGTTGGGCCTATCCTAGCATATGAACAGTTAGACAGTAGCAGCACATAGTCCAGTTAAGCAGTGGCAAATAACACATAGTCCAAAACAGGTTATCACATAGTGCGGCCCAATAACGGAGTCAAACAGACCAGTCGAGACTAGGTGGTCTCGACTCGAGATCATGAGGTCTCGAGTCGCAACCAAGAGTTCTCGGGTTGCAAAACAGAAGATCTCGAGTTGTATACACTTGAGTCGCATCCTTTGAGGTCTCAAGTCTGGTCTCGAGTCGAGATCAAAAGGTCTCGAGTCGCAACCATATAAGTCTTGAGTCCTTGGAGTGTGCTGGCTAGTCTCGAGTCGTCAGTTGACGGTCTCGACTCGAAACCGGGGGTCTCGACTCGCACACCTGATGGAATCCTTCTAGAATGTACCGTGTTTGTACTACCCAATCAGATTTCATGAATACGTACTATCCAATCAAAACGTACAAACATGTTTCCATTATTCTACACTACTCCAATCAGATCAAACCCAACATTTTTCAAATATTCAATACACATTCATCACACATTCAACCATATTCATGCAGTTAATCATTTGGGGTTTTCAACATTTTTCAACCGATTCATCCTAAAAACCATGGCACTACTACTGTTTCATCAAAACAACATTATTCAACTCATGATAACATACACGTAGTTACTTCATGGCATAACATCATCTATCCAATTTCCACATTACTCGGTTATCATCAATTATCACCATTTATTAGCCATTCAACATATACCTCATTAGTTCCTTACCTTATTTATCATCAAATCACGCATATCAATCATATCATTATGGCACAACAGTGTGTATCTACATCTACCATTCTTTCAACTAATTCAAAACAGCATATTCCATATCTATATCAGACAAACAGTTTTTTATTATTAATAAATAATATTTAACAAAATTTATCCCCTAAAACATCTTTTTAAATCTTATACAACTAAGAAGCACAAAAATCACATATTAACAATTTGAAATCCCACTACTGGGCATTCCCAAAACTGTCTGATACACAAGACAACCATCATACCTCATTTCATTTAGAACTCTTCTGCCAACACCTCGCTGAGGTCGCTCAGGACGGCCACCACCGCTGTCTGTTACCGCCGCGCCTCTGGCGGCCGTTGTCGGCCACCACCGTTTCCATCATTAGTCGTCTTCACCGGAGCGACGGACTGAATCAGAAGGAGGAGAAGCAGGTCCGCCGTTGCTCACGTCAGCTCGCCGGTCGAACTCGAGAGGAGAGAGAGGAGATCAGAGGGAACGAAGGTTGAGGGAGCTGGGTTTATGAGTGAAATGTGTTGTTTGTGTGAGTTCAGAGAAGATGTAGGTGGGGGAAATAGGTTGATGGGGGTTGAGGGTGCTCGTCGGAGGTGCAGAACGCTGGCCGAAAGTGCTCCGGTGACCGGAATCGCAGAGGAGACGAGGAAGGTGGGAAGGGTGTGCGGCTGAGGGTTTGTTTAGGGACCAGGGTTTTTGGGTTAAGGGAAAATGAGAGGGGGGGGGGAGGGTTTAGAAGGTTTAAATAGTGTAGGTTTATGTTTAGAGAGTGGGTCTTGGGCCTAGCCCAAGTACGTATGGATCATATAAAGTCACGTGTCTCTCAATTTAACGGACTAGCCCGAGAAACTTTAAATTAAATATGACGAAAATTTAATTTAAAGTTTATATTCGGCTTGAAACGTTCCTCTTGACGCGGTTGTGATTATCTAATAAATAACATTATTAATAATAATAAATATGTGTATTACTAAAATACCCTTTTCTCGACAACGAGAGTACGGGTTGTCACAAAAGAGGTTCTCAAGATAAACAGAGTTCTAAGACGGCTGATCCTTTGACGAAATTCTTCGTTTCTAATCTCCCAGAAAGGTGTGCGTCGGCGGATTTGATTCAGGTTTTGAAAGGGTATGGAGAAATCCAAAGTACGTATATCGCTAGGAAGTATGACAGACTAGGGAAGAGATTCGGTTTTGCATCGTTTGCAAGGGTAAAAAATGCGGAGGAGATGGAGGCTCGGATGAAGGACGTGTGGATTGGTAGCTATAAGTTGTACATCGTCTTGGCAAGATTCGTGGATAGGGAGAAGGTTCTCAGGAAGGATGAAAAGGTGTGGCAACCGGTGAAAGATGTGTCCTCGGGGAATAAGCAACATAACGGGGTGGAGGCGATTGTTATAGATAATCCGAATGTTACCGCTTCAGGATCGAGATCTTTCAAAGATACATTAATTAACAAGGAGATGGAAGTGGAACCGGAGGTCCCGGAGGTCAAGGTAGATTCGAATGTTACGGCTTTTTCTGATTTATATGAGTGTGGTGTTCTTGCTAGGGTGAAAGGTTTTGAAGAGCTTTCTAATTTACGAAGATTATTGAGAAACAGGAGTAATTTTCACGTCGAAATTAAATATGTTGGCGGATTGTATGTTCTTCTTGTTTTTAACAATGATGACGAGAAGAATAGGTTTATTGCCGATGGTGAGAGCTGGAAGATTTGTTTCGATTTGGTGGATTCGTGGAGGGGACAGACGATTGTTTTGGAACGTATCGCTTGGCTCAAAGTGCATGGGGTACCTTTGTGTATTTCAAGTAAAAGTTTGTTCGATGAGATTGCAGGGAAGTTCGGAAGGGTGATACAATCGGCTCAGTTCGCTGAAGACGATGGTGATTTATCGTATGCTATAGTTGGAGTTTTAATTAATTCTTTGGATCGGGTAAATAGTAAATGTAAGTTGTCTTGGAAGGCGTCTACTTTGTTCGCGTTGGTAGAAGAGGAAATAGGTGAATGGATTCCGGATTGTCTCATGGAGTTGGACGAAGTGGACGAAGGAGTTGTTCAGTTAGATGATAATAACTCCGGGGAGGATCTTATTCAAGGTGAAAACAACAATGTTGATACTTTGATGGATGGGTCGGCTTTCAATCAACAAGGTCTTCGTAACGATATTGAAGCTGGAAAGGTTATTGACAGTAATGGTGTATTTCAAAAAAAAAAAAAACATTAATGAAGGAAATAATATGAGTGGTGCTAGAAAAAAGAAAGTGAAGGTTGGTATGAAGAAACAGGTTGTGAGAAAATCTAGATCACCTTTGGATCAGGAGAGACCGAAAAACCGTATTCGAGAGGATGATATTTTCGATGTGGATCGTTTCATTTTCCTGGATTATTCAAGCCCGGTTGAGAAGTCGACTCAGGAAGTTAGTTCGGATGAAAACGCCGCGGTTTTTCTAACTCCAGATTTGAATAAGGAGACTTCGATTGGTGGTATGGGTCAGTGTGATGTGAGGCCTGATGCTATGGATAAGGAGAGTGATGTGTTTTTGAAAGCACATGGAAACGAGTTTACAGAAGAGCTGGAGGGAACAATAGAATTAGCTAAAGGTTTAGGGGTGGAGAATGTGGATATGTTCGAAAAAGATGTAGCAAAGGCGATCAATGTTGAAGGCTTTCAACCAGTCATTCAATAAATATTCTATCCGTTAATATACGAGGTATGGGGAGGGATGATAAAGGGGATTGGATTGCTAATCTTCGTTTGAAAAATGAGGTTAGTTTTGTTATGTTACAAGAAACTCAATTGGCGGACTTGAATGGTACGAATGTTAGTAAGTTTTGGGGTAGGGGTGAATTCGAGTTTGATCATGTGGATGCCACGGGTTGATCGGGGGGCCTTATTTCTTTGTGGAATTCAAAGAAGTTTGCTAAAAGTTCAGTGCAAAAGCATCGTAATTTTTTGGTTGTGAACGGGTTTATGAAAGATAATGGGAAAGTGATGTCTATTATCAATGTCTATGCTCCTAAAAAAGTAGTAGATAAGCAACGTCTTTGGAATGACTTAAAGCGGGTCATTGTTCAAGATTCGGGTTATTGGATCGTGGGAGAGGATTTTAACTACGTGCGGGATAGATGTGAAAGACGGAATTCCAAGTTTAATGCTTCGTCTACTAATGACTTCAATGAGTTCATAGATGGAGTTGAGTTACAAGAGTTTGGTTTGAAAGGGCGTAAATTTACTTTTGTCTCCGGTAATAAGTGTAGTAGAATTGATCGAGTGTTTGTTTCTTGGAACGTGTTTACCGAATGGCCTAATGCGGAGTATCGAGCCTTGGCTAGAGAGAAATCGAACCATAGTCCGTTGGTGCTAAAAGTTGAGTATAGGAATTTTGGAGCCAAGCCGTTTCGTTTTTTCAGTTCTTGGATGTTACGTGATGGTTTTGATGAAGTAGTAAAAGAAGCAGCCGATAATTTTCAAGGTGGAGGTCCCCCTGATTCTTATTTTTCTAATAAATTAAAGTGGTTGAGGAGGCATATTATGGAGTGGAGGAAAAATAATTTGGCTACTGAAGTGGAAGAGGAACATAGTATAGGGCAAGAGTTGTATGACCTTGATGATATTATCGAACAAAGGGATTTCACAGAAGCCGAGCAATGGGTCTATGAGGAGAATAAAAAACGATTACGGGAGTTTGAAGAATTTAAGAGCAAGGATCTTCGTCAAAAAGCGAGGGTGCGATGGGCTAAAGAAGGCGATGAAAACACGAGTTTCTTTCACGGTATGCTTAATAAACGTAGAGTCTCGAATTCTATCCCGGGTCTGTTGGTAAATGGTGAATGGATTTCTAAACCGTCTTTAGTTAAAAAAGAGGTTTACCAATTTTTTAAGAATAAGGGGCTGTTTGGTAGCCTCTTAATGACCATTCAGATGCTACCTCTTAACGGTTTAAAACCTCTGAATGAATAAGAGGTAACCTCAAGTCTGAGTGGTTAAGAGGTAACCTCTGAATGGTATCATCACATGTCACATTCTTCTACCTTCTCATTGGTAAAGTTCTTAATAGTTCCATTAAGAGGTAGCCTCTTAATGACCGTTCAGAGGCTACCAAACAGCCCCTAAGTTTGTGGAAGATATGAAGTTTCGGCCTTCTTTGGTGTGTTCGGATTTAAAAAAGGTTTCGGATGAGGAGGGTTTCGAACTAGTGGCCCCCTTTCGGAAAAGGAAATCAAGCAAGCGGTGTTTGAGTGCGGTAGTGAAAAAGCTCCCGGTCCGGATGGATTTAATTTTAAATTTATCAAGAAATTTTGGTCGTTTTTTGAAGCTGATTTCATGAAGATTTTCCAAAATTTTGCGGAGACTGGAATTGTTAATAAAGGTGTTGGATCGTCGTTCATTACGTTGATTCCGAAAGTTAGTGATCCTATAGGCCTTGGTGAGTATCGTCCAATTACTCTCATTGGGGTGGTGAGCAAGGTTATTTCTAAAGTTTTGGCTAATAGATTGAAGAAGGTGAAGGATTCTATATCCTATGAGACTCAATCGGCTTTCATTTCGGGGAGGTACATTCTTGATGGCCCGTTGATTGTTAGCGAGATTATTTCTTGGGCAAAACGAATGGGGAAAGATTTATTTTTATTTAAAATTGATTTCGAAAAAGCCTACGACAATGTTCATTGGGAGTTTTTATTATCTATTATGAGACAAATGAACTTTCCTCAAGTTTGGTGCAATTGGATCTACGGTGTTTTATGTTCGGCTTGATCATTGGTTTTGGTTAATGGCTCTCCAACTTTTGAGTTCGGTTGTAGTAAAGGTCTTCGGCAAGGGGATCCTATTTCTCCTTTCTTATTTACAATTGTGATGGAAGCATTTTCTAGTATTATTTGTAAAGCTTGTGGTATTGGTGCTTTTGACGGGGTGAGACTTCCAAACGAGGGCCCGAGTATGTCTCATCTCTTGTATGCTGATGATGCTATTGTTATGGGTGATTGGTTGCATTTTAATTTTAAGGCTTTAAGGAGAATTCTATGGATTTTTCATCTATGTTCGGGCCTTCGGATTAACATTAATAAGTCTACTTTATTTGGTATTGGTATGGATGCAAATATTGTGCAGAGTGAAGCTGAGCGATTGGGATGCAAGTCGGGAGATATTCCGTTTAAATACTTGGGTATTCAGGTGTGTCATAATATGAGCCGAATAAATGGTTGGGATCCGGTTATCCAAGTTTTCAAAAATAGATTATCTAGTTGGAAGGCTCGAGTTTTATCTTTGGGTACTCGTTTGAACGATAGGAAGGACCAATGGTCTTGGAATATAGGGTATAATATTGGGTATTCGGTGAAGGAAGCTAGATTATGGATGATTGGAAAGGCGTCGATGGATGATAACTATCGATTTAGATGGTGTAGATGGCTCCCAAATAAATGTAATATCTTTATGTGGAGGGCTGCTTTGGACCGAATTCTGACTATGGAAGCTTTAAGCCGAAGGAACTTGATTGTTGGAGATGGTTTATGTGTTCACTGCGGTGAAGCGATCGAGAATGTTGATCATATTTTCATAGCTTGTCGATTAGCTCATGGCGTGTGGTGCGGTATTGCGGCTTGGTTGAATATTCCTCCTATGTTCGCCTTTTCGTTGAAGGATGTGATGCAAGTGATCGATTATTTGGATGGGTCGACCAAAAAAAGGAGATAGTATACGGTATTCTCATTCTGACGTGCTGGCGTATTTGGAAAACGAGAAACGAGAAGGTTTTTTCAAACGGCGACTCGAATGTGGTTAGGATTGTGGCCGACGTTAAGTCAATGGGTTTTCTTTGGTATAGATGTAGGGCTAAAGGTATTGTTTTCGATTGGAAAGGGTGGTGTAGTAGTAGTTGGACGTGATGTTTTTGTTGTTTGTGGCGGTTTATCTCTAGCTTGGAGATAATCCGCGTTTTGTTTGTTTAATGAAGTGCATTTTTCAAAAAAAAAAAAAAGAAATATATATATTTCTTTGTAGTCATTTTCGGGAATATGTGAACTATGTTGGGCCATGGATGGGCAAAAACTAATAATTAATATGAGCCAATTTAAATGGATGTTGTTTGGGCTACTACTTCTTTGAGCTGTTAATTGGGCCTCAAAAGAGCCAGTGGATTGGAGTAGGAAATAAAAAGGAATCATCGAATACAAGGGAAGGAGTTTATTTTTAGAGGGCATCATATTTATATTATCTACAGAGAAAAATTGCTTGGATAGTCACTGTTGTTTCGCATATTTTCATTTTTAGTGCCTAACTTTCTAAAATTACTTGAATAGTCCCCAACTTTTCATTTTTTGTTCCCGGATAGTCCCTGGGTCTAACTTCAGTTTGTTTTCTCTATTAAGAGGGTATGAAATGACAAAAATACTCTTTCCTTAAAAAGGCCAAACCACAGGGACTATTCAGACATCTTCTTCATTTTTATTTATAAAACCCCACCACCACACTTTATCTTCAACCTCCACCCACCATCACCCTCCTCCACCCTCAACCATCACGGCCATTAAACAACTTTGGTTCAAAACCAAAGAATCACAAACAAATAGGAACATCAACGACAACACATACTCGGAACTTGTAACATTCAAATCACAAAACTTAGACCACAAAGACTCTCACAACTGATTATACCCAATCAAACAAGCAGTCATGCATTTACAAGGCTAGCAATCACAAGAACGCGTACGGTAGTCAAAAATACTAACCGACAAGTTAAGAGGCTACCGTCGACCCCTTTTTGCTGACGTCTCCTCTGAATCGGCTGGTCACTTGAAGCCGCCACCGTCGTCAACCGCCCGTCGTTCTCTGACGTGGCCCCTGCTGGCTCCACCGCAGCCGTTGTCACCCGCATCACCACCATCGACACCCGACATTGTAATCAATACTTCGGTAAAAAATGCAAACAAAAGGAAACAGAGGGGGTGCCTTACCGTGCACTCGTCAGACTAACACACCGACCGCCACCATGCCGCCGTGTACGGCGTTGCTGCCGCCGTCAACTAAACCGCCACCGATGTGCTCCTCCGAGGGCCGCCGTCACCGCGGCTCTTCTCCGCTCATCTCTCTCTCTGGTCGACTATTCCGTTTTTCTCTGTTTCGTCGTCGCACCACTACCAGACGACGGTGGTGGTGGTGGTCCGTTTCGCTGATCGAAGGAGGGGGTGGTAGAGGCAGGAGGGTGGTCGGCTAGTCATTAAGTGAGTAGGGAGTGGAGGGAAAAGAGGATGTGAGTGTGTGTGTGACTGTGCGGTCTCCGGAGATGTGCTCCGATCGCCGGAGTTCTTGTAGAAGGAGAGAGAAGGACTGTGGGCGGCAGATTGCTATTTAGGGTTTTGCTTTTAATTGAAAGTGGGGGGGGGGGGTGAAGGGATATAAGATTTGAGCAAGGTGGAGAGTGACTGTGGCGGTGATGGTGGAGGGTGGAGGAGGGTGATGGTGGGTGGAGGTTGAAGATGAAGTGTGGTGGTGGGGTTTTATAAATAAAAATGAAGAAGATGCCCGAATAGTCCTGTGGTTTTTTTAAGGAAAGGGTATTTTTGTCATTTCACACCCTCTTAACAGAGAAAACAAACTGAAGTTAGACACAGGGACTATCCGGGAACAAAAAATGAAAAGTTTGGGACTATTCAAGTAATTTTAGAAAGTTAGGGACTAAAGGTGAAAATAGGCGAAACCACAGGGACTACCCGAGCATTTTTCTCTTATCTACAACTACAAAAACCACGTGGGGAATAGTGTCAACCTAATTGTTTGTTTCTTTTTGTATTTTAACTTTTAAACCTTCAGTTTGGTTAATATATGTGTTTAGCTTATCTATTTATAAAAAAATTCTTCTTATTGGTTAACTAGGTTTATATGTGTGTTTACACTTGCTGCTTTAACTTTGATTGCGTATATGAGTCCCTCAACTTTTATTCTTTTAAGTAATTGATTTTTCGTTTTTTGTATTTTACTTTTAAATCTTCCACTTCACTAATATATGCGTGTTTAGTCCCCCCCTGCTTTAACTTTGGTAGTGTACATGTTTAGACCCTATACTTTTATTCCTTTTAGTATTTCATCTTTTAGCTTTTCCCCTTGCTACCGTAAAGAATCAACCTGGAGGAATAGCGAAGTTACTTTATAATTCCTAAACTTTATTATAACAAAAGTTATTTGACACGTATATTTTTATCTATGTTTTGATGTAATTTATATTGAGATCGTGTTATGAGTAGTATGTACATATACGAAACACAGACCTGCATGTTATTAAACTGAGATATATTTCGCTTACCGTCACGCAATGCGGGGGGGGGGGGGGGCATAAACTAGTATACTATAAACAACATGAGGATAATATTGTCAAACAGCTGCTTGGCACTTCCGCATTGCTCCAACCAATTTACGATTTTATCCCGTTTAAATTTACAGTTTTACCATTAGTTTTGATTTTTTTTCTTCTATCCAAATTACGATTTTCCCTCTGTTCAAATTTACAGTTTTGCCATTGTTTTTGTTTTTTTCCTATCAAATTACGATTTCACCCTAGTGTAAAATTATAGTCATGCCATTGTTTTAAAACTTTTTTTTTATAAAACTATGGTAGTGTTTTGTTTTAATTTGTTGACTTGGTGTAATTTTTATTCATGCCAGGCAACACTCATTTGTCCTGAACAATTACAATTTTGCTCCCAGTTTAAAATTATAGACTTTCCATCGTTTTAGTTTTTTTAGCAAAAATATGGTAGTGTTTTATTATAATTGGTTGACTCGATGTGTGTGTGTGTGTGTGTGTATTGAGATCGTGTTATGTGTAGTATGTACAATGAACTGAAACACTGACGTACACGTTATGAGAGAGAAATATTCACCTTAGGGCCCCGCAACGTGGGCGGGGCAAAACTAGTATACTAAAAACACTATGGAGGGGAATAGTGTCATGCAGCTGCTTGGCACTTCCCCATTGGTCCAGTCAAATTACGATTTTGCTCTGTTTAAATTTACAGTTATGTCATTGGTTTTGTTTTTCCCTCCCAGCCAAATTACGATTTTGCCTTCATTTCAAATTTACAGTTTTGCCATCGTTTTTGTTTTTTTTTTTCTTTGTGAAATTATGATTTTGCCCCTAGTATAAACTTATAGTCATGCCATCGTTTTAACTTTTTTTTTGACAAAACTATGATAGTGTTTTGTTTTAATTGGTTGACTCGGTATAATTTTTATCCGTGCCAAGCGGCTGCCTGACACACACTCATTTGTCCTAAAAAATTACAATTTTGCTCGTAGTTTAAAATTATTGTATTTCCATCGTTTTAGTTTTTTTAGCTAAAGTATGGTAGTGTTTTGTTTTAATTGGTTGACAAGATATAATTTTTTTTAGATTGTGTTGTGAGTAGTATGTACAAGTAGCCGAAATACATACGTACATGTTATGAGACAGTGGCGGATCCAGGAATTTTTTCCACTGGGTTCACTTTTTTTGATACTCAAATTTCATATGACTGAACATAAAAAATTTCGGGTCACAGTTCAGATCGGGTTTCAAGGGTTTACAAAACTATTTTCAAGGGTTTACTAGTTGAAGATGACGATTCAATGTTAGATGGTGTTTGCCTTTGAATAAAACTTGAAATATTCTTCTGCATAACTGATAATGCCTAAATACCAATTCAAGTTTCAGTGTGTTACAATTTAACATCACTAATAAAAACATCAACAAAAATTGAAACAATTCAAGCTTATGAAAACAATTTAAACCATCAAAACAATTTAGAGCAAGTCAAAACATCAAAACAGTTCATCCTGATTCAAGCTATCTTACAATTTAACATCATTATTAACATCAAACAAGTAAAAAATTAATACTAGAAATAACACTAAAACATCAAAAAATACAAAACAAGTTAAATATTAACACACCTGTGAAGAACCACGACTGAAGGAGGATGGTCGGAGGAACGACGGCGCCAGAGAAGAGGAGGTGGTCGCTGGAGAGGGAGGAGGTTATTATAAATAACACTAAACTATAAAAAATCAAAATAAGTTAAAAAGTAACACACCGGAGGAGGAAGGACAACGTCAGAGGAGAGGAGGTGGTCACCGGTGAGGGTGTGGGTGAGGGTGGAGGCGGTGTCTTCTTATTCGACTGCACTGTGACTTTTCTTTTCTTTTATGCGTTTTGTTTTATGTTAGTGTAACCCTAAATGGGTTTTTCATTAAAGGAAAAATAAAAAAAATGAAATAAAAAACTTACAAAATGCCCAACGCAGGATTCGAACCCAGGTGTCAATGGAACAAGTAGGCACATTAACCAGTGGACCACCAAATCTTTTTGTTTATGGGTTCTCCTTATATTTTATTTATGGGTTCCTTTTTTAATTTACTATATATATATTTTTACTAAAAATTAAAACCGAATGGGTTCCTTGGAACCCGATACTTGTTCATAAGTCTGCCCCTGTTATGAGAGAGAAATATTCAGCTTAGTGCCCCGCAACGCGGGCGGGGCAAAACCTATATATATTTAAAAGGCATGACTGGGAATAGTGTTAGGCTTAAAAGACACTTCCCCATCGGCCATGACCTTATTTAAATATTTTGTATTTTACTTTTAAACTTTTATCTTCGCTAAAATATGTCTTTAGCCTCTCCATTTCTAAAATTTTTCTTTTTGTTAAGTTGTGTAAAAGCATATTTAGTCCTTGTGCTTTACCATTGATAGTATACATGTTTAGTCCCTCTATTAAAGGCCATGGTCCAAAATATTGTCAGCCAGCTGTCAGGCACTTCCTCATTGGGTGTGGCTTTTTTGTTTTTAAATATTTTTATTTTACTTTTAAACCTTCAACTTTGCTAATATACGTTTTTAGCCCTTCTATTCTAAAAATCTTTCTTTTTATTGGTTAACTTGTTGTAAATGCGTGTTTAGTCCATCTGCTTTAACTTTGGTAGTATACATGTTTAGTCTCTCTACTTTTATATCTTTTAGTATTTTAATATTTAGAATTTCCCCCATGCTACCGTGACGATCCAACCTAAGGGAACAGTGACTATTTGCAATTAGTGGATAAACGATGCTACTCCTGGACTTTAATAACTTACTCTACAATTCCTAGACTTAGTTTAAAAAAATAAAAATTCTTTGACGACGATATTTTTATCTATGTCTCGATGTAATTTTTATTGAGATTGTGTTATGGGTGGTATGTGCAAATATTCGAAACACATGCGTACATGTTATAAACTGAGAAATATTTGGCTTACCGCCCGCAACTCGGGCATCGCATAAACCTAGTTGGGTTTTAATTTCAAGACAATTATTTACTTTTTGGTTTAGTAAGTTTTGTTTCATATTTGGTTTGATTGATTTAGCCGTCATGTCCGGCTATAAACTTTTAGTTTCAACATTATAGTTTGTTTTATTTGATATGGTTCATGAACTTATGTAAAGCGGGTTCGGTCCAATTATTTTAGTAGTTTCTTTGTGTGATTCTTGTTTTCAATACAGATTTAGTTCGGTGATCAACTTATTATTTTTCTAATGAAGTTCATCAAGATTAAAACCCTAATAAGATTTTACTATTTTATATAAGGAACAAGTAACATCTTGAGTTTGTCTATAAACCAGAATTATTGTAGGAATATGCAATCTAATTAAACACATCGAACAACATGTGTATTTAATTAAAATCGATACTTTTGTCATTGTAACCCACATACTAAGATCCGAACGAGGTAATCTTGGAGTACATGTGGGCTCAAATTGACGCACTACGTTTGGTTAGACATTAGATGGAGTGGATATTCAAATCGTGTGACTTCTGGTATTGATACAAACTATTAGTAAAAAGAATCATTGGACCATGATGGAAAATGATCGTAAGCCGAATCGAATCAAGAAATTGCCCTGGTGTTAAAATTAACTTTTAAGATCTGAAAATTTCAACCACTTTTATTAACGTTTTTTTTATCCAACAAAATCTAAAAATAAAAATTGTTTTTATGTTCTACTCGAAACTAACCCCCCACCCCTCAAAAAGATTATATCTAAATCAAATCGTTTTGGCATAATTAGTTAATCTATATCCCTGAAGACATGTACTTGACTTTCATTCATACTATTCTTAATGTGTCAAGTAGGATTATTATTTTTGTATTTGTTGGATTCGATACCCAACATAAATACAATTATTGGTTTGATTTCAAACGGAAAGAGATTCGGTGCACAGTGATCAGACATTTTTCAGATCGTTAAACTAAAACCACTATACAACACACCCATTTATAGGCACATGGGTGCGTTGGCCGCTAGTTTTTTTTGAATGCCAAACGTTACATTTGTGACATCCCGTATTTTCTGGTTACCGTCGTTAACCCTTTTTTATTAATTACAATTAGTAACACACGAACAAACATACGGAGTTAATTTGACTAACTTGGCAAAACGAAGAACCCGTGTGTCATTTTATAAAGTTATGTTGATAACTTCCTGCCCAAGTTTGAGACTTGGGAAACATTGTCACAACCCCCGACCCCACCCTGGGAGCGGGAGTCGCGAGCCAGTCAGATGGTATCGGTGTTTATCAATTTGGCAGCGGAAAGTTTCATCAGGACCGTAGTTAGGAAATATTTTTATCAGAGTTAAACACCAAAATGTTTAAAATAGATAAATGGGATGAAACCCAAGTTTTGATGATAATACATTTATAGTAAACAAATGGGACAAAACCCGATTTTTCATTTGTAACATATTTATAGGGATAAACCCTAATTATTGAAAATAATTCTTCTTTTTATTTAGGTAACTTTTATAGCCACTTTTCTAAGCCTTCAGTGCTCTCCAGCTGAAACACGTGTTTAAAACATTTTATCAGCAAGAAATACTGGTGAGTGCATCCTAGTTTAATCAAAACAGGTTTTATAATTTCACAGTATTGAGAGCGATTACAATGTTTATATCTACACAAATTACTCATTCAGTACTGTCAATCCATGACTGGTGGATCATATTACTCATTGGCTAACTCTTTATCCAAAGGTAACGTCTCACAAATTTTGTATACAAAACCCTAACATACCGGCAGTAATTGAAGAATTACAAAGACTCAATCACTGCTAATTATATTTTAAAATAATTAAGGTTTTGTAAAAACAGTTTACAAAAGGAGGATTACTCACAAATAGTGAGAAAAAGCAAGATGTACTCACATTTATAGATTTAGGTATTCCTACAGATTTTCTGGTAATAGCTTCCTGATAATATTATAACTTCCTGTTGATTCTCCTTATTATTATTTATATAAACAATGCACAGGTGTTGGTAAAATAACCCAGATTGCATTAACCGTACAACTCGAGACAGAATCCCAATGACCGAGTCGAGCAGAGCCGACATGCATTAAGGAATCCTATATCAATCGGGTGTAAACACAAGACAGAATTCCAATGACTGAGTCGGGCGAAGCCGACATGCATTACTGAATACTAGATCAATCATGTAGGGTAATAGCAGGGTTATAATACTTACAACGAGGCAGAGCTTAGCTTCTTAGAGGGTATTAGGCTATAGTTTTAGCCTATAGAACGTTTGAGAGAGAATTAGAATTTCTGAACAAGTGAAATGGCTGATCTCGGCCCCTTTTATAGTTGAAACAGTAGTCTCTCGCGCCCCGCAAGAGCTTCCTCTTCTTCCTTCACGCCCCGCGAGATCCCCAGAGGCGGCAATAGGGTTGATGAGTCACCAAGTAGTACCGACACATGTCGGGACTCGTGTCAACATTGTGTGTCCAGCAAGGCAAGGGCCTCGCCGCCTCGCGAAAGCTCCTCCTTCATCTGTCGCGGCCTGCGAGCGCAGGGTAAATCTTGTTTTCTTCGATTTTTATACGTACGAAGGTATCTCGGGTCCATTTTTCATGTACGGGATACGTAAGGAACGTTTTAGGGTCACATTAAGGGTTCTAGGAGGGTCGTTACATCCTCCCCACCTTGTTTTAAATCTCTTCCTCGAGATTTGGGCTATGATATCCCATCGGAGTTTTGTTATGTATCTAAGTTAGTAAGAACAGTATATCAAGGTTTCTGAGATAGAATCAAAATATCATGGGATAATTTAATGATCCCAAATTAGTTCAGGAATCGATGAATGAGATGAAATGATACAATCATCAAGGTGACTGAGTTTCACAGAGTTTCACAATCAAAAGAGAGAGGTGTAATGATCTTTAGAAATAATAGAATTCAATGTCAGAAGAGAACTTTACCTTGATTGTGAATTGAGAAGAACTTTGAATCAGTAATCTCAATTGAAAAATAGAAGTATGAAAAATGATTTGTCAATGATCAAACTAGAAATTAGTGACATTGAATGGCAGGGATACACCAAAAATACAATAGGATTTAGTGTATCATTGTCTTAATATATAATTGTATCAAGACTACCTGAAGGATAAGTCAAAAGAATGATGTATTAATTGATATGATTAGCGATTTATGATTAGCTCAAGCTACAATTTTTATAGTCACCACAAGGTGTTGTAGTGATTGAAAGAATTTATTGATTACGGTGATCGAATGAATTCACCGTTTTCGAATGAAAGTTTCAATGAAGTGGATTTGGATATTTCAAAAGATAGGATGTTCAAAGGAACAATCGAATATTGTAGGATTGATCAAAGATGAAAGGAATGTTGGAGGTACATTGGAATAAGGATTTAGGTACCCTTATCTTAACACAAAATTGTATTAAGACTGGTTTAGGATAACGAATCATCAGAAGATAGATACGTTCGTACCTCAGGAGTGAAAATGAAATGAGTCCAAATTTTCAAAGAAATCACTACCGCAAGGTGTCGTGTTTTAACAAATGATTCATTGAAGTTGAGGACTTTAAACAAGTCTACGATGGTTTGACAAATGAAAGGTTAGTGGAGATTACCTCGAATATGATGATCTAAATTCATCATATGGGATTTTGAATGGAATGTATATGAACAAGTTCAAAATATATTGAGCTTGGTTTGGATATACTCCAATAATGGATATATGTAGTTGGCAAGAGAAGGGTTATGATGGAATTTGGTAAGAATCCTTAAAAAGAAAAGGAGTTCTTCTAGGAATTTTGCTGACTTGATATCAAAAGTCAATGTTTATGCAATCATAGGGATTGTCAGAATGAGTATAACGAAATATTTTTGTGAATAAATGATCTTTTGAAGTGAATTTGCATGCGTTACCAGCAATGCATGTGTGACATAGGAATTTGACAAGAGAATAGAAAAATGAGTGTTGGCTTTTAGAAAAGTAAAGATCTTTGATTATAAAACTTTGTTTGGAATCAAAAGTCAACTAACTTAAGTATAGTCAAAACATAAGGGTGCTTATTTTGCTGTTGTCTCCGGTGTTGTAGATATTTAGGCGTTTTCCATAGTTTCATCTGGGTTTCTATCCTCGTTGTTGGGTGCCTTAGCTAGTTTCAACCAGTACGAACGGATGTGACCTGGTTCTCCGCATTTGTAACATACATTAGTTTTCCTTCTACATTCTTCCTCTATATGTCTAGTCTTCTTGCAGAAGTTATAACGAAGTGACTTCTTAGAATGGCGTCTTTTTGAACTCTTGTGATTATAGTTGTTGCAGGTAGGTTGCGCGATTGACGATTCAGCTTCTTGGTTCTCAGCGGTTTTATCAGAGCGGAATTTCTTATAAGAGTAACTATAGGTTGTGGTTTTCCTTCGCTTGGAGGATGGAGTTTTGATACGGATATCATGATCTCCATTGATACTAGGGTTAGGTTTGAAGTGACGAGTATGCTTACAAAGTAAAGTAGGACTTTCGTTGATAGGCATAGAAATTTTAATAGCTTCAATGATCAAAGGTATAACATTCGATATTCCTTGAGCTATTATATTTTTTATAGTACTTTCATCCAAGGAATTATCATTACTAGCCTGGATTCCTTGATTGTACACAATTTTCCTTGACATCTGGATTACAAACATGCTCATATATGATTATCACATAACTAAATAATTATATAGGCATCTTTTTGTTGTTCCTATTAGCACTATTATAATCGTACTTATCAGTACGATGCATTGAGATATATATATATATATATATATATATAAATATGTACATATTATATCGTAACACTTTTACTTTCACCATATATTTTATCAAAATATAAGGAAAGTATATATATATATATATATTATGTTATGTGTTGTTTCTTTCCTATATTGTCACAATTCAATTATATTTCAGAGTTCATAGGTAGAAATTATGGTTGTGGCTAGAGGTAAGGGTTTTATATGCGGTTCTGAGATGTTCCATCATTGACCCACTATTGTTTTCAAGAGGTGATGCTAGTACGAATATCCTTAAAATATCTTTTGAATTAAAGGTGGGTATCAAAATAGATCTTTGAGTAAATATGTAGGTTTGTTTTCTTCTGTTATATAATAAAGCTTGTTTTTCTGCAGGAGATATTTGATTATCATATTGTATATTTTATCAAGAAATTTGTGTCTTGCATATACCTAAATAATAATATAAAGTTTTAAAGTTTCCTGAAATATATATAAGACCAAATTATAGGAATTCTATTACATAATTAAATGTATTAACTACCCTGTTTTATTTTCATAACTTTGTTTTATAAAAATAAATTTCTATTATATTTATTAAACAGAATATTTTTAGAAATAAAAAGGTAAATTCATCGAAAGGAATTTAAATAAAAATATAAATTTTCTGGATTCTTTTAGAACAATTTAACCTTTACTGACAGGTGGACTTATTTAGATTATAATATACTTAGAGCTTGACTTCTTAATTTATTAAAGAAATAGATTATACAGAGTTTACGTTTTTAAATTTGATCCTTAATATATTAAGTAGTAAAGTATTATTCCTATATCAGAATATACATATATAACTTAAGGAATAAGTTGATCTATTTAAACTATCTCTTGTCGATATGTATGTGTTGTGTACATATATTTTAAATCATCTAGTTATACAATACCAATTTTTTTATACTTATTTGTGTAAAGTATCATTGGTTTTATTAATATAGGTTATAAAATATTAAATACTTTATATATAGATATATTTGCATACTCTTCATATAAATGGAAATGTACACGTGCTTATATGGATATAATATAATCATATGGAATAATATTTTTATAGAGCGATCATGAAAATCTTGTTCTTAATTATCATATCTAAACAATAGACATGTTTTAAGTATGCTAAAATGTTATATTTTAACAAAAATAATATAACTATATGTCTTGTCAAAACTTTGACAAAAATATAGACTTAAGTTGAGTAAAATTTTAGGGTTTATACCATAAATAATAAATTATATTACTTGTATCAAACAACATTTTATATTATGATATTTTAGTGACATCATGCCTAAGGGGTGTTATCTTATATCTTTGATTAAGATATTAATGTCAATATCATAATATTATTAGAATGTTATAAAATTCATGTTGAATCATATTTATATAAATATTATATATATATATATATGTATATAATATCCTAGAAATTGATTAGGCATAACATTATTAATATATCACCTATATGTAGATATATATTTAAATATAGCATAACTGTAAGATACAGATATGGGTAACACATATTGGGAATACAAAATTTGTTAAACAACATAAAAATCGTAATAAACATATTAAGATTTTATGCTCATAGGATAACACATAAGGTATTTATTTCATAACAGTAACGTTTAAGGTTTAGGTATTAGAAGAACACATCAATGTCTTAAACATGTGGTTTAGCTCTGATACCACCTTCTGTCACAACCCTGACCCCACCCTGGGAGCGGGAGTCGCGAGCCAGTCAGATGGTATCAGTGTTTATCAATTTGGCAGCGAAAAGTTTCATCAGGACCATAGTTAGGAAATATTTTTATCAGAGTTAAACACCAAAATGTTTAAAATAGATAAATGGGATGAAACCCAAGTTTTGATGATAATACATTTATAGTAAACAAATGGGACAAAACCCGATTTTTCATTTGTGACGTATATATAGGGATAAACCCTAATTACTTTTTATTTAGGTAACTTTTATAGCCACTTTTCCAAGCCTTCAGTGCTCTCCAGCAGACTTTTATAGGCTTCCTACTAAGTTACCTGAACCATGTGTTTAAAACATTTTATTAGCAAGAAATACTGGTGAGAGCATCCTAGTTTAATCAAAACAGGTGTAACACCCCGTGTTTCGAAAGTCAAAGTCAAAGTCAAGATTGAAGTCAAAGGAAGAAAAGATCGCTAATTGCGATATGTCACTCCTTGCTCAACTACTGTTTTGACTTCTTTGACTTGTAATCGAATCTATCATTTATTTGCTTTAGTTGTATTATGTGGAGTATCTATTAATAATCGAGGTTTAATCGCATATTAATCGCATGTTTAATCGAAGTATCGCTCATCGCTATAACATTCGCAACTCGAATTATGTGTTCTGGATATTGTTTTACGTGTGTGTGCTATTTATGAGTTACTTGTGCATGTTATGTTTATGTTGAGGTATTAATCGCAATCGCAATCGCAATTCTATCGCATCGCAATCAAAACGCAAATGCTAAACGCAAGTTATTTATAGTGATTGTATGCTAGATATAGTAGTTAGGTTATTTGTGTAACTAATGGGTAATATTATCGCATCGCTCACTCGAATCGCATCGCAACGCAACGCTCAACACAAGAATCGAAGAGACAAAACTCGTCGCGCCGGACACCTGGATCGAGTGGCCAATCGATCGAGTGGCCATCCAATCGGATTGCCATCCGATCGGATTGTCATCCGATTGAGTTGCCACCCGATCGGACTGCCCCCCGATCAGACTGCCACCCGATCGGATTGGCATCCGATCGGTGACCTGCTCGACACTTGTGCACTTTCCTTTTTGGGAAACTCTATAAATACCCTCCTGTCACATCATTTGTGATGTGACAGCTCCTCACTCGAACCAGCCGCACTCAAGCTCTCATTTCTCTCGATTACTCGTGATTCTTGTAAGTTTTCAACTTAAATCTTGTACTTCTATGATCTACACGCACTACTTCATCTTTTTCACCTTTGAATCTTAACTTTTAACCATGAAATCACCGGATTTGAGGTGTTCTAGGGTGATGTCATCATGGAGTTCTTATGCACTTCAAGGTTGGCTTCATTCCATCAAGAACAACTTAGATCTGAAGGATTTCCACAAGATTAAACAATGTTTTCGCATAGATCTACACATATTCATGGTTAAAAGGATTGAAAGAAGGTTTTCAAACTTTCTTTCAACTCTTTTACACTCAATGCACTAAAAACCGATAGAATCGGAGCTCGTTCTAATCTCCTACTCTTTCTTAGTGATGGGTTAGTTCCAGATCTGAATTCTATCCAAGAGACAACTGATGTCGGGTTAAACATGAAAAACCGTCTCAAACCATGAGCCGGTCGGACTAGGGTGATTCCTGTTCGGTCGGATTACTTGGGTCAAGACGGGGATTCTGATGTCTAGCACGATATCACACCGTCTCGATCAAAACTGCAAAACTTTCAAAACAATCAAGTGTCAATGACGATTAGGTCGTTGGGACGGATTGCCGTCCGATCGGACAGCCTCCTATCGGACTGCCGTCCGATCGGACAGCCGTCCGATCGGCTTACACTTGGTTCCACACTTAAACTTCTACTTCAACTTATCAAGGATCTGAACCTCGAACGGATTGCCATCTGATCGAGTGACAATCCTGCTGTGAACTTGTTCTCACTAAGTGTCCTGCCAATCGGATCGCTATCCGATCGGACTGCCGTCTGATCGATTGACCTGAAGGGTAGAGATACTTCTCTGTTTTCAAAATGCTACAATGAAAACTCAAAGCCGTCATACACAAATGCATCCTTACCAAACAAGATGTCAATCCAATTGAATGGCCATCCGATCGGATGACCATCCGAACGGATTGACATCCGATCGACTGGCCATCCGATCGGATTGCCATCCGATCGGATTACCATCCGATACTTGGTTACTTTACACCGTTTTATGCGCCGCTCATCGTTTATGCTATCGTTAACTGTTCAGGCTAATCTCTCTCAGCGCTCCCACCAATCCAAGATAGTGTTTACTTGTTAAACACAATCTGTGAGTATGCTCGATCCCTTTTTGCTTTATGCACTTTTGGGTGTTACATACGTTACTTATTCTAAATCACATCGATCACACAACGTAAACACTATTTATACGCTGACCATTACTGCATGTTATACGTGACTCGATAAATGCCTGTTTGTTATGTTTACACGTTGATTGCTGTCTACCTGCCTTAGCAACGATAGTACTATAGTTTGGACTCAGCACCTGTTCACTCAGGGGTTATTAAGGACAATACTTCACGTGTTCGCAGAGGCGAACAAGTGATGCGCACTCGCTACTCGCAGTCAACTCAGAGTCATTAGTATTGATAGGATCTTTGTCGATAACTTACATGCTTCACATTATACGTTGTACATGCTGGTCATGCGTAAACGATTTCGAACTCTATTATGCTATATCAAACTTGTATGCTCACCTTTACACTATGTGTATTGACTTTATTTTAACGTATGTGACAGGTGCTTAAGATGCTAAGATGATTGCTTGTTGTTTGTGGAATCAAGCTAGGGGTCTAGTTGTGTCACGCTTAAATCTGAGTCGTCGGAGCAGTATTTTTTTATAAGACAATTATTTGTAATAACTATTTTTATTTGGATATGTTGTGGCATGGGACATGACGTTTAATTATCTGGTAATGAATAGTTGTTATGGATACTCATGGACAATCTGTTTCGCTCAGTGCCATGCCCCGATGTTTCCGCCATCGGTTGGGTGTGACATATTGGTATTAGAGCCATAACTATAGGGAATTAGGCAAGACTCGACCTAGTCCGGGTCGATGTCTTAGAACGACCTAGTCTATAGTCTAAGTACCAATAGACCGACTTGTGCACGCTCAATAGGGGTTTTGTACAAGCTTACTCGCTATTTCTAGCTCGAACTCGCTATACACTACACACTTGCGCGAACATCGCATATTATAGTTCTGCGCAAGATCAGCCTTTCCTAAGGCTGATTGCACACACAAACGAATGATCTGGTTAAGATTAGGTGTGAAAACCTCAAACTCTCGACCAGATTACTCGTTCGAATTGCTATTTTTTACTATAAACAGGAGAAATTGAGTTGGACTAGGAGTGAAATCAATACTTCGACGCATATCTCCTTATCTATCTCGTGATTTCATCACACAAACGGGAATGAAGTCGCTAAGTTAGGGGTGAAACCCGAACCTTAATGACTCATTCTACTCTCTAATGTGGTTTTACAAAACTCTCACCAAAGTCTCGACGGACTCCAATTACTTAGGGTCACACTGTAACTGGAAGGATGCGTGCCGATCACTCGAATTGAAGTGCGAGCACAATCCAAAAAGCCAAAGTGTGTGCCTAAAAGTCCTTGTGAATAGTCGAATCACTTTGGGTAGTCAAATCACCCTGGGTGTGTGTAGACATGTCCGACAAACCCGAGACAATCTCACCTCAAATTTTATGTGTTTTGATTCTGGACTTGCTACTGCCAATTCTGTGATTTATCGATTTTATGTGGATTTTATGTGTTTTATGTGGTTTACCTGTTCATGTGTTTCGATTTTCGGTCATTTACACGCTTTTCGCTATTCACTTTTATCAACACGCACAACCCGTAACTGCACATCTATCTCAAAACGTCAACAAATCGTTGCTACTCGTGGATGATCGCATGCTATGTTACTCGCTTATGCTATACTACTCGCTGTGTACTCGCTAATCGCATATCGCTATTCTCGAACGCGCGAACTTTGAATGATAGGTGAATACGTGTAACATATAGAATGGTTTCTGTGTTCTGACTGCCTTATGTGCTTCTGTGCCTTACATGCTTACGTGCTTCTATGCCCTACATGTTTATGTGATTCTGTGATTTTGTGCTTATGTGGATTTATGAATGGATGTGTTCCTGAGCTTTATGGAGAATCGCTAGACTATACTAGGATTAATCGAATAGCGTTTTGAATCCTATGGCGATGTCTGTTGCAGACAATGTCGTCATTTGGATCGTTTCACTCGCGCTCTGCTCGCCGCAATCATGATGACAAATGCATCGCCTCACTCGTCGCTAAGCAGATAGCGAAAGTCATTCCCCAGATTGTTAGTGAGCTAAATGAAAACTCCAGCAAATCTTCTGAAGAATCCAGGACTGATACTCCTAAAGCTGCTTTCAGCTTCAAGCAGTTCAAAGCCTGCGGCCCGAAAGAGTTTACCTGCGAAGATGGGCCTACGGCCATGTTCCAATGGTTTGATTCTATCGAAGTCACCCTGCGCCAGAGTGGCTGTCCTGACAATCTCCGTACTCTGAACGCAACTGGCGTCTTCCAATCCCGAGCGCTGGATTGGTGGACGGCTGAGAGAAACAAACGCGAAAATGATGCAGCTTACGGGCTAACATGGGATGAGTTGAAGGACGTGATGATGCAAGAGTTCTGCCCTCCCCATGAGCGCCAAAAGTTGGAGGATGAATTCTGGCACATTAAGCAGAAAGATGGTGACAACGCTTGTAACAATCCTCACATAACCCGACAACCTTATAATATTTCTAACACTCTAGTATATTGTAGATATCCCATTATGTCTTTAAATACACCCCATATGTGAAAACCGAGCCCGAAATACATTATAGTTTATAAAATAAATTAAAAACAATAAATATTAAGTTGAGGCGGGCCGCGTAGGAACCCACCCCAACCACACGCGGGCGGTATCAAGGCTGAAACTTATTCCGGTGAAATTATAAGTTAAGGCGGGCCGCGTAAGCTCACCTTAAATCTTACGCGGGCCGCTAGAGATCATCAAACGCGGAGACACCCTAAGCTGACACGTGTCGACATCGTGGCGGACCTATACACTGACCCAGCTAAGCTATATGTTGACCGGGTGTTGACGCGGGCCGCGTAAGGCTTTGCCTTATCTTACGAGGGCCGCGTAAGAGTCGAATTCAGCAACTATAAATAAAGGGCTTCGGATCTCAGTTGAACTCGCTCACAATTTCATTCTCAATCTCAAATTCTGTAGTAGTGTTATTATACTCGGGTAGTATACCCCTAATTAGCGAGGTTCTGCTCCGTTGTAAGTATTATAACCCCAGTTTCGTAATAGTTACGCTGCCCGATTTAGGGTTCCGTAACAACTGTCGTGGTTCTGCCCGACGTAGTTATTCTGAATGCCGTCTCGGGGAGGGTATCATTAATAATTTCAAAGGGTTATGATACTAACCTATGTACATTTGTATAAATTATAGATTATATCCAGGAAACCCTTACGCGAAGTCTAAGATAGCAATGTGAGTTTATCTCCTTTTTGTTAAACTTTTTGAAATGTTTTACAAACCTTAATTGTTTTACAATGCGATTAAACAGTGATTGAGTATTTGTAGTTCTTCAATTACTGCCGGTATGTTGGGGTTTTGTATACAAAATTTATTACTTGCGAGTAGTGATCGAGGGTGTGAAACCTGGGTGCTAAAGTGTTTGTCCCGTGTAATTTGTATAATTATTGTAGCGGTTTTGTTTATTTTTATTTAGTTTTAGTGTTATTTTATATTATTTGGTGTTGGGTCAGGTCCTGGTGCAAATGGAGCAAAAACGAGTAATATGGAAATGACCAGCCAGTTAGGCAGAGTAGAATGCCAGTGACCGGAGTAAAATTGATGCTATTTTCTGTGAGCGGGCCGAACCCACTATCTCTAATTAATCTACAAAAGTTTCTACATATATATTTTAGTATGAGGTGGGCCAGGAAAGAATTAAATGCCCAGGAGCATTCACGTGAAGTTATTCAAAGGGAAAGAATCTAGAAGGCTGCATTTAATGGAGTCGACATGAATGCATGGATGGAGGAAAAGGACTTCATGGGCAGCCAAAAGTAAAGCCTGCCACATTGGGTTTTTAAACAAGTAAAATTATTATTTTCCAAAACCTAAAGGAATCCAAAGAGGTGTTGCACGAAAAGACAAAGGGAAATTAGAGGAGGTGGAGCCATTATATATGGCCTGGTCTATTCGCACACGTCCTTAGTCTATTTAAACACCCCAAAGCGCCGCGCTATGGCCAAAGCTGGGCGCTTTGGTGTAAAGTCAACCGACAAGGACTGACGCGGTCAGACATTGTCTGTTGCTTTACATCAAAGCGCCCCGCTATGGCCAAAGCTGGGCGCTTTGAAGTTTTTTTTTTTTTTTTTTTTTTTTTTTTTTTTTTACATTTTTAAATTTTCGGGCAAAGCGCCCCTCTTAGGTCAAAGCGCAGCGCTTAGGGCCTTTTTTAAATTTTTTAATATTGTTTTTAATTCACAAACACGTCGATAATAGTATAAATTTTACGCTTTTTCCATTATACATCATTTTTTAATATATATGGACTATACTGCAAGTTCCGGATCAAATCGGTTACGTGTGATGTCGTATTCCATTATATCGTATCATTTTGGTTTGAAAGCACAAGTACTCCTATGAGTAGTGTTATGTGTATCAGCCGCCTACCGTACATGTACATGACGTATTTTTTTATTAATTGTAGTATTATGGTGTATATTGTTTGGGAACCACACCAAGCAAGTTAAAACCATCATTTTGCAAGTCCTATCACTTGTCCTCTTTTTTGTCGAAGGGGCATGGTTCCAACAAAAGAAATGGCAACACTTTTGACTTGGTGAACCACCTTCACACTCCATAGAACCACCTCCACACTCCATATGCAAAGACCTACTCTACATGTTTAGACTCCTAAGACTAGAAATAGTATTTTTGCATACCTTTTTACTCTTTCTTACTGTCAAAAGTAAGAGGATCAAAATAGTTCAAATATAAAAAATAAAAAAATTACAAAAGTATTAATTTCAAACTCAATAAAAAAAATGATTTTGAAACTTGTTACTTTATTCTGTTGTAATACGATGTTGAAACTTTATTATGTAAAAATAAGTTCATAAATCTCTTTAAATCCATATTTGATTATTTTCAAAGATCAAATGGCGTGCAACGGCAAGAAATCGATTCCAACGGTAACATAATCAAGACTTTAATACACCGCTTCTGAAATGGTTACGGAGGAATCGGTTTCGGGTTGGAACCGATGTTTTTAATTCACAAACGCGTCGATAATAATCTAAATTTTACGCTTTTTCCATTATACATCATTTTTTAATATATATGGACTATACTGCAAGTTCCGGATCAAATCGGTTACGTGTGATGTCGTATTCCATTATATCGTATCATTTTGTTTTGAAAGCACAAGTACGATATAATGGAATACGACATCACACGTAACCGATTTGATCCGGAACTTGCAGTATAGTCCATATATATTAAAAAAATGATGTATAATGGAAAAATCGTAAAATTTATACTATTATCGACGTAAAGCAACAGACAAAAAAAAAAAAAAAAAAAAAAAAAAAAAAAAAAAAAAAACTTCAAAGCGCCCAGCTTTGGCTATAGCGGGACGCTTTGATGTAAAACAACAGACAAGGTCTGACCGCGTCAGTCCTTGTCGGTTGACTTTACACCAAAGCGCCCAGCTTTGGCCATAGCGCGGCGCTTTGGGGTGTGAAAATAATTTTCTCCGTGTGTAAATAGCATGACCCTTATATATTTCAAGAAGGAATATAGTGGAGGGGAGCTTTTGGAAACAAGGGGACTGCCTTGGCAGCCATGACACACATCAATTAGGAGGGTTTCAACTATGGTTCGAGCTTAAGAAGATCAACAACCTGCCATGATCGGTTAACCCTCTAGTGAATCCGGGTGATGATTATTGTATTTCACTTTTAATTTAGTTCTGTTTGTTTGAGAATTAGATTGTAATTAGGTGTTGACCGAATTGCATTTACATATATATACAATTTGTGTGACAGACAAATCCTGGTGATAACCAGAGACGTATTTATGTTGAATCTAATTGTGCCTTTGCTGATTGAATAATTATTTATGCTTGCGGTTAATATCTCTCTGATCAATTGGTATTATGCTAGGATCTTGTATAAGTAATTGGTTTATGTGACAGATTTACCATTTAATCAGTGGCATCCAAATAAACAATAATTAGATTATTAGGTGTTTACAGAATCTGAATCCCGGAGTGGTCACGTTCCTATCATTGTTTTCTCATTTTCACAATACTTATTCATGAAAATTACAAAAATAGATAAACTAGCAAATTTCATAAAGTAAGTTTAGATTAGTTAAACGGTATTACACTGACCACATGCTCCTCTGGATTCGATACCTGACTTACCCTGTCTATAGGTAATTTTAGGTTTTTGCATAGACCCGACGACAGTCTATCAAAATGGCGCCGCTGCCGGGGAGCTAGTGCGCTTAGTGTTATATCGTTTATTTGATTTTCTTAAAAAAAAAAAAAAAAAATTGTTCGAAAAAAAAAAAAAAAATTTACTAAACCACCCAGCTCGATAATTTTATTTTAGTCTTTTGATGTGTGTGACTTTAAATATACTTTAGTTTTAGTGTGTGACTTTAAATATAACTTTATTTTAGTCTTCTGATGTGCAGGAAGTGAGTGGTTTAGCTTTTTAAATATATTATTATTATTATTATTATTTTTGTTTTTTTTTGTTTTGTTTTTTTTTTTTTGAAAAAAAAAGAAGAGAAAATTAAAAATTTACAAAACCACAAAAATATATATATTTTTTCTTTATTTTTTTATTTATTAAAAAAAACGTAAAAAATTAAAAACGAAAAAAAAATAATATAAAAAAAAATGAAAAATAATAATAATAATAATTTCTTAGTGTGTGATGTTTTCTTTATTTCTTTGTATATTATTGTTATTTTATGAACGTTGTGGGTGTGTTCCCTATATAACCCTCACGAGACCTCTCGTCCTCCCAAGCTATTGGGGGGTTTAAAAGGGCTTGTTGCATAAGCTAAATGCAACCGTGATTCCTACGAAAGTGAGTTAGGCTTGTTATTGTTGTAATTTTTTTTTCCACAAAAAATTAAGTTAATTTAACGCATGATTTGGTAACACTTTCATAAAAATGGTAGAACTAATCACCTAACAAATTTCAATGGTTGTGAGAAGCATGCTTCTACACAAGGGTTAGAATTTGTAGGTACATGATGTTCGCGAGACAACCGTTTTTATGAAGAGAAGAAGATATGGGCATCAAGCGAAAAAAATCAGGTGCATGCGTTTCCATTTTACCTTGATTATTAGTTTAGTAATAAGTGGATTGTATTTTGTATTTTTTTTTCTGGGGTGAAATTTTGGGAAGGATAGCCGTGTCACATCCATTGTGCGTTTTAAAACTCTAGTTCTTACACATTGAGGACAATGTTTACCTCAAGTGTGGGGATGGGGGAATAGTAAAAGATTTTAGATTTTGACCCGTTCATTTAAATACTATACATTGAGGACAATGTTTACCTCAAGTGTGGGGATGGGGGAAAATTTCAAAAAAAATTTCAAAAGTTTCTTGTTTCAAAAGCAATCTTAAAAGCACAAGTAGCTAAGTCAACGAGGGATGGCACAACCCATTTGGTCTTTTGTCATGGTCAAGTTCAAACTAATAACATGAAGGGTATTTAACGGGTGGTTATTTGAGAATAATTCGCCTAAGAAACTAACATTTGATGCATATCACATATCATACCCTTATACGTGAGGTTTTGAGCCACTTCTATATCATAGATTTACACTTACATGTTTCATTGTTTGAGTGGACCATTAGTCACGTATTGTAGAACTTGCAACTTTTGATACGTTTGAGACCATAGACCGAATACAAGCATAAGAATGATTAAGGCATTAGGTGAACATTTTCTTTTTACACCATTTTTATATCCTTACCCAAAAATTATCCCCTAGTAGCCAATATTGAGCCTAAACTTTAGTTTGACAACTCACTTAGCCAACAACCATAAGCCTTTTCGTTTAAACCCGTGTGATGAAAATTCGATTATTTAGCAAAGTTTGTATAGTTGTATTTATTTGTGTTAAAAAAAAAATCAGAAAATGTTATGAAAAAGATGAGAAAAATATTGAGAAAAGAACAAAAATATATGTTTCTAGTGGTTGAATAAAAGGCGAAAAAAAATCATTGCCTTATAGTTAATGTTTGTAGTTTACTTAAGTTGGAATAGTTATGTTGTAATAAAAATCGAATTTTTCATCACCTTAGCCACTTAAAATATCCTATTTCCTACCCTTAGCCAGTGTTGCAAAAATCGGCCTAGGCGGCCGATTAATCGGCGCCTAGGCGCTAGGCGGCTAGTTACTGACTAATTTTGAGCTAGTCGGCCAATTAATCGGAGTCGGTCAAAGTCGGTCAAAATCGGTCCTAGGCGGTCAAAAATCGGATTAATCGGCCTATATTAATCGGTTAAAATCGGTCAAAATCGGTCCCAGGCGGTCCTAGGCGGTCAAAATTGGTCAGAATCAGTCAAAATCGAACCATACTATCTGAAACTTGAAGTATTTATGTGAATTTTGAAGTATTATTTTTATATTATTGGGTATATATATATAATTTTGAAAAAATACATATAAAAATCCCAATCCGATTAATCCCGATTAATCCCGATTAATCCGTAGGCGGTACCTCACCGCCCGACTAGCGCCTAGCGCCTTCTACAACACTGCCCTTAGCCTAAGCCTCATTACAACCCGTTCAAAGACCTTATGACTTGTGCTTAGTATTCGTGATCGGTGGTGGAGAATGATTGAGTTGCAAGCCTATGCGGGTACGTGTTATAATCGGTTTTGAGCGATTAATTGATTGAAATGCTAATACATTATACACATTAGCCAAATTGTAAACCGAGTGGAGAGAACATTGCGAGGGATGTGCATAACTTGCTAGTTTTACGGGCGGGTTAATCTTGGATAACCATTGTATATGTGATTGTTCACGTTATCGTTAAATATGTTGTAAATTGTAAAAGGTTTGAACTTTTGTATGGCAATAGACCTTAACCTTTGTCTCGGGAATGGGAAATGTATTCATTGTTCGACCCACGTGAAAGTGAAAAACAGATTTGCTTGAGGGCAAGCAAAAGACAAGTGTGGGGATGTGATCGAGGGTGTGAAACCTGGGTGCTAAAGTGTTTGTCCCGTGTAATTTGTATAATTATTGTAGCGGTTTTGTTTATTTTTATTTAGTTTTAGTGTTATTTTATATTATTTGGTGTTGGGTCAGGTCCTGGTGCAAATGGAGCAAAAACGAGTAATATGGAAATGACCAGCCAGTTAGGCAGAGTAGAATACCAGTAACCGAAGTAAAATTGATGCTATTTTCTGTGAGCGGGCCGAACCCACTATCTCTAATTAATCTACAAAAGTTTCTACATATATATTTTAGTATGAGGTGGGCCAGGAAAGAATTAAATGCCCAGGAGCATTCACGTGAAGTTATTCAAAGGGAAAGAATCTAGAAGGCTGCATTTAATTATGGAGTGGACATGAATGCATGGATGGAGGAAAAGGACTTCATGGGCAGCCAAAAGTAAAGCCTGCCACATTGGGTTTTTAAACAAGTAAAATTATTATTTTCCAAAACCTAAAGGAATCCAAAGAGGTGTTGCACGAAAAGACAAAGGGAAATTAGAGGAGGTGGAGCCATTATATATTTCAAGAAGGAAGATAGTGGAGGGGAGCTTTTGGAAACAAGGGGACTGCCTTGGCAGCCATGACACACATCAATTAGGAGGGTTTCAACTATGGTTCGAGCTTAAGAAGATCAACAACCTGCCATGATTGGTTAACCCTCCAGTGAACACTCCGGGTGATGATTATTGTATTTCACTTTTAATTTAGTTCTGTTTGTTTGAGAATTAGATTGTAATTAGGTGTTGACCGAATTGCATTTACATATATATACAATTTGTGTGACAGACAAATCCTGGTGATAACCAGAGACGTATTTATGTTGAATCTAATTGTGCCTTTGCTGATTGAATAATTATTTATGCTTGCGGTTAATATCTCTCTGATCAATTGGTATTATGCTAGGATCTTGTATAAGTAATTGGTTTATGTGACAGATTTACCATTTAATCAGTGGCATCCAAATAAACAATAATCAGATTATTAGGTGTTTACAGAATCTGAATCCCGGAGTGGTCACGTTCCTATCATTGTTTTCTCATTTTCACAATACTTATTCATGAAAATTACAAAAATAGATAAACTAGCAAATTTCATAAAGTAAGTTTTGATTAGTTAAACGGTATTACACTGACCACATGCTCCTCTGGATTCGATACCTGACTTACCCTGTCTATAGGTAATTTTAGGTTTTTGCATAGACCCGACGTCAGTCTATCATTTGTAGTTCTTCAATTACTGCCGGTATGTTGGGGTTTTGTATACAAAATTTATTACTTGCGAGTAGTAAGTCGGAATGACAGTACGTTACCATTGGACAACGAGTTAGCCAATGTGTAATATGACCAGCCAGTCAAGGATTGACAGTACTGAATAAGTAATTGTGTAGAAATAAACAATGTGATCGCTCTCAATACTGTGTTAATTGATAAAATGTTTCTTGATTAAACTGGGATTCACTCACCAGTATTTCCCACTGACAAAATATTTTTAAAACATGTTTCAGGTAACATAATGTGAAAGCCAACTGGGAAAAAGCCAGCTCGAGAGCACTGACGGCTTGGAAAATAAGTGGCTATAAAAGTTATCTAATAAACGATGTTTTAAATTCAATAAAATAGGGTTTGTCCCTATAAATGTATTGTAATAAGAAAACTTGGGTTTTGCCCATGTTATTATTAATATCAAATACGGTGGTTTTATTCTGATAAACATTTCCTAACTACGGTCCTGATGTAATTTCCGCTGCCAGATTTAACGAACTGATACCACCAAAACTCTGAGTTCGTGTCCGCCCGTTCCCGGGACACATAAGGGATCGGGGGTTGCGACAGAAGGTGGTATCAGAGCCTAGCCACTGGTCTGAGCCAAAGAAGTGTTCTGCTGACACTTAATTTATAAATTTTGTGTTAGGAAATAAATTACGGAAATACGTGCATAACTGTATTTATTTGTTATGTGTTATTTGACTATTTGTTAGTTCACAGTATGAGTGATCAAGGACCCTCAGACATGAGTCGTCAGTTTTCTGATTCACCTAAGAGTGAAGGTACTTCTTCACAGCCTGCCCTTTCTGGGTATTCTGCTGATCAGGAAGAAGGAGTGTTTGCTTTTAAAGCTCAGTCAGAAGAGCCATTCCCTCATAAGAAACGATGATGGTTCAGTAAGGAAGCTTTTGCTCGTAGGAAACGAATGCGAAAGTTGCAACAGCAAAGAGTTTTAGCAGCCGCTAAGCGAGAGACAGATGCCCATACACAGAAGCTTAGCTAATTTCCATATCCTAGCTACAACTGCTGCTGACCCGAGTCTGGAACAATTAGTAGCACCCCAACCACAACTACCAATTCAAGATTAACCCATGGAGATAGAAAATTCTGAAAACCAAGTGGAAATGCATGACTTCAACCCAGAAGAAATCCCTAGGATACCTGCACCAAACCCCCTAGACCCAAATTACGACCCTTGGTGGGACGATAATAGGGAGTTTGTGCAACGTTACCCTATCCATGAAGACACACCCATACAGAACATAGGAGCCTATCCAGGTATGGACCCTTTAGATCCCTATTACCATGATGATTATATTAGGGAGATCTTAGAAGATCCTTACCGATTTCAGGCACTTTCACCCCCATATCAGGAACCCGCACCCCAGATTCCAAACCCAGTCCTAGAACCTGCACCCCCAATGAGTGCAGAAAACATCCAAGAGCTTAGGACTTTTGGTGAGGAAATCTTAGAAAGCAGTGAGAGAATGCGTCAGGTGGGATAGCGTCTCGTATGGAAATACGATGAGCGCAATATGGATTTTTGGATAAATCCATATCCGTGATGTGATAGAAGAGATGGTAAAAGTTGGTAATAATAATATAATATAATAAAATATGTGTGTACGGATGCATATTACTATTAGTGTGATTCTATTTCTGTTAGTATTGTAATTTTTATTTCAGTACTAGTGTGTAATAGATGCATAATAAGTATATGAATAGAGTATAGTCGCAATGATCGACGCTTTTGGCAAAAATGCGTGTCATGTGATTAACTATATTAAGATGTTATTGTGATATTAATATGGGATAATTGTTTAAAATTCAGATGGCCGACGAAGGAAACCAAGGAAATCTGAATAACGATAACCAGAGTAACATTAACGTGGTTAATGAGAATCCAAGCATCAATAACAATGAAAATCCAGTGGATAATAGTGCTATTCAACACATAGTGGCACAAGGAATGATAGATGCAATGCCATTTATTCTTCAAACGGTTCAAGAAGCTAATAATAAAAGTAAACATAGCAGTAAGCGACCAATTGAACTGGAACACAGCGTGAACAATGGACCAGTACTTCAAATGGCCATTCCCAAAAGGAGAAGAACCATGCCTTATGGTTGTTCTTATAAAGAATTCTGGTCTTGTAAACCAATGGAATTCTCGGGCAACGAAGGGGCCATTGCAACCCTACGCTGGATAGAGAAACCTAAGGCAGTCTTAAGGATAAGCAAGTGTGCTGAAGAAGATAAGATATTGTTTGCTTCTAATATGTTTAAGAATGCAGCACTAGAATGGTGGAACACTATCCTCCAATTAAGAGTAAGTGATAGAACTTACAATATAGAATGGGAAGAATTTAAGGACAAGGTAGAAAGGAAATTCTACCCACCCAATGAAAAGGAACAGATAGCAAACAAATTCCTAAACCTTAGGATGACTGGTGTAGATAGTAAAGGGTACACTAAAATATTCTTTGAATATGCCAGAATAGTGCCAACTCTTGCTTCACCAGAACCAGTGTTAATCTCCTGTTACATTTGGGGATTAATCGGGGAAATAAGACATGTAGTTAAGGCAGCTAGACCTCAAACCATAGAAGAAGCTGTAGAATTAGCAAATACCTTGACAGATGAATTAGTTCGTACCCGAGAAGAGGACCAAAGGAGGAACCTAACCCAAAAGCTCACACAAGAATTTCGTTCTGGAAATTTTAATCGTGGGAAAAATATAGGTTCTACCTCTACACCTTACTGTAAGAATTGCAAAAGAAAACATTCAGGAAGATGCTCCATATACTGTAACTTTTGCAAAATATCGGGACACAAGGAAGAAGACTGCAGGAAGAAAAACAACAGGATATACAACTGCGGAGAATAAGGTCACATCAAGCCAAACTGTCTAAAATTAGCTCCAGCTCCAGACAATAAGAATACTAAAAATGCTAGAGCATTTGTTCTGACTGCAGATGAAGCCAAGATGATTTCGGATGTCATAGCTGGGACGTTTTTAGTTAATGATGTTTTTGCTAAAGTATTATTTGACTCTGGTGCAAACCAAAGTTTTATTAATACATCATTTTTCAAATTTCTAAATCAGTCATTAACTAAACTACCACAAGAATGCTTAGTAGAGACAGCCAATGGAGAAACCGTTAGGATTTCTGAATTCTTGCAGGGAGCAAGCATAGAAATTTTAAATCAAAAGTTTATTGCAAATCTTTATCCCATGAATCTGGCAGGATTTGATGTTGTTTTAGGAATAGATTGGTTAATAGCCAATAAAGCCAGTATTTTATGTGATCAAAAGTTAATTCAAGTAAATTCACCAAAAGGTAAAACGATCACAATTAAAGGAGATAAACCCTCTAGGTCCACTAAATTTATCTCTGTGATGAAAACTGCAAGTTATATAAGAAAAGGTTCTATAGTGTATTTGATTTCTATAATCACTAACACTAAAGGAAAGGATTTAAAAGATATACCAGTAGTATCTCAGTTTTCAGGTGTATTTCCAGAAGAATTGCCAGGGCAACTGTAACACCCCGGAAATATAAAACTTTATAATTTTAATTATAAAGTTTAAATAAACAAGAATATTTTTTAACTAGGAAATTATAACCTAGTTAACTACAAGTCTAGAAATAACTTGAAATAGGGTTAACATAACCAAACTATATGTTGAACAAAAGTGGAGGGACGTAAGTTGTTAAAATTGAAACTATTATTATTAGTTTTGATTAAAAACAAAACCAAACACCTCAAATGAGATGTCTGGTCGATCAAGAACAGGGAGGGCGACACCCTCACTTCCAAAACCCTAACTTCTACTAAACTATCAAATTGAAGGCCCAAATCAAGTTGAAATCGAAATCTGAACATAGAATCGTGATCACCTCGTCAAGAGGATCATAAGGTATGTCAAATTAGGTCATTTTGATTCAACCCAAAATTCATGCATGTGATTGAAATCGAGTATTGAGCTTAATTATGTGTTGTAAACATGAAATTGGAAGTAATATAAGGTTTAGGGATAAACCCTAGATGATTTCTTGTTAAATTCTTGCATGATGGTTGTAAGGATCAAAATCACCATAGTGGATCACTAATATGTTAGTAGAACTTGATAAACACTAGGAAATTTGGTGTTGTTCTTGTGTAATTCGACAATTTTGAAGTGACTTCACAATTGTAGAAGCTAACAATTATGTAGTATGGTAGATTGATGTGAAATTAGGGCTAAGTGATAAGCTAGAAACTTGATATTTAATCATGTAAAAATCTGCCCTTAAAGTGTTTGTGAAAATGCCTCAAAGAAGGCTTAAAACTGAAATTCAAAGTTAAAAACGCGTAATTATGATGTCTTGATGTATTATGCGAATTATGATTTAAAGAGAGTTCTAAATATGTCATAAATGAACTCTATAGGAAAAAACGCAGGAGCGTCAAGCGGGTGGCGAATCACGTTTGAAAGGCCTACTTTGAAGGTATGTAACTTGATCCGTTACATTAAACGAATTGTTGTTTAATTTTGCGAAGTCTCATTTTAAGATAAATATGGTGTTGATTGTAGCGACCATGGTCGTTATTTGTATTACTAATCTAAGAGTGACAGAGAATCGTTTGGTAGTCATCATATTGGGGAATTCCATAAGATGAGCCAAACGGGTCGATTAATTGTGTAAATTGTTGTTTTAGTGTCCTAGAGAGTCGAAGTGAAGATGGAAATCACAAGAGCATTAAGCCATGAGATTGGTAAAGAAATGCGAGTGATGATAAACCCGGGATGTTGGGTATAAAGTATCATGAGTTTACTAGCTAAATGGTAGTAAATTGTGTCAAGTAGAAATGGGTCGAATAAATGCATAACGGCATATAGCCTTTCTGTCCATAAGTTGAAGTTTTGGCACGACTATTGAAATAGGCACGTTGGTAATGAAATTACAGACGTATAGGAAAAAGAATCACTAAAAACGGACTTACGAATCATAAGATATGGCCATTTTAAGTTGAGGATCGAATAAACCTTGAGCTGGGAATGTATAGCAACAGCCAGAACAGCAGTCTGTGAAAAACAGGGCTAGGCGTGACACCTAGCCCCTTGGCGTCACGCGGCGCCCCCTCCTTCAGAGAAAAAATTGTTTTCTTGTTTGTTGACCCATAGAACTTGTTTATATTCAATTAAACATTGTCAATACTAACATTTCATGTGGTTTGACATTAGGTGATGTTGAAATCTATCCGGAGGGTGATCAAGCAATTGTCGAAGAACCGAACACTACTTTTGAAGCTTCCGCAATAATTATCTGTTTAATAGAATGTGTTTCTGGGATGTAAACAAATTGTTAAACAACTTTTGAATGATTTTGACTTAGTCATTAGTTGGCTAAGCTTTTGCTACTTTTAAACTTTACTTTTGAAATCCATGTTTTAACTAGATTTCTTTTATCTAAAATGGTATGAATTATTATTAAATTCAAGTAAATTAGACGGGTGTTACAAGTTGGTAATCAGAGTTTAAGGTTGTCAACAAAGTGTTTGGTTCAAGCTTGATCAATCGTCTGGTAAGAATTAACTTATTATGTTAATAAATTATATCTTATGTAAGAAATGAGAAATGAATTGATGTGCATGGGAGGAGCGTGTTAACACACTCAAACCCGGAAAGTGCACCAAATGCGAACGGTTAAAGCAAGTTGAGAACTTGGCTAAACCGAAACAAATGAAGCAATGTTATAAATGAAATGTTTAACGTTTAAATGTAAACATTTCAGTTTCAAGATGTCTGATGGAAACGATGATAATCCGGTGCAAACAAGCACCGAACAAATGAAAGAGATAATTGCCGAAGAAGTAGGGAAGGCAATTGAAGGTAGTCTATCTGGGTTTATAGACAAGATTCAAAGCACGGTGTTATCGCTTGTTGAAGAGCGAGTCAAAAGGTTGGAAGATAATGTCAACCTTATAAAAGAAAAGTCGGGAGAACGCAAAGGGTGTTCGTACAAGGAATTCATGGCGTGTAAACCGCCAATCTATAACGGGGAGGTTGACCCAATAATCTGCCAAAGATGGATAAGTGACGTCGAAGGAGTGTTTGAACGAACCCACTGCGACGTAGGTGACTTTGTTGCTTACGGAACGGGTCAATTGAGAAATCAAGCCAAGGATTGGTGGGACAATAAAAAGAAGGAAATGGGAGCCGAAGTAGCGAGGGTTATGACTTGGGACAAGTTTAAGGTACCATTCCTTAAACACCATAGTCCCAAAGCGGTTATTAACAGGATTAAGGAAGAATTCATCCAGCTAAGACAAAAGGGTGAAACAATTGATAAGATCACGGACATCTTCATGGATAAGCTGAGATTCTGTGACGAGTTAGTCACCACGGAAGAGCAAAAGATATACTACTATTACAACATGCTGAGTGCCGAGTACCGGGAGTTTATGACTCCGTCAAAGTACGAAACCCTCACGGAGATTATCAACACCGCCCGGGAGCGGGAAATCGAGTTAAAGAAACAAGTTGAAAGGGGTGAACGAAGGGCACAGGATGTGAATCCAAGCCCTACAAAGAAAGCTAGAACTGCTGAATCGGGGAAGAAGGTGGAGGCTAAAGGCGGGTCGCCAAGTTGTAAAGTATGTGGAAAGGGGCACAAGGGTGAATGCCGCTTCAAAGACAAGCCGTGTCCGGTATGTGGGAAGACGGGGCACACTGCATCGCTATGTCCCGGAAAAGTTTCCGTTTGTTACAAATGCTATCAACCTAGCCACAAAAAGTCTGAATGCCCCGAGTTGGTCGGAAAGAGAGACACAAAAGAGTCTCCGGCAGAAGCTCCCAAAGCGAAGGCTAGGTCCTTCCAACTTACCGCGGCTGAAGCGAAATAGAACCCGATGTGGTCTCAGGTATATTCACAATTAACTCAATTCCAGCACGTGTATTGTTTGATACGGGTGCGAATAAATCCTTTATTTCACATGGATTTATTCGACATCCTTCATTTGTATTGACGAAATTATCTGTGCCCTTAGAAGTTGAAATAGGGGACAACAAAAGTTTTATAGTTTGTGATGTTTGTCGAGGCTGCAAATTAAGCATCGACGATGAAGAATACTTGATAGACCTAATCCCGATGTCAATGGGGGAATTTCAAGTAGTCGTTGGGATGGATTGGCTATCTCAGCACCATGCAAAGGTCGTGTGTTTTCGTAAAGAGATAAAGCTAACATCTCCGAGCGGGAAACACGTCACTATCTATGGCGAAAAAGGAGGCAACCCCATAGTGTGCTCAATGTTGAAAGCTCACAAGCTTATGAGGCAAGGATGCAAGGCATTCATGATATACGCAAATGAGCCCGAGAAAGAATAACGGAAGATCGAAGATGTACCGGTAGTACGAGACTATGAAGATGTGTTTCCGGAGGATTTACCGGGGATACCGCCTGAACGGGAAGTAGAGTTCGGGATCGAATTGATTCCGGGCGCAAAACCCGTAGCAAAAGCACCGTACCGACTCGCACCGTCGGAATTACAAGAGTTGATGTCCCAAATTCAAGACCTGCTTGATAAAGGATTTATAAGGCCGAGTGTGTCTCCTTGGGGTGCACCGGTACGGTTCGTGAAAAAGAAAGACGGAAGCATGCGGATGTGTATCGATTACCGGGAGTTAAACAAACTCACGGTAAAGAACCGATACCCGCTTCCGAGGATAGATGATTTATTCGACCAATTACAAGGTGCGAACTGGTTTTTAAAAATTAACCTTAGATCGGGGTATCACCAACTAAAGGTCAAGGAGGAAGATGTGCCGAAGACGGCTTTCCGCACGAGATACGGACATTACGAATTCCTCGTGATGTCATTTGGGATAACAAATGCACCCGCGGCTTTCATGGATCTTATGAACCGGGTTTGCAAGCCAATGTTTGATAAGTCAGTCATCGTGTTTATCGATGATATTTTGGTGTATTCGACAAGCGAAGCTGAACACGCACACCACTTACAAGAAGTGTTAGAGACACTTAGACGAGAAAGGTTGTATGCGAAATTCTCTAAGTGTGCCTTTTGGTTACGAGAGGTACAATTTCTTGGCCACATCATAAGTGCCGACGGAGTATTGGTGGATCCGTCAAAGATTGAGGCCATGTCGAAATGGAATCCCCCGAAGAACCCTTCGGAAATTAGAAGCTTTTTGGGACTTACGGGATACTATAGGAGATTCATTCAAGATTTCTCCAAGATTGCGTCGCCACTAACAAAGCTAACTCGGAAAGAGGAAAAGTTCATTTGGGGTGCCGAACAAGAAAGAGCGTTTCAAACGCTAAAAGAGAAGTTAACCTAAGCTCTGGTACTGACATTGCCGGACGGGGTCGAAGACTTGGTGGTTTATTCGGATGCTTCACTATCGGGGCTCGGATGCGTTTTGATGCAACGGGGAAAAGTTATAGCTTATGCCTCGAGGCAATTGAAGATACACGAAAAGAAATATCCCACGCACGATCTCGAGTTGGCTGCGGTGGTATTTGCATTAAAAATATGGAGGCACTACTTATATGGGGTAAAGTGCACCATATTCACCGATCACAAGAGCTTGAAATACTTCTTCGATCAGAAGGAGTTAAATATGCGACAAAGGCGATGGCTAGAAACAGTGAAAGATTTCGACTGTGAAATACAATATCACCCCGGAAGGGCAAATGTGGTGGCAGATGCCCTAAGCAGAAAGACAGATTATGCTCCGATATGAGTACGAACATTGCAACTCATTGTGACCTCGGGCTTACTCGAACGAATCCGAGAGGCGCAAGATGAATCAGTAAAGACGGAAAACTGGAGAAAGGAAAGGATTGTTGGCCAAGTTAAGGATCTCGAAGTAGGAAACCACGGTTTGAAAACGCGTTTCAATAGAATTTGGGTTCCTAACACATGTGGAGTTAAAAGGCTTCTACTAGATGAAGCTCACAAGTCCCGTTATTCCATCCATCCGGGAGCGACCAAGATGTATAATGATTTAAAACAAAACTATTGGTGGCCCGGGATGAAAAGAGATATTGTAAAATATGTGGAGAAGTGTTTGACCTGCTTGCAAGTCAAAGCGGAGCACCAGAAACCATACGGTAAGTTGAAACCATTGGAAATTCCGGTTTGGAAATGGGAACATATTACGATGGACCTATTAACCAAACTACCAAAGACAAACCGGCGTTTCGATGCCATATGGGTAGTGGTAGATAGATTGACGAAAAGTGCTCACTTCATTCCGATTCGTGAGACTTATACGTCAGAAAAGATGTCAGAAGTTTACACTAATGAGATAATAGCACGTCATGGAGTACCGGTATCCATCGTGTCTGATAGGGATACTCGGTTCACTTCAAATTTCTGGCGAGATTTCCAAGAGCAAATGGGAACCAAATTGTTCATTAGCACTGCGTACCATCCTCAAACAGATGGACAGAGTGAAAGAACAATACAAACATTGGAGGACATGCTACGGGCATGTATAATCGACTTTGGAGGAAGTTGGGATGTTTACCTACCATTGGTCGAGTTTTCGTATAACAACAGCTACCATGCTAGTATTAAGATGGCACCGTACGAAATGTTCTATGGTAGGAAATGCCGAACCCCGGTATGTTGGGGTGAAGTGGGCCCACGTGAACTTGCCCACCAAGATATAGTATGAGCCACTAATGAAAAGATTGATGTGGTACGGGCACACTTGAAAGCGACTCAAGATAGACAAAAGGCGTATGCTGACAAAAGGAACAGGCCAATTAAATTCCAGGTTGGTGACAAAGTCATGCTCAAAGTATCGCCATGGAAGGGTGTTATCAGGTTTAGAAAAAAAAGGGAAAATTAAGCCCGAGGTTTATCGGGCCGTTTGCGATTATAGGACGGGTAGGAAAGGTAGCTTACCGCCTTGAACTACCGGAGGAACTAAGCAGAATTCATAGCACATTTCATGTGTCACATCTTCGGAAGTGTCTAGCGGATGAGACAACTTATGTTCACTACGATGATATCGAAGTGGATGATCGCTTGAATTATATCGTAAGGCCCATAGAAGTTTTAGATCGAAAAACTAAGCACTTGCGAAATAAACAAATCGATCAAGTCAAGATCAAATGGGAGCATAGGAAAGGTTCGGACACTACGTGGGAGTCCGAAGAGGAGATGCGACGTCTCCACCCTACATTATTTGGTACGTACTTTGGTTTCGGGGACGAAACCCTTTTAAGGGGGGTGGACTTGTAACACCCCGGAAATATAAAACTTTATAATTTTAATTATAAAGTTTAAATAAACAAGAATATTATTTAACTAGGAAATTATAGCCTAGTTAACTACAAGTCTAGAAATAACTTGAAATAGGGTTAACATAACCAAACTATATGTTGAACAAAAGTGGAGGGACTTAAGTTGTTAAAATTGAAACTATTATTATTAGTTTTGATTAAAAACAAAACCAAACACCTCAAATAAGATGTCTGGTCGATCAAGAACAGGGAGGGCGACACCCTCACTTCCAAAACCCTAACTTCTACTAAACTATCAAATTGAAGGCCCAAATTAAGTTGAAATCGAAATCTGAACATAGAATCATGATCACCTTGTCAAGAGGATCATAAGGTATGTCAAATTAGGTCATTTTGATTCAACCCAAAATTCATGCATGTGATTGAAATCGAGTATTGAGCTTAATTATGTGTTGTAAACATGAAATTGGAAGTAATATAAGGTTTAGGGATAAACCCTAGATGATTTCTTGTTAAATTCTTGCATGATGGTTGTAAGGATCAAAATCACCATAGTGGATGACTAATATGTTAGTAGAACTTGATAAACACTAGGAAATTTGGTGTTGTTCTAGTGTAATTCGACAATTTTGAAGTGACTTCACAATTGTAGAGGCTAACAATTATGTAGTATGGTAGATTGATGTGAAATTAGGGCTAAGTGATAAGCTAGAAACTTGATATTTAATCATATAAAAATCTGCCCTTAAAGTGTTTGTGAAAATGCATCAAAGAAGGCTTAAAACTGAAATTCAAAGTTAAAAACGCGTAATTATGATGTCTTGATGTATTATGCGAATTATGATTTAAAGAGAGTTCTAAATATGTCATAAATGAACTCTATAAGAAAGGACGCAGGAGCGTCAAGCGGACAAGCGGGTGGCGAATCACGTTTGAAAGGCCTACTTTGAAGGTATGTAACTTGATCCGTTACATTAAATTGTTGTTTAATTTTGCGAAGTCTCATTTTAGGATAAATATGGTGTTGATTGTAGCGACCATGATCGTTATTTGTATTACTAGTCTAAGAGTGACAAAGAATCGTTTGGTAGTCATCATATTGGGGAATTCCATAAGATGAGCCAAACGGGTCGATTAATTGTGTAAATTGTTGTTTTAGTGTCCTAGAGAGTCGAAGTGAAGATGGCAACCACAAGAGCATTAAGCCATGAGATTGGCAAAGAAATGCGAGTGATGATAAACCCGGGATGTTGGGTATAAAGTATCATGAGTTTACTAGCTAAATGGTAGTAAATTGTGTCAAGTAGAAATGGGTCGAATAAATGCATAATGGAATATAGTCTTTCTGTCCGTAAGTTGAAGTTTTGGCACGACTATTGAAATAGGCACGTTGGTAATGAAATTACAGATGTATAGGAAAAAGAATCACTAAAAACGGACTTACGAATCATAAGATATGGCCATTTTAAGTTGGGAATCGAATAAACCTTGAGCTGGGAATGTACAGCAACAGCCAGAACAACAGTCTGTGAAAAACAAGGCTAGGCGTGATGCCTAGCCCCTTGGCGTCACGCGGCGCCCCCCCCCCCATTCCGAGAAAAATTTGTTTTCTTGTTTGTTGACCCATAGAACTTGTTTATATTCAATTAAACATTGTCAATACTAACATTTCATGTGGTTTAACATTAGGTGATGTTGAAATCTATCCGGAGGGTGATCAAGCAATTGTCGAAGAACCGAACACTACTTTTGAAGCTTCCGCAATAATTAGATGTTTAACAGAATGTGTTTCTGGGATGTAAACAAATTGTTAAAAAACTTTTGAATGATTTTGACTTAGTCGTTAGTTGGCTAAGCTTTTGCTACTTTTAAACTTTACTTTTGAAATCCATGTTATAACTAGATTTCTTTTATCTAAAATGGTATGAATTATTATTAAATTCAAGTAAATTAGACGGGTGTTACAGCAACCTCCAGATAGAGAAGTTGAATTCAGAATTCATCTAATACCAGGAACAACACCGATTGCCAAAGCACCTTACCGTTTGGCACCTGCAGAAATGCAAGAATTAAAGAAACAATTAGATGAATTGTTAGAGAAAGGATTCATACAACCAAGTTCATCGCCATGGGGAACGCCGATACTGTTTGTTAAAAAGAAGGACGGATCAATGCGTATGTGCATTGATTACCGTGAATTAAACAAGGTCACGATTAAGAATCTGTACCCATTACCAAGAATCGATGATCTGTTTGATCAACTACAAGGAGCTCGATTTTTCTCTAAAATCGATTTAAGGTCAGGATATCATCAATTAAAGGTACAAGAAGAGGACATTCCTAAGACCGCATTTAGAACAAGGTATGGTCATTATGAATTTACTGTCATGCCATTTGGTTTAACCAATGCCCCAGCTGCATTTATGGACATGATGAACCGAATATGTAAGCCATATTTGGATAAATTCATAATTGTTTTTATAGATGATATTCTAATTTATTCTAAGAATAAAGAGGATCATGCAAAGCATTTGCACGCACTTTTAAGTTTATTAAGAAAGGAAAAGCTTTATGCTAAATTCTCTAAGTGCGAGTTTTGGTTAGAACAGGTACAATTCCTTGGACACCTAGTCAACCATGAAGGAATTCATGTAGATCCGATAAAGATTGAGGCAATTACTAAATGGAAAACCCCTGAGTCACCAACCAAGGTTAGAAGTTTCTTAGGATTGGCCGGTTATTATAGAAGATTTATTCGAGATTTTTCTAGAATAGCCATTCCCTTAACTAAGCTAACCTGTAAATTTGTTAAGTTTGAATGGGGATTAAAACAAGAAGAAGCCTTTAGAATCCTTAAGCAAAGATTAACCCATACACCCATACTAGTTTTACCAGAAGGAACTGAAGATTTTGTAGTCTATTGTGATGCTTCTAAGTTAGGTTATGGATGTGTATTAATGCAACGACAAAAGGTTATAGCTTATGCATCTAGACAACTTAAGAATCATGAAGAGAATTATTCAACCCATGATCTAGAATTAGGAGCTATAATTTTTGCTCTTAAGATTTGGAGACATTACCTTTATGGTAATAAGTTTACCATATTCACTGATCATAAGAGTTTAAGGTATATTTTCAAACAAAAGGAATTGAATATGAGACAAAGACGCTGGATGGAGATGCTTAGTGATTATAATTGTGATATCAGTATCATGAAGGAAAAACAAATGTAGTGGCAGATGCTTTAAGCCGAAAATATCATGAAAAGCCAAAAAGGGTACGTTCTCTTAAATTAAATCTTCAAGTAGATTTAAATGATCAGATAAGAGAAGCACAAGAATCAGTAATCAAGGAAGATTCTGAAAAATTAAAAGGTATACTAAAAGAATTGAAACAAGGAATAGATGGAATTTGGAGATTCCATAAAAAGAGAATGTGGATACCTAAATTAGGAAATCTACGTAATTGTATATTAGAAGAAGCCCATAAGTCTAAATATACGATGCATCTAGGAAATGACAAGATGTACTAGGATTTAAGGAAAAATTTCTGGTGGATAGGAATGAAAAAGGACATAGCAGCCTATGTTTCTAAATGTTTAACCTGTTCACAAGTTAAAGCTGAACACCAGAAACCCTCAGGTTTGTTATAGCAATTAGAAATGCCGGTGTGGAAATGGGAATTAATAACAATGGATTTTGTTACTAAATTACCCAAAACAAAGAAAGGAAATGATACAATCTAGGTGATTGTAGATAGGCTAACCAAGTCAGCTCATTTCCTACCAATGAAAGATACTTTCAGTATGGAACAGTTAGCTAAATTATATGTAAATGAAATTGTTTCTTTACATGGCATTCCTTTATCAATTGTTTCTGATAGGGATAGCCGATTTACCTCTCATTTTTGGTCAAGCTTCCAAAAGGCAATGGGAACCAAGTTAAAGTTAAGCACAGCTTATCACCCTCAAACGGATGGACAAAGCGAAAGGACAATTCAGACAATGGAGGACATGCTTAGAGCTTATATAATTGATTTTGGAGGTAATTGGGACGATCACTTACCTTTAATAGAATTTTCTTATAATAATAGTTATCATACAAGTATTAATGCTGCACCATTCGAAGCACTTTATTTGACGAAAGTGTCGAACCCCAGTCTGTTGGGCAGAAATTAGGGAAAAACAACTATCTGGACCTGAAATAGTACAAGAAACAACCGAAAAAATTATTCAAGTCAAGGAACGACTAAAAGCAGCACGTGATCGACAGAAAAGTTATGCTGATAACAGGCGAAAACCTTTAGAATTTCGAGTAGGAGATAAAGTCTTGTTAAAAGTCTTTCCTTGGAAAGGAATAGTAAGATTCATCAAACGGGGAAAGCTAAGTCCCAGGTATGTTGGACCTTTTAAGATTATTAGAAGAATAGGACCTGTAGCCTATCAGCTACAACTGCCAGAGGAAATGGCAGGAATACACGATGTGTTTCATGTATCTAATCTCAAAAAGTGTTTAGCTGACGAATCACTGATAGTACCTCTTAAGGATATAGAGGTAAATGAACAACTCAAGTTTGTAGAAAGACCTCTACAGATTGAAGACAGGAAAGTCAAGAATCTCAAGCATAAGAGATTAGTTCTGGTCAAAGTGAAGTGGGACTCCAAAAGAGGACATGAGTATACATGGGAGCTTGAATCTGAAATGCAAAAGAAATATCCGCGTTTGTTCCAGTAGATCTCGAGGACGAGCTCTAAAACAAGGTGGGGAGAATGTAACAATCCTCACATAACCCGACACCCTTATAATATTTCTATCACTCTAGTATATTGTAGAATATCCCATTATGTCTTTAAATACACCCCATATGTGAAAACCGAGCCCGAAATACGTTATAGTTTATAAAATAAATTAAAAACAATAAATATTGAGTTGAGGCGGGCCGCCTAGGAACCTACCCCAACCTCACGCGGGCGGTATCAAGGCTGAAACTTATTCCGGTGAAATTATAAGTTAAGGCGGGCCGCGTAAGCTCACCTTAAATCTTACGCGGGCCGCTAGAGATCATCAAACGCAGAGATACTCTGAGCTGACACGTGTCGACATCGTGGCAGACCTATACGCTGACCCAGCTAAGCTATATCTTGACTGGGTGTTGACGCAGGCCGCGTAAGGCTTTGCCTTATCTTACGCGGGCCGCGTAAGAGTCGAATTCAGCAACTATAAATAAAGGGCTTCGGATCTCAGTTGAACTCGCTCACAATTTCATTCTCAATCTCAAATTCTGTAGTAGTGTTATTATACTCGGGTATTATACCCCTAATTAGCTAGGTTCTGCTCCGTTGTAAGTATTATAACCCCAGTTTCATAATAGTTACGCTGCCCGATTGATTTTGGGTTCCGTAACAACTGTCGTGGTTCTGCCCGACGTAGTTGTTGGAATGCCGTCTCGGGGAGGGTATCATTAATAATTTCAAAGGGTTATGATACTAACCTATGTACATTTGTATAAATTATAGATTATATCCAGGAAACCCTTACGCGAAGTCTAAGATAGCAATGTGAGTTTATCCTCTTTTTGTTAGACTTTTTGGAATGTTTTACAAAACCTTAATTGTTTTACAATGCGATTAAACAGTGATTGAGTCTTTGTAGTTCTTCAATTACTGCCAGTATGTTGGGGTTTTGTATACAAAATTTATTACTTGCGAGTAGTAAGTCGGAATGACAGTACGTTACCATTGGACAACGAGTTAGCCAATGTGTAATATGACCCGCCAGTCAAGGATTGACAGTACTGAATGAGTAATTGTGTAGAAATAAACAATGTGATCGCTCTCAATACTGTGTTAATTGATAAAATGTTTCTTGATTAAACTGGGATTCACTCACCAGAATTTCCCACTGACAAAATATTTTTAAAACATGTTTCAGGTAACACAATGTGAAAGCCAACTGGGAAAAAGCCAGCTCGAGAGCACTGACGGCTTGGAAAATAAGAGGCTATAAAAGTTATCTAATAAACGATGTTTTAAATTCAATAAAATAGGGTTTGTCCCTATAAATGTATTGTAATAAGAAAACTGGGGTTTTGCCCATGTTATTATTAATATCAAATATGGTGGTTTTACTCAGATAAACATTTCCTAACTACGGTCCTAATGTAATTTCCGCTGCCTGATTTAACGAACTGATACCACCAAAACTCTGAGTTCGTGTCCGCCCGTTCCCGGGACAGATAAGGGATAGGGGGTTGCAACAACACTGGTTTGACTGCGCGCTTCAAGCAGTTGAGTATAATCTGTCCTAGCCAAGTTACTACGCCCGAAATCACCATCAAAAAGTATATCCGTGCTCTTCCGGATTGCGTGGCTGATTTCGTTCAAGCTGCAAAGACGACGAAAATTGAGGAAACTTTTCTACACGCTGCTGAGATCAACGACAAGCGAGTCAAGTCTGGTTTCTGGGATAAAGCTCCCAAGAATCTGCATCAAGCTACCACTGCTTCAACCGCCACCGCTCCTCAGTCATCCAAGTTCTTGAGACGCAAGAGAAAAAACAACAGCAGTTCCAGCAACAAGAACTGTGCGATCATTGCAGCTCCGCTCCAAGCAGTACCAGCACCACAGCAACCTCAACACCACCAAGTAGAGACACCGGTTGCCAACGCCCCGCCGGCAAAGCGTGCGTACACCGGTCCTCACCTGGCTTGCCCTACTTGTACCTATCACCACCTAGTGGGAATCGCTTGCAGATACTGTGCGCATTGGAACATGTATGGCCATTTCACCGCTAACTGCCGTACAGGTCCACGTTAAACCCCAGCTTCAACACATGGTCAATCTTCTGCTCAACAAGCTCTGCTTGCTGCTCCCAAGGCCATCAAGCGGCTCATGCACTCGCGGTTAATGCTAGAGTTTGCTATGCATGTGGTGATCCCAACCACTTCGCTAACATGTGCCAGAACCGAGTGGTTAAGCAAGAGCCACAACAGCAACAGCCCCAGCAGCAGCCTCAGCAATAGCCGCAACAACAACCAGCAGCCCGCAGACGTGCATTCAACATTAACGCCTGTTAGGCTCAAGCCGATAACAATGTGGTCAATGGTATGTTCCTTGTGAATGGTATATAAGCTACGTGTTTATTTGATACTGGCACAGATAACTGTTTTGTATCGTTTGAATTCGAAAAGATCCTCAATCATAAGCGCACTCATCTCCCCTCGACGTTCGATGTTGAAGTTTTTACCAGAAGAACCGTCGCGGTTAATTCTGTTCTGCGTGATTGTACGCTCGAACTCAATAATCACGTCTTCCCTATCGACCTTATTCCGATGCAGCTTGGTAGTTTTGACGTCATAGTAGGCATGGATTTTCTTCGCGAAAATCGTGCTGAAGTTATTTGCTTCGATAAGATGATTCGCTTCTCGCTCGCCAATGGTGATCAATTGTGTGTTTACGGTGAAGTCGCGTCGAAGAAACTCCAACTCATGTCGTGTGTCTAGTCTAGCAAGTATCTCCGCAAGGAATACCAAGCTTTCTTGACGCACATTGTAGTAGCTGAGAAAAAGGAAGTTAAGGAGGTAGACCAGGTCCCTGTTGTTCGTGAATTTCCCAATGTTTTCCCTGATGATCTCCCAGGATTACCTCTGAGTCATGATATCGACTTTCATATCGACCTCATTCCTGGAGCAAACCCTGTTGCTAAAGCGCCTTATCGCCTCGCTCCTTCCGAAATGCGCGAACTCTCGAGTCAGCTCCAGGAACTACTTGATAAAGGCTTTATTCGCCCTAGCACCTCTCCATGGGGCGCGCCTGTCCTTTTCGTCAAAAAGAAGGATGGATCGTTTCGGATGTGCATCGATTATAGGGAGTTGAATAAGCTGACAATCAAGAATCGCTATCCCTTGCCTCGAATCGATGATTTATTTGATCAGTTACAAGGTGCTATGTGTTTCTCGAAGATCGATCTACGCTCAGGCTATCACCAATTACGCATTCAAGAGGAGGATATTCCCAAAACCGCTTTTAGAACCCGCTATGGTCATTACGAGTTCGTTGTCATGCCTTTTGGTTTGACCAATGCCCCCGCCGTTTTCATGGATCTGGTGAATCGAGTGTGCAAACCCTTCCTTGATCTCTTCGTAATCATATTCATCGACGATATCCTGATCTATTCCAAATCAAAATCCGAACACTCTCAGCATCTACGTTTGGTTCTTGAGTTACTCCAGGGAAACCGTCTTTATGCCAAGTTCTCCAAGTGTGAATTTTGGCTAGAGGAGGTCCAATTCTTGGGTCACATTGTCAATAGTCAAGGTATCTACGTTGACCCTGCAAAGATTGAAGCTGTTAAAAGTTGGGTTACACCCAAGAATCCGTCTGAAGTCCGTTCTTTTCTTGCATTAGCAGGCTATTATCGCCGTTTTATCGAAGGTTTCTCTAAGATCGTTGTGCCGCTTACCCCTCTTACGTAAAAGGATAAACCTTTTGTTTGGGGAACTAAACAGGAGGAAGCCTTTTAAACTCTTAAAGCTTTGCTTTGCAATGCTCCTGTGCTCTCACTGCCCGACGGTAACGACAACTTCGTAGTCTACTACGATGCCTCGAACCTTGGTCTTGGTTGTGTTCTTATGCAACGCGACAAGGTTATCGCGTACGCTTCTCGACAGCTCAAGATCCACGAGAAGAACTACACCACGCACGATCTCGATCTTGGCACAGTCGTTTTTGCATTAAAGATTTGGCGACACTACCTTTACGGTACCAAGTGTACGATCTTCACCGATCATAGGAGCCTACAACATATCTTTGACCAGAAGGAACTGAACATGCGTCAACGCCGGTGGGTAGAACTACTCAACGATTACGACTGCGAGATCCGTTACCATCTAGGCAAAGCAAACGTCGTTGCCGAAGCTCTCAGTCGACGAAGCTACTTGCTTAGCGTTCGTAATTCCCAAGCCCAGTTTAATATCGAAGCTCTCATCCGTGACGCTCAGCATGCTTGTTTTACCGAACGAATTTTGAAGAAGGAAAGGATTCTAAACGATGGCGCCCAACTCAAGAATAAGTCGAATGGTATTTTTCATTACTTGGACCGAATTTGGATTCCCAAGCGTACGAACTTGCGACAACTTCCGATGGATGAAGCTCACAAATCTCGATATTCTATTCATCCCGGTGCTGGCAAAATGTACCAGGACATGCGCTACAAGTACTGGTGGCCGGGCAAGAAGAAGGATATCGCTATCTATGTTTCAAAGTGCCTGACCTGTTCCAAGGTCAAGGCCGAGCATCAAAGACCCTCTGGCTTACTTGTTCAACCCGAGATCCCGACGTGGAAATGGGAGAGTATAGCTATGGACTTCATAACAAAATTTCCGCGTACTCAATCAGGTCATGATAACATTTGGGTTGTGGTTGACTGTTTAACCAAGTCAGCTCACTTCCTGCCGATACGAGAAGACTTAAAGGTAGAAAAATTAGCCCGAATCTACACTGACGAGATCATTTGTCGACACGGGACGCCTCGTGACATCATCCCTGACCGCGATGGTCGGTTTACCTCGCGTCTTTGGGAAACGTTTCAATCTGTCCTTGGTACTACTCTTAATCTAAGTACCGCTTTCCATCCCCAAAACGACGGTCAGACTGAAAGAACGATTCATACCCTTGAAGACATGCTCTGTTCGTGTGTTATAGATTTCGGTGGTAATTGGGACGCACACTTACCTTTGGTCGAATTCTCGTACAATAACAGTTATCATTCTAGCATACAAATGGCACCATTTGAGGCTTTATACGGAAGGAAATGTCGATCGCCTATTGTGAGGCACGAGGTCGGAGACGCGCAAATTACCGGTCCCGAGCTGTTGCAAGAAACGATAGGCAAAATCCTCCAAATTCGAGACAATCTATTGAAAGCTCAGAGCCAACAGAAAAGTTACACTGATAGACGCCGCAAGCCCCTTGAATTTGACGTTGTCGATCACGTACTCCTAAAGGTTGCACCTTGGAAGGGGGTGATCAGATTCGACAAGAAAGGAAAGCTCGCGCCTCGATATGTTGGACCCTTTAAGATTCTGGAAAGGATTGGAAAAGTGGCTTACAGACTCGAACTACCAGAAGAACTGAGTAACGTCCACCCGACTTTCCACATTTCGAACCTCAGAAAGTGCTTGGCCGACCAGGAATTACACGCCCCTCTTGAGGATTTACAAGTGGACGAAACATTACACTTCGTGGAAAAGCCTGATGAGATCGTGGGATGAGAAACCAAGGTGCTCAGACGCTCACGCATTCCCATTGTGAAGATTCGCTGGGAAGGAAAACGAGGCGCCGAGTTCACCTAGGAACTCGAAAGCGACATGAAGGCGAAGTACCCGCAGTTGTTTGTTATAGCTAAAGCCTAATTTCAAGACAAAATTCCCTTAAGTAGGGGAGGCTGTAACACCCCGTGTTTCGAAAGTCAAAGTCAAGATTGAAGTCAAAGGAAGAAAAGATCGCTAATTGCGATCTGTCACTCCTTGCTCAACAACTGTTTTGACTTCTTTGACTTGTAATCGAATCTATCATTTATTTGCTTTAGTTGTATTATGTGGAGTATCTATTAATAATCGAGGTTTAATCGCATATTAATCGCATGTTTAATCGACGTATCGCTCATCGCTATCGCATTCACAACTCGAATTATGTGTTCTTGATATTGTTTTACGTGTGTGTGCTATTTATGAGTTACTTGTGCATGTTATGTTTATGTTAAGGTATTAATCACAATCACAATCAAAACGCAAACGCAAAACACAAGTTATTTATAGTGATTGTATGTTTGATATAGTAGTTAGGTTATTTGTGTAACTAATGGGTAATACTATCGCATCGCTCACTAGAATCGCATCGCAACGCAACGCTCAACACGTGAATTGAAGCGACAAAACTCGTCGCGCCGGACACCTGGATCGAGTGTCCAGCCGATCGAGTGGCCATCCGATAGGATTGCCATCCGATCGAGTTGCCACCCGATCGAACTGCCACCCGATCGGATTGCCATCCGATCGGTGACCTGCTCGACACATGTTCACCTAGGAATTCGAAAGCGACATGAAGGCGAAGTACCCGTAGTTGTTTGTTATGGCTAAAGCCTAAATTCGAGACGAAATTCCCTTAAGTAGGGGAGGCTGTAACACCCCGTGTTTCGAAAGTCAAAGTCAAGATTGAAGTCAAAGGAAGAAAAGATCGCTAATTGCAATCTGTCACTCCTTGCTCAACAACTGTTTTGACTTCTTTGACTTGTAATCGAATCTATCATTTATTTGCTTTAGTTATATTATGTGGAGTATCTATTAATAATAGAGGTTTAATCGCATATTAATCGCATGTTTAATCGACGTATCGCTCATCGCTATCGCATTCACAACTCAAATTATGTGTTCTTGATATTGTTTTACGTGTGTGTGCTATTTATGAGTTACTTGTGCATGTTATGTTTATGTTAAAAGGTATTAATCACAATCACAATCAAAACGCAAACGCAAAACACAAGTTATTTATAGTGATTATATGTTAGATATAGTAGTTAGGTTATTTTGTGTAACTAATAGGTAATACTATCGCATCGCTCACTAGAATCGCATCGCAATGAAACGCTCAACACGTGAATTGAAGCGACAAAACTCGTCGTGCCGGACACCTGGATCGAGTGGCCATCCGATAGGATAGCCATCTGATCGAGTTGCCACCCGATCGAACTGCCACCCGATCGGATTGCCATCCGATCGGTGACCTGCTCGACACATGTGCACTTTCCTTTTTGGGAAACCCTATAAATACCCTCCTGTCACATCATTTGTGATGTGATAGCTCCTCACTCGAACCAGCCGCACTCAAGCTCTCATTTCTCTCGATTACTCGCGATTCTTGTAAGTTTTCAACTTAAATCTTATACTTCTATGATCTACATGCACTCCTTCATCTTTTTCACCTTTGAATCTTAACTTTTAACCATGAAATCACCGGATTTGAGGTGTTCTAGGGTGATGTCATCATGGAGTTCTTATGAACTTCAAGGTTGGCTTCATTCCATCAAGAACAACTTAGATCTGAAGGATTTCCACAAGATTAAACAATGTTTTCACATACATCTACACATATTCATGGTTAAAAGGATTGAAAGAAGGTTTTCCAACTTTCTTTCAACTCTTTTACACTCAATGCACTAAAAACCGAGAGAATCGGAGGTCGTTCTAATCTCCTACACTTTCGTAGTGATGGGTTAGTTCTAGATCTGAATTCTATCCAAGATACAACTGATGTCGGGTTAAACATGAACAACCGTCTCAAACCGTGAGCCTGTCGGACTAGGGTGATTCCTGTTCGGTCGGATTACTTGGGTCAAGACGGGGATTCTGTTGTCTAGCACGATATCACACCGTCTCGATCAAAACTGCAAAACTTTCAAAACAATCAAGTGTCAAAGACGATCAGGTCGTTGGGACGGATTGCCGTCCGATCGGCTTGCCCTTGGTTCCACACTTAAACTTCTACTTCAACTTATCAAGGATCTGAACCTCGAATGGATTGCCGTCCAATCGGATAGCCATCCGATCGAACGACCATCCGACCATGTGATGTTTGGAACTTCAACACTTAACAATTTCAACATGTTCAATGCATACGGATTGACACCCGATCGGATTGCAATCCGATCGAGTGACAATCTTGTTGTGAACTTGTTTTCACTAAGTGTCCTGCCAATCGGATCGCTATCCGATCGGACTCCCGTCCAATTGATTGACCTGAAGGGTAGAGATACTTCTCTGTTTTCAAAATGCTACAACGAAAACTTCAAAGCCATCATACACAAACACATCCTTACCAAACAAGATGTCAATCCAATCGACTGGCCATCCGATCTGATTGCCATCCGATCTGATTGCCATCCGATCGGATTGCCATCCGATCGGATTGCCATCCGATCGGATTACCATCCTATACTTGGTTACTTTGCATAGTTTTACGCGCCGCTCATCGTTTATGCTATCGTTAACTGTTCAGGCTAATCTCTCTCAGGGCTCCCTTCAATCCAAAAGAGTGTTTACTTGTTAAACACAATCTGCGAGTATACTCGATCCCTTTTTGGTTTATGCACTTTTGGGTGTTACATACATTACTAATTCTAAATCACATCGATCACACAACGAAAACACTATTTATACGCTGACCATTACTGCATTTTATACGTGACTCGATGAATGCCTGTTTGTTATGTTTACAGATTGATTGCTGTCTACCTGCCTTAGCAACGATAGTACTATAGTTTGGACTCAACACCTGTTCACTCAGGGGTTGTTAAGGACAATACTTCACGTGTTCGCAGAGGCGAACAAGTGATGCGCACTCGCTACTCGCAGTCATTGGTATTGATAGGATCTTTGTCGATAACTTACATGCTTCACATTATACGTTGTACATGCTGGTTATGCGTAAACGATTTCGAACTCTATTATGCTATATCAAACTTGTATACTCACCTTTACACTATGTGTATTGACTTTATTTTAACGTATGTGACAGGTGCTTAAGATGCTAGGATGATTGCTTGCTGTTTGTGGAATCAAGCTAGGGGTCTAGTTATGTCACGCTTAAATCTGAGTCGTCGGAGCAGTATTTGTTTATGAGACAATTATTTGTAATAACTGTTTTTATTTGGATATGTTGTGGTATAGGACATGACGTTTAATTATCTGGTAATGATTAGTTGTTATAGATACTCATGGACAATCTGTTTCGCTCAGTGCCATGCCCCGATATTTCCGCCATCGGTTGGGGTGTGACAACAGGTTTTATAATTTCACAGTATTGAGAGCGATTACAATGTTTACATCTACACAATTTACTCATTCAGTACTGTCAATCCATGACTGGTGGGTCATATTACTCATTGGCTAACTCTTTGTCCAAAGGTAACGTCTCACAAATTTTGTATACAAAACCCCAACATAGCGGCAGTAATTGAAGAATTACAAAGACTCAATCACTGCTAATTATATTTTAAAATAATTAAGGTTTTGTAAAAACAGTTTACAAAAAGAGGATTACTCACAAATAGTGAGAAAAAGCAAGATGTACTCACATTTATAGATTTAGGTATTCCTACAGATTTTCTGGTAATAGCTTCCTGATAATATTATAACTTCCTGTTGATTCTCCTGATTATTATTTATATAAACAATGCACAGGTGTTAGTAAAACAACCCAGATTGCATTAATCGTTCAACTCGAGACAATCCCAATGACCGAGTCGAGCAGAGCCGACATGCATTAAGGAATCCTATATCAATCGGGTGTACACACAAGACAGAATTACAATGATTGAGTCGGGCGAAGCCAACATGCATTACGGAATCCTAGATCAATCGTGTAGGGTAATAGCAGGGTTATAATACTTACAACGAGGCAGAGCTTAGCTTCTTAGAGGGTACTAGGATATAGTTTTAGCCTATAGAACGTTTGAGAGAGAATTAGAATTTCTGAACAAGTGAAATGGCTGATCTCGGCCCCTTTTATAGGTGAAACAGAAGTCTCTCACGCCCCGTGAGAGCTTCCTCTTCTTCCTTCATGCCTCGCGAGATCCCAGAGGTGCCACTAGGGTTGATGAGTCACCAAGTAGTTCTGACACGTGTCGGGACACGTCTCAACATTGTGTGTCCGGCAAGGCTAGGGCCTCGCACCCCACGAAAGCTCCTCCTTCATCTGTCGCGGCCCGCGAGCGCAGGGTAAATATTGTTTTATTTGATTTTTATACGTACGAAGGTATCTTGGGTCCGTTTTTCATGTACGAGATACGTAAGGAACGTTTTAGGGTCACTTTAAGGGTTCTAGGAGGGCCGTTACAAACATGAAGGACCATTTGTGCAGTTATTAAAAGTTTGTTTAAAAAATAATAATAAAACCACCCCAACCCTAGAACGCTCCCACTCCCCACGTACGCACTCTATCTTCCTCACCTCTCTCTCCCTCTCTCTCTAGGCGATTTTAAGAAGATCAAGAACCCTAATCTCACTTGTTTGATCTTCTTCTCCATCTCTACGCTCTTTGCTTGCTTGCGGTAATCATCTCCTTGATGTTATATTACTTTTGTAAGTATGAAACTTGAAGTTCTTGATGTTGCTTGATTCTTGATGCATGAAAACATGATGTCACATGGTGTGTGTAAGGTGTAATATGTTTTTATTGATATTTTTAAGCCCAATTTACACATTAGTCAAGTTTTAAATTTATAAAACACGATATTCTACTAACACTAAACACATACATGGGCAAGTGAACCCATCGTGAGCATAGTATAGCGTTGGTAAGATACCGAGGTCGTCCAAGGACACAAGAGCTTTTAGTACCGATTTATCCTCAACGTCTAATCAAATCAAAATTCTTAGAAAATGTTTTAAACATGAAAAATAAAGTATAAAAATCCTGAAAAATAAAAATAAAAATAAAATAGATAGACAAGATGAATCACTTGGATCCGACTCGCCTTTAATGTAACCTTTGATGATTCCGCACTTTTGCACTTTTTAAGAGATTATCTTAGTTATGGTAGTAGGCCCCTCTTTTGAAGGTGACGTTACCCTCAACCCAGTGGTTTGAGTCAACTAGGATACAATCCCAAAGGGTCGGAATATTGGAAGATCATTTATTAAGTTATTAATGCGAAAAGTGGTAGGCCCCTCTTTTGAAGGCGATGTTACCCTCGGCTAAGTGGTTTGAGTCAGCAGGGATACAATCCCAAGTAGCCGGTTTAATGTATTAATAGTAGTTTACATATGAGAGGATCAAGCCATTCGCACCCCCGCCATCCAATACCAGTGGGTATTGAAGTAGGTCCTAGTAAGCTTGACCCAGGTCCTTGCAAGATCTATACACTGAACAAGGCAAGAACCTTACCAAACCATTCCCTTAACTCCCGACCAGGTAGCCAACATATCTCTATATAGACCGTAGAGATATGAATGATGAAAATCTTTTACTTTATATAGACAGTAAATTAATGCAAGTCACCACGGACAAATGATAAGGAAGTTTAACCTTCAACATTAGAAACTAGTTATTAAAGTCATTAATACAAAACCAAATAAAAAGTGCGAAAAGATTAAAAATAAAAAGTATTACATTAAAGACTTGTCTTCACCAAGTGATGTAAGAGACTTAGCCAAACATGGCCTTTGATTGACAAGAACTCTTACAATCAATCTTGGATCCCGAGGCTACTACACACACTCTAAGGTGGATGATGGATGATGGTGGTGGATGTGGGTGTTGTAGTGGTGGTGGAGTTGTGGTGAAGTGGGAGGGAGGTGGTTTGGCAAGGGATGCCTTTGAAGTGAACCAAGCACCTTTATTTATAGCCTGAACAGAAGCCCGGCCACGGCCACGGCCCCGTGTTCACTGGGCACGACCCCATGTGTAGAAACGTATCTGCACTACCAAGATTTGCTAGATTTTGCGAATCTTAGCGTTGACCACGCCCCGTGCTCAGTGGGCACGCCCCCGTGGTGGGCAATAGAGGCTTCTACAACTTTGTCTTTTCTGCAGACATCTGACCACGCCCCCGTGCTCGTGGGCACGGGGCCGTGGTCAGCCTTCTGTTTCTTGTTTTTGGTTGGGAAGATGCTGTCGAGGGGTCAGGCATGCCACGTTTATTGATCTGCATATTTGTTCCTTTTGTTCATTTAAGCTCATTTGGTCCTGAAAATACAAAAGGAAGACAAAAGCACACTTTTTCCTACATCAGTACTAAAAAGAGTTAGTTTTATGCGTTATTTGATGTAATTTATATGTTGCATTTTGCGCACATCAAATACCCCCACACTTGAATCTTTGCTTGTCCTCAAGCAAAACTCTTTATTTTGTGGCTTACACACCCAAATGGAATGGGTAGAAGAGAAGTTTTGGGCTTGTCTTGAGTGTTGGGAATCCAAGATCTTTATTGGGTTTTATTTTTATATTATTTACAATCCTATTCGTTATGATTTATTTAGAACGTTTCATAAGAGAAATTACTTATTTGGGCATAACATGCCTTTTTAAAATTCCATTTATATACAAGTTCACATACCTCACGGGAGATCACTCAACACTCGGCCTGAAGATGTATTTTTGTGAAACACTCGAGACCGGCATGGAACTTACTTCTACCATATGCTTGCCAAGCAATCAATCCTCCTCCTTTTTAACTATAAACCTTTGTAAATATCAAGAGGACTTTGGGAAGGGTTAGGCTTGGGCGAAAGGTAGGTGGTTTTGGGTTAGTGGTTAGTAAAAAGGGCTAAAAGCGTAAAAAGCGTCGGTTGTCGTAAAACTTTTTATTTTTGTGACTTTTATTCAAACTAAGCCTTTTTAAACAAAGTTTCTTTGAGGACTTTGTTTGTTTATTGCAAGACTTCATTTTTTTTATAAGGAATCATCACAAGAAAACCGAGCTTTTTACTAAAATAAAAGGTTGAAAAGAAAAAAGGGTTTTGGTAGGTAAATGGTGTTTATTTTGTGGGTTTAGAAATGAAAAGGTTTAGGCTCAAAGGGGTTAACTAGGGGGATTTTGGGTAGGTGATAAAGAAAATGAAAAATAATGGTGTTGAAAGGAAAATGTGTTAGTCCTAATGCCTCCATCATTTACTTACTTGGGTTTGAGTTGGTAAGGACCGGGAATGTATCGTCGTGGCAAGTTCTAGAGTAGTAAGAACCAAGCGGCTATTCACACAAGAAACGAAAAATGAGCATTTAATTTAAAATGTATGCTTGTATGCTCAATAAAGGCTCAAAACTCATTTGTTGTGGGAATGGGTTTATAATGTGATCAAGTATATATAATCAAATTTTAACTAGACTTGTTATGTATTTTCATAATTTTCTTATGTTGGTTCTTTTTATCACGACACTATCGGTTGTAAATTTATAAAAATATAACCTTTTGGAACTTGTTATTGCCAAATTAAACCTAGACAAGTAAAAAAATGAAAGGTTTTTGAAAAAAATTTGGGGTGATTAGCGGTTCCAATAGAGTTTTGTGTAAGGCTTGTTATTAGGACTTGCAAGATTCAAGGTTTTAGTATCCCCCCCACACTTAAATTACACATTGTCCTCAATGTGTCCAAAAAAATAAGTTTTTAGGTTGATTGAGTATGTAAAAAAGTGTTTAAAAACAAGGTTTTGGTGTTACTGGGCATCTGGCCACGGCCACGTGCTAGGTGAGCACGGCTCCGTGGTAAGAGTGCCAGTAACAGCAACTTACCGAAGTTGACCACGGGGGCATGCTGGGTGGACACGGCCCTGTGGCAGGTAGATTTCAGACAAAACAGCAGGTACAAGGTGGTGGACACGGGGGCGTGCTCGCTGGGCACGGCCCCATGGCGACAATCTGCAATCAGATTAAACAGGTTTTTTGGCTTTCGGGTTGGGTTTCCGGGCTTGTGTAGCACTAATATTTAGTGCCTCCAAGCTTCCTATGTACCTATTTTGCTTAAAAATACCACACCACACTAATAACAAACATCCTAACATACCATAAGTTATCATCCACATCACAAACTAAAAAAAATGTAGAAAAAGTAAAAGTGTTAAGGGAAAGTAAATTGTTCAACTTTGGCACGCAGGCCAGATAATTGTTTTTGAGAATAAGGGGTTAACCTGTTAAAGCTTCCACCATGTCACACCACCTCCAACTCCTTCGCCTCAATCCATCTCCTCATCTTCATCATCTCCTCCTTGGTGCACCATATGCTCCCGGATGTGGCTGGTGTCATCTTGCATCTCAGAGATGTTTCTCTCTATAGCTCCGACTCGGGTGTAGGTGTTGTGGGCCATGTTGTAGGTGTTGCGGGTGCATAAGAAGTTTTCCTGCAAAAGATCATGTAAACTTTGGAAATTAGGAAAACCACCCCCTTGAGAGGATGATGAGCCCGCATGACCATGAAATTGAGGAGGAGGACGGATTTGTGGGTGTGAAGAACAAGAGCCTCCTGTGGGTTCCAAACATGTCCCTGAACCGTTTGAAATCGAAGCGTCCCGTCACCCGCCTCGTCGATAATTCCAATTGAGCGGAAAATGACGAGATCCACCTTGCCCGACCATGGGACCTTACGGAAGGACCTTGGCATTCTCTCCACGAAGTTCTTGTAGAGGCGGTAGATCCATCCTCCAAACAAGATAGGGGTCGGGGCAGTGGCTAGTTGGTTCAGGTGCATGTTTCGGAGGAGCAGGTGTGGAACATCGAGAGGCACACGGTTGTGGATGCAATATAAGACCGTTAGATCTCTCAGGTTAACAACATCGGAACTGTCACACCTTTGGTTGAGGGAGTCGATAAGGACCCTGTGAATGTAGCGGTAAAGTGGGTGCCGAAACTGTGAGCTCTTGGTTTGGCTTGGATCATATGCTCCTTCTACGATTTGAGCCCATGTCATCTGACGCATATTCATGGAAATTTCACGAAGAGCACCCGTGTTTTCCTCGTTTCAGGCATCTTCTTCAGCAAACAACCCAATGATCGACCCAAACTGTGCAATGGAGATTGAGAGTAAATTTCCAGCACAACGAAACTCAACCCCCTCTTCATCAAACAACTCTGCTTTAGCTTTGAATGCAAACATGCTATAGAACTCCATATTGTACTCATGGACCGAATGGAGTCTAATGCAGAGGGCCGCTAGAAGTGGACCCATGACTAAGGTGTTGAAGCGGTCAATCTGCCCCACTGCTTCCAGGGTGTCTAGGAAAACTTGTCTTGGGTTTTCCTCGGGTCTTGCTTGTAGAACCTCGAATCATGCTTGATAGTTCCACTCATTCTGGTTGAAGCGTGTGAATTTCTTGGCCATCTGAAAGAAAACACAAAACAGTTAGCAAGAAACAATAAATTTTCGAAGAAAACTGAAAATAGCAAGCTGAACACGACCCCGTGGCCACTGTCCACGCCCCGTGTTCGGCTGAGAATTGCTGGCCACGCCCCCGTGGTCACTGAGCACGGCCCCGTGCTCAGGCGTCTGTTTCCCAAAAATCACATTTTTCGTCTCGGTTCCGAAAACTTGAAAATTTTTGGTTGAGTAGGGGGTTTTCCCCGAAAATGAAACCCCAAGTGCGGTTTTTCCGTAAACAAACCGTTTACTCCTTCAATTTTATCTTTTTCGGTTAATAAAAAAGGGTTTGAGGTTTTTGTTAGAAATCGGGCAAATCTTCAAACAATTCAAGTTGATTTACTTCCTATAACACACAACTAAACTACTACTAACAGATCTAAGCAAAAATTTGACGTTTGATTCGGTTCAAGTTGAAGAACCCTAGATTTTTCCCCAAATTTTTGATGTTAAACTACATGCAAATGATTAATCTAACTAACTATGATGATAGAATCATACCTTGACGTTGTTGAACGGTGGAAGAACATGAAAATTTGCAGAGATTCGCAGTGGAACCAGAGAGTTTTTGGGGAAACGAGTCGTGTTGAAGTGAAGAATGAAAGAAGAAAAGGGTTTTTATCACGACAGTAGCCGGCCACGGCCCCGTGGCCAGCTGGGCACGGCCCCGTGGGCGGGTAAGAACTGAAATTAAAATTTATTTATTTTTTTATTTTTTAGTGCACGTGTGAGTGACATGTTTCCCAAAACTTGGTTCTAGAAATCTTACCGATTTAGAAGCTTTCCCGACGTTCGTTACTTACAAGATATGATGTTGATGCACAAACCTTCGTTTATTCTTCAACCGCTTATAGCGAGATTTCTTCTTCCTCATCCTCAATGAATCCTTGATAAAGCTTTAGCCGTTGGCCATTGACTTTGAATGGAATCCCATTCCGAGATTTAATTTCAATTGCACGGTGTGGAAAAATATGGGTGATAGAAAAAGGTCCCGACCACCTAGACTTCAATTTATCGGGAAATAATCGAAGGCGTGAATTAAACAATAGAACTTGATCTCCTACCCGAAATTCATTAGGTTTAATATGTTTATCATGCAATTTTTTCATTCTTTCCTTATAAATTTCGGAGTTAGAGTATGCGTGATTCCTTAATTCGTCTAATTCATTTAATTGACAAAATCGATTTTTACCGGCAATTTGTATGTCTAAGTTTACGTTTTTAATTGCCCAATAGGCTTTGTGTGCTATTTCTATTGGCAAATGACAACTTTTTCCATAGACAAGCTTATATGGGGTGGTACCTATTGTTGTTTTATATGCAGTTCGAAAAGCCCATAAAGCGTCGTCTAATTTATCGACCCATTCCTTTTTATTTAACCATACGGTTTTCTCAAGTATTCTTTTTAAACCTTGATTAGTCATTTCGGCTTGTCCGTTTGTTTGTGGGTGATAAGATGTTGAGATCCGGTGATAGACCCCATACATTGTTAAAAAAATTTCAAGTTGATGGTTACAAAAATGGGTACCCCTATCACTTCTTAACGCTTTTGGAGTTCCAAAACGAGAAAATAATCGTTTCAGGAATCTTACCACGACACTTCCATCATTTGTTGGAAGGGCTTCGGCCTCGGCCCATTTTGACAAGTAATCAACTGCCACAAGTATATATTTGTTTCCTTTTGACGGTGGGAAAGGTCCCATAAAGTCGAGTCCGACACATCAAAAATTTCACAAACAAGAATGCCATTTTGTGGCATTTCGTTTTTGGAAGAAATATTACCTGATCGTTGGCATGCATCACAAGTCTTTACAAGAATTTTGGCGTATTTGTAAATGGTTGGCCAATAAAATCCTGAATCAAATACCTTTCACGCGGTACTAGCGGTACCATGATGTCCTCCGTATGGACCTTCATGACAATGGCGGAGAATTTTTCTTTCTTCACCACCATGTACGTATCGTCGGATAAGTTGGTCGACACACATTTTGAAAAGATATGGGTCTTCCCAAAAGTAATGTTTGACATCGGCAAATAATTTTTTCTTTGATGATGCGACCATCCTTTTGCGACTATTCCACTAGCTAAGTAGTTAGTGGAATAGTCGCAAAAGGATATGGGTCTTCCCACTAGCTAATCAATGAAAATTCCCGCTTCGAAGATCCAGCTTTGGAGGCAACTATTCCACTAGATAGGGACGAGCTAATCAATGAAAATTCCCGCTTCGAAGATCCAGCTTTGGAGGCAACTAGGGACGAGCTAATCAATGTTTGACATCGGCATGTCCTAGGAAACTTCTGATGGCTCTAACGGAGGATGGGGGTGGTAATCAGGAAATAGTGTCTATTTTAGCCCGATCAACTTCCATTCCTTCGCTTGAGATTTTATGACCGAGTACTATTCCCTCCGTTACCATGAAATGACATTTTTCCCAATTAAGGGCGAGGTTAGTTTCCTCACATCAGGATAGCATTCGTTTAAGGTTATCGAGACATTGGTCATATGAATCTCCAAAGATAGAAAAGTCGTCCATAAAGACTTCCAAAGTCTTTTCTATCATGTCATGGAAGATTGCCACCATGCAACGTTGGAAAGTTGCGGGGGCATTACATAAACCAAAAGGCATGCGTCGATAAGCAAAAGTTCCATAGGGACATGTGAATGTTGTCTTTTCTTGGTCTTCGGGTGCTATCGGTATTTGAAAGTAACCTGAAAAACCATCTAAGAAACAATAAAATTTGTGACCGGATAATCTTTCTAACATTTGATCAATGAAAGGTAAAGGAAAGTGGTATTTCCTTGTTGCTTCATTTAATTTACGATAATTTATACACACTTTCCATCCTGTGACGGTTCTCGTTGGTATTAATTCATTCTTTTCATTAGTGACCACCATCATACCTCCTTTTTTAGGAACTACTGGACGGGACTTACCCAAGGACTATCGGAAATTGGGTAAATGAGTCCGGCGCCAAGTAATTTAATGACTTCATTTTTAACCACTTCTTGGACGTTTGGATTTACTCTACGTTGTGGTTGTATTACCGATTTATAGTCATTATTCATTAAAATTTTGTGCGTGCACATGGAAGGGCTTATTCCTTTAATATCTACAAGCTTCCATGCGATCGCGTTTTTGTGTTTTTTCAAAAGTGTGACCAACTTTTTCTTTTTCTACACTAGTTAATTTTGACGAAATAATTACAGGTAACTTACCATCCTTGTCGAGAAAAGCATATTCCAAACCATTTGGGAGTTCTTTGAGCTCAAGTGGTGGGTCTTTAGGAGACTCCTTATTTGTTGGCTCATGTTGGTCAAGAACAAAAAAGGTTTGTTCAATGGCGACCTCTTCTTCAACAAAGTGGTCAATTTATTTTTCTGTATCGGGTGGCTCATCTTCATCTTCAATTAGGGGGTCATCATTGTCGATTGGATATTTCATTGAATGCACAAGATCGACACTTCGTTTGAATGCCCCTAATTTAATGGGTAGATTGTCTTTCTTCCGATTTTTCAAAGCTTCATGGGTTTTTACAAAAGGTCGTCCCAACACGAGTGGAGCGTCATCAAGGATGACGAAGTCGGTAGGGATTACCATTCGATTTGTTTGGACTAACACATCTTCAACTATTCCCATTGATTTTATTGTTTTCCGATTAGATAGAAAAATGGGTATTTGAAGTGGAGAAAAATCACCAATACGTAATTTTTCGAAAATGTAATTTGGCATTATATTAACACAAAGATCTTTATCAATTGTACTATTACTAATAAAGGATTTTTGAAAGAAACATGGAACTGGTGTAATGTCAATTTCAAATGGATCATATTTTATTAGCGTAGTTTGATCATTTGTTAACTTAATGCTTATCACTTCGTCAATTTTAGTGTTAGTGTTTAACTCTTTAAAAAACTTAGCATGAGTAGGTATTAAACAATGGTTTTCGAAAGAAGGTGACAAGAGATTAATTTCTTGAAAATTAGACTCTTCTTGAATTTTAACGTTGTCAGACTCACCTTTTTCGTTGTTTAGTTCATGTGTCGGTTTTTCACTTACTTGTTCTTCCATTTTACCTCTTCAACTATCTCTTCTTTATTACATATTACCTCTTCCCTTGCGCGAGCTTCTTTTATATAGAGCTCGATAGTTTTAAGGTATTCTATTATCTTTTCAGCTACGTGTGAGATAGTTGGTGGTTCGTCAAACTGAGCGGAATAAGGACCCTCAAAGCTTGAATTTGGAAATTTGATCCTTGGTTCCTCATAATACTCATATGAGGTAGATGGTTCATACCATTGTTCCTCATTGTAAGTATATGATGAATAAGGGTCGTAACTTAGTTCTTCATAATACTCATATGAGGTGGGTTGTTCATGCCACGGTTGCTCATAGTAAGTATATGAAGGAGAGCGCTCATAACTTGGCTCCTCAAAGTATGAGTGTGAAGGCTCATACCTTGGTTCATCAAGATATGAGTATGAGGGAGAAGGTTCATACCTGGGCTCTTCATAGTATGTGTATGAAGTGGATGGCTCGTACCTGGGCTCCTCATAGTATGTGTACGAAGGGGATGGTCTAAAGAGGTCACAATATTGCACCGAATGAGGATTACCACAAATGGTACAATACTCTTTTTCATAATCATCCTCCTCATAGTGGTAGTTGTAACCTCCTAAGTATTGATCCATAAGAATCACTCAGCAGACCACAATAGAGTCTCGGGACCAGAAAACAAAAATAAAAACGGAAACAGTGGCTGAGCACGGCCCCGTGTTCAATGAGCACGGCCCCGTGTTCAATGAACACGGCTCCGTGTCAGGTTCTGTATCTGGTCGGTTTGAAATTATGACTGGTTTTGTGCAGCACGGGGGTGTGTTAAGTGAGCACAACCCCGTGTTCAGACTCTGTATCTCGGTGTTTTTTTATGCATCACGGCCCCGTGTTCAGTGAACACGGCTCCGTGTCCATTCTACTATAAAGCAAAAACTACTTAAAAATGAAAAAAAAGGATGTGCGCGCAGTTTAAAAAGGTTTTGAAAAACGATTAGGCCATCGATTTTAAGCTTTCTTAAAATCCTTCTATCCCAGGAAACGACGCCAAAACCTTGGTGTGTGTAAGGTGTAATATGTTTTTATTGATATTTTAAGGCCAATTTACACATTACTCAAGTTTTAAATTTATAAAACACAATATTCTACTAAACACACACATGGGCAAGTGCACCCATCGTGAGCGTAATATAGCATTGGTAAGATACCGAGGTCGTTTAAGGACATAAGAGATTTTAGTACCGGTTTATCCTCAATGTCTAATCAAATTAAAATTCTTAGAAAAGGTTTTAAACATGAAAAATAAAGACTAAAATGCTGAAAAATAAAAATAAAATAGATAGACAAGATGAATCACTTGGATCCGACTCGCCTTTAATGTAACCTTTGATGATTTCCGCACTTTTGCACTTTTTAAGAGATTACCTTAGTTATAGTAGTAGGCCCATCTTTTGAAGGTGATGTTACCCTCAACCCAGTGGTTTGAGTCAGCAATGATACAATCCCAAAGGGTCAGAGTATTGGAAGATAATTAATTAAGTTATTAATGCGAAAGTGGTAGGCCCCTCTTTTGAAGGCGACGTTACCCTCGGTGTCACGACCCCTGACCACACCCTGGACGGGAGCCGCGAGTAGTCAAGTGGTACCGGTGGTTATTTTGAAAATATTGTAGCGGAAAATTTCATCAGGACCGTGAGTTAGGCAAATACCAGAGTTTAGAAACACCAGATTTTATTTATTAAACAGATGGGAATAAAACCATGTTTTACAAAGATAGCTTTAATATGGGATAAACCCGAATATATGAAACAATGTTTTCTTAATTTAATTTAATTGATAAAATAAGCCACTTCTTTAAGCCTTTCGGTGCCGTATCATCACTCTTATTCCAATCTACTGTAATCACCTGAAACGCGTTTTAAAAACATTTGGTCAGCAGGAAATACTGGTGAGTTCGTTCGTTTCGTACAAAAACACATTTGTTATAATTCACAGCATTAAGAGTTTTTACATTTGCCCCTATCTTATAATTAGCTGGTTCAGTTATCACTCGACCGGATCTATGACTGTGGACATATCACTAGTTAGGCTCGCCCACGTAAAGTAATAAATCATTAGTAGTAATGTGCACATACCCCCACTTACTGCCAGTAATTAAAGATTAGCAAAGACTTAATCACTGCAAAGTATAACTGGAAAACATTTAGGGTTTTGTAAACAATTTGGTAAAAAGAGAATGACTCACCTTGTTAGCACATAGTCTTGATTAAACAAGCCTCTTGATTCTAAGCACCTACTTGATAGTTCTGAATCTTCTAATGATTAAACATCTTGTTTGATAGTAAGGTTTGGATCGGAGTTTTCTAATAGTTAAACATATAGTTTAACAGAGTGGAATACGTTTTAGTGTAAAACCATATCAAACCTAACGATGGTCACGAGATTAGAACCTTAACGAAATTCACAAAGTATAGTCTTATTAAGACAACACTTTGGCATTCGTTAGTTGGCTCCTGAATCGACCGGACAGAATATCGTATCGGTGATCATTGGTTAGAACACCAACGTATAGAGAGAAGAATAGAAGAAATGAGCAAAGAAAAATGAATCCTAAGCTTCCTATTTATAGGTAAGGAGTATGAAATTTCTAGGAAGTTTCCTATATACTTTCTAGGAAGCTTCCTACCCACACATATATCATCTTACACCTTCCTTGCACCTTCCTCATATATATCTATTTAGGTGTTTAATTTACTTAGTTAATAAATCTTACTTAGCTTAATTAATCTTACTTAACTGATTAATTAATCTTACTTAACTTAATTAATCTTACTTAACTGATGAATTTTCCTTAACGGGTTAATCAAGTAATTTACTTAGCCGATTAATTAAATAACGTAATTAGCTGATTAATTAACTTACTTAGCTTGCTTAACTGCTAAGTTTTACATAACCATTAAGTTTACTTAATCATTAAGTTTCTTAATTACTAAATTTACTTAATCATTAAGTATTCTGGTTTAGCAGACTTCTGGTTATGAGTTCTAATTTCTAGATACACTGGAACTCGTACTAGAGTATTAACTCAATTCAACATTAACGATAATCACGAGATCAAAACCCTCACAATGAATGACAAAGTATAGCCAGATATTGGCAGCACTTAAACATCCATTAGATCGGTTTTAATCGATCGGATACAGTATAATACCAGTGATTCGGGTTTAGGGGGTATAATACCGAAGTATTATAGCATTATACGTTTATAGAGAGATAAAAGAATTGAACGAATTGAAATGAAACCATCGGCTGCCATTTATAGGCTGATATTGGGGCGAGTCACGGCCCGCGAAGCATATCAGCTTCTCCTTAGCGGCCCGCGAGGTAGTCCGGGTCGGAGTAAAGGTTGCTGAGTCATGGTGTGGTCTGGACACGTGGACGAAACGTGTCCCTCAAGTTTATCCGGAAACCCTAGGTCTGTCGCGCCCCGCGACCGAGTGAAAATTTTTTTGTGTTTCTTGGATTTTTATGAAAAGTAAGGTTTTATGGGTTCGGGTTTTCACTTACGGAGCGTTTTAGGACATTTTAATGTGAGTCGTTACATCCTCCCAACCTTATTTAAAATCTCGTCCTCGAGATTTACTGGAAGAATTATGGATATTTTCTTTTCATCTCTGACTCTAGTTCCCAAGTATATTCTGGTCCTTGCTTTGAATTCCACCTTACTTTGACCAGAACCATTCTCTTTGCTTTGAGATTCTTATCTTTGACTTGTAAGGTCTTTCAATTCATTTACCTTTATATCTGCCATTTCCTGTGGCAATTTTAACTGATAAGCTACTATTCCAATTTGTTTAATGATTCCAAATGGTTCAACAAATTTTAGACTTTAACTTTTCTTTCTTGCCGCATCGGACTATTCCTTTTTCACAGAGAGACTTCTAGTATCATTCTTATTCGGTTTTGAAATTCTAATAGTTTGCCCATCTTATGACCTGATAGTTGCTTTTCTCATATTTCTGCCCAACATACTGGATGTTACCTTTATCCATAAAGTGCTTCAAACGGGTAACACTAATACTTGTAGGCCAATTATTGAAAAATCTTATGAGTGATAAATGATAGTCCCACTTTCACCAATATTTATTGCACATGTACTTAACACATCTTTCTGTGTTTTGTAGTGTTCCTTCACACTACTCAAAATAAGTCGGGTTAAAATTTTCCCAGATATGAGAAGTGAAATGACTATCTTGATTTAATACCGAAGATAACGGGATTCTATGAAATGAGATTATCTTATCCCTACACAACTTAACTAAGCGTTTTATACTAAAGGGTTTCCTTCATTAGTAGGGATTGAGCAGACTTGGTTAGTCGATCCATAATCACCCAGATTGTGTCGTTTCTTGTTTTGGGTGATTTGGTAACAATATCCATTGTTATCAATCTCATTTCCATACTGATATCTTTATCGTTGAGGTAAACATAAAGGGTTCTAATGTTCAGCTTTAACTTGCTGATCGATTAAATACTTAGAGACATAACTTGCTACATCCCTTTTTATTCCTATCTATCAGTAATTCTTATTCAAACCTTGATACCTCCTATTACTTACACGATGCATCAAATACTTAGTTCTATGAGCTTCTTCGAGAATCCTTTCTTGTAGGTTTCCTTGAATAGGTACCCGAATTCTTTATGGAATCTCCAATTTTTATTAGTTCCTTTTTCTAATTCCTTTATTATCCCTTTTTTAAATCTTTCAGCATCATCCTTGATTGCTGTTTCTTGGGTACTCTTTACTTGTTTTATTAAATCTATCCGCAAATTTAATCTAAGAGCACGTACTTGTTTCAGCTTCTTATGAAACTTATGACTTAACGCATCAACTATTACATTAGTCTTAACTTTGTGATATAACAATCGGTGTTATTCCTATTCTCAGGTGAATTCCGAGTTTCTCCTCACGATTGGGTGATAGTCCAAGTAGATCCTCTGGGAAAACGTCAGTCAAAATTTCTTTCAGTTCCATGCCTCTAGTGTTAATGAACTCCGAGACCATATACGATATGTCTTACTTCCGTGCATAACTCGCAGCTTTCATTACAGGGACGAACTTTGTCGGCTGGTCTGTCTTGTCTCCTTGTGGCCACTTCTCTGGTTGTCTTGCAAATCTAAACCTAGGTCAATCACCTCAGGAATCATTGTTGCCATTTTATTCCTTTTTATGAAGCAGACAGGATTTCCTTTTTGTCAGTTCTTTCATTTCATGGCATACGTCATGATCATGTGTTTTGAAGATCGGCTCTCACTATCTAAATGTCTAAATTTTGAAGCATACATTACTTCATTCTTCTTAACATATATATTAATGGTTTGGACAACTTTTGTCCTTTGCAGCCCATGTATTTTATAACAGCTTCTTTATTACTGGTAATCTTTGTAGGATTATAGGTGAAGAGTCTTTGTAAGTGCATCTAGTCATGGTCACTATTATCTTCGCAAGAGTTCTTAAAGAAAGTAGAATTACTCTTATTAGCGTAAGTTTTGAGACATCTTGTGCCTAGCACAACTTTAGCTACAGGTTTCCTAATGCGTTAATAATCTAAGGTAACGCAGGGGAATTCTTATATTTTCGATGGCGTCCCAACTTAAAGGGTTTACATCGTTTATCTTGTCGCGCGAGTTACGAGAAGGATGATCAAACGAAATAATGTTTGATATTAGAATTATAGATGTATACAAGAGATTCCTAATAAAGAAATCTTGAATTATCATTGACACACATGCTCGTACTTTATTCTAAATTGTCAATCCTTATGGTTTTTGGATTTCCTTATAGATATACATACCATTCATAAGGTCAACATATTCATATTTCCAAAAACAAGTCGGATATTAGGTCATGATACTATTTAGAGAATTTTGTCACTTGTTTGACATATCATATACCCCATCTTACCCGGTTCTCGCCGGAGAGGTAACCCCATCTTCCTCGGTTCTCGCCGGAGAGGTAATTTGTGTTTCCCATAAGTAGAATTTTCTCAATTCATGATTTAAAAATGAATCTTTTATTAGGGCTTTCATCAAAGAACAAGGAAATTAGTATTCACATGATGGATCATATTCCAGAACCAAGTAGTACCAATAAATAAGAAATAACAGTGGCCAAGTGTTATTGCTTATTTATCGTACTTGCAACGTTCTAGTCATCATCGTCACGGCATACCAATACCCATCACACTTTATTTATGCAAGCTTATCTCGAAGCTAATACTAAAGTATCTTTCTTAAGTTCAAGTCTAAATACTATCCTTGTTTCTACCAAATAACAATTTCCTAACTCTTTTGTTTAAGCTTAGGTATTATTACAACACCTAATTGCTTAAACCAGTGGCTCTGATACCACATTCTGTCACGACCCCCGACCACACCCTGGACGGGAGCCGCGAGCAGTCAAGTGGTACCGGTGGTTATTTTGAAAATATTGCAGTGGAAAATTTCATCAGGACCGTGAGTTAGGAAAATACCAGAGTTTAGAAACACTGGATTTTATTTATTAAACAGATGGGAATAAACCCATGTTTTACAAAGATTGCTTTAATAAGGGATAAACCCGAATATATGAAACAATGTTTTCTTAATTTAATTTAATTGATAAAATAAGCCACTTCTTTAAGCCTTTCGATGCTGTATTATCACTCTTATTCCAATATACTGTAATCACCTGAAACGCGTTTTAAAAACATCTGGTCCGCAGGAAATACTGGTGAGTTCATTGGTTTTGTACAAAAACACATTTGTTATAATTCACAGCATTAAGAGTTTTTACATTTGCCCCTATCTTATAATTAGCTGGTTTAGTTGTCACTTGACCGGATCTATGACTGTGGACATATCACTAGTTGGGCTCGCCCACCTAAAGTGATAAATCATTAGTTGTAATGTGCACATACCCCCACTTACTGCCAGTAATTAAAGATTAGCAAAGGCTTAATCACTGCAAAGTATAACTGGAAAACATTTAGGGTTTTGTAAACAATTTGGTAAAAAGAGAATGACTCACCTTGTTAGCATATAGTCTTGATTAAACAAGCCTCTTGATTCTATGCTCATGCTTTATAGTTCTGAATCTTCTGATGATTAAACATCATGTTTGATAGTAAGGTTTGGATCAGAGTTTTCTGATAGTTAAACATATAGTTTAACAGAGTGGAATACGTTTTAGTGTAAACCATATCAAACCTAACGATGGTCACGAGATTAGAACCTTAACGTAATTCATAAAGTATAGTCTTATTAAGACAGCACTTTGGCATTCGTTAGTTGGTTCCTGAATCGACCGGACACCATATCGTATCGGTGATCATTGGTTAGAACACCAACGTATAGAGAGAAGAATAGAAGAAATGAGCAAAGAAAAATGAATCCTAAGCTTCCTATTTATAGGTAAGGAGTATGAAATTTCTAGGAAGTTTCCTATATACTTTCTAGGAAATTACATATACTTTTCTAGGAAGTTACCTATACATTTTCTAGGAAGCTTCCTACCCACATATATATCTTCTTACACCTTCCTTGCACCTTCCTCATATATATCTATTTAGGTGTTTAATTTACTTAGTTAATAAATCTTACTTAGCTTAATTAATCTTACTTAACTGATTAATTAATCTTACTTAACTTAATTAATCTTACTTAACTGATTAATTAATCTTACTTAACTTAATTAATCTTACTTAACTGATGAATTTTCCTTAACGGTTTAATCAAGTAATTTACTTAGCTGATTAATTAAATAACGTAATTAGCTGATTAATTAACTTACTTAGCTTGCTTAACTGCTAAGTTTTCTTAACTGGTAAGTTTTAAATAACCATTAAGTTTACTTAATCATTAAGTTTTCTTAATTACTAAGTTTACTTAATCATTAAGTATTCTGGTTTAGCAGCCTTTTGGTTATGAGTTCTAATTTCTAGATACACTGGAACTCGTACTAGAGTATTAAATCAATTCAACATTAACGATAATCACGAAATCAAAACCCTCACAATGAATGACAAAGTATAGCCAGATATTGGCAGCACTTAAAAATCCATTGGATCCGTTTTAATCGATCGGATACAGTATCGTACCAGTGATTAGAGTTATTACCCTAATAACGGGCAGAGTTTCAGGTTTAGGGGGTATAATACCAGAGTATTATAGCATTATATGTTTATAGAGAGAGAAAAGAATTGAACGAATTGAAATGAAACCATCGGCTGCCATTTATAGGCTGATATTGGGGCGAGTCGCGGTCCGCGAAGTAAATCAGCTTCTCCTTCACGGCCCGCGAGGGAGTCCGGGTTGGAGTGAAGGTTGCTGAGTCATGGTGTGGTCTTGACACGTGGACGACACGTGTCCCTCAAGCTTATCCGGAAACCCTAGGTCCGTCGCGCCCCGCGAAGACCTTTGCTTAATCTGTCGTGCCCCCCGACCGAGTGAAAAAAATTGTTTTTCTTGGATTTTATGAAAAGTAAGATTTTATGGGTTCGGGTTTTCACTTACGGAGCATTTTAGGACATTTTGGTGCGAGTCGTTACACTCGGCTAAGTGGTTTGAGTCAGCAGGGATACAATCCCAAGTAGCCGGTTTAATGTATTAATAGTAGTTTATATATGAGGAGATCAAGCCATTCGCACCCCCGCCATCCAATACCAGTGGGTATTGAAGTAGGTCGTAGTAAGCTTGACCCAGGTCCTTGCAGGATCTATACACTGAACAAGGCAAGAACCTTACCAAACCATTCCCTTAACCCCCGACCAGGTAGCCAACATATCTCTATATAGATCATAGAGATATGAATGGTGAAAAACTTTTACTTTATATAGACAGTAAAGTAATGCCAAGACACCACAGACAAATGATAAGGAAGTTTCACCTTCAACATAAGAAACTAGTTATTAAAGTCATTAAATAAAAAACCAAATAAAAAGTGCGAAAATATTAAAAATCAAAAGTATTACATTAAAGACTTGTCTTCACCAAGTGATGTAAGAGACTTAGCCAAACATGGTCTTTGATTGACAAGAACTCTTACGATCAATCTTGGATCCCGAGACTACTACACACACTCTTAGGTGGATGATGGATGATGGTGGTGGATGTGGGTGTTGTAGTGGTGGCGGAGTGGTGGTGAAGTGGGAGAGTGGTGGTTTGCCAAAGGATGCCTTTGAAGTGAACCAAGCACCTCTATTTATAGCCTGAACAGAAGCCCGACCACGGCCCTGTGTCCGCTGGACACGCTCTCGTGGCCATCCTCTTTCTTTTCCTTCATTAATTGCTCTTATCTGCATTAGGCTCCACACGGCCCCGTGTTCGTTGGGCACGGCCCCGTGTGCAGAAACGTATCTGTACTACAAAGATTTTCTAGATTTTGAGAATCGTAGCGTTGACCACACCCCGTGCTCAGTAGGCACGTCCCCATGGTGGGCAATAGAAGCTTCCACAACTTTGTCTTTTCTGCAGACATCTGACCATGCCACCGTGCTCAGTGGGCGTGGCTGTGGTCAGCCTTCTGTTTCTTATTTTTGCTTGGGAAGATGTTGTCGAGGGGTCGGGCATGCCACGTTTATTCCTTTTCTTTGTATTTATGTTAGTTTTTGCTACGTATTTGTTCCTTTTGTTCATTTAAGCTCATTTGGTCCTGAAAATACAAAAGGAAGACAAAAACACACTTTTTCCAACATTAGTACTAAAAAAATGGTTAGTTTTATGCCTCATTTTATGTAATTTATATGTTGCATTTTGCACACATCATCACATATGTTAGGGTTTGCAGAAACATGTATTTTAATGTCTAGATGATGATACTTGTTAATTTAGTAACTCTATGATCACGTATGCATGCTAGGGTTTCGGTTATGTATGATGTTAATGATCGAATTTGATGCTAAAGTGAAGTATATGATGCCTCATAGGTTATAATTGGTGAAAATAATGTTTAGAGAGTCCAAAAACATGTTTTAATTAAAAGCTGAATTCAAACAGAATCTTATCAGAATTTACAGCCGACTTGTATCGGCTGTAACGTGGACAAAACTTGACAAAAACGTGTGTTTCTTGAGTCTAAAATGTAATTTCAAGAAATACCTTTCAAACTCCACTTGAATCACAATTTTTCGACGTGATTTGATATTTTAAATGAATTTTTCCATAACAAAGGTCTAGGCTGCGTTTTCTGTCAGAATTTGCAGCCTATTACGAATGTCATAACTCAATGTAGGAATTGGGTTATTACCTAAAATGTTTACTGTAGATGGTGCTAAGTGTCAGTGAAAATCTCTCACTAGAATTTCGTTAAAAGAGTTAACGAGGATTTTTAACTGAATTTTTCCTAAACTGTCATTAGAATGTTATGAATCAGACCTACATGTAAAAGATGATTTTTAGTGAATTTTCTGTAAGTGTTTAGGTCATGAGAAAAATCCACAACTATTCGTGAACCAAATGACATGCCTTGTAATTTATTGGGAATTTTTATGATCCGTTTACTATTTTAAATAAATTCCTAAAAACAGCCCAAAAACGGACATTTGACTTAAATGGCTGATCAATGATTAGGGCTTTTGGAGTGCCGACACGTGAGATCGACGAGTAACTTACTTGTTTAATTTTTGTGCATTAATGGTTTAGTTATCACGAACTATGGATTGTTTCCATGAAATTGCGGTTACTTTTGGGTTTTTTAGTATGGTTCTATAGTACTCGTATGACTTATTTCTGGTTTTAAATGAGTTATTAATTTACAAGTTCGTTATATATTGTTAGCGTTGAGTTTTGGTCAACAAGGTGCAAATAATAAAAATTCAGTTCATAGACAAAAGAAGGCGCGTCGGTGACGGCGGGGAAGCCTGATATGCACCAAATGCAACATATAAATCATATCAAATAAGGCATAAATTAACCCTTTTTAGTACTAGTATTGGAAAAAAGTGTGTTTCTTTGTATACTTTTGATTTTTAGGATTAAAAGAGCTTAAATGTATAAAAGGAACAAACTAACGGCAAAAACCAATATAAATACAAAAGAAAAGAAGTTGATACATCATACTGACACCCCGAGCTTCACCCCAAGATCAAAAACAACAAATTAGAAGACAGGCGCGGGGTTGTGCCACCAAAGCATGGGGCCGCATCCTATTCTAGATTTCATGCAGAAGAAGACAAACAGAAGCAGACAAGAGACATGGGGCCGTGTCCCATGGACACGGGTTGTGGTCAACTCCCAGATATACAGAATCTTGGATAGTACAGCAAAGTAAAAGGACCACGGGGCCGTGTGAACATACGGACTAACACAGCTTATTAAATGAAGATAGAGCTATCCCTCTGGGCATGGGGCCGTGTAAACAGTCTGTTTACAGCTATAAATATGGGTGATTGGTTCAATTGCAATCCATCCCTTGGCAAACTACTTCTCCCACACTTGCTATCCCTTGGTAGCTCTCTCTCTTCTCTCACTTCTCCACCACTCCAACACCATTATCCACCACAACCGTTGAAGTTTATAGTGTGTGGTAGTTTCGGGATCCAAGATTGATCGTAAGAGCCTTTGTCAAACTATGGCCATGCTTGGCTAATCTCTTACATGACTTGGTGACGACAAGTCTTTTATGTACTACTTTTGATTTCCAAGCTTTGGTTAACTTTTTAATTGGGTTTGTATTAATAACTTTAATAACTTTAATACAAACCCAAGATTGATCGTAAGAGCCTTTGTCAAACTATGGCCATTCTTGGTTAATCTCTTACATGACTTGGTGAAGACAAGTTTTTTATGTACTACTTTTGATTTCCAAGCTTTGGTTAACTTTTTAATTGAGTTTGTATTAATAAATTTAATAATTAGTTTTTTATATTAAAAGTGAACTTTATCCTATCATTTCTTCATGTTTTGTTGATTCACTCATTTGTGTCTTTACGGTCTATATAAAGCGCGTTAACTACCTGGAAGGGGGGGGGGGGGGTTAGAAGGGTGGTTGGGGTAAAGTTCTTGCCTCGTTCAGTATTTTGTTCCTATCCCTTTTAGGCAGATAGTATCAAATCGGGGGAAGTAAGAATGGCTTGAATCCCTTATAAATAAACTACTATTAAAACTTTAAACCGGACTTGCGGGACTGTATCCCTGCTGACTTAGACCAATATGGCCGAGGGTAGCATTGCCTCCAAAAGAGGGACATGCCACATTTTGCATTAATAACTTAATTATCTTTCAATATTCCGGTCTTGCGGGACTGTATCTCTGATGACTCAGACCAATATGGCTGAGGGTAGCATTCCCTACAAAAGAGGGACATGCCACTATAACTAAGATAATCTCTTAAAAAACCCAAAGTATGAAAATCAACAAAGAATACGTAAAAGATATTTCGGAACCAAGTGATTCTATCTTGTCTATTTGTTTCTTTTATTATTTAGTTTCTTTCTTTATTTTAACTACTAAAAATCTTTTCTCAAAATTTGGTTAGATTAGACGTTGACAATATTCTGGTATTAAAATCACTTGTGTCCTTGGACGACCTCGGTATCTTTCCATCACTATACTACACCAACGATGGGTGCACTTGCCCTAGCGTGTTGTAGAGAGTGATAGTGTTATATCATGTTTTATAAATTTAAAGCTTGATAAACGAGAAAAAGTGCTTAAAAATAAATGAAAAATTATACACCCTCCACTCCACGTCAAGTTTTTGGCGTCGTTGCCGAGTACACAAGTATTTTAAAATAGTTTAAAATCGACGGCCAAGTCATTTTTTAGTTTTTCTTTCCAAATTCTTCTTCATTTTTTTTTCTAAAAATCTCAGTCAGAGAAGTTTTACACGGGGTTGTGCCACACTAACACGGGGTCATGTCTAATCTTCAGTAACTGAAAAATAACAAAACTTTTTCAAAGAAAGCTCATACGGGGCCGTGTTTCATTTGACACGGAGCCGTGTTTCATTTGACACGGAGTCGTGTTTCATTTGACACGGGGTCATGTTAAAAACACCCAGTATCAAATAAAACGCAGCCCTAGACACGGGGCCGTGTCCAAACAACATGGGGCCGCCCCCACTCCCCACGTACGTACTCTCTCTCCCTCACCTCTCTCTATCTCTCTAGGCGATTTCAAGAAGATCAAGAACCCTAATCTCACTTGTTTGATCTTCTTCTCTGTCTCTAGGCTCTTTTCTTGCTTCTGGTAATCATCCCCTTAATGTTATATTACGTTTATAAATATGAAACTTGAAGTTCTTGATGTTTCTTGATTCTTGATGCATGAAAACATGATGTCACATATGTCAGGGTTTGCTAGAACATGTATTTTAATGTCTAGATGATGATACTTGTTAGTTTAGTAACTCTATGATCACGTATGCATGCTAGGGTTTCGGTTATGTATGATGTTAATGATGGAATTTGATGCTAAACTGAAGTATATGATGCCTCATAGGTTATAATTGGTGAAATTCATGTTCAGAGAGTCCGAAACATGTTTTAATTAAAAGCTGAATTCAAACAGAATCTAACCAAAATTTATAGCCGACTTGTATCGGCTGTAACGTGGACAAAACTTGACAAAAACGTGTGTTTCTTGAGTCTAAAATGTGATTCCAGGAAATAGCTTTCAAACCCAACTAGAATCACAATTTTTCGACGTGATTTGATTTATTAAATGAATTTTTCCGTAACAAAGGTCCAGGCTAGGTTTTCTGTCAAAATTTACAGCCTATTACGAATGTCATAACTCAATATAGGAATTGAGTTATTATGTTAACATTTTACTTTAGATGTTCCTAAGTGTTAGTGACAATATCCCATGGAATTTCCTTAAAAGAGTTAACGAGAATTTTTAAATGAATTTTGCCGTAAACTGTCATCAAAATGTTATGAATCAGACCTACGTTTAAAAGATGATTTTTAGTGAATTTTTTGTAAGCTTTTAGGTCATGAGAAAAATCCAAAAGTATTCGTGAACCAAATGACATGCCTTATAATTTATTGGGAATTTTTATAGTCCGTTTACTATTTTAAATAAATTCCTCAAAACAGCAAAAATCAGACATTTGACTTAAAGGGCTGAAAGTTTACGTGAATGTTTCTAAGTGTGATGCATGTTGTTTCAAGGTAGGAATGGTTGTTTAAAACCCGAATGAGTATAGTTTAATGTGTTGCACGTTATGCTATGAACACGTGCACAAAACCACATGATTGAATGGCTATGTGTGAACTTGTTTATTTGCTATGTGATAGTTATGCGTAGAACTTATGTATTTTGTTTGAACACATACTAATGAACCTATGGTAACCATAATAGGACGTGGTTTGCCACTTCCTCTCATAAAACACTTAAGTCTTTCTAAACAAAACTAAGGTGAGTTCACAGCCCTTTACCATCAAACTATGTTGGAGATTGTACAAAAACTCCTAGTGACCAAAGACCAATCCCTTACCATCAAACTACCATTCAATCAACCTACCACAACCATCTCACCTGTCAACCTAACTACCCATATTTCTCATTTAGTCCATGTACCCAACAGATTTTATGATGTTCAAGCACAACTAGATTTAAAATAAAGCTCAAGTTGAATGAATATGAAGTCTAATTGCACACCTTGTATTCTACAGTCCTGTTTCCTAAATCCACAAGCAAGAACATAACAATAATAAACCAATTCAAGTATGAAACTAGAGTTATTTATTGTCCAAAGCAACTATAATATATGTTAGAACATTTCAAAATAGTTTCAGTTAAACCATCCTCAATATAAAATATATTTGCTTATTCACTCGTCGGTCTCATGTTTAGTAAAAATATTCCATTTCATCTCATAATCTTTTAAAACCTTAAAATCTAGATAAGAGTAATAATCAATAAAAACAATTCAAAAGTTACCCAAAAGTGTAGGGAAATATTTATAAAAACATGTATAATTTAAGCCACATCAATGAATCATTACTTTGTCTTGTTTGTTAGGCAGGAAAAGATGAAGGAATAAAATCGGTGGTGGGTGGCGGTGGTGGTGGTCATAATGGGTGGCGGTGATGGGTGATGGCGGTGGGTGGCAGAGGTGGATGGTGGTAGTGAAAGGTGGTGGTAGCGCAATGGTGATCGGTGGTGGTGGCTCGTGGAGCCGGTGGTTGATGGCAGCGATGGCAGGTGGCAGTGGTTCCTGGTGGCGCCAACGGTGATCAGCGGTGGCGACGAGGATGGTGATGGTCGGCAGCAGAGGAGGGTGGCAGCGGTAGTGGCAATTGGTGGGTGACGGCGACGGTGGTCGAGGGCGGTGGTGCGTGGTGGCGACGTTGGTCGGCAGTGGCGATGGTGGTTGTGGTCGTGGTCGGAGGTGGTGATGACAGGTGAGAGATGGAATGGAATAAAAAAAACAAGGGGGTGGATTTAATGAATTTGAGTTTTTTAGAGTGAATGGAATGGTTCATGTAATGGGTGATTCCATTACTTTGACCAACATAACACATTTTTTTTCATTTTCTCACCTCTCATTCATGCATACCACACACTACCTTAAGACCCAACATTGGTCAAGAGGCACAACAAATCATGTCAGAAGAATTCACCAAAGTGAATAGACTTGAAGATTTTGCCAAAAATGTCAGTCATAAGGTATCTCATGGACTAGTTAGCAACCCTAGTCTCAAAACGAAACTATGGGAAAACTATCTGGATTTTATCATAAAGAAATAGCCAGAATTGAGATGATGAATCTCAATCTAGATATCAAACCCACTCTTCATAAATGGGCTGCAAGTAGAGAACCTATTGGCAAAAAAGCAGTTGAGCTCACAAGAATGAAGGAAAGGATGGTGGCTGCAAAGTATGACACTGTGCAATCAATCGCTGAGTGGGATGAGCCAACAATCAGGGAAACTTACAAGAAGCTTGAAGCTTTAAGAGCCAAAGATCCCTCAGTCCTCAAAAAGCCAATTTGTGAAGATTCACCTATCAGTTCAAAGGCCATCAAATCTGAACTTTCATTTGCAAGTCAACCCTCTTCATTGGTGAGAAGCCATTTAAAAGACATAAGGATATGTTTGCAGAGGATGTAAAAAGATTTGATGAAGACATCATGAAGGAAGGGATCAAAATGTAAAAAGATTTGAAGAAGACATCATGAAGGAAGGGATCAAAAACATGATTATGTATGAACTTCCGGATGCCAATCAAGCTGATCCGAGTTAACTCTCAACTAGAAGAACCAATATATCCATATATTTCTCTTTGGTCTGTGTTGGAATTCTAGTGGGAGATGGAGCTTTAACCAATGAGTTCGTGACAATCAAGTGGAAGGATAAGAACTTTAAGATCTGGCTGTATGAAGAAATCGAAGATTGGGAGCCGGATTGTCTAGGATCGGTGGATTGGTGCCTAAAGTTGCGACGCTGGAGAAAGAGTCTCCGGTTCCGATGAAAGTTGAGGCTCCGATTTTCGACCAAGTCTCTGATGAACCTTAGGCCCGATAAACGAAGAATCTTATGAGGCGTTGGAAAAGGAAGAGGGGGAGATCAATGAAGTCTACCTCGAAAATATGATGGAAGATGAGAACATTAATGAAGGTAACGGGGAAGTGGAGAAGGGTATGGAACAGGCGGAAGGATCGAGGAAGAAGTCGGTCTCCTCTGCTGATGAATTTAATGACGGCAGTGGCAATTATAATGGTAGTAAAGGTTCTAATTAAACATTAATAATAGATTTTAAAACCATTCCATGTATAACCAAGCTTGTTAACATCCATTTAACGTCAATAATTCGAATTTAACGAAACCGTTTTAACTGAACCTTACAATGATAATTAACAACATTTAACAGCAACTTTTATAAATTGAGGCCATAGGAACACCTCTACATACTTTTTAAAATCGCACCCCTCCTCAGTTTCTTCATCCGAACCTCTATGATTCAAATCCGATGTCACTAGAAAAGTTATTTCTCCGACCAACCTGCAACTCCAGCAAGCACCACTCCAATTGGTATGTTTAAACTCGTTTCTAACTCGTTTTTCATTCCAGATTAAAAGCCCTCAAACAATTGTAAGAAATTGATTCGTAATCGGGTTAATTTGATAGGTCAATATGTATAGAGGGTTCATGCATTTGGGGATTTAAGACAATTAGCGCTTTCTGTTTAAATAAATTTCAAAATGCATTATAACTGAGTCTGGATGGTAGCCTAGTTAGTTAGTGCATGTGTGTGGTAGGGTGGAGACGCGGGTTCGAGTCTCACAGCCCCCACTTTTGGTTCTAATGTTTTTAAAAGTTTTTTTTTAAACTAAAATTTTTTATATGATTAATTCAAATGATACCAATTTTATTTAAAATATATTATGTTCAAAACATAAAAAATTCAAAATTTTATAAATTTAAACCTCTTACTATATGTTATTGCATATTTTTTTAAATATATAATATAGAATATATATTTAAATTAACATTTCTATAAATAAAAATCTTGAATTAATTTTTATAAACCTTAATTACACATAAATTTCATGTTATTTAAATCTTTATAATTAAATAGATAATTATATAAAAACATAAATTTTATTTAGTTATTTATTCATTTTATGTTTATTCAATTATTTTTCAATAATGTATTATTGAAATACATAATTAGTCAATTTTTAAATTAATATTTTCTATGTAATCGGTTTTCCCACGATTAAAATATATATCATTTATGACGTGTTTTGCCATGGAGTTGTTTAAACTTTAGATTATAAGAAATAATTATAAATTTTAGATATTCCCAAACTAGAACAATAAACCCTAATCTCTCATTCGATTTAGTTATTTCTCATAATTCGATAATTATTATAATCGGTATTATTTAATACATTTAGGGTTAATCCTTTTGAATTTTTCTCAACAAATATATTTTAAGACTTTTAGGGTGAAACATAGCCCTTTGTACCTTTTTTACTTTTAGGGTGAAACATATGCTTATTCATTTGCAAATCAATATCTTATGGCTATATGTGTTCTAAATGCTTTGGTGTAACACTTGTTTGGATAACTCTATGTGTGCATTCATTAACTATGATCAAGCAGAACATTAGTATATTATAGCGCTATAGGTGTGACGACCCATCCCCACTTCCGTTTGGTATGTTGTTTCTTATTACATTGTTGTGCATTTGGGGAAGTATGGGATGATAGAAACCGACATTTTTGCTCTTGGAAATCCTTTGGGTCTTTCTACTCAATTAGTTAAACCTTTTTGGGATTTCCATACTTGTTAACATAAGGTTTGAATGTACCCCTCCTTGTTATCATATCTTGTGTTAGGATCTGGCTTTAACTTGTATGCTTTAGATGAACAAAAATGAATGTAATATCAAAGTATAAATGGAAATGCGGAATTATATAAGCATACAAGAGTGGAAACTTATATCAAAACGGTTTTGATTTGATAATAAAGGGATTGAAAATTACAGTAATGATTATACAAACTCCGCCTCAGTCTCATCACAAAACTTTAATGTTCGTACAAAAGAAATGATAAGTAATGAAATAGATCTCTAACATATGAGATATATTTATAAAAGTACGAAAGTTTTATTTGCAATCAGTTGACGTCATCCTAACGGTGACATCTAACATTCCTAAATTCCTCGGATTTTAGCAAACATCAGCGGAAATCTTTCATCTGATACATTACATAAAACATTTGTTCTAAGCTAACACTATTACATTGACTAAACCACCATTCTTCAAACCGTTATTGACTTGTATCAAACATTTGTTTAGCCATAGCAGATGTTTGCTCTTCATGATCAGTGTCTGTCTTGAAAAGGGCTTTGGCTATCAAACAAAGGTTCTTTCTTCTTCCTCTTCAACAGATGTTCCAAGCCTTTAAACAGATCTAGGATTTCTTTAACAGATGTTCTTAATAGTGTTCAAGATTCACTATCTTTGGGAGAAGAATGTATCTTTATATGTTTACTTCTTGATCAAGAAGTCATGTTTTGACTTTTGAAATCATTTGTTCTTTTGTAGGTGTAACAATCCCCCCTAGAACAGATACTACCAAAACAGATGTTTATTTGATCAACTTTTATTCCTCATCAACTTCTCCCTAATTTGACCCTTGAATTGGTGTTAAAATTTCAAAGAAAGATAGTCACCTGGATCCCTTTCTAGTTCAAGCCCTAGAAGGTAGTTGTGTGGTGCTTTCATGTTGAGAGCCAATGTTGTAAAAAATATCTCTTTAGATAATCCTTTGAACAGATAATCTTTTCAGATTGTGAGAGTGGTTGATAATGGAAGATCTTTTAGAAAATCTTTTGAGTAGATGATCTTTTTAGCTGAAGGCGATGAATGTGGAGTTATAACCCTTTTGTGGTAATTCTAATAATGGTAAAATAAAAACCTCGGCAAATTTGGGGGTTTTTATAGCTTTTATGTAACAGTAGTGATGATGTGGCCAACGGTTACTTTTTGAGTGACGTGGCAAGCCTCTATTTGTGTAAAAAAACTCTATTTATCAAAGGTTTGTTTTACTAGAGAATGGGCCCCACTGAGAAAACCCTTTGATGAAGTAATGAAACGTCTGTTTAAGCAAAGATCTGTTTTTCATTTTGAAACCTTTGTTTTGTTATGAATAGAGGTTAGGATATAAAACGGTAGTTGGTGCATTTGTTGACTTTGGTCAACAGATGGATGAAAACAGATGTTTGAAACCATTGTTGGGCTAAAGCGGTGTTTTGTGGAGAAAACAGTGGTTGCTTTTTTTGCAAATGGTGGTATTGAATTAGGTCAAACAGACTTTTGAACCACTAAGACAATAGTTTGCTCTTTTTAAACAGAGTTTTTGTTTTTGGTGATTTTTGAACAATCTTTTTAATGATTTTAAACAAAATTTTTGAATTTTCAAATCAACATATTAATGTTTTTTGAGTGAATCAAAAACTTTTAAATTTGGAAATTTTTGTGTTTATATCTTTTTGCAAGGAGCTATCCACTGCTGATAGTTCTGAAATGTCAATAGATGCACTCTTCACAATAGTAATGGGTCAATTTGGAAGTGAGAATGGTCTTTTGTGAGAATCAGCTTTAGTTTTGTTCTTTGCTTCCACAGAGTCATCTCCTTGAGAATGGTCTTTTGTGAGAATCAGTTTTTGAACCATTTCCATCAGTTGTTATTGACGTTTTTCAAGTGCTTGAATGTTAGCATCTGAATCAACAGATGGTTGCCTTTTCTCAGTGAGTTGACTGTAGCCATGAGGGTATCTGTTTGCACATGGATTTTAGGGCATTTTGACCGGCTTATCATACCTATAAGGTGTGCTGTGATAAGCTGGTTGCCAATACCCTCTTGGATACACATTTGACGGTGAAGCATCTATAACTTAAATTTCCCTGTGAACAGGGTGCTGGGTTAAAGCTTATGTGACAGATGTTTGGACAAGCTCAAATTTCTCAGCAGTTAGTTGTGGTTTTCTTTTGGTAAAACCACTTAACTAACAGATGCCTTATCCTTAACCCGATTTCTTATTATGTCATAGGGTTTAAGATATAAGCATTGTTGAGTCACATGACTGTTTTTGCCATAGATGGTGCACTCAGGTTTTAACTCATAGATATTGTTCCCTCGGTTAATATCATATGCTTTCAAATGAAAACAATTTTTTTCAATATGATTTATTTTTTCATAGAAATCACAGTATAGATTTGTGGTCTTATCTTTCTTATTACCATTTTCTCTCTTTTATGAAACAAATGTTTGAGCATCTGTATGAGAGTGGGTAAGAGGAATGACTTTTACCTTTGGTGGTTTGAGACCATCAGGGTTTGTGAAGTCGATTGGTTTGAAGTTTTAAAGCACATCACATTCATTAGCCCAAGTAGGTTTAAACTCATATTTCTCTTTTTCAGGACTTGGTAATGGATCTGATGGTTTTCCAAGAGTGATATTTTTACCATCTAGATCAGTGATTTTTACTTGTTTATCAGCTGAGTTAGTTGGTATTACTTCATCCAATTGAGAGTCAATGTGATCATTTTCTTTGGACTTTTTGTTTTTAGATTCTTTGTATCCTATTCCAAATTTCATATTGCTCTTGGTTTGTTTGTTAAGAAGCATCTCAAACCTAGCACATGATTGTACCCATTTTTTTCACAATTGATTTGGGTAGATTCAAGCTCCATTTTGAAACTTTGATGTTTTTCAATCATAGTTTGGAGCTGGTCATTGGTAATTGATGCTTCATGTTTTAAATTGCAGATTTCTTGGTCCTTTTTAGTTAGTCTGGTTTTAGAATTTCTTTTTAGTTTTTCAAGTACAATTTCACTAACTTGGACCATTTCCCTAAGGTTTTCATTGACCTCTTTGATGTTTGCTGATGTGTGTAAAATGCAACATATAAATTACATCAAATGAGGCATAAAATTAACCCTTTTTTAGTACTAATGTTGGAAAAAGTGTGCTTTTGTCTTCCTTTTGTATTATCAGGATTAAATAAGCGTAAATGAACAAAAGAAGCAAAAATGCAGCCAAGTCTAACATAATTACAAGAAAAGGAATAAACGTGGCTTGCCCGACCCCCCGACAGCATCTTCCCAAGCAAAAACAAGTGAACAGAAGGCTGACCACGGCCCCGTGCCCAGCTGACACGGGGCGTGTTCAGGTGTCTGCAGAAAGGACATGTAACGCCCTAACACGTTTTAACCCAAGATTCGCAGCGGAAAAATACATACCTAAATTTTCTTTAATGATATTCTTTCTTTCACTTAAATATATTAATCCCTTTTTATAACTTAATTAAAAACTAACATACATATATCGAACTAAGTGACCACATACGCACCCACGTACAATCCATGACTAGACTCGATCTTCAACCGCGTACAATTCTTGATGAAACATCCATAACCCTGTACAACCTGCAGTCACCACATTCAATCTCATCATTAGCAACCGGTGACATAATACAAAATATTAACACATGCATAATAAAGCGTCCACATATCATGCTTTCTCTTATACTAGCCCCTTCATCCATCCATTCGACCATTCGAATCGGATTGCGGAGTCAACCTTTACTTCCATTATTAACATGCCTATGCTTCACATTAATTTTCAATAGAAAAACGGTTAGTATCATTAGCTCCCTTTCATATGAACATGTCCTCAAATACACATAATGCGTCTTATTCATTCAAACATATAATTAAATACTCACTCAAGCATGCACTCACTTTTTATTCATACACTTACTTACAATTTACATCCTACATGTATATCTCCTTAATTCATCTTTATGCATAATTCATTATGTAAGTTCTCTTTCTTACCCAAACTTAATCGAATCTCTTTTCTTAACCACTTCCGACTCATTTACTGTAAACTTACCTTATTACTTCCATTGCTTCATACTTTACACCTGATTCACAATATTTATCATACTACAATACATTTTACATCTAAAGTGTAAGTTCGGGATTCACTTACCTCGTGTGTCAGAGTTCAAGCATAGCTTCCGTGTTTATCCTTGGCCCGTTGCCCTTCCATGCTTGTGTCCATGTTGACATGACTCCTATCCGTACATGTCATCACATTCATCATAACATGATTAGCATACATGAGCATACATACCTTTTAATGAAGGTTTCTTGCCATATCATCTCATCAAACTAATTTCTCACTTGTAATCCATTCAAAGCACATTCCTTATACAAATCTATTATCTAATACATCGTCATCACATTCTACATACATTTATTCATTATTAGCATACAATCTCACTTATCATTTTCTCCTAAGCATTTCATCAAACACTTGGTGTGCATATCATTTTCTAAGCATAAGGTACAAGTGCTTTAAGCATGTTCTTCCCTATTTCATCTTATGAACTATCACATTCAAGCAACATCTCATAATCATAAATTCCACATCAAGTTTATCTATCTCGGTCTATCATATAACACCTTATACATCACAAGATCACACTTATAACATCTACAAGTTCATCATGATCATCATCTTCACACTCATGCAATGGGTTTCATTCTAAATCACCCAATTACTTGAAATTATTCAAAACACAAGTTCTATTTGGTGTTTCTAACACCTCTACATGCTTAATTTCATACAAATTCATGGATTGATCATAACCCACTTCAAACAAGATCATCAAATCTAAGTTTTAAGACATACCTTATGATCCCCTTGTGAAGGTGATCGTTAATTCATGTTCGATTATGAATTTAGACTTCATTTGGCCCTTCAATCTTGAAGATTCTTCAAGAACTAGGGTTTGAACCCTTGGTTCTTTCTCCTGGACATCGATCCAGAACACACACAAGTGTGTGTGCTTGTGTGTGTGTTTTCTTTTAATATTACAACTTTCAAGTTGTTCACTTTGGTCCCTCATGTTTCGTTTTAATTAAATAAGGCTACAACCCTTCGTTTAATACCAACGATATTAATATTCAACTAGGTTAATTATTCCTAGTTAATATTCATTTACGGGTTCACTTTTACCCTTAACAGTATTTTTACCCGTTCCTTTGTATTTACCGGGTTTAAATTACCAAACCCATTTTTGGGGTGTTACAGGACAAAAGCATAGAAGCTTCTATTTCCCATCATGGGGGCGTGCCCAGCTCAACACGGCCGTGGTCAACGCTAAGATTCGCATAATCCAAGCAAATCTTGATAGTACAGATACGCTTCTGAACACGGGGCCGTGCCCAGCGGACACGGGGCGTGTGGAGCTAATGCAGACAAATTGTAATTAATGAAGAAAGAGAAAGTGGATGGACACGGGGCCGTGCTCAATGGACACGGGGCCGTGTCCGGGCTTCTGTGCAAGCTATAAATAGAGGTGCTTGGTTCATTTCAAAGGCATCCCTTGGCAAACCACCTCTCTCCCACTTCACGCACACTCCACCACCATCACAACCCACATCCACCACCATCATCCATCAAAGAGTGTTTGTAGTAGTCTCAGGATCCAAGATTGATACTAAGAGTTCTTGAGAATCAAAGGCCATGTTTGCCTAAGTCTCTTACATCACTTGGTGAAGACAAACATTTAGTGTAATACTTTTGTTTTTTAATCTTTTCGCACTTTTTATTTGGTTTTGTATTAATGACTTTAATAACTAGTTTCTTATGTTGAAGATGAAACTTCCTTATCATTTGTCTGTGGTGTCTTGGCATTATTTTACTGTCTATATAAAGTAAAAGATTTACACCATTCATATCTCTACGGTCTATATAGAGATATGTTAGCTACCTGGTCGGGGGTTAAGGGAATGGTTTGGTAAGGTTCTTGCCTTGTTCAGTGTATAGATCCTGCAAGGACCTGGGTCAAGCTTACTAGGACCACCTTCAATACCCACTGGAATTGGATGGCGGGGGTGCGAATGACTTGATCCCCTCATATGTAAACTACTATTAATACATTAACCCGGCTACTTGGGATTGTATCCCTGCTGACTCAAACCACTTAGCCGAGGGTAACGTCACCTTCAAAAGAGGGGCCTACCACATTACGCATTAATAACTTAATTAATTGTCTTTCAATAATCCAACCCTTTAGGATTGTATCCTTGCTGACTCAAACTACCGGGTTGAGGGTAACGTTACCTTCAAAAGTTGGGCCTACTACTATAACTAAGATAATCTCATAAAAAGTGCAAAAGAGCGGAAATCATCAAAGGTTACACTAAAGGAGAGTCGGATCCAAGTGATTCATCTTGTCTATCTGTTTTTATTTTATTTTTACTTTTCATCATTTTTAGTTTTTATTTTCATGTTTAAAACTTTTTCTAAATTTTTGATTTGATTAGACGTTGAGGATAAACCGGTAGTAAAAGCTCTTGTGTCCTTGGATGACCTCGGTCTCTTACCAACGCTATACTACGCTCACGATGGGTGCACTTGCCCATATGTGTGTTTAGTGTTAGTAAAATATCGTGTTTTATAAATTTAAAACTTGACTAAAGTGTTAGAAAGGGCTTAAAATATACATAAAAATATATAACACACAACACGCATCAAGTTTTTGGCGCCGCTGTCAGGGACACAAGGATTTTAAGAAAGCTTAAAATCGACGGCCTAATCAGTTTTTCAAAACCTTTTAAAACCGCGCGCAATTTTCTGCATTTTAGTTAGTTTTTGCATTTACAGTAGACTGAACACGGGGCCGTGCTGCATAATTTTTCACAAAACTCCCAAATACAGAGTCTGAACACGGGGTCGTGCTCACTGAACACGCCCCCGTGCTGCACAAAACCAGTCACTTTTATTAAAACACCCAGATACAGAACCTGAACACGGGTCGTGCTCACTGAACACGGGGCCGTGTCCAGCCTCTGTTTCCGTTTTCATTTTTGTTTCCTGGTCCCGAGACTCTGTTGTGGTCTGCTGAGTGATTCTTATGGATCAATACTCAGGAGATTACAACTACCACTATGAGGAGGATGATTATAGGGAAGACTATTGCACCATTTGTGGTAACCCTCATTCGATACAATATTGTGACCTCTTTGAACCATCCACTTCATACACATACTATGAGGAGCCCAGGTACGAGCCGTCCACTTCATACACACCCTATGAAGACCAAAGGTATGAACCTTCTCCCTTATACTCATATTTTGATGAACCAAGGTATGAGCCTTCACCTTCATATGCTTACTATGAGGAACCATGGCGTGAACAACCCACCTCATATGAGTATTATGACGAACAAAGTTACGACACTTATTCATCATATACTTACAATGAGGAACAATGGTGTGAACCATCTACCTCATATGAGTATTATGAGGAACCAAGGATCGAACTTCTGACTTCAAGCTTTGAGGATACTTGTTCAACTCAATTTGACGAACCACCAACTATTTCACCTGTAGCCGAAAGGATAATAGAACACCTTAAAACTATCGAGCGCTATATAAAAGAAGCCCGCGCAAGGGAAGAGGAATTCCGTGCAAGGGAATAATTAACTCGTAATAAAGAAGAGATAGTTGAAAAGGTAAAAATGGAAGAACAAGTAAGTGAAAAACCAACACATGAGTTAAACAACGAAAAAGGTGAGTCTGACATCCTTAAAATCCAAGAAGAGTCTAATTTTAAAGAAATTAATCTGTTGTCACCTACTTTCGAAAATCATTGTTTAGTACCCACTCATGCAAAGTTTTTAAAAGAGTTAAACACTAACACTAATATTGACGAAACGGTAAGCATTAAGTTGACAAATTATCAAAATACGCTAATAAAAGAAGATCCATTTGAAATTAACATTATACCGGTTCCATTTTTTTTTTTCAAAATTCCTTTATTAGTAATATTATAATTGATAAAGATCTTTGTGTTAATATAATGCCAAACTACATTTTTGAAAAATTAAGTATTGGTGATTTTTCTCCACTTCAAATACTCATTTTTCTATCTAATAGAAAAACAATAAAATCAATAGGGATAGTTGAGGATGTGTTGGTCCAGTCCAATGAATTGGTAATCCCAACCGACTTCATCATCCTTGATGACGCTCCACTAGTGTTGGGACAACCTTTTGTTAAGACCCACGAAGCTTTGAAAAATCGGAAGTATAATAATCTACCTATTCAATTAGGGGCATTAAAAAAGTGTCGATCTTGAGCGTTCAATGAAATATCCATTCGGCAATGATGACCCCCTAATTGAAGATGAAGCTGAACCACCCGATACAAGAGAAGAAATTGACCACTTTGTTGAATAAGAGGTCGCCATAGAACAAACCTTTGTGGTTCTTGACCGAAACGAGCAACCAAATAAGGAGTCTCCTAAAGACCCACCTCTTGAGCTCAAAGAACTTCCAAAAGGTTTGGAATATGCTTTTCTCGACAAAGATGGTAAATCACCTGTAATTATTTCATCAAAATTAGCTAGTTTAGAAAAAGAAAAATTAATTACACTTTTGAAAAACACAAAAACGCGATCGCTTGGAAGCTTGTAGATATTAAAGGAATAAGTCCTTCCATGTGCACGCACAAAATTTTAATGAATGACTACAAATCGGTAATACAACCACAACGTAGAGTAATCCAAATGTCCAAGAAGTGGTTAAAAACGAAGTCATCAAATTACTTGACGCTGGACTCATTTACCCAATCTTCGATAGTCCTTGGGTAAGTCCCGTTCAAGTAGTTCCAAAGAAAGGAGGTATGACGGTGATAACTAACGAGAAAAATGAATTAATACCAACAAGAACCGTCACAAGATGGAGGGTATGTATAGATTATCGTCGATTAAATGAGGCAACAAGGAAAGATCACTTTCCTTTACCTTTTATTGATCAAATGTTAGAAAGATTATCCGGTCACAAATTTTATTGTTTCTTAGATGGTTTTTCAGGTTACTTTCAAATACCGATAGCACCCGAAGACCAAGAAAAGACAACATTTACATGTCCCTACGGAACATTCGCTTATCGACGCATGCCTTTTGGTCTATGTAATGCCCCCGTAACCTTTCAATGTTGCATGGTGGCCATCTTCCATGACATGATAGAAAAGACAATGGAAGTCTTCATGGACGACTTTTCTATCTTTGGAGATTCATACGACCAATGCCTCGATAACCTTGAACGAATGCTATCCCGATGTGTGGAAACTAACCTTGCCCTTAACTGGGAAAAATGCAATTTCATGGTAACGGAGGGAATAGTACTCGGTCACAAAATCTCAAGCGAAGAAATGGAGGTTGATCGAGCAAAAATAGACACTATTTCTCGATTACCACCCCCATCCTCCATTAGAGCTATCAGAAGTTTCCTAGGGCATGCCGGATTTTATAGGTGTTTTATCAAGGACTTTTCAAATATCTCAAGACCTCTAACAAAATTACTTGAAAAAGTTGCCCCTTTCATCTTTGACAAGGATTTCAACCAAGCATTTCTAACACTAAAAGAAATGCTAGTCAATGCACCTATCATGATAGCACCCGATTGGAAATTACCCTTCGAAATCATGTGTGATGCAAGTGACTTTGCAGTTGTAGCTGTCTTGGGACAACGAAAAGATAAGCATTTTCACCCAATTTATTACGCTAGTAAAACATTTAATGATTCACAAGAAAATTACACAACAACAGAAAAAGAATTACTAGCTGTGGTATTTGCTTTTGATAAATTTCGTTCTTATCTTGTTCTTTCTAAAACGATAGTTTATACAGACCATGCAGCCATTCGATATCTCTTTAAGCAACAGGATGCTAAACCACGTTTGATTCAGTGGATTCTACTCCTCCAAGAATTCGACATTGAAATAAAAGACAAAAGAGGAGCAGAAAACACCGCAGCAGATCATCTTTCCCACTTGGAAGACCCAGCTTTGGAGGCAACCAGGGACGAGCTAATCAATGAAAAGTTCCCAACAGAGTCCCTGGAAATGGTGGAATACCGAGAAGAGCCATGGTACGCCGACTATGCTAACTACTTAGCTAGCGGTATAGTCGCAAAAGGATGGCCACATCACCAAAGAAAAAAATTCTTTGCTGATGTAAAGCATTATTTTTGGGAAGATCCTTATCTTTTCAAAATGTGTGCCGATCAACTCATTCGTCGATTCGTACATGGAAGTGAAGCCAGAAGAATTCTCCGCCATTGTCATGAAGGTCCATACGGAGGACATCATGGTGCCGCTAGTACCGTACGAAAGGTATTTGATTCAATATTTTATTGGCCAACCATTTACAAAGACGCTCAAAGTCTTATCAAGACATGTGACGCTTGCCAAAGATCAGGTAATATTTCTTCGAAAAACGAAATGCCACAAAATGGCATTCTTGTTTGTGAAATTTTTGATGTGTGGGGACTCGACTTTATGGGACCTTTCCCACCGTCAAAAGGAAACAAATATATACTTGTGGCGATAGATTACTTGTCTAAATGGGCCGAGGCGGAGGCACTTCCAACAAATGATGGAAGAGTTGTGGTAAGATTCCTGAAACACTTATTCTCTCGTTTTGGAAATCCAAAAGCATTAATAAGTGATAGAGGTACCCATTTTTGTAACCATCAACTTGAAATTTTTTTAACAAGGTATGGGGTCTATCACCGGGTCTCAACAGCATATCACCCTCAAACAAACGGACAAGCCGAAGTGACTAATAGAGGTTTAAAAAGAATACTTGAAAAAACCGTAGGGTTAAATAAAAAAGAATGGGCCGATAAATTAGACGATGCTTTATGGGCTTTTCGAACAGTGTACAAAACAACAATAGGTACAACCCCATAAGCTTGACTATGGAAAAAGTTGCCATTTCCCGGTAGAAATAGCACACAAAGCCTACTAGGCAATTAAAAACGTAAACTTAGACTTAGAAATTGCTGGTAAAAATCGATTTTGTCAGTTAAATGAATTTGACGAATTAAGAAATCACGCATACTCTAACTCTGAAATTTATAAGGAAAGAATGAAAAATTTGCATGATAAACACATTAAACCTAATGAATTTCGGGTAGGGGATCAAGTTCTATTATTTAATTAACGAATTCGATTATATCCTGGTAAATTAAAGTCTAGGTGGTCAGGACCTTTTTCCATCACCCACATTTTTCCGCACGGTGCAATTGAAATTAAATCTCGGAATGGAATCCCATTCAAAGTCAATGGCCAACGGCTAAAGCTCTATCAAGGATTTATTGAGGATGAAGAGGAAGAAATCTCGCTACAAGCAGTCGAAGAATGAAACGAAGGTTCAACCATCAACACCATACCTTGTAAGTTACGAACATCGGGAAAACATCTAAATGGGTAAGATTTCTAAAACCAAGTTTCGGGAAACAGGGGCACTCACACGAGTACAATTTTTTTTATTTTTCCCACCCACGAGGCCGTGTCCGCGCAACTGTCTGGATAAAACCCCTTTTTCTTTCACTTTCTCATTTTAACACGCCCCCGTTTCCCAATAACTCTCTGGTTCTTGCGAAATTTTCTGTAGATTTCAACGTTTCCCCAACTTATAACAACATCAAGGTATGATTCTATCATCATAATTAGTTAGTTTAATCACTTGCATGTAGTTTAACATAAAAAATTTGGGGAAAAATCTAGGGTTCTTCAACTTGAACCGAATCAATCCTCAAATTTTTGCTTAGATATGTTAGCATTAGTATAGGTACATGTTATAGGAAGTAAATCAACTTGTATTGTTTGTAGATTTGCCCGATTTCTCACAAAAATCTCAAACCCTTGTTTTTGAACTGAAAAAGATGAAATTGAAGGGGTAAACGGTTTGTTTTGGAAAAAACGGCACTTGGGGTTTCATTTTCGGGGAAAACCGCACCTACTGGACCAAAAATTTTCAAGTTTTCAGGACCGGGTCGAAAAATGGGATTTTTGGGAACAGACGCCTGAGCACGGGGTCGTGCTCAACGAGCACGGGTGTGTGTCCAGCTAATTTCAGGTGAACATGGGGCGTGTCTGATGAACACGGGGTCGTGTTCAGCTGACTGTTTTCAGTTTTCCTCGAAAATTTTAATGTTTCGTCCTAATTGTTTGGTGTTTTCTTTCAGATGGCCAAGAAATTTACCCGATTCAACGCAAGTGAGTTGGCTGCCCAAGCGCGATTCGAGGTTATCAAGACTAGGCCGGAAGACAATCCCCGACAGGTGTGCATGGACACTTTAGAAGCAGTAAACCAAATAGACCGCTTCAACAACATTGTTACCGGTCCACTACGAGCAGCTCTTTGCACACGGCTTCATTCCGTGCATGAATACAACATGGAATTTTACAGCACGTTTGTCTTCAAGACAAGAGCGGATCCGTTTGACAATGAGGGGGTAGAATTCCGTTGTGCAGGAGTAATGAACTCAATCTCAATCGCACAATTTTTGGCAATTGTCGGGTTGTATTTGGAAGAGGATGCTGGAGAAGAAGAGAACACCGGTGGTCTCCGCGAGCTTCCAGAATATCAACGCCAAGCTGCTTGGGCTCAGATCATGGAGGGCCACTATAACCCGAGCCGAACTAAGAGCACACTATTGAGGGACCCTCTCTACCACTACATCCACAGGGTCCTCAGCTACTCTCTTTGCTATAGACACGACAGTGGTGGTGTTGTAGGGTTGCGAGATCTGCTAGTCCTCCATTTCATTCACAACCGTATCAACCTCGATGTTCCATACCTACTACTCTGCAACATGCACTTGAACCAACTTGCCACTCCCCCGACTCCTATCCTTTTTGGAGGATGGATCTATCGCCTTTTCAAATACTTTGTGCCAAGGATGCTGAGGTCCTTTCAAAAGGGCCCATGGTCAGGAAAAGTGTACCTTGTCATATGCCGCTCCATGAACTTAATCAACGAAGTTGATGACGGGACGATCAGATTTCAAACAGTTCCAGAGGAAAACAAGGAAAACAAAACCGAATCTTCTAAGAAGCATAAGGCTTCACAAAACTATGCAGTTGCTGCTCAACCCAACCAAAACAACCAACCAGCTCAACCTCCTGCAAGGAAACCTTATGCTGCTACTGCACCTATATGCAACAAATATAATGCACACCACCTAGCTCACCTACAGTGTGGTCAATGTGCATCATGTGGGCGACTCGGTCACCTGGCAAATGCTTGTTGATTTAACCCAAACCAAGGTGTTCCAAACCAACCTCAAGTCAACCGTGCTCAAGCTCGCTTTCCACCTGGTTCTTGCTACAACTGTGGCGAGATGGGCAACTTCAGGAATAATTGTCCAAAGCCTAATAATGGAAATCCAGCCCGTGGATGAGCGTTAAGCCAACTGAAAGACGATGCTGCTTTGAAACAACTAAACTTTATGTTTTATTTCTTTGTTAGCCTAGACTATGAGACAATTATGTTGGTTTATACATAAATCTTTATTTGCATTTCGATGTACGAAAACAAATGTGGTTACATGTGTGTATGACATACCCCTATGACAACCGACGCCAAGGAACCGTGTTCCTTGCAAAACAAACTACTCTTGTAGTTTTCTCATTTATGAGATCACTCGCGATCTCCATGAAAATCCTAAGTACTCGTTTCCTTCTAAGAAACAAAGTACAAGGTACAAGTTACAACTCTGGACGAATACTCAAAGTACCACTTTAAATCCTTGTTTGGATATCTAAGGGTACTTCTCATAAATCCCTCAATAGTCTTATGCGATATGTCTATCTACATATCATTTCATTCTGGTTTTCATAACAACATACATAGTATATGTTTTCAAAACCTCCTTCACGATTTCAAAAAAAAAAACTTTTCATATGGTTTGAAAACATTTAACATAGCATATTTACTTAATATACCAAATGTATAATTTCAAAAGCATTATCCATGTTCTCAAAAACCATATACATGATTTCAAAACCATTTCACATGGTTTTAAAACATTTTATAAACATATTTACCTAATACACCTACCACATGATTTCAAAAGCATTACATAAGGTTTCAAAAACATTAAACATATTTTCCACAAAAAAAACCCCATGCATAGTTTTCAAGAACATTCTGCTCGTATGTTGACTTAACATACGCAGTACACAACCTCCAAATTCTGCTTCATATGTCGCCTTGACATATCTAGCACCTTGACTTCATAAACATTTTACCTCATATTTTGATTTAAGCACATCTGGAACAAGGTTTCGAAATATCTCTCGCTACACGGATTCCAAAATCCCTATAAGAACTTCCTATCTTCATAGTTAAATCCGTGTGAAATTTCGAAGCGCAAAATCAAAGTCCAGAGATTTGATTCCTGGCATACTTTAAATACACATGTTCAAATCAATAACAAAGTTTACAAACAAATTTATAACAAGTTGATAACAAATTGAGGACCAAGTTGACAATTATATGTTTATGTGTTTATGTGTGAATCAAATTACTCGCTATCCAAATCCTCATAGAATCTTCCATATCTTTATATGATGGATTCATAGAAGGATATCCAAAGGTACTATCTTAAATCCTTAATGGGATTCTATGTAATAATTAAGACCCTTGGATTGTAAAGTACTATTCCAAAGTTGAAGACATCATTCGTTGATGTAGTTAAAAAGACCCCTTGGGTGGTCTAGTTAAAGAGATTGATTCGTCAATCTAGTTAAAGATATTATTCGTTGATATAGTTAAAGAGACCCCTTGGGTGGTCTAGTTAAAGAGATTGATTCATCGATCTAGTTAAAGATATCATTAGTTGATACAGTTAAAGAGACCTCTTGGGTGGTCTAGTTAAAGAGATTGATTCGTCAATCTAGTTAAAGATATCATTCGTTGATATAGTTAAAGAGGCCTATTGGGTGGTCTAGTTAAAGAGATTGATTCGTCGATCTAGTTAAAGATATCATGTGTTGATATAATTAAAGAGACCTCTTGGGTGGTCTAGTTAAAGAGATTGATTCGTCAGTCTAGTTAAAGATATCATTCGTCTATATAATTAAAGAGACCCTCTAGTGGTCTAGTTTAAGAGGTCATTCGTTGATCTAGTTAAAAAGATCCTTTGGTGACCTAGTTAAAGAGACTTTTTAGTGGTCTGTTTAAAGAGATCATTCGTTGATATAGTTAAAGAGACTCTATGTTAGTCTAGTTAAGTCACCACAGGATTATTCATTCGATTTTCTTCCCCTGCACATTATAAAATGAACTGTGCGGACTGTGCAAGAAATTACGTAATTATGGATGCATACGTAATTATGGAATTCAGTGCACAGAAACCACATCAAGTTTTGTCATGTGTAATTTAATTCACTAGAAGTTCTAGACCTTGACCAATGTTGTTTTATGTTATATTCTCCAACTTCAATTTCAAGCACACACAAGTTTCCTCTAAAATAAATTTCGGGACAAAATTTCCTAAAGTAGGGGAGACTGTGACATCTGTGCCTCTACGACCATCATACGAATACAAAACCAATGAAATCTTGTGTTTCATACTTGTAATTTGTATACATACATGAGCCTTTTTCACATATCAATTCTTGTTCGATTTCAAGCTTTAAATCGCTTTCTAGAAAGTTATACGCAAACTGATGCGTAAACGTAATCAGTTTAACACGAAAAACACTCCGTAATAGTGAATTAGGCTTAACATACCTTAAATAACCTTTACATAACTTAGGAATAGGTTTTGGAGGGTTTGGTGTGTCGAAAACAAGTTTATTCGATCGCAGGGACTATTTGCGTCAAGCTGCGAAACTATGCCGATTGGTATAGTAACAAACATTCCAGAACTTAATCATAAGCTAAACATACCCTAAATATCCTTTACATAGCTTAGAAATAGGCTTGGCGGGGTTCGTTATGCGAAAATACGCTTATTTGATCAATAGGGACTAAAAGCGTCAAAAAGTGCAAAAGTTTGCATTTACGTGCATATCTTACGTTCTGAACATATCCGGACATCCAAAAATTTTTGTAATCATTAAAATATTTTATTTTAGTGATTGTAATGCAAAAATACCATTCGTAGCGTAATTTGGATCGTTTTTCGCGTTCGTTCGTGTTTCGTCGTAATTAACCGAATAACGTGACCGAACGACCAAACGAACCGAGATCCGAGATGTTTTCAAGCAGCTTTTATGTCCCTTATAATTTGACATCTTTATTGAGCCTTGAAAATAGGTTAACGAGGCTTAAACGCGTCAAAAATACACTAAATAGTGTGCGGGGACCTGGTTTGTAAAATTCTGAAACTAGTAGCCTAGTCGTAGCGCTGCACGATGCCTAAGGGCTTTTGCCGTCGCGCGACGCGATGGCCCTATCTGGGCAGAAACCCTGTTTCAGAAACCAGCTTGAACTTCAGGGTCTTTTATGCAACTTTTTCAATACTATGGACTTGTTTTAGAGCATCCCATTGTATTAGAAACCATGTTCCACAAGTGTAGGGTCAAGATTAAACCTCCTAACACTTGGAATGATCTCCTTGATCCAAATTTACTATAAATAGAAGTGGGTTTCTCATTCATTCTTCACACAAATTGATCAAATCTACTCTGAGTTGAAGCTAAGGCTTCATACTTGAGTACTTTAGATCAATTCTTCCTTGCTTGGACCTTTTGTAAGCTTCTTTCATGCTTGTTTATGCTTTTCAATCGTGAAAGTCAAACAATGTTTGACTTTCTGCTTTGACCATGATTTGGTCAACACAAAGTTCGTTTGAACTTTGCAACGTCAGCGTAATCACGATGGTTATAGTCCATTGTGACTATACCTACTGATTACCACGTTGATTAGTCGAAGTGACCAGTCAAAGTTTCGGTCAAAATACGTGTTTATGCGTATTTTGCGACGAAGCAATTTTTGGGTATCAAAACACTTTGTTTTGATATCTAACCTGTTTTCTAACTTAGTTAAACATGTTATAACATGTTTAACTCCTCACTTTTAGTCTAGTGCTTGTTTAGGGTCGTAAGTCAAGCGGTCTTGACAACCGCTTAGACTTTCGAACCCGAACCGTTTGGTCGATCGTTAGGATCCGACCAAGCATATATTGTGACCATAGTTGTATAGGGAATAACCTTCCGAGGTTATACCTTATGGTCACTTAGTTTAATTAGTTGTATGATAGGTAGTTTATATGCCTTAGGTAAAAGACCAAAATGCCCTTTTCATGCAAAATTTGATTTTAAGCATATGTAACTTAATTTTTGTCACTTAAATGGATTATGCAACATATTTAAACATGTTAGGGCATATAATACATGTCATAGGACTAGTTAGGCGTCCAAACGCGCTTTTGCTCGAACGACGCGTTAAAGTAGCGTAGACTACCTTAACGAGTCGTAACGGGTCGTAAGCACTTAGGATAGGTGCCAATTTAGAATGTAGGCTTTGTTAAACCATATTACATGAGTTCCAATACTCATTTGGTTTACGAAACCTCATTTTATCCAGTCTTCCGATTTAGGTCCGGTTTATTAACCTAGTTACCTATATTAGGTGCCGATTGATTCCGTGATCTTTCAAGCGTTATTTGGTTGTTATTTCAAGACTTTTAAGCTATATCAAGTGTGTACATAGTCCCCTCTTTTACCGCTTTCAAACATTTTGGGGTGCAACACATGTGCCTACTTGTTACTTTCGTGCTTTTCGTGCTTTCATGACTTATACTTGCTATGTTCATTAGTACGCATATAGTACATGATTTCATTTATGATTTGTTGTGCATGTTTACTTAGCATGATAGCACATTGATTTACGTTACATTTCTACTTAGTTTGTTTACTTAGCATGCATTTTCACATGATATTTGATTATACATAACATTACATCTACGGGGTTGAGTAAATTCTTTATTCACCGTACATAACATTTGATTGTACATTGACATTTTACATACGGAGTTGAGTAATCACTTTTTATTCACCGTACATGATATTGTTGTTACTTTACATTTACTTTATAAGACATATTTGTGGTTTATTTATAGGTGATTTAAATAACGAAACATGTGTAATATGATAAACGCATGGTGGATACGCCGCTGGTACTTCCTATATATAAATGCTTTTATGATATTACATAACGCAACGTTATCTAAACCACTTTGACAGAAACAAAGGCATAATACATTTTATACAAACGACATATTTATACAAGACATTGTTTTACAAACGACATATCTTATACAAACTCATTTTTACTAGGTTATTTATTTAAGCATGCATTATTCTTTTATAACCTCTGATTTTCATATCGAATTTCATAAGATTTTATAAAAGAAAACGTTTTACAAGATTCATGACAACCTTTTGTTTAAACACTTCTTTTAACCTATAAGTCATGAATCCTACAACAACAAAACCTATGTATCTCACAGGCATTTTTATTCTGACATACCTCTTCTCACATGTGTTTCAGGAGCTATTGCATGATGATGTTCGTGACACACTTAGGCGGACTTGGGCTTTAGTGACTTAAAACTTATGTTGGTGCATTCATCTGTCAACTTCGTCTTATATCAAGTCTCGGGTTCGTTGCGGATCTAAACAATCATGACATCACATGTGACATCATGGTATATGAACATATGGAAACAGAATTAGGTGACCGTTTGAAGTTGTAACTTTTTGAATATGTCGTGACCGTTTGTAGAGGTTATCGTTTGAAGAGTGTGTCCGTTTGAAGCATGGTATGCCATCTTCAAACGGTCAGGGTCTTGTCTTATAAATACCCCTCAAACTTTCATCATTTGTAACTTTCAAGAACTTTCCGGCCAGAGCAACGAAGTGCTGCCGAAGTGTTGTCAGGTTGTAAAACATTGTGAAATCAATTATACAATAGTTTAAAGTGTATTGCTTGCTGAATTGAACTCAGTTTCTTAGTTTACGCCTCTGAAACTGAGATAAACTCTTCTGAACGACTCATTCGGGTCTGAAAACGATCCTACAAGTGGTATCAGAGCTCAGGATGAAGAGTTCATACCAATTAAGTTGCTTTTTCTATCTTCTACACCTTCTTTTCAAAACTGAACAAGTTTTCACGGATAAAATCGGCTAAAACTTTCACAATGTGTGCGTAATTGTATTTTAACAAACCCTTGAAAGTTTCAGCTTAAAATTCGAAGTAAAAGTGGTAAAAATAGACTGAAAACTGGTGTCCGTTTGAACGAAGACTGGCCTGACCGTTTGAAATCTGTACATTACCGTTTGAAACTGGACTGACCGTTTGAAAAATGCACCTTTCCGTTTGAAAACTGCCTGACCGTTTGAAATCAGCACATGACCGTTTGAAAATTTTGGGTTAACCGTTTGAAGCTGACATGACCCTTTGAAACACGACTACCGTTTGAAAGTTCATCGTTTTGTGTGATTCATCTAACAAGGTGTCAGTACATCGGGAATAAGAGATCATGTGGTTTATGTCGGTTTGCATGTGATTTTGGTTTGATCAGTCTTTTAGTCAACATTAGTAAAAGTATCAAGTGAATCATCATATTTTGCATGTGAACTAGAGATGTGACCCAATCATACTTTAAAGTGATTCAGATTTATAGAGCGGCCCAATGAGATTATTGTTTTGAAATTGGTGTTGTCGATTAATTGATTTGGGCGGCCCAATAAAATTTAGTAAATCAAAGTTTGCTTGTGTCAGGTCTTTAAAAGGTTGTTGGCTTAGTGGTTATTGTGGTCAAATTGCAACAGACTGCATGTGATGTTGCATGTGAGTATCTCGGTTTGATCAATATTAAAGCCAAAATATTCAGCACAATCAATTGAGTGTTCCGGCCCATGTGTTAAATATTGTTTTGGCCCAATCGTAGTTAATCAAATTGTTTAGTTTACATTAAGTCTACAGGTTACACGGTTTGAAGTTCAAAGTGTTTAAAGGTTCATCAGGTCGATTGAAAGTCCGTCAGTTTGCACGTAAAAAGGTCAAGTCATTCGAATTTGATCCGGGTCATAGCTGTCCGCACAGTGTGTCAACCTTCAGTCCGCATAGAATATTCACCAGTTCGAGTACCATTTTGTTTCAGTTAATTGATAAGTGGTTAAACTGATTGTGTTTTTGTCTGTTTGTTGTCAGGTTTGTCAGGTGATTTGAAGCGAATTGTTGTCCAGCTTGTTTGAAACTTGTGTTTTTGTAAACTCTCGATACTGAATCATGGATAACGATTTCTACAACGCGTTTGCTACTCCATCTACTCTGGCTGTCATTGCTCAGAACATGAATTTGGAAAACGAAACAGGAACTACTCAGAAACCCCCGAAGCTAATGAGCATTGAGGAGTATTACGGGTGGAAAGATAGGTTCGAAAACTGCGTACAAGCTAACCAACTAAGATCATGGGAATGTATTCTGAAGAAGTATGTTCTACCACGGACAGATTTACAAGTTATTAAAGAACTCTCGGAATTCAGTGACAAAGAACGTGACATGTACCGAGCTGAAAAAATGATGATCACTTTACTCCAGCAGGCTATCAAGGAAGACATTTTTGTGTTGCTACAACATGACAAGACTTCAAAGTCAATCTGGGAGGCTCTGAAAGTCAAGTTTGAGGGTAGTGAGAATATGATCAAGAGCAAGAAGGCATTGCTCAAGAAAGAATTTGATCTTTTTACGAGTTTGCCCGGGGAAGATACCAAGAAGCTGATTGAACGGTATTGCCACTTCGTGCGATCCATGTCGATGCTGAGTATAACAAAAGATCGTGAAGAGTGGGTAGACAAGTTAGCTGACGCTTTACCACAAAAGGAGTGGGGAACTTACTTGATGATTCTGAAAAACACTGGGGTATATGACGGATTGACGATTTCTCAGTTTATTGAGAAGATTGAGGGTCAAGATTTGGAACAACAAAAGATCGCGAGGATGAACAGTCCAAGTAGTCAACAAGATGTAAAGATGTATTACAAAGGCAGTGTTCCAGAAGTTGAAAGAAGCCCGAAAATACAGACTGCGTTTAGTGCTGGAGATTCTTCAGAAAAGGTTGATCAAAGTTCTAAAAGCAGCAGTGGTTTCTCATCATATTCGAGTGTTAATCCAAAAGATACAACATCAAGTTTTCAGCATCAAAGTTCTAAAAATGGAAATGGTTGTGTGATACAATGCAACATTGCTTTGAATCTTCCTGATGGTCAAAGTTTCTCTGAAGAAGTTGCTAAAGATCACATGGCATTACTTGGTTCTGTGCTACTATCATATGAAGGATTAGTCGCAGGGCGTATCGGAAATCCTATGCTCACAAAGGAGGATTACGATCAGATAGACGCTGAAGAAATGGAACTTATGGATATCAAATGGTGTCTAGCTAGCGTTCTAAGAAGAGCTGAAAAATTCAAGCTGGTTACTGGAAGAAATGACTTTCTTGATGCACACGTTTCTACTTTGGGTTTTGATAAATCTAAAGTTACTTGTTTTAAATGCAGGGAGAAAGGTCATTTCAAGAGAGAATGCAAGAATAGAGAAGCAAGTGATGTGAAGAATCCATTCGGAAAAGATGACTACTATCGGAAAGCCATATATCAACAGGTTGGTCAACAACAACTACAAGAACCACAAGTGGCTCATGGTAGAAAGGTTATAGAGGATTCAAAAAGAGCATGTCTGGGGAATCAAGAGAATTTTAACTGGCATTTTCAAGATGACGAAAAGTTACCTGAAGGTTTTTGCTGGGATATGTTTGTGGATGAAAAAGGAGAGTTTAAAGCATTCATTGCTAAGATTGTGAAAGAACCAGATATGTTTACCACATGGATGAAGTCTATTGGTGAAACTGTGAAGAATGTGGAGGAAGAGTCTGTTGTATCTGAAGAAAGCTCACAGAGTTCAGATGAAAGTTCACAAAGTGATAAAAATTCAGAAAAGGAAGTTGTTTTGATCAAACACCATCTGATTCAGGTTCTTCGGATGATAATTCTGACAAATCAATTGAGTTTGATAAATCACCAACTGACGACAGTAGTGATGATGAGGAAGAACGACATATTAATGTTGCTAAAACTCATCTTTCTCCTGAAAGTTTTCATTTTTATTTTGCAGATCGTTTGGAAAAGCTGAAGGAAAAACAAGCTGCAAAAGAACAAATGAAACAAAACTCTGAAAGTGGTGATCAAACAAAAGAAGCTGTTCAAAATGAAGAAATAAAAAGTGTTGCTGAGGAGATTGCTGAACCAGAAAAGGTGACTGAAGCTGAGAAAGTTGTTGAAGCTGAAAAAATCATTGAAGTTGAAAAGATCATTGAAGTTGAAAAGATCATAGAAGTTGAAAAGATTGTTGAAGTCATCAAACCATGCCAAAAGTGTTTGGAGACTTGCAAAGAATGTACAGCAAAAGATGAGAAGCTGGCAGAGTTTGAGAAGATGAAGGAACAATTACTGTTCAATCTTAACTACGTGAAAGAATCCTATGATGTTTTGAACAGAACAGTAACGGGTCTACAAAAGACAAATTCTGAACGAGAAGATGCTTTGACAATGATGAATGCAACACTAATGACAAAGCAGAAAGCTATAAACTTCTACATCGAAGAAAGTGCTAAGTGGAAGCAAGAGTTGGAAACTGTAAAGATTGAAAATGAGAGGATCAGAAGATTATTGCAGAGTTGTTCTAGTTCTGATTATCTTATTGATCGAATTTACCCGACTATTGCAGGTTTCGAAGCATTCAAGGATGAGAAGACAAAAATGAAGGATACTGGTAAGAAACCGAGTGTTACTTATAACAAGTGTCTGCCTCCGATCTGGGAAGGTTATTCTCCCAGAAAACCAAATGAGGAGCAAGTCGAAAAAGCAGTCAATATAAAGTTAAAAACTGATACAACTGATGAATTACCATAAAACATTGACGTGGTTTTTACATCGTCTGACACTGATCATGAGTCCGAGTTAATAAAAAAGGTGGTCGATCAGGTGTTGGATACAGATGAGGAGTCTGAGTCAAAGTCTGGGTCTGGAGGTTCAAGTTCGTCGGTCAACAGTCCAAAGTCGTCGGTCAAACGGGCATACAGTAAAGAGTTTTTGTTATCAAAATCTAATTTGGATGATGAAACATTTGAAGTAGCATACACTTTAAATGATTCTGAGAAATTATACTCTGACAAAGAGTTTCCAATAAGAAGTGTTAGATTTGAAATGATCAAACAGATTTTCAAAATGACAGAAATTAAGATTTCTGAAATAAAAGATTCAAATCTTACTGGAAAACCTAAAAAATACACTTCAAGAGTACAACAACGATTAAACAAGAAAAAGGGCTACAATTCTGGTTCTGGTTTTCAAAAGAAACCAAACCATAATGGTAGCTACAAAAAGAAAGGTTTAGGTTTTATTCCACCAAGAAATTATAAAAATGAGAAAAATTCTAAAACAAAAACAGAATTTGTTTCAGGAGGATGTGCAGAGGAGGAACAGAAGAAACCTTTCTGGAGACAATCAAACCAGGAGTTTCTTGCTGAAAAGAAAAGAAATGGAACTGGACTGTTTAATCCTAAAGAGACCCGAACCTGTTTCAAATGCAATGAAGCTGGTCACATTGCATGGAACTGTCCGAAAAATGCTAAGACTAAACAGGGAGTTTCTGAAAAACTGAAAGAAATAGTTGTTGATGTTGAACCACCAACCGAAAAATTCAAATTGTTTGAAAATTCAATTTATGAGGTTGGTGAATGTTCTAAAAAGAATTTTTACAAAAAGAAAGCAAAAGATAACCAAATGTGGGTTGTCAAGAAGGGTGAAGAGAAAGTCGGCGATGATTCTGGTTCCACAAAGCCAGAAGAGCCACAAGGTGAGGTAAAAGAGGTAAATTCTGTATCTTCAGTGAATGATGATGAATTTCCATTACTGGAATTTGAAGAAATTAAAAATAAAATTGGTAAAGTTGAGATCTCGAATCAGTTTTACTCCGGGAAAAATGAATTTGATGTCGAGAAAACATTCAATGGGAATGTTAAGAAAATTTTTGGAAAAATGCTTAATGGGAAAGCAAAGGGGGTTAAAGATTTCTATGCAACTAAAAAGGCAACATATAACCCTACTGAGCAAGAATTGAAAACCCTCAAGTCTGAAAAGACTTGGGTGGAAATTCTATTCCCTTGAAGTCTTAGGACTTTGCCGGAGATCCCAAGTTTGTAATCGTGGATCAGGAATCGGCATTTTTCTTAGTAATTGATTGTGTGATTGAATCTTAAAATAGTTGAATTTTTACAGGATAAGTGTGAATTGCCGGAGCTTCCAGGTTGGTAAGTGTGAAGCAGGAATCGGCATCTTTGTTGGTAAAATGAATTTGTGCAGATGTGTTATTCCTACAAGTGGCTACAAGTGGTTTATGGAAAGTTTTCATTTACAAGTGGTAAATCAAGGTCATTAAGTTGAACTTAATTGGACCATACTTACAAGTGGTATTTTGAAAGACAATGTGATGAACCAAACCCCTAACCTACAAGTGGTAAAATTAACAAAACTTATTTTCCGGAAAAATCATTTTGGTTAAAACAAACTTAAGTGTTTTGAAATCATAATGAGAAAATAGTTTTGTGAAAGGGGGAGTTCTAATTGTTTATGTCAAGTGGATAGCGATTTGAAGCGATTCGATATCGGTTGTCAATTTTATTGTATAGTTTGTTTTCAAATTTCCTAAAATGTGTTTGCATTTTAGGGGGAGTAGAAATTTTCAAGAAAATTCAAAAACATTAGAAAATTTGAAAAAGGCAAAAACATGATAAAATTCAAAAATGAGTTTTAGTGTCAAAGAAGAGGAAATGATAGTACATCAGTAGACTGTCACAACATGCTAAAGAAATGTAAAGTTAAATTGTGATAAACAATCTCACTGCGGATATGCCAGTAGGTTTTTGCACATTTAGTAGATTGTGACGAGATATAAATCTAAATTCAAAATTGCTTATATCGTGGGGAACAACTTGTTGGACATATGGGTAACCCCCGAAATCTTGTTTGAAAGGTCCCTCTTTCTGAGATACTAGGTCTTTATGCTCAGTGATATCTGGGGTATTATCCCGGGACTTCTGATTTTGCGGAAGCAATGGCCTAGTCCCCGGAGAATACTTTCCGCTTGCTTGAAATATAGCGCCGCCCTCAGCAAATTGATGAAACAATAAAATTGATAGTCATTGCTGTTGTAATCAAAAGATCCTCTAAATGGGACACACCACAAGTCGAACCGTCATCTCTCTGCTGAACGGAAGTTCTGACCTGAGCTCTCACGGTTTCGTACTATAATTTATTCCCTTACAGATATCATATGTGGTATACTCACCTGTAAGACTGAATATTAGGATCTGGATACGGGAGTATATTCAAGTAGTGGGACACACGAATAAGTTTAAGTTCCTAAGACATTAATATCGTATCTCGGAACAGTTGAACTTTGTGTGAGAATTTAAGTGGACCAATATACTGACAATCTAGGTGAATTGTTTAGAACTTAAAATGAAATGTAGCTTAACGGTGTTGGTGATATGTCTCAGAAACTGATATGATCCTCTTGCACGTATTCACAAAAATAGTGTCTGTAAATATTTCTTTATTGCATTTCTTTATATTCAATAATTCCAAAAATATTTTCAGTGTGTTTTAGCATAATTTTTGAAAAATCCAAAAAGATTTTCGACAACTGATGTTGGAGGGCTGATTTTTAAAATTCCAAGTGCTAGACATGATGAACAAATGGTTTGGGAGAATGTGTTTTTAAAAAAGAAAAATGATTAATTTTTGCAAATGGTTCATCAGAATTTATCATTGATAAATCATTCAGGTTTAATTTGAGAGAGAATCTGGGTTTATAAATTTGTTAAATGTTAAATTTGTGAAATTTATTTCTGGGTTAAGAATGTGCAGGTGTAGCCAGGTTTCGATCTTGAACCTGAAGATAGAGTGCCAGGTTTCGATATCTAAGGACTATGTGATTTCAACAAGCCAGACTGCGATCCCAGCATATTGAAAGGGGGAGTCTGAAGACATCCAAGTAAAGATTGATTGTGAGGAGTCTGTTGATGCTGAAGAGAAGAAGGAGATAAAGTTTTGAGGATGCTTACACTGTGAGACACTTCAAAGAGTTCGAGGGGACTGATAAAGACTGAAGATGCGGAGACTCAACACTTAAGAATCGTCAACATCTGAGGGGGAGTCTGTTGGTGCATTCATCTGTCAACTTCGTCTTATATCAAGTCTCGGGTTCGTTGCGGATCTAAACAATCATGACATCACAAGTGACATCACATAGGTGACATCACATGTGACATCATGGTATATGAACATATGGAAACAGAATTAGGTGACCGTTTGAAGTTGTAACTTTTTGAATATGTCGTGACCGTTTGTAGAGGTTACCGTTTGAAGAGTGTGTCCGTTTGAAGCATGGTATGCCATCTTCAAACGGTCAGGGTCTTGTCTTATAAATACCCCTCAAACTTTCATCATTTGTAACTTTCAAGAACTTTCCGGCCAGAGCAACGAAGTGCTACCGAAGTGTTGTCAGGTTGTAAAACATTGTGAAATCAATTATACAATAGTTTAAAGTGTATTGCTTGCTGAATTGAACTCAGTTTCTTAGTTTCCGCCTCTGAAACTGAGATAAACTCTTCTGAACGACTCATTCGGGTCTGAAAACGATCCTAAAACTTCGAAAGACAATTTAATTTGTGTTATGATCTGTAAATTTCTAGACAATGTAAACATTTTAATTAATGAAACCAAACTTTAAATTCCATGTGTTATGAAACAATGTTTCTGTTACAACACTCCCCCGACGTTTTCGTCCTGATTTGTTGTTTTACGCGGTCGGGGTGTGACGCCTGATGGCTTTTGATGTTCAGCTTTAATCTGAGCACACATCAGACATTTAGCTACGTGTGTGGCTATGGACTTCTTCAAACCCATCCACCAATAATTGGCCTTTAGATCTTCATACATCTTGTCACCTCCAGGATGAACTGAGTATCTCGAATTATGAGCTTCCTGAAGGATTACATTTCTAAGTCCTCTATGAATAGGAACCCAGATCCTACCATTAAATCTAAGGATTCCATCATTGCCAGGTGACAACTGATCAGCAATTGCACCCAACTTCTCATTTGGAAAGTTAGCATCCAATATAGCTTCTTTCTGAGCAGTTAGTAATCTTTCATTTAAACTGTTCTTTAGTTCGATACTCTTAGCATTAATCCGTATGGGTTTAATACTTTCCTTTCTGCTTAATGCATCTGTGACTACATTCGCTTTACCAAGATGGTAGCGAATCTCACAGTCGTAGTCGTTTAAGGTTTCCATCCAACGGCGTTGCCTCATATTGAGATCTTTCTGATTAAACAAATGCTGGAGACTTTTGTGATCTGAATATATCACACATTTGGTCCCATATAGGTAGTGTCTCCACAACTTAAGTGCAAATACAACGGCACCCAACTCTAGATCGTGGGTGGTGTAATTTTTTCATGCACCTTCAGTTGTCATGATGCATAGGAGATTACTTTACCTCTCTGCATGAGCACACAGCCCATGCCAGTGTGTGAAGCATCACAGTAAACAACGGAGTCTTCTACTCCTTCGGGCAATGTCAACACATGTGCATTGCTTAATTTCTGTTTGAGGATCTCGAAGGGCTCCTGTTGTTACGGACCCCAATAAAACGTCACATTCTTGCGGGTTAGAGTAGTTAATTGTGCAGCTATTCTCGAGAAGTTTTCGATGAACCTCCTGTAATACCCTGCTAATCCCAGAAAGCTGCGGATTTCAGTAGGTGTCTTAGGTGCTTCCCAATTCATGATTGCTTCTATTTTAGTGGGATCCACTTGGATACCACGCTCGCTTACAACATGTCCAAGGAATTGGACTTTGCGAAGCCAGAACTCGCACTTGGAGAATTTAGCATACAGCTTCTCCTATTGTAGCAACCCTAGGATACACCGAAGGTGTTTCTCGTGATCGGCTTGATTACGAGAGTATATAAGTATGTCCTCTATGAAGACGATAACAAACTTATCTAGGTATGGTTTGCAGACTCGATTCATCAAGTCCATGAATGTTGCAGGTGCATTAGTGAGCTCGAAAGGCATCACTAAGAATTCGTAGTGACCATACCTTGTCCTGAACGCGGTTTTGGGTACATCTTCAGTTCTAACTCTAAGTTGATGATACCCTGATCTTAGGTCAATCTTTGAGAAGAAACTTACCCCTTGAAGTTGATCAAACAGATCGTCGATCATGAGCAATGGATAACGGTTCTTGATTGTTACTTTATTCAGCTCGCGGTAATCAATGCATAGACGCATTGAACCATCCTTCTTTTTTACAAATAATATGGGTGCTCCCCAAGGTGACGAGCTGGGTTGTATAAAACGCTTTTCCAGTAAGTCATCCAGTTGGGTTCTCAATTCCTTCATCTCTGTCGGAGCCAGACGGTAGGGGGCTCGTGCAATCGGTGTTGCTCCCGGCAGGATGTCAATCCTGAACTCTACTTGCCTCTCAGGAGGTAATCCAGGTAGTTCGTCAGGGAAGAAATTAGGGTACTCAGAAATGATTGAAATATCTTCAATCTTAGGTTTCGGTTCATCAACTATCACTTGTGCCATATAGATAACACATCCATTCTTCAGGCACTTGGATGCCTTAAGTATTGGTACATTGTCGGGCAAACCGTAGTGCGTATCTCCATGAATGGTGATCAACTCACCAGATGGGGTTTTGATGTTAACTTGCTTCCTATCGCAGGCAATCTGGGCTTGTTTATGTGACAACCAATCCATGCCTAGGACTACATCAAACCCAACCAATTTCATTGGAAAAAGAGATAGAGGAATAGAATGATTCTTAATGGATATAAAACATCCATCAAGTAGAGTTGAAGCGGTTTCTAAGGTACCATCTGCGAGTTCTACCTCATATTTCATGTCTAGAGTTTTAATAGGCAGATTCAGTAATTTACTAAACTTATGGTCTATAAAGGACTTATCAGCACCTGAATCAAATAAAACTCTAGCATAAATATCATTAATGAGGAAGGTACCTGTTATAACTTTATCATCATTCACCGCCTGCCTAGCGTTCATCTGAAACACCCTTGCATTGGTTTTCTTCGCCTCCTCAGGCTTCTTGGTGTTCTTTGGGCAGTTGGTTTTAATGTGCCCCTTTTCATTACAACCATAACAGATTGCATCCTTTAAGTTTTGGCACTCCAAGGTTTTGTGCCCTTTCTTCTTACAGATTCCACAAGGCTTGGCTTGTGGGTCCAATAACATTTCCCAAAATGCCTCCTGTCACAGTTCTTACATTTGGGCTTGTCACCAAACCGACCTTTCTTAAACCCAGAGTTTCCCTTATTCTTCTTGTTTGACTGGTGGGACTGATTATCCTCCCTCTTTCTTTTCCCGTCCTCTGTAGCCCTCTTGGACTTGCTCCTTATAACATCTAGGGCAAGTGATAATGACAGATCTACAACAGATCTATAAGAGGTAGGCATAGAAGCCTTGACATTCCCCTTGATCTCTGGGGCTAACCCACCGATGAAACGCACAATGCCTTTTGGCTCGGGAGTGGCCAGCTATGGGACGAGTCGGGACACTGAGTTAAAACTGGTGACTTAGGATCTACAATCCAAATCCTTCATAACTAATGTGATGAAGTCAATCTCGACTTTCTCTACCTCATGCTGTGGACAGTAAGTATCTTTCACCAACTCAACAAAATTAACCCATGAAAGGTTATACAGAGGGATTTTCCCTGTGGATTGCACTAATGCTTTCCACCGTGTCAAAGCGTCGCCTTTAAAGGACTGTGATACAAACTTAACAATGTCATTTTTGGCACACCCACTGATATCTACAACTGTTTCCATCTCGTCCAACCACTTCATACAATCAATAGCTCCCTTTTCTCCAGTGAAATCCCTTGGTTTACAAGAGACAAAATATTTGTAAGTACAACCCTTGTTGTACCGAGGAGCCTAATCAAACACAATCTCTTTCGAGGGTTCATTCTTCTGCTTGGATGAATGTTGAGATTCATCCCTTTTTGACGTATGCGGTTTTGAGAGGGACTTTGAATGAGTTTTTGAACAAGCATTGCTTGGCTCTTTAAGCACCTCATTCACAGCTTTAGTAACGGCTGTGTTTATAATAGCTTGTAACTCAGCATTAGTGAGGTTTATTCTAGTAGTGGCATCCCTATTAGCTGGATGACTATTAACTTCATCGAAGCCAGCCATGACTTGAATGCTATAATCAAGTAACAATAATTTGTTTAGTTATTATATAATGATTCATCGTATTTGGTGATTAAATAACCATGGTATAAATAAACCATATAGGCTAATAAAGATGTATGTTTGAACACATTTGATTTTCAATTTGCCTAGGTTACAAATGAACCATTATTGGCATTTAAACAGGATATAATCCTTTATATTTATTAGACAGGGGACATAGTCACAACTGTCGATGTCATATAGACATTTTTATACATAGCGCAAAGGCTTGTCTCAACGGACATTTAAATTGGCACAAAAGGCCTTGTCACTAGGACAATTTAAAATATGATCTTGATCTTTTTTAGATCAAAGATTTTAAGGGTCGAACATAGTTCATCGCCTTTTGACAATAAGTTATAAAATATAACTATCTTTGTCATGAATATACATTGACCCGTAGGCCAAACACCTCAAATGGATGTTTTTGGTATAGACATCATATTCGATGCTATTAGCCATGATTCGCATTGATCATTTAGGCTATGTAAGGGATTAGAAGAATCCAAGTACTTTGAAGGCTGGTGTGGTTTCTCAAGCCACACTGCCAGGAGTGTTAACATGTTTTTAGATGTTAACAAGGAGTTACGGTCTTAAGAGGGTTATACCATCATAGCCATTATAATTTTGGCTAGGTTGTACCTTTAAGAACATCTTTTGAAATATCAAAGCAGATCAATTTAAATTGAAATGATTATTTGCATGTTGATGTAATTAAATACATATATATGAATTTCAAAAGAAAATTTCATTAATAGTACTAAGGATTACAAAAGCTGCCCTAAACGGGTCTTTGAAAATAAACAAATTGTCCACGCAGGGACTAAAATAAAAGAAATGTCCACGCAGGGACTTATTTAAAACTACAATACAAAACAAAATAAAGTCTTCTACTTCTTCTTTCCCTTGATGAAGTTTGCAAGACCTTTAAGGAACTTATGGGTCTTTCTTTCACGTTCCTCCGCCTTATTCTCAACCTCTTCCAACCTTTGTAAGATTTCTTGCGTTTGTAGTTGTTGAGGTGGTTGTTGAGGTTGCTGCTGATAGGAAGGGTATTGATACCCTGAACGGGAAACCCAGTTGGGTATGCTGGTGGAAACGGTGAGGGATAGAGAGCACTGTAGTTAACTACTTCGACATATGGGTCGTAAGCCGGAGGTGGATAGCTGTAACCGGCAGGAGCCAGAGGCTCAAACGGGTTATACCCAGCAAAATCTGGGTAGGTAGGTATTGGGTTTTCATAACCCATTGGAGGTCGTGGTGGTGCAAAGGTGGCCGGTGTGGTATCAATTTCTAGCACTGTGTGTGAAGGTCCACCCATTTGTGGATCTTCGGGAATCGAAGGGTAGTTACTAGAAGTTTGAGGGGAGCTAAACCTTGGTCCCCCTCGCACGGATATTCGTGCGTTCCTCCTCCGTCTTGGTGGCTCGGGAGGTGGCTGAGGTGGTTCCTCGGCTGGCAGTGGTGGTGTAGTCACCACTTCAAAGTGTGGCTCCTCATGTGGCTGTTGTGGTGGGGTGTTGTGATAAGAAGGGGTGTTAACAAAATCCCACTGCCCAAACCATTCTTTAAAAGAATCGAGACCTCGATAGGGAGATCCCGCAAAAGACGAACTGCTCGAAATATCAATGGGATGCATAGGCGTCCCAGATGGTGGCATTTGTGGATCTGGATCATCGTCCATATCCATATTCTGTGAAAAAATGGTCCTTGTAGGATCGTGTTTTGACCCGAACGAGTCTATCAGAGGAGTTTTGATCAGATACAGGTGCGGAAAACAAGTACCTGACGTAGAAATAGCTAGATCTTCACTTAAATCACTTTGTTGATTGATATAACAGCGTTTACATTCAATTCTCACACCGGCAGCACCTCGGTATGGAAATCAGAAGGTTACAAATGTGATCCGCTTATGAGGTATATATAGTACAGGTAGGTTCGCATATATGGACATGTTCGTATAAGCGGACCTGAACAGGTAGGTTCCCATAGACGGACATGTACGAATAAACGGACCTAACCAAATAGGTTCCCATATACGGACATGACACATAAGCGGACCTCCTATGTCCGTATAAGCGGACCTACTCTCTAAATCACAAATTCTCTCCAGTTTTCTCGTAAAACATGCCCTAATCTAACAATCTAAAACTAAGACTCGATACAAGACGAAGTCGACAGATGTAGTGCACCAACAGACTCCCCCTCAGATGTTGACGAGTCGCAGTGTCGAGTCTTTGACAATATCATGTCTTCACATCTTCAGTCTTGATCTGTCTTTGGGCTTTTCTCTCTTTCTATCTTCATCAGACTCCCCCTCTCGATTTGCTGACATTCCTTTGTTCTTCAGCAATATCTACATCAGGATCTTTGTCTAGCTTTCACAGCAAATCATTTCCAGGATTGAAACTTGGCTATTCCTGCACATTCTTAACCCAGAAATGAATTTCTAAATTTAACAATTTAAATGCACCAACATTCTGATATAATCAGATGACTCCCTCTCATAAACATAAGCATCAACAATCACTCTCCCTCAGATCACAAACTCATGATGAACCACTTGTTGATTTAGAAAATACATTTTGACATTTTAAAACGCACTCCCCCTCACAACAATGTCATCATGTTTAGCACTCGGAACTTTGAAAATCAGCTTTTCAACATCAGTTGTCGAAAATCTTTTTGACTTTTTCAAAAGTTAATGCTAAAACACACTGAAAATCTTTTTGTATTTTTGAATTTAAAGAAATGCAGTAAAGAAATATTTACAGACAATATTTTTGTGAGTTTTGTGTAAGAGGATCATATCAGATTTTGACAAGTCACAAGTACCGTTGAGCTTAGTTACACATTAAGAATTAAACAATTCACTTAGATTGCCGATATACTGATCCACTTAAATTCTCACACAAATTTCAACTGATTCAGGATATGAGTTAGATGTTTTAAGGACTTACTCATTAATGTGTCCCACCTCTTGAATATACTCTAGTATCCAGATCCCAATATTCAGTCTTACAGGTGAGTATACCACAGATGATATCTGTCAGGGGTTAAAATGCGAGGGCCGTGAGAGCTCAGGTCGATCTTTCGATACGCAGAGAGATGACGGCTTCGACTTTTGGTGGGTCCCCTTTAGAGGATCTTTTGAATTACAACAGCAATGACTATCAATTTTATTGTTTCATCAATTTGCTGAGGGCGGCGCTATATTTCAAGCATGCGGAAAGTATTCTCCGGGGACTAGGCCATTGCTTCCGCAAAATCAGAAGTCCTGGGATAATACCCCAGATATCACTGAGCATAAAGACCTAGTATCTCAGAAAGAGGGACCTTTCAAACGAGAATTCAGGGGTTACCTATATATCCAAGTAGTGTTCCCCACGAAATAAGCAAGTTTGAATTTATGTTTATATCCCGAAAAAGTTTACTAAATGTGTAAAAACCTATCGGCATATCATCAGTGAGACTGTTTAATACTATTTAAACAATACAAATCTTTAGCATACTGTGACCGTCTACTGATGTACTATCATTTCCTCTTCTTTGACACAAAAACTCATTTTTGATTTTATCATGTTTTTGTCTTTTTCATATTTTCAAATGTTTTTGGATTTTCTGAAATTCTCTACTCCCCCTAAAATGCAAACACATTTTAGAAAATTTGAAAACTACTAGACTCTTGACCCACTTGAAACATAACATGAACTGTACAAAAACTTGACAACTGACATCGAATCGCATCAAATCGCCATTCACTATGCATAAACAATCAGAACTCCCCCTATCACAAACCATTTTCTCATTTAGATCTCAAAACACTTAAGTTTGTTTTAATCAAAATGATTTTTCCGGAAAATGAGTTTGTTTTTACCACTTGTAGGTTTACCACTTGTTAAGTATGGGGATATGGTTCATCATCTTGTCAGTTTTATCAACTGTATCAGGATTGCATCAAGTTCAAACTAATGACCTTGAGTAATCACTTTGTCAGAATCAAATTCTCACCACTTGTAAGAATATCCAAAACATATAACCACATGTAGGAATAAAACCTCTACACAAACCATTTTACCAATCAAAATGCCGATTCCTGCTTCGCACTTACCAACCTGGAAGCTCCGGCAATTCACACTTATCCTATAAAATTTTAACAACTTTCATACAAACACTTTAAAATATGAATGATGCCGATTCCTGATCCACGATTACAAACTTGGGATCTCCGGCAAGTCAGGTTTTTCAAGCAAAGAAAATGTCCACCCAAGCCTGACCAGCCTTGGGTGTTTTCAATTCAGAAGCAGTTGGAGTGTAAGTTGCTTTCTTTTTAGCATAAAACTCCTTAACCCCTTTAACCTTCCCATCGACCATCTTTCCGAAAATCTTCTTAATTTTTCCATTAAACGCTTTCTCAACATCAAAGTTATCCTTTTTAGAATAACCCTGATTTGAGATTTCAGACTTTCCAGTTTTCCTTTTAAAATTCTCAGTCCTCAATGGTGGAAAATTCTCATCATCCATTGAAGGAACTGAGTTTTCATCACTCTCATCAAACTGTGGCTCCTCTGATTTTGTGGAATCAGATTCATCGCCAGATTTTACTTCAGATTTCTTAACAACCCATTTTTGGTTGTCAAGTTTAACACTTCGCCTGTAAAATCTCTTCGAACACTCACCAACTTCAAATGTTGAATTTTTAAAAACTTTAAATTTTTCAGTTGGTGGTTCGGTTTTATCAACAACAACTTCTTTCAGTTTTCCAGAAACTCCCTGTTTTGTGTTTGTCGCTTTCGGACAGTTCCATGCAATGTGACCAGTTTCATTGCATCGGAAACAGGTTCTTGTTTCTTTCCTTTGATAAGCTCCATTTTCTTCATCTTTTCAGCAAGAAACTCCTGGTTTGACTGTTTCCAAAATGAGCTCTTGGCTTCTTCTTCATGGCTAGTTCCTGCAACATATGTCATTTTTTATTTATAATCTCGAACATATTTTTCATTTTTATAGTTTTCAGGTGGAATAAAACCAAGTCCTTTCTTTTTGTAACTACGATTGTGGTTTGGTTTCTTTTGAAAACCAGAACCAAAATTGTAACCCTTTTTCTTGTTCAAACGTTGTTGTACTCTTGAAGTGTAAGGTTTAGGTTACATTAAGATTTAAATCTTTTATTTCAAAAATATTAATTTCTGTTAGTTTGAAAATCTTTTTTATCAAATCAGTTTTGACACCTCTTATTGGAAACTCTTTATCAAAATATAATTTGTCAGAATCATTCAAAGTATACATAACTTCAAATGTTTCTTCATTCAAATTAGATTTTGACAACAAAAACTCTTTACTGTAAACCCGTTTTCCCGACGACTTTGAACTCTTTTCGGACGAACTCGAACTCCCTGTTTTGTAAGATCGAATTCGGACCTAAACGAGTCGTTTAGAAGAGCTATTACTGATTTGAACGGCGGAAACAGAAAAACCAGATTCAATTCAGCGAGAATTCAATTTAATATGTTGATTCTATTAATCTAAATGACGTTTACAATTGAGTCAACACTTCGGCAGCACTTCGTGGCTCACCAGAAGACAACACCTCGAACTCCCGACTGACTAACACGAACTTTTGGACTCGGACTTTGACTCTGACTCCTCATCCTTATCCAACACCTGATCGACCACTCGTTTTATCAGTTCTGACTCATGATCTGTGTCGGACGCTGTGAATGTGACGTCAATATTGTCTGGTAAAACATCGGTTATCTCGGACTCCAACTTTATATTGACTGCCTTTTTTAGTTCTTCCTCGTTAGGTTTTCTAGACGAGTACCCTTCCCAAATCGGAGGCGGACACTTATTATAACAGACACCCTGTTTCTTACCAGTATCCTTTTTCTTCTTTGGCTTTGTTTCTTCACCTTTAAACGCTTCAAATCCTTCAACTGTTGGATAAATTCTATCAATTATGTAGTCACAACCTTTGTAACTTTGCAGCAATCTTCTGATTCTTTCATTCTCAGTTGCTTCACTATCCAACTCTTTCTTCCTCTTTGCACATTCTTCTATGTACAAGTTGATCTCTTTCTGCTTTGTCATCATGGTAGCATTCAACATCTTCAAAGCTTTCTCTCTTTCAGAGTTAGTCTTTTCCAGACTATTCACAGTTCTGTTCAATACATCATATGACTCTTTCAAATTTTTTACATCAAACAACAACTTTTCTTTCAATTTTTCTATCTCACTAAACCTCTCATCTTTCTCTATACATTGTTTACAAGACTCTAAACATGTAAGACAAGGTTTTGTGACTTCAACGATCTTCTCAACTTCAACTATCTTTTCAACTTCCACAATCTTTTCAATCACTTTGACTTCTTTTAAATCTTTTGCAGCTTTCCTTTCTTTCAGATTCTTCAATTTTTCTTCAAAATAAAATTCAAAAGTGTTAGAAGATAAATGATTTTTTCCCAAATTTATCTGTTCCATCTCTTCATCACTATCACCGCTTTCAGAAGAAACATATTTTCCATCTTGACTCTCCTCATCATCTGACATCACAGCCATCCATTCCTTTATCAACTCTGGCTTTTGAACAATCTGAGCAATAAAAGCTTTAACATTAGGATCAGCTGGAATGTACTTGTCCCAGCTAAAACCATCAGCTACTTTCTCGTCATCTTGATCCATGATGCCATAGTAAGCCTTCTTGTTTGCATCTTCAATCATTCTTCCATGTGCCGTTTGAGGTTCCTTTTGTTGATGCGGTTGGTGAGTAATTTGCTGATAATGGTCTTCCGATAATAATCATCTTTCCCAGCAGACTCCTTTGCTCCTCTCGGTTCCTGATTCTTGCACTCCCTTTTAAAGTGGCCTTTCTCCCTACAACGAAAACAAACAACTTTAGATTTATCAAATCCAAGATTAGAAAGATTTGCATCCAAGAAATCATTTCTTCCTGTAACCAATCTAAATTTTTCTGCTCTCCTCAAAACACTAGCTAAAGCCCATTTAATATCCATCAGTTCCAGCTCCTCTGCATCGATTTGGTCATAATCTTCTTTTGTGAGAATCGGATTACCAATTCTTCCGGCAATCAACCCTTCATAAGACTCTAATGCAGTGACCAACAATCCCATATGATTCTTTACAATCTCTTCAGAATAATTTTGTCCATTTTGAAGATGTAAAGCCACATTGCACTGAATTAGATGACCATTTCCAGAAGATGAACTTTGAACACTTGGAGGATTCACCGTTGAAAACCCACTAGTGTTGACTGATCCTTGACTGCTTGGTGTAGATTGATTTCCAGCACTAAATGCAGTTTGTATCTTTGGACTTGCTTCAGCAGTTTGAACATTTCCTTTATAATACAATTTAATATCTTGTTGATGAGTAGAACTGTTCATTCTAGCAATTTTCTGCTGCTCCAGATCCTGTGCCTCCAACTTCTCTATAAACTGTGCAATTGATAACTTTTTAAACTGTCCGGAATTTTTCAATATCATCAAATATGTACCCCATTCCTGTTGCGGTAACGCATTAGCAAGTTTTTCAACCCATTCTGCTGGAGTTTTTGTAATCTTCAACTGTGACATAGTGCGTACAAGATGACAGTATCTTTCAATAAGACTCTTTGTTGTTTCACCAGGCATGCACGTAAACAGTTCAAACTCTTTTTTCAACAAAGCTGCTTTACTCTGTAGCATTTCAGTACTTCCCTCAAATTTCTTTCCAAGAGCTTCCCAAATAGAATAAGCGTTTTCATCATGTTGAAGCAACACAAAAATATCTTCTTTAACAGCTTGTTGTAACAGATTGATCATCATTTTTTCTCCTTTGTAACTTTCTCTTTCTTGCTCCGTGAATTCTGAGATGATTTTATCGACTCCCGCTGAATTCTTTGGCCTCTCATATTCAGTTTCAATGCTCTCCCAAGCTTTTAGATGATTCGCCTGAACCCAATTTTCAAACCGTTTCTTCCATCCGTGATAATCTTCAATTCCCATAAGTTTCGGGGGTTTTTGCATTGTTCCGGTTTCATTCTCCATGTTCATGTTCTTAGCAATATCACCCGGAGTAGTCGGTGTTGAAGCAAACGCGTTGTAGAATTCAGAATCCATGTTTCTCGAACAAGCTTTCAAACTAACTGGTCCACCTCGTGAAACACCTAACGTAGACAAAAAAACACAATCAGTTTAAAGACTTATCAAAACAACTGAATCAAACTGATACTCTGTGCGAACTGAATCACTCGAACTGATGAATATTCTGTGCAGACTGAGAGTTGACACACTATGCGAACTGATATGACCCGGATCAAAATCAAACGATCTTTTCCAATGACCTGGCTAAACCACAAGACTTTCAACGAGTTTGAATTCAAAACAAACTGAAACACCACTTGTGAACTAGTAATCAAATTCAAACTGTGATTGAGCTTCTATATTTAATGAATTTGATTTAATAAAACCACTATATCGACAAACAACAATAAAACAATTCACGTGTTAAGTCTAATTATCCGACACCTTTTTAATTGTTCAACACAAACTTATTGGACCTTCAAATCCACTAAACAACAAACAATAAATGTTCACTGATTGGACCGATATTAATATGTGGGTTGACAATTTACACACTTCAATTTTATTTGACCTATAAACCCACTAAACCGACAAGATATGCACAATCCACTAATCTGACATTTGAAAGTATTAGATGATTTGTTATATCAAGATAATCACTAAGCCGACAACTTCACATGCATAACGAACAGAATCAGATGATGACTGATAAGCGGACCTAATGATACACCTAAGAGCGGACCTAAGGTGCTTTGTCACTAAAAGCGGAACTATAATGTCACAATGAGCGGACCACAAAAGCGGAGCTACAAAACTGTCCCTTGAAGCGAACCTTTTGAGCGAACCTAAGTGTAATTTGAAGCGAACCTTTCGATAAAGTGTATCTAAAAGCGGACCAATGAAGCGAACCTATGTGATGCCGCAAAATCGGACCTAATTCGGAACAAGTTTTGACCCATTTTTAATATGAATTTTAACACCAAACTTTCCAGGGTTTGTCTATATACTGTTACGCATAATCTGTGAGATTTTGAGCCGATTTTGACCAGTGGAACTTTCTGAACTGATGAAAGAAGGTGTAGAAGAAAGAAATCTCAATGAAATCCAGCTAATCTCTATAGAACTCCTCATCCTGAAGCTCTGATACCACTTGTAGGATCGTGTTTTGACCCGAACGAGTCTATCAGAGGAGTTTTGATCAGATACAGGTGCGGAAAACAAGTACCTGACGTAGAAATAGCTAGATCTTCACTTAAATCACTTTGTTGATTGATATAACAGCGTTTACATTCAATTCTCACACCGCAGCACCTCGGTATGGAAATCAGAAGGTTACAAATGTGATCCGCTTATGAGGTATATATAGTACAGGTAGGTTCGCATATATGGACATGTTCGTATAAGCGGACCTGAACAGGTAGGTTCCCATATACGGACATGTACGAATAAGCGGACCTAACCAAATAGGTTCCCATATACGGACATGACACATAAGCGGACCTCCTATGTCCGTATAAGCGGACCTACTCTCTAAATTACAAATTCTCTCCAGTTTTCTCGTAAAACATGCCCTAATCTAACAATCTAAAACTAAGACTCGATACAAGACGAAGTCGACAGATGTAGTGCACCAACAGTCCTCGGGGCCCAATGGGTTATATCCCGCTGGTGCGTTAATGTAATCATCAGGGTTAAAGTGACCCTGTGAGTATGAATGGTGGGAATGAGAATGATGGGATGAATGGTGAGAAGAGTGGTGAAACGAGTGTGAATGCAACGAATGTTGCGAGTGTTGTGAGTGTTGGGGCTCGTCAGGCCCGAATGAATTATGGTATGAGGGTGATGTGCTGAGCGAAATGGAGGATTTTGCTGGTTCTAATGAATGTCTCCAATCATCATTTGAGTTGGAGCTGCTGAATGACGCTGAAGGCGTGCGTCGGTGTGAGGGTTCGGCACGACTGGATGGTTCCCCCTTCATGGGACCTTTTCCTTTTCCCCTTACTCTTGGCGGCATTATTTAACCTGTCAAAAACAAGAAAACAACATATAAACGACAAAAGGAAAGTTAAGAATAATCCTAGGTCATTGCCTAGACTCGGAAGTCTAAGGAATGTGCTATTGTGTCATTGAGATTATCCTACATATACAAAAAGGAGTTGAGGGAATAGTGCCAGGCAGCTTGCCTGGCACTTCCCTATTGGACCAACCCAGTTTTAATTTATTCCTAGCCTAAAATTACGGTTTCGTCCTTTGTTTAAAATTACGGTTTTTGCCCCTAACTCAAAATAAAATTATATTTTTGCCCTGGCTCAAAATTTATGCTTTTGCCCTCAGTTCAAAAACCCATTTATATTTTTCTACTCCCAGTTAAAATTTACAGTTTCGCCCTCCCGTCTAAAATTACGTTTTTGCCCCCTTTCAAAGTAAAAATATGTTTTTGCCCCTAGCTCGAAATTATGATTTTGCCCCCAACTCAAAATTATGTTTTTTACCACAGTTCAAAATAAAATTTTGTTTTTCCCCCATAGCTCAAAATTATGATTTTGCCCTTAGTTTAAAATTATGATTTCGTCCCCAGTTCAAAATATTTTTACGATTTTGCCATCTGTTCAAAATTATGATTTTGCTCCTATTTCAAAAATTACGATTTCTCCTCTAGTTAAAAATTATGATCTTGCCATCGTTTTACTTTTTTTTTTTGCAAAACTATAGTACTGTTTTATTTTGCTTGATTGACTCAATGTAACTTTTATTGTGTCAAGCAGTTGTCTAACACTCGCTCATTGGTCCTGACAAATTAGTATTTTACCCCCAGCTCAAAATTACAGACCTGTTATTATTTTAATTTTTTTTAGCAAAATTATGGTAGTGTTTTCGTTTAATTGGTTGTCTCGATGTATTTTTTAAGATCATGTTATAAGTAGTATGTACAAGTAACCTAAATACATGCATACATGTTATGAAACTAAGAAATATTTGATTTAACGCCCTGCAACACGGGGCGGGCATAGGTGTAATTTCTATTCGTTCAGGCATGCCTGGTACATGCTCATTTTTCCTGAAAAATTACAATTTTGCTCCCAATTTAAAATTATAGTCTTCCCATCGTTTTAGTTTTTTTTAGTAAAAGTATGGTAGTGTTTTTGTTTTATTTGGTTGACTCGATGTAATTTTTTTTAGACCGTGTTATAAGTAGTATGTACAAGTAACCAAAACAGAGACATACATGTTATGAGAGAGAAATATTCGGCTTATTGTCCCGCAACACGGGCGGGGCAAAAACTAGTTAAACACAAAAGGCTAGTGTTTAATTCACTCAATGTTGGCTTTGATACCAACCTGTCACACCCCGATATTTCCACATATTTTCGGTGGGCCAGGTGGGGAGTATCGTGACGTAGTTGATATCATCATTGTCAATTAACACAATTATAGCACAGCGGAAGGCTTGGAAGTTTAATTACTATTACAATCCATAGTGTCCGAAAGTCTAAAACAAAAGAATATACATACTGATTGTAATAGAGATCCACATGCGGACCATAAAATCAAATACATAAAACTGAGGTTAATAGACTTCGGGCATCTAAGGATTTGCAAGATCCTCTTAATTGACACCAAGTAGCTCCAGCCTAATTTCGAGAGGTACCTGCCACTTAGTCTTTGGAAAATACGTCAGTTTTCACTGGTAAATACAATTAACTGACTCTTTTGAAAAACATTTAAGAAAATTGATTTAGGCGCACAAGGCACAAATCATTTATAACTTGGGATAATTCTTATTAAAATCTTGTATACAGATTTACATGTGTGTCATACATTTAGGGCCGGGTTGAAACCCGGACATGATTAACTGACTCACCACTTATAAACCCACAAAGGAGTTATCCCCAACATGTGGGTAATTTAATATGTAGAATTTGCATCTGTTAGGTGTATGCCTACATCCCGTACATAGGTCGTGGCCATTAATAAGTTAAATGAGCCGAGGATATCCAAGACACGGTCGTTGACCCCCAATGTTTATGTTATCAAACAATACAGATTAAAACGGGTTATGCGGATTTATTTAAATCACAATCCGACTCAATAATCCCATACCCGACCAAGCGGTAATAATTTACCGTATCCCAAGTCCGTATAGGGAAAATAAGTTAAAAGTATTTACCTAAGCTAGTTATGTAAGGATGTTACTCAGCCGTATGTTTCCTAAGACCATATGCAAGTATATTCTACCGAAGCTACTTAATCTGTAAGGAAGGTTTTATTAACCTATTAGAATACTAACGGGTCTTATTTAAGTCAAAGACTTAGACTGGTTAGTTATAAAAATGTTTTACGGTTCGAAACGCTAGATTAAGCGGAGACCGGAATCTCAAGAAGTGCTCAAGAAAGCTTGAACAAGTGAGAAGATGGAAATTTTTGAGTGAGCAAGGAATGAGGCTGCATCAAGCCTCTATTTATAGTTGAAGGAGCTTGATTAGGATCATTCCATGTGTTCTAGGATGCTTTAGGATGTCCCCAAGTGTCCAAGAGGTTTTTAAACCATTAACAGGCTGCTGGTATCGAATTCAAGTTGCAGAAATGGTTTGTGTGGGGAGCAAGGCTGCATGCTGGCAGCTGCCAGTTCTGGCTGTAAAACAGCCTCTGTCGCGCCACGTGCCAGGTAAGGGGGTTCTGGCGCGCCACGCAGGGGACCCAAAAATCCAAACTTGTTTGTTTGTTTACAAGTTTAGTCCCTGCATTTTTGTAACTTGTATATCTCTTATTTCCAGCACTAGAGGCCCGTCAATATAGGTTTTCAATATTCTTGAGAGTGTAACCAAGTATCGTTAGGCTCCGGTTTCATTAAATGGTCTCTCGGAATTAGAATTATCATATTGACACTTTCAACCCCTCTACTTTGAATTTTGCAGATTTAATCATGTAATGGTACCAGAACCTAGTGAATTCAATATTAGGTATTCTTGAGAGTATAATCAAACATTACAAAGCCTTGGGTTCGTTAAAATTCACTCAGAGATAAGAATTAACATGTTGACACGTTTAACCCCTTTATCTTGTAAACTTTCAATTTCTTTCACAAACGGCTTCTTACGTCTGATAATTTACTCGTTTAAGAATACGAACATTGTGTAAGGTCATTAAGAGGCATAAATTTAGCATGTTGACACTTTTAGTCCCTCCGCATACATCTTTTCACTGTTTGGCAACTTTAGTCCTTCTACCTCAAACTTTTACATGTTTAGGGTTTAGGACACGTGTCTTCATATAATTGGACACGATTTTACGAGGTGTTACATAACCCCCTTCCAGGCAATTAACGCGCTTTATATAGACCGTAAAGACACGAATATGTGAATCAACAACATACGAAGAATTATTAGATAAATTTGCCTTCAATATAAAAAACTAGTTATTAAAGTCATTAATACATACCCAATTAAAAAGTTGCCAAAGATTGGAAATTATAAAGAAATACATAAATGATTTGTCTTCAGCAAGGGATGTAAGAGTTTAGCCAAGCATGGCCTTTGTTTGACAAAGACTCTTACTATTGATCTTGGATCCTGAGACTACTACACTTACTCTAAATGATGGAAAATGGATGACGGTGGTGGATGATGGTGTTGTAGTGGTGGTGGAGTGGTGGCAAGTGAGAGAGAGAAGTGGTTTGCCAAGGGATGATTTGGAATGGAATCAGGCACATCTATTTATAGCTGAAATCAGGGGCTTCACGACGGCCCTTGCCAGCCTGGCACGGCCCCGTGGTCATCTCTCTCTCTTTCTCATTAATTGTTGTGTCAGCTCTTGTACTAACACGGCCTTGTGTGTCAACGACATGGCCCGTGGCCAAAGTACTTGTTGTCCTATCGCAGATTCTGAAAATCTTTGAGTTGACCACGCCCCGTGTTGGCTGTCAGTTTTGTCCTTCGTTGTTGTCTTTTCTTCTGCACAGCATCCAGTTTCGGACACGGCCCGTGTCTGGTGGACATGGCCCCGTGTCAGGTCTTTTGAACTTGCTATTATTGGGGTCTGGATGTGGATTGGGGCTTGGCGAGTTGCATCAATTCCTTCTTCATTGTATTTATGATGGTTTTTGCTGTCTTTTTGCTCTTTTTTGCACATTTAAGCTCTTTTGACCCTGTAAATTAAAAAGGAACAAAAAAACAAGCTTTTTCCAACATTAGTCTGAAAAAGGGTTGATTTCATGCCACATTTAATATAATTTATATGTCGTATTTTAAACACATCAATTGTTGCCTAATTTTTGAAAATTCAATCCCATTAATACCAAATGTTCACTTGAATTCCAACCTAATTGTGTTATTGAATCTAAGTTGCTTATGATTTGAACTCTGGTGTCTGACTCTTTTCCATATCATTATTTAAATGAAATTAAAAATAGTGTGTTTAATCATTTTCGTTTTAGTTGCAAGTTACTAATTAGTTCTTTTACCAATTGATCAACAATTGTTGGATGTTCCAACTTTCATTTTTAATCAACCAAGTCAAAAGATCAAATCAATCATACCAAGCTTCATAAATTTCTTTTAATCAACTTTACTTAACTAACCACAAACCCTTCGTGAATTCTACACCCTTCTTGTCACTTGATATCTAGTTTAAGGTAATTATGATCACTTTTCTCTATATCTTTGATCAGACCCTTCGATGTCGGTCATACATTCTTAAATACCCGTCCCATGCATCGATCGACATGTCGTATGCTAGTTGACGGATGGAGGATGTACATTTTTGCAACGCAGAGAATCCAAGTTTACGCCTTGCATCCTCTATTTGTTTGAAAAATATATATTCACATTCTAAATCGTCACTAATTCAAAAAAAAAAAAAAAAAAAAAAAAAGGCAGCGGCTCATACGAAAGCGGCGTTGAAATTTCTCATCATTATACAAAGATTGTCAGAAAAATAATTTTTCACCAAAAGTGCATGAGCACCTAGTCGGTCAAGTTCAAGATGTGGCTGTCTAGTACGTGGTTGTGACAATTCGGCTTCGTCTTTTAAAAGTTGAATCGCCGTCTGTACCGTGATTAAAAGAAAGTCATCGAGCGTTCCCAAGTTTGTTAGAGAGTCGAAGTGTGTTGACATTTAATTAAAAAAATATAGAGATTTTGGAGTGAGTATTTGACAGTGTGGTATCGAAGGAATGGAATATGTATGTATATATATAAGGTTTTTTAAGAAATTGTTTTTTTTAAACAACTGACCGTTGCTAAACAGTAACTTAAGGGGCCCCACCTAATCGAGCCGTTGAAGCACGTTATTGTGCTTGCTATGGTTCAATACCGCCCCCTAATGATGCTTGGGAAACAAGGGGGGACTATTGGTGCCTTTTTTGCTGAGGTGAATGGGGCGACAATCCATATCATACAGCCTTAGTTAACTAACAGTACATTTAACTAGATCGTTTAAGAAATTAAAATCTTTAATCATGATGATAGAAATAATGTAAAGGTTTTGTGTAAGAGATGGAGTGAAATTTTTAACAATGAATAATTTTTTAACGAATTTCTTTTGTGAAAGCTACAAAAGTTTTTTCTGCAGGTATGACTATGAATAAAAGAAAAATCTTGGAGCATGACTACTCACTTACCACCACTACTAGACGAAAGATGATATTGTAGAAATCTTTTGTGAAAGCTACACATCATTATATATGTTTAGTGTTTATAAATAATAATAACCCAATATATGTTTTGTGGTTTATAAATAATAATAACTAGTTCATAGGACCCGCGTGTTACGGCGGGACACCATTAAACTGAACAAAATAGAAGTAAAAATGTTGAATTACGCACACGCGTTGTGGCCAGTTAAATCGCTAAGTTTAGATCAAAACGTAAAACATTATCGATAGAAAAGAATAACTAAGTCGAAACGGTATGAAAACTCATGTAAAAAGGAAATAGTAATAATAATAAATATATAAATTCGTTGTAACCGATAATGATTATTTTGTGTTCATACTAATACTCTAAGAAAAGAAAAGTAAAATGTATTACATATAATAAAAGGTTGTATATAGAGCTTGTGAATATATATCAAAGAAAAAAAAAATAGATAATGAATGTCACATGACATCTACCTATTAATATCTACCCATTTGTCTCCAAATTCATTGGTCTTAAAATTAAGACAAAATTGCAGAAAACAACTTTATGTTTGTCTCAAACTACACTTTATACCTTTTACTATAAAATTGGCAAAAATCAATTTTTATGTTCATGTTTTATTACACCCTATAACCTTTAGCACTAGCCACATTAAAAATATCAGTTAAATAGACTCACATGCTTTGCACGTGAGGGCATTTAACCTTTTAACTCACCTTTCAGTAATTGTTCTTCAAAATAACAAAAGGCTCAAACTATATACACACCAAGTGTGTAAATAGCCAACCCAAAAAGTGTTTTTTTTCCTATGTGCATACCCTGCAGTGTCGAGCTGTGGCCAAAGCGTGGCGTTTTGGTCCGATCAACCAGACAAAGACTGATGGGTGTCTGACGGGTCTGTTGACCGGACCAAAACGCCAAGCTTTGGCCGCGTTTTGGTCCTGTCAACCAGACTGGGTGTCAGTCTTTTGTCTGGTTGACAGGACCAAAACGCGGCCAAAGCTCGGCGTTTTGGTCCTGTCATCAGACCCGTCAGACACCCGTCAGTCTTTGTCTGGTTGACCGGACCAAAACGTCGCGCTTTGGCCACAGCTCAACACTGCAGGGTGTACATAGAAGACAAAAAATATCTTTTTGGTGTGCTAATAGGCAATTGGGTGTGCAAATAGGTACACCCTAACAAAAAAACAAAACAACAAAAAGATCAGTAATTGTTCTTCAAAATAACAAAAACCAAAACTTTATGAAATTCTTAAACTCTACCAACATTAACACTATGGGCTAGTGCTCCAAGAAACACTGATGTTGTAGATGCCATTTCTTCTCTCTGTTTTCCCTCCATTCTTGATTAGGAATTAGGGTAAATAAGGAAGAAAAATTTGGAAATTGGGTTTTTATGTTTGTGAAGATTTGGAACGAATCGAGTTTTCCGATCCCAGAAAGTTGAGTCCACTGTGATTTGGTTTGCAGCAGAGTGTTGGATTTTGAATGGGAAGAGTGTGAGGTTGAACTGCTAAAGTTGTAATTTGTTTCTGAATAAAACCGATGACTACAGTTTTAGGTTTGATTGTTGTTTGTTGAAGTTTTTTTGATTTTATTTTTTTTTGATTTTATGTTTAATTTGATTGTTGTTTGTTGAAGTTTTTTTTTTATTTTAAATTATAGATAGGGATCATGAATGCACTTATATTCGTGTTTTTTGAAATAAAACCGTATGTTAAACCAAAGAAAATTCTTTGTATAAACGATTTGCCCTATATTTGACTTTTATTTTCTTGATGATTCAAAAAAGTGAAGATCCTTATATTTCTACTTTTGAATATAAAACCCCAATGACCAACCAAATAAAATTCTATGTGTGCCTTGACTTTCTTTTATATTAATTCAAAATTTAAAGATTATTATATTTCCATTTATGACATGAAACCTTACTTTTAAACCAATATATTTAAAGGATTTGCCATATATTTGAATTTTAATCTTTTTTATTAGGTCAAATTTATGTGCTATTCCTGTTATCTAAATAAAACGTCTGGGCTAAATATAGAAAAGAAAACTCGCTAAATGTACAATTTTCCTTTTATTTTCTTATTAATTAATCAAAAACAAATTGATCCTTAGACGGTCCGGAGTGGAGTCGGTAAACTCCTTAGGCACCGATCGGTGACCGATGCCAACATTTTTACCGCACATGTTTTACCGATTTTGGGGGAGAAATCGGTGAGGGAATACTGAATCGGGGAGAGGAAGGGAAGGGGAGAAAGTGGGGGGGTGTGTGGTGGGGTCCATACCATCTCAAACAATAACACATTTTTCCTTTTTTTAAATAGTTTACCAATTTATGAAGTGTCTAACCATTGACAACACTTTTGAGCATAGTTTACCACTTTGACATGACACACTTTCATTGGTTGCTTTTGAAGTTTACCAATTTAAAGTGTCTAACCACTCCCTACACCCTTATATATATTCCTTTTATTGGGAAATATACCTTCCACGTTTCCCAAAGAAACTTTTATGTATATTCTTTCCAATACTTGACTTTATTTTTTGATCGTTATTTTAAATTATAAGGGTATCCGGGGCACTCCCCTAAGAGGGAAGTCCCCTCTCTTACGCACACCCAATCAGGTTATGCCACGTCAACTCCCTCACACCCCAATTTGATGGCGGCACTCCCCTATTAGGTGACTTGTTATTTTATTAAAAAAAAAAAGGAATAATTTGATTGGTTTGAAAAGAGGCTGGCCCCACATTCTCCCCCTTCCTTCTTCGGTGAACTCCCCCCGACCCACCTCCCCGATTGGGGTCACCGCAGGGATGGCGGCGGTGTTCCCGCTGGGGGAATAGGGTCACCGAGGCCACTCCCCGCTGGTGCCCCGGATACCCTAATTAAATACCGACCAAAGAAACTTTTATGTATAATATTTGAGGGTAAAACCGGTGGTGCAGAACCGATACTGAAAATATCAAAAGTAAGTACTGAAAATATACCTGATTTGGTAAATTTGATACTGATACCGATACCCTGATACCATTTAATCATCCCTTGATGATGTTACTATTCATTGTGTTCTAATTTTAATATATAGGTAAAGGTAATTTTAATATATAGGTAATAGGTAATTTAATATATAGATACTTTTTCCAATAGTTGACTTTTTTTTCTTATCATTATTTTAAATTATAATTAAATACCGAGTAGATTGTCAAAGTCGTCCCTGAGGTTTTATCATATTTGCGAGTTTCATCCAAAATAACTTTTTGTACCATATTACCCTTCACTTTTGAGATTTTTTGCCATTATCGTCAAAACGTCTAACTTTTTTGTCAAATTCGTCCCTGAGGTTTGAGATTTTTTTGCAATTTTCATCCAAATATCTGGCCGAAAATATAACCCAAATTAGACATTTGAATGAAAATGACAAAAAATCTTAAAAATAAATGGCAATATGGTAAAAAAAAATATGTTTTAGATGAAAATAACAAAATACCCGAATCTCAAGGAAGATTTTTGCAATTTACTCTTAAATACCTTCCATGTTTACCAAAGAAACTTCTATGTGTAATTTTTCAATATTTGACTTTTTTCTTATCGTTATTTTAAATTATAATTAAAGGATTATCATCAAATATAAAAGGCAAAATAAATAAGAAGGGTAAGAAGTATTTTGGTCTATTATCTTAGAGTGGAATGAGTGCTCTCTAAGACTAGAGGGTATGGAGAGCCTTATCCCCAAGGAGATGGGTCGCCACGTCAGCGCTACGTAGGCTCGGCTTGGAGGGGATGACCTACGGGGGTGGGGGATGAACCCCTTTATATATATATATATATATATATATATATATATATATATATATATATAGAGGCCGGTTATCATACAAATGCGCTTATCGTACATTACGTACACTACAATCTCAGCCGTCATATCATCTTCCGGCATTGAAATCGCATGTTGTTTTTTTATAACAATTTCGCATGTTGTTTTTTTAACATGCGATTTCATCAAAATTACCACATGCGAAATTGTTACAAAAAAACAACATGCTATTTCATCAAAATTATCACATGCGAAATTGTTACAAAAAACAACATGCGATTTCATCAAAAATTATTACATGCGAAATTGTTACAAAAAAACCAACATGCGATTTCAATGCGCAATAAAAGATCCGACGGCTGAGATTGGAGCGTACGTAATGTGACAACCGTCACTTTTCCGTACATTCCGTACACGAAATGAACAGTAATTTGTGCTTAAATGACTGTGCATGATCTGGTTTACCAGACAAATAAATTTCTGAATTCCATACAAGTGAATTCATGCATGATATATGCTACAAGAATTACGTTATGATAGCGTTGCGTCAAAAATATTAGTAAACTCACCGGTAAGACACATCGTGTCAACAGAACTGCAGAAAGCAGTCAGACATTAGAATTGGAGCCTAGGTGTAGGTCCAACGTCAAGAATGCATTAAAACCCAAGAGTACATGCAAGGGTTTTAATATAGACCTTCCGAAAGCTAAAATACGCACTAAAAAGCACCCGAAACGCACTTTAAGTGCATAATTTTATATAATTCAGCTATAATCAGCATTTTGACAATGAAATATTATGCAGAAAGTATGATTTATAATCCAGAATACTTCCCTAAGTGTCGGGAATTGAAAGTGTCACAAAAGATACTTGAAAGACACTAAACGGTGCAATTTAGCACTTTAACGAACCGGTATCCAACCGAACAATCGGACATTACCCGGAACGCCAAAATAATGCTAAAAGCATTGTTTTTATTTTTTTTAAGCTAGTTAGGGTCCCCGAACACCCTAACACACTATATATTACATAACACACATTAAGCTCTAACTTAACCTTGGATTTCCATCTAGAGCACTAACTAACTTAGTTGACATCCAACTAGAACCCCCCCCCCCCCCCCCCCCCTTCAACCATACGGTTACAAAAGGTGGCTCCCTACCTTGTATTTCTTGAATTATTTAATATGTGTGTCATGTACTAATGAGACACTAAAACTAGTGGATAAAAGGGTGTTGGAGGATTATTTATATAACCACAAGACATTTCTTCATTCAACATCATCTTCATCTTTCACTCAAGCTTCTCTTGTAACACCTGTGCCTCCACGGCCATCAAACAAATACCAAACCAATGAAATGTTGTATTTCATACTTGGGATTTGTAAAAATATGTGTATCATTTGCACATTTCATATTTTGTTCGAATTCAGACTCTAAATCACTTTCTGGAAGGTTATACGCGCACCAATGCGTAAATATAACCAGTTTAATGCAACAAACACTCCGGAATAGTGACATTGGCTTAACATACCTTAAATAACCTTTACATAACTTAGAAATAAGTTTTGAAGGCTTTGGTATGGCAAAAATAAGTTAATTCGCTTACAGGGACTAAACTTGACAAACTGCGAAAGTATGACGATTCGTACTAGAACAGACATTCCGGAACATGACCATAAGTTAAACACACCTTAAATATCCTTTACATAGCTTAGAAATAGGCTTTGAGGGGTTTGGTGTGCTAAAATAAACTTTTGTGTCATTCAGGGACTAAAAGTGTCAAAAAGTGCACAAGTTTGCACTTTCGCGCATAACTTACGTTCTGAATACATCCGGACATCCAAAAATTTATGTAAGCATGACTATATTATATTTTAGTGTTCGCCATAAGAAAAATCCATTCGTTGCGTCATTTGGATCGTTTTTCACGCTTGTGCGCATTCCGTCGTAATTAAGCGAACATCGCGACCGTACGGCCAAACGAAGCGACATCCGAGATATTTTTGAACATGTTTTAAGTTCCCTATACTTTAACTTCATTTTAGAGCTTTGAAATGGGGTTAACGGGCCTTAAACGTGTCGAAAATGGGCTGATTGCAATACAGGGACTAAAAGTGTAATTCTGCCAAACTAGGGCCTAGCGGTGCGCTACACTTTTAACGTAGCGGTGCGCTAGCCTGTGACAGACCAGATGCAGTGTACTTAACAGCCTGTTTTCAGCTGGATTAACCACAACCACACATTCTCACATGCTTAGTCAGATGATAAGGACCTTATTTAGCTACCATAACTTTGCAACAAGTGTACGAACAAGATTAAGGCACGATATTCGACAAACGATCCTAACGGTGGACCGAAAACTATAAATACCCCACCCCCCATTGCTTTAAAACCCACTAGAATTCTGATTTGAGAGCTCTAAGTTGAAACCATTGTTTCATACCTGAGTTCTTGGATCGGGATTAGCATTCGGGGACCCTGGGTTAGTATTCTTTCGTTCTTTTCCTTATTTTATTGCTTTTCGAGTCCGAAAGTCAAACTTTGTTTGACTTTCAGCGTTGACCAGTAATGGTCAATGCGAAGTTCGTTTGAACTTCGCAACGTGAGTGTAATCACGTTGGTCATAGTCCCTTGGGACTATGCCCACTGATTACCACGTTGTCTAGAGTCGTAGGGTAGGCGATCTGATAAATCGCCTATACCTTCGAACTCGACCCATTTGGTCGATCATTAGGATCCGACCAAATACATTAGGTGACCATAGTATATAGGGAATAACCTTCCGAGGTTATACCTTATGGTCACATCGTTTGAGTAGTTGTATGATAGGTAGTTTATATGCCTTAGGTAAATTACCAGAATACCCTTTTCATGTATAATTGGTAATTAAGCATATGTAACCTAAACCTTTGTCACATAACTGAATATGTAACATGTTTAGGCATATTCTACTTGTCATAGGACTAGTTAGGCGGTTCGAACGCGTTTCACGCGCACGACGCGTTAAAGTAGCATAAGCTACCTTAATGGGTCGCGATGGGTCGAAAGCACTTAGGTTAAGTTTCATTTAGTATGTAGGCTTTGTTAAACCCTATCACATGAGTTCCTACACTCATTTGGTTTACAAACCCTCCTACTATCCAGTCTTCCGATTTAGGTCCGGGTTATTTATGTAGTTACCTATAATAGGCACCGTTTGATTTCCGGGACTCCTCTAGCTTACTTGGTAGTTGTTCAAGACTCCTAAGCACTCTCAGGCGAGTACATTATTCCCCTCTTTTACTGTTTTCCAAACGTTTTGGGGTGACTCATATGTGCTAAATGCTTTATCAAATTTCAATAACAATTACAATATGATTTCAAGAACGATAACAATGTGGTTTCAAGAACGATTACAATGATTTCAATAACAATTACAATATGATTTCAAGAACGATAACAATGATTACAAGAACGATTACAAGGATTTCAATAACAATTACAATGTGGTTTCAAGAACGATAACAATGATTTCAAGAACGATTACAATGATTTCAAAAACTAATAATGATTTCAAAAAGTGAACGAACTTGTTGGTTGTAGTTACATAACCGATGACATTCATTAGCAATGATCAAGCCGACCAGTATTAGGTTATGGTACCATAGGATCTGACAAATCCCGTTATTTACTGCACCCGTGGTTATGTGTGGGTGTTGTGGGTAGCGACTGAATCTGTAATTATTAACTTATCCTTTGGTAAGGGTTTGTTAAGAACGAGAACGAGAGCGAGTTGGAACGATGAACGCGTCAAGAAGGTTTGAATGTTATTAGAGAATCGACCATAAAGTAGTTTCACAATTAAAAATATTAACTTACCCTTTGGTAAGGGTTTGTTAAGAACGAGAACAAGAACGATTTGAACGATTGAACGAATTAAAACAAGAACGATTTGAACGATTAAAACAAGAACGATTGGGTAAACATTTGTACATGATTTACATTTGATCATGCATTTCCACAAAACATAAGATTGATTTAAACCAAGCTTTACTTCAATACTTTGTTTTGTGCATTTTACATATGGTTTAGTTGATACATTTCACTTACCATACATGACATTTTTGGTTACACATCACATGATATACAATTAAACATAAACATATTGACGTTGATATGCACATTTGTTGGTTTACATTGGACATAGACATTTTGATATGGTATATACAATAACACTTGACAATTGGTTTAGACATAGACATCTTACATTGTTGGTTTGGTTTGATTAAGTAACGAGGCGTGTGTAATATGATACAAGCATGGTGGATACGCCGCTGGTACTTCCTATATATAAGTGTTTGTATGGTGTTACATATCGTAGCGTTATTTGAATCATTTCAGTTTGAGACATAGAACATTTTATACAAGTAACATACTTTTCACAAGACATTGATTTACAAACAACTTATCTTATACAAACTCATTTTACATGGTTATTCATTTAATCATGCATTATTCTCTTATTTATACATATCATCTGAACTTATTATTTTTCAAATGATTTACAAGACAAATCAAATTACAAGGTTCATGACTAAACATTTTTCAAAAACAGAAGTCATGAATCTTATTTTCACAAAACCTATGTATCTCGCCAGCATTTCTTTGCTGACCTCGTTTTCACATATGTTTCAGGTATTGTTGAAAGATATCGATTGATAGGATGCATGCTCACATAGGACTGGACAAGGCCTTAGTGACTCAATAACAATGATAGACTATGTTTAAATTGTGTATTTAGATTTCCAGATGATGTAATTATTCAATGTTTAATAAAACGAAACACTTTTTGGTATCCATGGTTATGAAACATTAATTCTGTTACAACACTCCCCGACGTTTCCGCCACGTCTTGTATGTTATACGTGGTCGGGGTGTGAGAGAAAAGATGGTATCAGAGCCAATGGTTATAGGGAATTAGGTTATTAGTAATGCTTTGACCTAGTCTATAACCTTCTTAGGACCCTAACGCGAGTTTACTTGCGTTTAGTCATAAAACAATACTGTCACCTATCCTTAGGCGACGACCACAACAAGAACATAAATTTCAAAACCGCTTTGAAAACTAATCATCTGTTCTAGGATGATTGATTTCTAGGTTTTGAACCCTCTATTGTAAGGTTTTGAACCCCTTTTAAATTTTCAAAATCTCGACAAGGTTTTGGGTTTTAAATAATGTGAACACGTGCAAACTGGAAGGGTGAATGCTTGTATTCTGGGTTTTCTGTCTAGGCAAGCACTTCGTATACATCTCATCAGACGCGAGACCAGTTGTGCTTACCTGGGAATTCTTGGGATGAGTGTTCACTTATAGGCGAGCATGTCTTCGCGATACATTATTTTTGACCTATTTACTTTGGTTAATCACCGAGATCGTTTGTTGCTTTGTAGTAACAAACAAATGACCACTATCCTTGCTTCCATCAGATTTGTTTCATCTCATTCTTTTCGTCTAATTCTCTCACTCGTTTCCTTTCATGTTTCCTCTTTTAGAATGCCTCCTCGACGTGAAAACCAGATAGCGACTGCCGAGCTGGCAGAAATCATTGCACAACAGATGGCTGCTCAGTTTCCAAACCTCTTTGCTCAATGGAACCAAGCCAACAACAACAACAATGTTCTATGCAAATACAAGGATTTTAACCAGGCTAAACCACTCAAGTTTAGTGGTTCTGAAGGAGCGACTGGGCTTCTTCAATGGTTCGAGAGCATTGAGAATACTTTCCGCCACGTGCAGTGTCCTGACAATCGCAAGGTCGAGTTTTCTTCGAGTGTGTTTCAGAAGAGGGCTCTCACATGGTGGAACGGGGTTATGAGGGATCGTGGTGCAGAAGTTGCTCTAGCACAGACATGGGCTGAACTCAGGGCCCTTATGATGAGGGAATTCTGTCCTCGTCATGAGCAGCGAGCTTTGGAGAAGGAATTTGATGAGTTGAAGCAAGATAGTGGTGAGCACAGGGCGTATACTGATCGGTTTGAAGAATTGAGTCTGCTTTGCCCAACTATGGTTACCCCACTCGACAAGGCTATCGAAAGGTACATCGACGGCTTACCTGACTCGGTACAAGACATCCTTACTGGTAGTAACCCTGCCACACTCCGTCAGGCGATCGAGTTATCAGCGACATTGACCGAGTCACAGATTCGGAAGAACAAGTTACACAGGAAGGGTGACAAGGGCAAGAAACAGTCAGCTGACAAGAAGGATAGCAAGAAAGGTCAAAACAAGAATGGTGAGGAAGGTGAGACGTCAAAGAAATCAAGAAAGCGCAAGGGTGCTCAGAACTTTGCTGTTACAGCACAGACTGCTCAGAACCCGCGGAACCCACCAGCTCAGCCACCTGCAAAGAAAGCATATGCCGGTACCGCACCTTATTGTGCACGCTGCAACGGTCATCACGCGGTACAACAAGTTTGTTGGCAATGCACGACGTGTGGTAAACTTGGGCATTTGGCCAAAGTTTGTCGTTTGGGACAAAATCAGGCTGCTCAGGTTCAAGCTCCGGTTCAAGGGAATGCTGCGAGATTCCCACTGGGTTCATGTTTCAACTGCGGAGAGATTGGTTACTTCCGCCACAACTGCCCAAGACTGGTGAATGCAAATGCTAACGCAAACCCGAATGCGAACGTCAACGTCAATGTGAATCCAGCACGTGGTCGAGTGTTTAACATCAATGAGGCAATCGATGATGAAGGAGTGAACTTTTAGTATTTTGTGTTTCCTCTGGTTGTCATCTTGTAACATTTAAAGACAATGCGGTTGTTATATAAATAAAAATTTGTAGTTTTTATTTTTAACTAATGCAATTGTATGAATGTTTGATCCAACCTTATGATGTCAACACAAAGACAAAACTACTCGTGTGGTTCTGTCATTTCCAAGATCACTTGTGATCTCCCTAAGAACCTCAAACGCTTGTTCCTTTTAAATCTAGAGCATCTTATCGTCTTGCACCGTTCGAGATGCAAGAATTATCAAAACAGCTTTTTTTCTCCTTGGAGAAACTCCTGTCCTCTTTATGAAAAGAAAGATGGATCTTTTCAAATGTATATCGATTAACGTAAGCCTAGTAAGCTTACCATCAAGAATCGATATCCCCTACCTTAAATCAACGATTTCTCTGATTAACTACAGAGCGCTTCATGCTTTTCCAAGATCGATTTGCGTTCTGGGTATCATCAACTTCGTATTCTCGAAGAAGATATTCCCAAAACGGCTTTCTGCACGAAGTATGGCCATTACGAGTTTACAGTCATGCCTTTTGGGTTGACAAATGCTCCAGCCATCTTCATGGACTTAATAAATAGAGTCTGCAAGTCTTATTTGGATCAGTTCGTCATTGTTGTTATTGATGACATCTTGATCTATTCATGTCCTGAGCCAATCACGATCAACACTTTCGTTGACATCGGAGCCCTGATTGAATTCCTTGTACACCTTAAAATGTACAATACAACTCAATTAGGACAAACCGAATTTCTTTTAAGATCTTCCTATCTTCATAGTTAGATTCTTGAAAATATTTAAAGTGCCATAGGAAATCCATGGATTGGATTCCCGGTATGCTTTAAATACCCGTGTCCAAAGATAACAAATTGAACGATTATGTGATTGAACGAGTATGCGATTATGTGATATGTGTTTATGTGTTCTTCTCTATGCTTTTGTGTAATCCGATTTTTTTTTTCAACATCCTCATAGAATCTCTCATATCTTCATATGAGGAATTCATAGTAGGATATTCAAAAGGTACTACCTTAAATCCTTATGGGCTTCTACGTGGTAGTTAAGACCCTTGGGTTATATAGTACCATTCCATGATTCATGAGAGACCCTTGAGTGGTATAGTCAAAAAGATTGATTCACAATTTGGTTAAAGAATGACATCTAGTGATGTAGCTGAACAGACTCCTGGATAGTCTATTTAGATCATTTATTGATTTAATAAAAAGGACTCTATGGCGGTCTAGTTACACTCATCACAGGATTGTTCATTTGGTTTTGCCCTACACATTATAAAGTAGGCTGTGTAAACTGTGCAAGGAATTGTCTAATTATGGACGCGTACATAATTATGAAATTTAGTGCACAGAAACCCAGTAAGATTTATTATGTGTAAGAACCGATAGTAACAACAATAACAAAATAAGAACGATGTAATGGAGGTACGGTGGACGCACCAATGACGCTTCATATACTTGTATATAAGTATCCCTCTTACATTGCAAGCATGATGTTATTAAAGTTACTAAAAGTTCAGAACCCTAACCAATGTTGTTTGATCTTTTCAACTTCATGTTTTAAACTCTCACAAGTTTCCTCCAAATAAATTTCGGGACGAAATTTCCTAAAGTAGGGGAGACTGTAACACCTGTGCCTCCACGGCCATCAAACAAATACCAAACCAATGAAATTTTGTATTTCATACTTGGGATTTGTAAAAATATGTGTATCATTTGCACATTTCATATTTTGTTCGAATTCAGACTCTAAATCACTTTCTGGAAGGTTATACGCGCACCAATGCGTAAATATAACCAGTTTAATGCAACAAACACTCCGGAATAGTGACATTGGCTTAACATACCTTAAATAACCTTTACATAACTTAGAAATAAGTTTTGAAGGCTTTGGTATGGCAAAAATAAGTTAATTCGCTTACAGGGACTAAACTTGACAAACTGCGAAAGTATGACGATTCGTACTAGAACAGACATTCCGGAACATGACCATAAGTTAAAAACACCTTAAATATCCTTTACATAGCTTAGAAATAGGCTTTGAGGGGTTTGGTGTGCTAAAATAAACTTTTGTGTCATTCAGGGACTAAAAGTGTCAAAAAGTGCACAAGTTTGCACTTTCGCGCATAACTTACGTTCTGAATACATCCGGACATCCAAAAATTTATGTAAGCATGACTATATTATATTTTAGTGTTCGCCATAAGAAAAATCCATTCGTTGCGTCATTTGGATCGTTTTTCACGCTTGTGCGCATTCCGTCGTAATTAAGCGAACATCGCGACCGTACGGCCAAACGAAGCGACATCCGAGATATTTTTGAACATGTTTTAAGTTCCCTATACTTTAACTTCATTTTAGAGCTTTGAAATGGGGTTAACGGGCCTTAAACGTGTCGAAAATGGGCTGATTGCAATACAGGGACTAAAAGTGTAATTCTGCCAAACTAGGGCCTAGCGGTGCGCTACACTTTTAACGTAGCGGTGCGCTAGCCTGTGACAGACCAGATGCAGTGTACTTAACAGCCTGTTTTCAGCTGGATTAACCACAACCACACATTCTCACATGCTTAGTCAGATGATAAGGACCTTATTTAGCTACCATAACTTTGCAACAAGTGTACGAACAAGATTAAGGCACGATATTCGACAAACGATCCTAACGGTGGACCGAAAACTATAAATACCCCACCCCCCATTGCTTTAAAACCCACTAGAATTCTGATTTGAGAGCTCTAAGTTGAAACCATTGTTTCATACCTGAGTTCTTGGATCGGGATTAGCATTCGGGGACCCTGGGTTAGTATTCTTTCGTTCTTTTCCTTATTTTATTGCTTTTCGAGTCCGAAAGTCAAACTTTGTTTGACTTTCAGCGTTGACCAGTAATGGTCAATGCGAAGTTCGTTTGAACTTCGCAACGTGAGTGTAATCACGTTGGTCATAGTCCCTTGGGACTATGCCCACTGATTACCACGTTGTCTAGAGTCGTAGGGTAGGCGATCTGATAAATCGCCTATACCTTCGAACTCGACCCATTTGGTCGATCATTAGGATCCGACCAAATACATTAGGTGACCATAGTATATAGGGAATAACCTTCCGAGGTTATACCTTATGGTCACATCGTTTGAGTAGTTGTATGATAGGTAGTTTATATGCCTTAGGTAAATTACCAGAATACCCTTTTCATGTATAATTGGTAATTAAGCATATGTAACCTAAACCTTTGTCACATAACTGAATATGTAACATGTTTAGGCATATTCTACTTGTCATAGGACTAGTTAGGCGGTTCGAACGCGTTTCACGCGCACGACGCGTTAAAGTAGCATAAGCTACCTTAATGGGTCGCGATGGGTCGAAAGCACTTAGGTTAAGTTTCATTTAGTATGTAGGCTTTGTTAAACCCTATCACATGAGTTCCTACACTCATTTGGTTTACAAACCCTCCTACTATCCAGTCTTCCGATTTAGGTCCGGGTTATTTATGTAGTTACCTATAATAGGCACCGTTTGATTTCCGGGACTCCTCTAGCTTACTTGGTAGTTGTTCAAGACTCCTAAGCACTCTCAGGCGAGTACATTATTCCCCTCTTTTACTGTTTTCCAAACGTTTTGGGGTGACTCATATGTGCTAAATGCTTTATCAAATTTCAATAACAATTACAATATGATTTCAAGAACGATAACAATGTGGTTTCAAGAACGATTACAATGATTTCAATAACAATTACAATATGATTTCAAGAACGATAACAATGATTACAAGAACGATTACAAGGATTTCAATAACAATTACAATGTGGTTTCAAGAACGATAACAATGATTTCAAGAACGATTACAATGATTTCAAAAACTAATAATGATTTCAAAAAGTGAACGAACTTGTTGGTTGTAGTTACATAACCGATGACATTCATTAGCAATGATCAAGCCGACCAGTATTAGGTTATGGTACCATAGGATCTGACAAATCCCGTTATTTACTGCACCCGTGGTTATGTGTGGGTGTTGTGGGTAGCGACTGAATCTGTAATTATTAACTTATCCTTTGGTAAGGGTTTGTTAAGAACGAGAACGAGAGCGAGTTGGAACGATGAACGCGTCAAGAAGGTTTGAATGTTATTAGAGAATCGACCATAAAGTAGTTTCACAATTAAAAATATTAACTTACCCTTTGGTAAGGGTTTGTTAAGAACGAGAACAAGAACGATTTGAACGATTGAACGAATTAAAACAAGAACGATTTGAACGATTAAAACAAGAACGATTGGGTAAACATTTGTACATGATTTACATTTGATCATGCATTTCCACAAAACATAAGATTGATTTAAACCAAGCTTTACTTCAATACTTTGTTTTGTGCATTTTACATATGGTTTAGTTGATACATTTCACTTACCATACATGACATTTTTGGTTACACATCACATGATATACAATTAAACATAAACATATTGACGTTGATATGCACATTTGTTGGTTTACATTGGACATAGACATTTTGATATGGTATATACAATAACACTTGACAATTGGTTTAGACATAGACATCTTACATTGTTGGTTTGGTTTGATTAAGTAACGAGGCGTGTGTAATATGATACAAGCATGGTGGATACGCCGCTGGTACTTCCTATATATAAGTGTTTGTATGGTGTTACATATCGTAGCGTTATTTGAATCATTTCAGTTTGAGACATAGAACATTTTATACAAGTAACATACTTTTCACAAGACATTGATTTACAAACAACTTATCTTATACAAACTCATTTTACATGGTTATTCATTTAATCATGCATTATTCTCTTATTTATACATATCATCTGAACTTATTATTTTTCAAATGATTTACAAGACAAATCAAATTACAAGGTTCATGACTAAACATTTTTCAAAAACAGAAGTCATGAATCTTATTTTCACAAAACCTATGTATCTCGCCAGCATTTCTTTGCTGACCTCGTTTTCACATATGTTTCAGGTATTGTTGAAAGATATCGATTGATAGGATGCATGCTCACATAGGACTGGACAAGGCCTTAGTGACTCAATAACAATGATAGACTATGTTTAAATTGTGTATTTAGATTTCCAGATGATGTAATTATTCAATGTTTAATAAAACGAAACACTTTTTGGTATCCATGGTTATGAAACATTAATTCTGTTACAACACTCCCCGACGTTTCCGCCACGTCTTGTATGTTATACGTGGTCGGGGTGTGAGAGAAAAGATGGTATCAGAGCCAATGGTTATAGGGAATTAGGTTATTAGTAATGCTTTGACCTAGTCTATAACCTTCTTAGGACCCTAACGCGAGTTTACTTGCGTTTAGTCATAAAACAATACTGTCACCTATCCTTAGGCGACGACCACAACAAGAACATAAATTTCAAAACCGCTTTGAAAACTAATCATCTGTTCTAGGATGATTGATTTCTAGGTTTTGAACCCTCTATTGTAAGGTTTTGAACCCCTTTTAAATTTTCAAAATCTCGACAAGGTTTTGGGTTTTAAATAATGTGAACACGTGCAAACTGGAAGGGTGAATGCTTGTATTCTGGGTTTTCTGTCTAGGCAAGCACTTCGTATACATCTCATCAGACGCGAGACCAGTTGTGCTTACCTGGGAATTCTTGGGATGAGTGTTCACTTATAGGCGAGCATGTCTTCGCGATACATTATTTTTGACCTATTTACTTTGGTTAATCACCGAGATCGTTTGTTGCTTTGTAGTAACAAACAAATGACCACTATCCTTGCTTCCATCAGATTTGTTTCATCTCATTCTTTTCGTCTAATTCTCTCACTCGTTTCCTTTCATGTTTCCTCTTTTAGAATGCCTCCTCGACGTGAAAACCAGATAGCGACTGCCGAGCTGGCAGAAATCATTGCACAACAGATGGCTGCTCAGTTTCCAAACCTCTTTGCTCAATGGAACCAAGCCAACAACAACAACAATGTTCTATGCAAATACAAGGATTTTAACCAGGCTAAACCACTCAAGTTTAGTGGTTCTGAAGGAGCGACTGGGCTTCTTCAATGGTTCGAGAGCATTGAGAATACTTTCCGCCACGTGCAGTGTCCTGACAATCGCAAGGTCGAGTTTTCTTCGAGTGTGTTTCAGAAGAGGGCTCTCACATGGTGGAACGGGGTTATGAGGGATCGTGGTGCAGAAGTTGCTCTAGCACAGACATGGGCTGAACTCAGGGCCCTTATGATGAGGGAATTCTGTCCTCGTCATGAGCAGCGAGCTTTGGAGAAGGAATTTGATGAGTTGAAGCAAGATAGTGGTGAGCACAGGGCGTATACTGATCGGTTTGAAGAATTGAGTCTGCTTTGCCCAACTATGGTTACCCCACTCGACAAGGCTATCGAAAGGTACATCGACGGCTTACCTGACTCGGTACAAGACATCCTTACTGGTAGTAACCCTGCCACACTCCGTCAGGCGATCGAGTTATCAGCGACATTGACCGAGTCACAGATTCGGAAGAACAAGTTACACAGGAAGGGTGACAAGGGCAAGAAACAGTCAGCTGACAAGAAGGATAGCAAGAAAGGTCAAAACAAGAATGGTGAGGAAGGTGAGACGTCAAAGAAATCAAGAAAGCGCAAGGGTGCTCAGAACTTTGCTGTTACAGCACAGACTGCTCAGAACCCGCGGAACCCACCAGCTCAGCCACCTGCAAAGAAAGCATATGCCGGTACCGCACCTTATTGTGCACGCTGCAACGGTCATCACGCGGTACAACAAGTTTGTTGGCAATGCACGACGTGTGGTAAACTTGGGCATTTGGCCAAAGTTTGTCGTTTGGGACAAAATCAGGCTGCTCAGGTTCAAGCTCCGGTTCAAGGGAATGCTGCGAGATTCCCACTGGGTTCATGTTTCAACTGCGGAGAGATTGGTCACTTCCGCCACAACTGCCCAAGACTGGTGAATGCAAATGCTAACGCAAACCCGAATGCGAACGTCAACGTCAATGTGAATCCAGCACGTGGTCGAGTGTTTAACATCAATGAGGCAATCGATGATGAAGGAGTGAACTTTTAGTATTTTGTGTTTCCTCTGGTTGTCATCTTGTAACATTTAAAGACAATGCGGTTGTTATATAAATAAAAATTTGTAGTTTTTATTTTTAACTAATGCAATTGTATGAATGTTTGATCCAACCTTATGATGTCAACACAAAGACAAAACTACTCGTGTGGTTCTGTCATTTCCAAGATCACTTGTGATCTCCCTAAGAACCTCAAACGCTTGTTCCTTTTAAATCTAGAGCATCTTATCGTCTTGCACCGTTCGAGATGCAAGAATTATCAAAACAGCTTTTTTTCTCCTTGGAGAAACTCCTGTCCTCTTTATGAAAAGAAAGATGGATCTTTTCAAATGTATATCGATTAACGTAAGCCTAGTAAGCTTACCATCAAGAATCGATATCCCCTACCTTAAATCAACGATTTCTCTGATTAACTACAGAGCGCTTCATGCTTTTCCAAGATCGATTTGCGTTCTGGGTATCATCAACTTCGTATTCTCGAAGAAGATATTCCCAAAACGGCTTTCTGCACGAAGTATGGCCATTACGAGTTTACAGTCATGCCTTTTGGGTTGACAAATGCTCCAGCCATCTTCATGGACTTAATAAATAGAGTCTGCAAGTCTTATTTGGATCAGTTCGTCATTGTTGTTATTGATGACATCTTGATCTATTCATGTCCTGAGCCAATCACGATCAACACTTTCGTTGACATCGGAGCCCTGATTGAATTCCTTGTACACCTTAAAATGTACAATACAACTCAATTAGGACAAACCGAATTTCTTTTAAGATCTTCCTATCTTCATAGTTAGATTCTTGAAAATATTTAAAGTGCCATAGGAAATCCATGGATTGGATTCCCGGTATGCTTTAAATACCCGTGTCCAAAGATAACAAATTGAACGATTATGTGATTGAACGAGTATGCGATTATGTGATATGTGTTTATGTGTTCTTCTCTATGCTTTTGTGTAATCCGATTTTTTTTTTCAACATCCTCATAGAATCTCTCATATCTTCATATGAGGAATTCATAGTAGGATATTCAAAAGGTACTACCTTAAATCCTTATGGGCTTCTACGTGGTAGTTAAGACCCTTGGGTTATATAGTACCATTCCATGATTCATGAGAGACCCTTGAGTGGTATAGTCAAAAAGATTGATTCACAATTTGGTTAAAGAATGACATCTAGTGATGTAGCTGAACAGACTCCTGGATAGTCTATTTAGATCATTTATTGATTTAATAAAAAGGACTCTATGGCGGTCTAGTTACACTCATCACAGGATTGTTCATTTGGTTTTGCCCTACACATTATAAAGTAGGCTGTGTAAACTGTGCAAGGAATTGTCTAATTATGGACGCGTACATAATTATGAAATTTAGTGCACAGAAACCCAGTAAGATTTATTATGTGTAAGAACCGATAGTAACAACAATAACAAAATAAGAACGATGTAATGGAGGTACGGTGGACGCACCAATGACGCTTCATATACTTGTATATAAGTATCCCTCTTACATTGCAAGCATGATGTTATTAAAGTTACTAAAAGTTCAGAACCCTAACCAATGTTGTTTGATCTTTTCAACTTCATGTTTTAAACTCTCACAAGTTTCCTCCAAATAAATTTCGGGACGAAATTTCCTAAAGTAGGGGAGACTGTAACACCTGTGCCTCCACGGCCATCAAACAAATACCAAACCAATGAAATTTTGTATTTCATACTTGGGATTTGTAAAAATATGTGTATCATTTGCACATTTCATATTTTGTTCGAATTCAGACTCTAAATCACTTTCTGGAAGGTTATACGCGCACCAATGCGTAAATATAACCAGTTTAATGCAACAAACACTCCGGAATAGTGACATTGGCTTAACATACCTTAAATAACCTTTACATAACTTAGAAATAAGTTTTGAAGGCTTTGGTATGGCAAAAATAAGTTAATTCGCTTACAGGGACTAAACTTGACAAACTGCGAAAGTATGACGATTCGTACTAGAACAGACATTCCGGAACATGACCATAAGTTAAAAACACCTTAAATATCCTTTACATAGCTTAGAAATAGGCTTTGAGGGGTTTGGTGTGCTAAAATAAACTTTTGTGTCATTCAGGGACTAAAAGTGTCAAAAAGTGCACAAGTTTGCACTTTCGCGCATAACTTACGTTCTGAATACATCCGGACATCCAAAAATTTATGTAAGCATGACTATATTATATTTTAGTGTTCGCCATAAGAAAAATCCATTCGTTGCGTCATTTGGATCGTTTTTCACGCTTGTGCGCATTCCGTCGTAATTAAGCGAACATCGCGACCGTACGGCCGGAAGGAACAGTCGAAGCATATAGGAATGGGCATATAGGAACAGTCGAAGCAATTAAGGATTGTATTTAGGGACTCAGAAGGCCGGAACCTTCTGTTACCATTGACTCACGAAGTCATAATATGAAAGGCAGCATGGATCAGAAATCCAAGTATACAGCTGAAGTCGTTCAATATGAGAAAATCAGACGCATCCCTCTTGCGGATGATGAAACCCAAACTTTCCTGCAATAGGTGCAAGGATGCTAGACCCCACAAGGCGGCAGATCTACGACATCCCTCATTGGTCATAGAAACACCTCCGAGTAGACTGCAGAGCCTGAGAACATCCCCGTGACGGAAGAAGTCCCAGTAGCCTTTTCTGAAGTCTTGCCAGGAACGCCCCTCCACAGCGTCAAGAGGAGTTTAGGCTAAACCTCGAGCCAGGAGCCGCACCGGTGCTGAATGACGTCTTACCGACTAGCTTCGTCTGCGAAGCATGAACCTCCGATATAACTGCAAGAGCTGCTAGACAGAGGAATTTAAGACGTGACATCCTTAGTTAAGGACACAAAGAGAAGCTGACAGTTTACCCTTTGCATCAATTCCAGAAAAATTGGGTATCAAGGATTTACGTCCTGTGCCAAGGATTGATAACTGGAGCAGACCAACCGTAAGGTCCTAGTTACCACTCAAAGATCGACTTGAGGACAGGATGTCCATAACTGTGAATACAAAAAGGAAATATCCCTACAACGACCTTTAGGACTTGCTTCGAGCATTACGAGATCCTTGTCGTATCATTTGGCTTAACACATGCATCGACAATATTCATGGACCTCATGAATCGAACGTGTAAACCATACCTGGATAAGTCATATACTTATCGACTACACTCTTATATGGCCAACGACCAAGGAAGGTCGTGAGCAACAGCTGCAATTACCTTGCAACTCTTAGAGAAGAGAACATTTATATGCTGTAATAACGAAAAGCGGATTTTGAATTCGCGAAGTGAAAACTTTAAGGTACATGATGAATAAGAACGAGATTCACGCCAACCCTGCAACCAAGAGCTAAAGAGCTAGAGTTGCAATGACGTGAGCCTCTCGACAAAATCTCGATTGTACGTCGATGCAACGAGACCACGACCTTGCATACGCGGCACATTGATTAAGGAATCATGAGAAGAGACCATGAGATAGATACAGTGATTGCTCGCTGCAACTGGACGTCATTACCTGAAATAAAACATTGCACGATCTTTATTGATCACATGGGTTGCAACACACCGATGATCGTAAGAACTCGAATATGAACTGAGCTGCTGAACGATGCAGACTGTATGAACACAATACGTGCTTGTGTGATAAACTTTAATGAAAAGTCGAAACACTCACTTGCCCTTAGTGGAGTCTTCCTACAACAGTATTTATCACACCGCCGTCTAAACCGCTTCGTGTAAAGCTTTAGACGGAACATAATGAGTCAATTCCCGTCATGTTGAACGGAGACCAGAAATAAACAATCAACTAGCCCGAGATGACCCAGGAAAACTGGAGGCCAGATCGTTCAGATATGTGATCATATCAGGACAGCCCGTAGAATACAGAAAGATTACGCCGATGAGCGGCAGAAATCGTAAGAATATGAGACAAGAAGTATGGCTTTAATGAGAGCCTCGCCTAGAGAAGGCGTAGTGTGAGTTGGAAAACGAAAAGGTTGAATCCCCGGTGTAGGGATCAGAACCATTGTTCACAAGATGAAACTCCCAGAAAAAGATCAGTAGTGATCGCGACACATCCATGTGTCTAATCGTTAGAGGAGTCTGACTCAAGCAGCAGTCGTTGTTCCCACAAATAAGATTCACGTCAATGACAAACGACAAGAATTACTATAGAAACCTGTTGAGGTTTTGGACCAAGAGTCTGTGATACTATAGAAACCTGTTGAGGTTTTGGACCAAGAGTCCGTGATACTATAGAAACCTGTTGAGGTTATGGACCAAGAGTCCACAAGATACAGAAAAGTCATGATCGACATACTTGAGTATGATAGAATTCGTGACATGACCCAGAGATTTCATGGGAACATAAAGACAAATCATGAATCTAAGTGACCATATTGGTTTCACAACTCCCCTGCGACCGATGGCATCGCTTGAATTTCGGGACGAAATTCTTTTAACGGGGGGAGACTGTGACAACCGTCACTTTTCCGTACATTCCGTACACGAAATGAACAGTAATTTGTGCTTAAATGACTGTGCATGATCTGGTTTACCAGACAAATAAATTTCTGAATTCCATACAAGTGAATTCATGCATGATATATGCTACAAGAATTACGTTATGATAGCGTTGCGTCAAAAATATTAGTAAACTCACCGGTAAGACACATCGTGTCAACAGAACTGCAGAAAGCAGTCAGACATTAGAATTGGAGCCTAGGTGTAGGTCCAACGTCAAGAATGCATTAAAACCCAAGAGTACATGCAAGGGTTTTAATATAGACCTTCCGAAAGCTAAAATACGCACTAAAAAGCACCCGAAACGCACTTTAAGTGCAGAATTTTATATAATTCAGCTATAATCAGCATTTTGACAATGAAATATTATGCAGAAAGTATGATTTATAATCCAGAATACTTCCCTAAGTGTCGGGAATTGAAAGTGTCACAAAAGATACTTGAAAGACACTAAACGGTGCAATTTAGCACTTTAACGAACCGGTATCCAACCGGACATTATCCGGAACGCCAAAATAATGCTAAAAGCATTGTTTTTATTTTTTTTAAAGCTAGTTAGGGTCCCCGAACACCCTAACACACTATATATTACATAACACACATTAAGCTCTAACTTAACCTTGGATTTCCATCTAGAGCACTAACTAACTTAGTTGACATCCAACTAGACCCCCCCCCCCCCCTTCAACCATACGGTTACAAAAGGTGGCTCCCTACCTTGTATTTCTTGAATTATTTAATATGTGTGTCATGTACTAATGAGACACTAAAACTAGTGGATAAAAGGGTGTTGGAGGATTATTTATATAACCACAAGACATTTCTTCATTCAACATCATCTTCATCTTTCACTCAAGCTTCTCTCTCTCTTCTCCCATGGTTTCGGCTGAAAATAACACCACACACCACCACCATTTCATTTCAAGCTCATCCAATCCAAGCTCCATACAAGGTGTAAGAAGGTGAACAACGAAGTGTGGAACACTCGAAAGTTGAAGGACCTTCTCCAATTGCCATTAACCACCTCATTTCTACACTTGAACTCTCCTAGCCTTGTGCTAGTGGTAAGCACTTAGATCCTTGTATCTTACTTGTTATTTAAGTGGTTAATAAGAGATTTATCGGATAAAAATCAAGAACATGCAAGATCAAATCTAAAAGTCTTGAAGAAAGATGAATATGTTGGTTAAAGAGTATCAAATGGTAAAACATGATACACCTGAGTTATATGAGCTATAACCTGCTGTAAATAACTTATGACCTGTTGCTAATCGTTATTAGAAAGTGCGGTGATCGTATATGTGTGTTTTAGTAACATATGAACTATAAACAGCATGCTGAGTTGTATTTTCAGCCAACTTTAACAGGCTGTAACAGGTCCTTAACTAAACGAAAAATGTATTTTCTGAAGTCTAGGTTTATGTACTATGAAATACGGTTCTAATGGCATCGGAATCATAATTTTTGGACTCCGTTTACTATTTTTAAAGTGTCTTTTCGTAATAGCAGCTAGAGCTGCATTTTTGCTGCTAAAAATGTGCGTCCTGTTTTCTGTCATAACTTGTATTCTGTGTGGAGTCTGATCACAAAATTTATACCATAGTTGACCACTGATGTATTTGTAATCCTCCCACTGGAATTTCGTAAATCGGACTCACGATGAATTTTTAATGAATTATCTCGTAAACTGCAATCAGAAAGCGACAAATCTGATTGCAGTCCGGAGAATAAATTCTTATAAAATATTGGCAATGAACTGGACCCCGATATTTTTACCAAATAATTTCTGGATCGTTTAAGACGTTCTGTAAAAATTTGGGAATTTTTGGAATAAGTTAACCATTTTATTTAAAGGTCCGAAAGCAGCCCAGTTTTGTATATTTAAGCTGAAAGGATATAAGTATGTATTTTTGTGAGGAAAAATATATATTTATTGATCGCCACATTTTGTGCTAAGTGTATGTAGTATGTATTATACTTGATAGTGTATTAGGACTTAGGAATACACTAAATACTCATGGGAAGTAAAAACACAAAAATACACATACACCATACTTAGGCAAAATACATAATTCGGGTGCAAAGTGCAAAATACAAGAGACTTATAATTATTTTTGGGAAAATAATATAAGTAAGACACTCAGTTAAAAATATAACTTATTTTTAACACAAGAATACGTACATAAAAGATAGTGACTTGTACTTGTGCGTTACAAGTCTAGTGACTGACGATAATAAAACACGTTTAGGTCACGACGCTCTATAAGCAAAATCCGGTGAAGTTTACGACGCAAGGAACGCAAAGTTGTGAGTTCATGCTCCCCCTTTTCTCTTAACTGTTTTTGGTTTTATAACTCTCGGGGGTGAAATACATGTTACACATATTACATTTTTTACAAATGGTAAAAAAATACGAGAATCACTCTTGGTGAGAACGAGTACCGAGTGCAATATGATTTGAGAATACAAAAGAATACGAGAAGCACTCGTGGTGAGTGCAATATGATGAGCTTTAAGAAAAGCCTAGAAAATACTAGATCATGTGAGCTTAAACTAGATATTGAGATGCCATTAATACTTAATTAGGGACGAGGGTTAGATCTAACGGGTACGGCCGAGCCCCACTCATGGTCCTTATGTGACCTCTTGAGTGCTTCGGTGTCCCAGTCGAGGGAAATCGACATAGTCGAGGTTAATCGACACAGTCGAGGGTAATCGACACAGTCGAGGGAAATTGACGCAGTCGAGGTTAATCGACACAGTCGAGGGTAATCGACACAGTAAAGGAGCCAACACTAATGCTCCATATGCTCACATGCCTTAAAGGAGCCAACACTAATGCTCCATATGTCCTCACATGCCTTAATGTCCTTGTATAAACAATCATTTAAAATGTGGGGTACACAAGAACACTTGAATGATACTTGAGTACGTGGGGTACTCAAGAAAACGGGAATTATACTTGAGTACGTGGGGTACTCAAGAAAGACTTGAATTATACATGACACATACTATGTTTTCATACAAAGTATAAAAACGTGAAATACAAAAAAGCATGAACTCGCTCAACTTTATGTTGATGTTTTCCAAAATTACATGTATTTCAGGTGACAGGATGGATCTTGGGCGCAAGTGTCATAACTAGAAGTAGACTACAAGTTTAGATGTCATCCACTTTTGTTGAATTGTAACCTTGTCAAAGGTCGTGTTTTGAAAACTTAAATAACAAGTGTTTGTAATACTCAAATTTTCATAAATGGATGAACATCGTTTTGATCATGTAGTTGTTTATTACGATTGAATGCAATGATAACAAGCTAGTCACACATCATACGCTTCCGCAAAAGACGGGGTGTGACACGTAATGTACGATAAGGGCATTTGTACAGTACTCTTTACCTATATATATATATATATCAGAGAGGGTGGTAGTAAAAAATGAGAAAATAAACTAAAAATAAGCTAAGAATGCTTACAATGATGATGGAGATATGCACAGCGGATGATGATGGATGAGAGTATGCACAGTAGAGTAGAGAGTTGCAGAAAGAGATTTTTTTTTATGTAGGTTGGAATATAATATGAAGAACTGGAGAAAATCTGGGATGTTAAGGGATTGGAGCTAAAGAGATGTGGAGAAAGTTTAGTGTGCCATATGAAGTGAAATATTATTGCTCGTAATGGTTATTCGTGCTTTCAACAATATACAACTGCCATATATATAGGCGAAAATAAAGAACACGCATCTATGCTAAACAAATAAGTCAAAAAGCCTAGGCTATAAAGAAAAGCAACCGCATAAAGCTTAAAAAGAAACAAAATTAAGTGTTGAAAATGTTTGCCCTTTGTCGACCACTATCTGTGTATAATTGAGATTAAAAACGTCATTGCTCACGTCATGGTTTTTGTCTTCTGTCTTGTATCGTCACTGCTTACAATATCTTCTAGAAATCTCTGTGTGTGCTGTCTATAGACTGTGGACTAGAACAATCTTCCAAGTTATTTCTTTCTTTGTCTTCTAGGTTGATAATGTGCTGTAACTGTAAGGTGTCTCCTTCCCCCGCAAAGGGTAGAAGCATTCTCCAAACTGGTTTTGTGTAGACTTGTATGTAATGTCCTTCACCTACCAAATGATAATTCCTTCATGGATAATAATCAGGAAGTTCTGGGGTTTCCTGATATTTTTTGATAAACTGTGTAAAATTATCTGGAATTTTTTCATCTGAATGACTTAACCAAGGTAGAGTTGAAAACTCTATATCAGTTTTTGTCATTGATGTCTGTAGATGATATTGATGACATATGTTACTTTTATGTTCAATGAAAATCCTTTTTTCTTGCTGGTCTGTATGTGTATGCATCTGTATAAGGGAATGAGGATATTATTTTACAACCAATGATCGAAGTCGTTGATCTGATTGCCATATTTCCTGCAATTAGAATGACCTTTTCTCCAAGCTGGTTGAGAAGATCTTCTGCCTTTCTGTCTAACTTTATTTCCAAATAATCAATCATACCATGATGATAAAATTGAATTATTTGCTCATTTGTCAACTTTGTAGGATGGTGTATTTGAAGCAATAGAAGACCAGTTCCGTCTCCTTTTTCATCCGTTCTTTCTACCACTTTGAATCCTTGCTGTTCACTGTCAAATTTGAATGCCATGTCTACCAACTGTTGCTGTAAATTGTGCAGAATTAAAGGAAACTCTGCACAAACTTTCTGTGACACAAGATTCTCAAATTCTGGGAATCTTTCAGTAACTGGTTTTAGGTATTGCTGCCAAGGTGTATCAAGAATCCTAGTCCTGAAACACTCAAAAGTCCTGTGTACATCTGTTTTGTCTTTATTTTCTTTTTTCTCAAGCCTCTGTAATAACTGTGTATTTTTTGCTTCTAATAAACCCATTTTTTGTTTTAACAAGCTATTTTTAATTCTCAATTGTATATCTTGTGCATTTTTTGTTTTTTCTTCAAGCTGTGTTTTTAATGTAGAAATAATTTCTTGTTGAGCTTTAATGTAATGCTCAGGATTTGTTTTTGCCATGTCAGAAAAACTTTTAACTTCTTCAGGTTCTATGTAAATACTTTGTAAACCAAAATCTTCTCTTGCTGCTTTAAGAGCTTCAGCAAAGCTTGTATAACCTTTCCAAAATGCTCCTCCTACACAAGTTATATGTTTTACAATTGTCTCCCATTTGTTAAAAATTCCAGTTTTTGTACCTCTAAATATAACATAATGTGTGTAATTTGGTCTCTGTTTAAACTGTCTTTCAGGAGTTTTTGAACTTTGTTCCTGAAAGTAAATGCTTAAAGCATTTAAAACCTGTACTTTGAATGATGAAGCTTGTGGCATGGTTTGAATATGCCATAAATTGTCTAATAAACATTGCTGTTTATCTGTTAGTTTCATTCCCATAATAGGACGAAACTTCTTTTCAGCGTCATTGCATATCTGTAGAGCATATGTTCCAAATTCAATCACCGGCTTGGGTGAGAAGTTTGTATACAACGGGCATTTGCCAGCTGCCTTTGATTGCTGTTGTGTATAAAACTGTCTTGTCATTATCTGTGGTAATGATCTGTGAGGAGAACTGTATATCTTTTCTATTGACTGTAAATACGCTTGTTGAATTTTTTTCTTCATCTGATGAAGAATTCTCCTGTTGCTTTTGTTTTGGGTGTATAAGCTTTAACTTCTCTTTATCGTTTTTCCTGTCCATCTAAAACAAACCATTTGTTTATATTTCGAGATAACATATCAGCTATCCCATTATTTTTTCCTTTAATATGTTCAAAATTTATAAAATATCCATTTCCTTGTATAGTATTTTGTAAATTAACCCATCTAGTTCTATTTACCTTTTTACTTTGATCATTTTTTACAAACTTAACTATTGCTTCACAGTCAGTTCTTACTGTAAATTCTTTATTAAGAAAAATCTTAAACTTTTCTAATGAATAAATTAATGCCTGTATTTCAAAATCAATTGTAGTCCAATTTGTTTTGTTTTGAAAATTACCACTTGAATAAGCGCAAATTTTCTCTTCTTCCTTGGGACTGTATTTGTTTGGTTTACATAGAAGGACTGCTCCCCATCCTTCTTTGCATCCATCTGTTTCAATAATTATATAATCTGTAACTAATGGTAATTCTAATGGTTTTATGTTTTTAACTGTTTTTTTTTTAATTTCTTTAACTAGTTTAATATCTTCTTGGTTAAAATACCTTTGACCGTTTTTAGTAGTTTTACTATATAATGGTCCAACCAATTTTGACAAGTTTGGTATGAATTTTCTAGCATAATTTACTAGACCTAAAAAGGCTTGTATTTGTTTTAAATTTTCAAAATTTTCAGGAAAATTTAAAATTTTTGTAGAAATATGTGGTTGTAATTCTATTTTTCCATTTCCAATTTCTAATCCTAAAAAAGAAAATTTTCTTTTAAAAAGTTCCATTTTTCTTTTTGAAACTACTATACCATTTTTCTTTATTTCTTCAAAAACCTGTTGTAGGTGTTTCTCATGTTCCTGCACTGTATTACTTGCAACTAAAATATCAACATTGTATACTACGCAAAAATTAAATTTTAAAAATATACTGTCCATAAATCTTTGAAAAATCGAAGGTGCATTTTTTAGTCCAAAACTAAGGACATTCCATTCATATTGCCCTTCTGAACATGTAAAAGCTGTCCATGGTTTAAAACTTTCTTCTAATTTTAACTGATTATATCCTGATTTTAAATCAAATTTTGAAAATACTTTTTTATTTTGTATAAGATTTAACAAACTGTCTTTGTTAGGAATATTATATCCATCATCTATTGTATTATCATTTAATCTTTTATAATTATAAACTATTCTAGCTTTTCCTCTTTTTATTTCACTGTGATTTCTTACTAAAAAAGCTGTAGATCTATGAGGGCTTTCTGATTTTCTAATTAATCCTTGATTTACCATTTCAGGGATTTGTTTTTTAAACTCTTCTTTATCTAATGGGCTATATTCTATATTAGTTGTTCTAATTACTATATCAGGATTTTTTAATTTAAATTTACAAACATATTTTACACTTGATTTTGTTATATCTTCTCTAATATATCCTATTTTTTCTAAATGTAATATCATAGGATGGTTTACACTTTTTGTAATGTCTTGTCCTTTCTCTATTTCATGACTTAAAAAATCTATTAAAAGTTTTAATGATTCATTTTCTATAAACTGTTTTCTGTTTTGTGTTTTTAAAAAGTCAAAATTCCCTTTATCCCCTCTTTTTTGAACAATTTGTGTTGTATTCATATACCTTAGAGTTGGTATTGTGTATAATTGTTTACTTAATGTTATAAAATTTCTTGTAATTGTAACAGCACCATTTAATCCTAATATAAAATTTAATCCTATTATAAAATCTTTTGATTTATATATATATATATATATATATGTGTGTGTGTGTGTGTGTGTGTGTGTGTATGTATGTATGTATAGATGTGTGTGTTAGGAGAGAGGAGAGAGGCCCGTGAAGATCGGCTGGTGGGAGCCGAAGTTGCCGAGCCGGAAAAGTGGGGGGCGGTGTGGGGGACCGGCGCCGGGCCAAGCCGGGCCTCAGCCGGCCCCCATACCCACTAGTCTAAATGGGAAGTTGTAAACTTTTCCCCTAAGCAATAATATCATGCCATGTGAACTTCCCTATACACTCCCCATTTTGCATTTAAACACTAAGGTGCTCCCCACATGGAGAGTGGTAAACAACTTTTAAAAAAAAAAAAAAAAAAAGATAAATTTGTGATTGGTTGGAAGAGAGTGAGGCCCACCATTAACCCCCCCTCTCTCTCTCCTCTATCTCTTCTCTTCCCGCATTGGTGAGTAGTCACCGTGGAATCACCAGACCGAACATCACAAGGGTGTCGGCGGCACCATGCCCGCTCGGTGAACTCCTCCTCGCACAAACTTACCAAACCCGCCCTGTCAACCCTTATATTTGAACGATTGAAATTAGTTTTAGTGAAAAGAAAATAGTGGAAGGGCATAAAAGGAATCTTAGTGTCTGTTTGGTATGGGGTAATAGAATGGATGGGCGAATGGAATGGACGAGGTAATGGAATGTACAACAGAATGTAATGGATCATTCCATTCCATTGTGATTTTTGGTTACTCATATGTGAATATAATGAATCATTACTTTATACAATTTGATAGAAAAAGAAAAGACGAAGTAACGAAACATAATTGTATTAAAAACGATAAAATATAACTGCCTGAATAATAATAATAATAATAGTATATTAATATAAATTAATAACCAAACATGTTTCTTTTCATTCCATAGAATGATCCATTCCATTTCAACTTCTTTTCCTTCATAGCAAACACTATCTTACATATATTGACTCTTTTTCCACATGCAAGACACATGTCAAGTTCCCCCATCAATTTAAAAAGTTCATAACTTTCTCAAACGACATTTAAAAAAAAAATCACCATAATAACGAGTGTTTATTTTATATTTAATATGAGTATGATCTTGGTATATAAAAAAACATTTTTACTGAGTTTTCTTTGCATTGTGTTAGAAGGTTCCGGTCAATGTGTTTCAACTCAGTTTTGGTCGTTATGTTTTACTAGGGTTTCTATACATTATGTTATTATCAAAACTTATAACACAATGTTAATATGGGTTCTATCCATTGCGTTTTTATCAAAGCCTAGAACACAATAAAGATGGTGTTATATTTGGCTTTTCTATACATTGCGTTATTGGTTCCGATTATTGTGTTTTTCAACTGGGTGAGTTTTCTATACATTCTGTTATAGGTTCTAGTCATTATGTTTAGTTTGCTATTCATTGTGTCTTAATCTGTTGTCTATTGTGCTTTTTTTGTTGTCCATCGTGTTTTAATTTGTTTTTCATTGTGTTTTTTGTGTGTTGTTCATTGTGTTTTTAGTTGTTGTCCATTGTGTTTTAGTCAGTTGTTCATTTTGTCTTTTACCAGTTGTCATCAATTGTGTCTTTTATCTGCTATCATCAGTTGCGTATTTAGTCTATTTTCCATTGTGTTTTAATCTGTTGTCCATTGTCTGTTTTATCTATTATCATCGATTTTGTTTTTAGTTTAATATTCATTGTGTTTTACGTTATGTCTATTGTGTAATATGCAACTGGGTTTTCAATTTTTTTTACATGTATAACAACAGGGTACTTATATTAAAGGTAAAAAGACGCTTGATTTTATGGTATATTTTTTTAAAACAAATGACGTATAAAAAAGTTTCGAACATCAAAAAAATGGGGGGGGGGGGGGGAGGATAGGATGTGCATGTTTCTAGACATGTGACTTGCATGTGTTTTTCAGTTGGACAAAATTACACATCTTACTTGATTCCTCAATGGACATTTGTCATTCTATAGTGATCTCTCAGAGCATTCACAATTGATCCTGTATTCCTATCTTTACAATTATACTAAAAATCCCTAATTTTTTTCTATTCTTTTCAAGTAAATAATACTTTTGTTACACTTTTATCATTACATTTTCTCCCTCCTCCACTCATAACCATTTTCAAAAATATTAAAAAAAATATATAGAGGCTAACCAGTGTTTTCATTAAATACTATAACTCAATTTTATAGTTAAGATCCGTCTATTTCTATTATTGAAATAAAACCCCTTTGTTAAAACAAAAAAAAAAAAAAAAAACTTCTCTTTTACAGCAGTATTTTGTACTTTTTATTTTTCCACTTACAATTAGACTAAGTGTAGTGTCTTAAGAGCCACATACATCTCATCATTAAATGATGCTAATCACCATTAGGTTACAGACTATGGTATAAAGCTCTTAGGGGTTTTATCACGCCACCTCAGCGTCACATCATCGCCACGTCACACAGGGGGGCTTTAAAGCCTCATCCTTTAACTTGCATGCAATGGTTTAAAGCCCCCATCATCATTATCTAATTATTAATTTTATTTATATATTTTATTTTCTTAATTTATATGCCAATTTTAATAACTATAATATATAAAAAAAATAATTTCATTAAAATAAAATAAAACATTACAAAGTCCTAAAAAATGCAAAGTTAAAAAATAAAGTACTAGAAAATAAAAACTACATATATTTCGCTCTAATTTATGCCTTACGAGCCTCCAAAATTACTCAGTTCTCATCTGCTAGTTGTGAAAAGTCTTTCACGAGAAATTCTATATCTTTCTAGAATTGTTTCTCCATTTTTAGTTCTTGCTCTTTTTCCTTCATCGAGAGAAGCTTGTTGAGTCTATTGTTGAACTAGTCCAACCTTGACGTGCCATCCGATGGCGTTGAAGAAGACGTGTCTCGTGCTGTTGCCTTACTTCTATCCCTACCATTTGGTCGTCGTAGCTCTTGCGGTTGTTCAAATTCTTCGAAGTCGTCGTTTAGATTAATAGTAGTACGAGCATCGGAGTCGGATGGTTCGATAGCGGATGTTGATTTGGACCGTTTTGACCTATGGGCAGTTGGGTCAAACGGCGGTACAAGATGCCACTTGGGAGATTTGCGAAGCAGATCCCATGAAGGTATTATCGTAAACGCATGCCCATGATGCAATCTATAGTCGTTGTGGGCGGCGGTCATAACGTCCACGTCGCTCGAACCGCTTCTTCTACTAAGAGTGTTGACGAAATTATTATGTATGTTGTTGAAATTGCTAATCTTGGTCCGCATTGCGGTCCACTTGCCAGAAAAAGAGTCGGCCATACGATATTCACCAAGACCCATTGCGGCGAAAAACTTCTCACGTATATGCCTCCAAAATACGTTTACATCTTGGTCGTTTCCTATATAAATGTATAATTATAAAAATATATTTACAAAAGTATTTAAAAAAGTTTATGGAGAGAAAGTTTACCAAAAATCTCATCTTCTGACACGTCGAGCCATGCTTGTGACAATGCAAGTTCTTCCTTAGGCGTCCACTATTCGACCGTCTTAAGAGCACGTGCTTCGCTCTCACCCTTCTTACGATGCCTTCTCGATCATCCACCTTTTGAGGAAGTGGGCTGGGTTTCAGGTTCGGTTTAGGTTTCGGGTACGGTTTCGGTTTCGGGTGTGTTTTGGGTTTGGGGGATTTTTTTTGGGGAAAAAATGGGAGTTGGGAATAATATCCGTTAAAAACCCGGAATCGGTGGCGTGGTCGGATGAGGGAAGTTGGGGTGCTAGGTGCCATCAGATAAAATCCAAGTTCACCCGTTCGCGGGTCTCTTCCATAACGGTCTTCTTGCTCGTTGTTGGGATTGTTTGGTGCACTTTGCCAAAGCGAATGGTTGGGATCCCACACATTTTAGTTGTTGGGAAACATTGTGTGATTATGAAAAAAAAGTGTAAAGATTTTGGATAAAGAGTAGAGGAAGAACAGATGAAAAATATAGAAAAGGGGTAGGGTATTTATAGGCAAATTCTAAATTTTAAACTTAATTTTTTTTAAAGTTACCGTTGATCGACGGATAGTTGACCAACATTCCCTCGATCCCTTCAATCTTGCTCGTTAGCACGGTGGTGGAAGGCCTATACCCCCCCCCCCCTTTAAAGCCGACGGGATGGTGGATAGCGCCTTGGGATGCCATAAATGTTGAGGTGACGGGGTGACGTTAAGCCACACCCTGTGGCCTTAGGGGACACCAACGAAAGGGGCGATGTGGCTTTCATGGGCGTGTGAGAGATGGGTCAAACTTTGATTACTATTATTATTTTTTGTTTTGAGCGGATCAAATGCTATCATATGAATAATCTTTATTTATTTTTTTAGTTAAACACTACACACTTTTTATGTGATTACTGATTAGCTAGTTGAACAGTGACGTGACAAGAAATTATTTCACTTTATAATTAAACTACTATATATAGTCTTGAACTCGTACCATTTGATGGAGACAAATACCATACCAATAGATCACTAGGAAACGAGTAGAAAATTATATGTATAAATGCATATTCGAACTCTATTTTCTTATCCATTCAAAAAATAAGATCTTTATATTTTCGTTTTTAAACAAAATAACTAAAGTTAAACCTAAGAATTTTCTTTGTGTGTAAACTGTTTGTCCTACACGGACATGTTCTTATGTTCTCTTCTGCAACTTTATGTTCAGAACTATAAGAATCGCTTAAACTATTTGTATTTATTGCATTACGATTTAATACAAAATAATGTATAGATGGTTACAGGGGCGGATCTACGTGGGTGTCAGGGGTTGCTCGGGATACCCCTCAACTTTCTTGGCGAAGTGTAGTTTTCGTTTTTATTATCGTTTTATTTATAGGAGATACATTTGAGAAAATACTAGGATACCCCTGTATGTAAATGAAGATATAATGAGATGAAATAATATATTACAACGGAAACGAAAATTCCCGGCTGACGGAAAGTTGCAGCGGCAGAGATAAAAAAAATTGTAGAAGATGAAGTTATATATTAATTAATAACTAGTAATTAGACCCGCGCGCGTTGCGGCGCGGGTACATTGCAAATATCGAACGATTTAGTCCAAGCATTGTGTGATGCGTACACCATATGAATACGCGCGTTTTGACATATTCGAGCTAGTACAATCACCATTATCTATATATAGAGAATGGGATAGATTCATTAAGTGTACAACCCGTTTTTCAAGAAGTAAACATAGTTAACAAAAAAGTTGCCTAATAAACTAACACAATAGCGAATAGACAACTAAACAGAACAACAAAGCAAATACAAAACATATTTCGGACTAACCTAAGTGGATGATAGCAGCTAAAAACCTGAAACATCAATGCAAAAATCATTAGTATAGAGCATTCAGTAGATGTTTATACACAGAATCGTAAGACAAGTATAAAATGACGAAATGAAAGACATAGATTCAACTGTAGTGTTAGTGATCAGATTATGAATTTTACCTAATCAATGGCTTTGACATGGTAGGACCCGAAGTTGTATCCCATGTTAGATTTCAGTTAAAAGTTATGTTATACATTGGATGATCGATGCGGTAATAGCAACAGTGTTAAGCAGATCCAAACACCATAACCAAGTTATTAAATTAATACTACAACGACAAAAAAGTTTTTGTATCAGTATACACCATCAAGCAAAATATGTATTTCACCATGTTCTTGATACACGTGTAACATATCACTCAAGAGCAGGGGCGGACTTACTTGAGAGCCTGGGTGGGTGGGTGGGCGCACCCCTTAAAAAGATTTTTTTAGTGTATTTTTTAGGTTAAAATCCCGATCGCACCCCTTGAAATTTTGATTGAACCCCTCATTCGCAACCCTAGAAAATAATTCCTATGTCCGCCACTGCTCAAGAGTAAATATGATCAGTAATAATATTATGTCTCTTGCTAACACTATTTCATGCCCGTTTATTTAGTTTATCAAAGTTGAGTATATGGAAAAATATTTACAATTTGGAAGCGGATCCTAAACAGATAAATCGTTCGTGTTCCGGGAGACCAGATTCTTACCTGGTTAGATAGATATATTGGTGATAGTCCATTATGCATAGGTTGTATAGTGCATGTAATCACTATAAATGCACTGAACATCAACGTTCGTATTATGAGAAGTCTTGTGTGCACTGGAGACATCACTGAAAGGCCTTACAGGTATCAAAACAAAACGTTTGATAAAAGATAAAAGTTTCTTTCATGCGTAAACACAAATAGTTGGCGTGCATGTTATAATCCAAAACATGAACGGCCAAAACCATAACAAACATTCATTCACTACTAACAATTCAACAACTAACCAGTTGTCGTGCAAGCTGTAATCCAATCCATCAAAGAATTACAAAAATAAAAGACGCTTGAGTCAAGCAAATAAACAAACAGTGGGAGTGCATACACTGACCCAATCCACTAAAGGCAAAATCGAGATATTTCAACTCTCATACATCAGAAAACGTTCAATTACAACCCACCCCCAACAAACAAATTAAGAAAGGACTAAAAAAAAAAATCAAGAACATACCTCTGGCTAAACCAACAAAACGAAAAAGAAAAGCGGCAAAAAACACATTCTGTGCGATCGAACGAAGAAGAAGAAGCGGATGAGCGGGAATTTGAAGCAATTCGTTGGGTCAAATTCGAGCATCCGTTAATCATCTTCTTCAATTATGAATCACAGACCTTATGGAGTAAGAGAAACAGAGGCCAAGGGACTAAAATGTATCATAGTAGTTGGACTAATTGTTTTGAGCCCTAGTTTGATTATTTGAGCATATTTGAAGATGAGGGTTTGGTTTGTTATATTCGTGCAGGAGGAAGAAGAAGGGGAGGCAAAGCTGGTGGGAAACCCACCGACTTTGTCTTTTAAAAGAGTATATACTAATCGCATTGGAATTGTAAAAGGAAGCACACGTTGCAAAAGTAAAAAGTAAATGTCATGTCAACAGTCAAACTTTACTTAATGTTTAAACATTTATTTTATTTAATTAATTGTAAGCATTTTTTTGTTTGTTTTATTGTTTTGATACTTTGTTTACTTATCGTTTTATTGTTTTGATACTTTTTTTGCTTATCATTTTATTAACTATTATTTAAATTATTTTTTTCTTTCTTAAAATTAGGAAACGTACAACAAGTCACAAATTTCTATTCTATTAATTATTTTACATATTTTTATTTTATTACTTGTATAGTATAGTATTTAATTTTGAGTTACATATTTTTATTTTATTACTTGTATTGTATGGTATTTAGTTAATTTATTATTTATTAAATTGTTAATTTCATTTAATTTATTTGGAGCTTACTACTTCTAACATCCTGTTTATTCGTTGTTATTTGTTAATGTCTTTTATTTTATTTGGAGCTTACTACTTATAACAACTTTTTTATTCGTTATTTTTTAAACATGTAAATGATTAGATAACATTTTTCGTCATGTAAAAATATTTTTTTTTCAAAATTATTTAGTAATAAGAAACCTTATACACTAACAAATTTACTAAATTTGTGATGAATTATTAGTACATATCAGAAATACAAAAACTTATGCTAGGACCCAACATGAACTGAGTCGAAAAGTTTAATGTCCGCTTGTATGAAATTGGCGCAATTAAAAACCAGTGACTCCATACAAATAAAATACTGCATCCGTCATCGAGTGTACGTTAAAAAAATGGTTTCTTTGTTTAATGAACGTACAGGAAAAAAATTAGGGATATCCCTGTATTTTGTTCTAGTTCCGCCACCGGATGATTATCTTATTCATCACGCTTTAAGTAAAAACGTACAAATACATTATGCATTCGTGTAGTTCTCATGTCTTTTTTTTCAAATGAATGCCCCTCTTGCCCTATATTTGACTTTTATTTCATCAATTCAAAAATCAACATTCTTATATTTCTATGTTTGAAAAAAAAACAGCTATTAAACCAAAGAAACTTCTATGTGTAAACGATCTTCCTTAGATTTGACTTTATTTTTTCTTACTAAATCAACAAAAATTAAAATTATAAATTTGGGACCTCCGTAGAATAGCCTAATGGAATCACATTAGGCTAAGACTAAAGGGTATGGGGGCCGGCTAGCCCCGGCTTGGACCGGCGCCGGTCCCCCACACCGCCCCCCTCAGGCCCAAATGGCTCCCCACAGCCGATTCAGCCGGCCTCTCTCCTCTCTCCTTATCACACATACATCTATACATACATACATACATATATATATATATATATAAAGGGGTTCATCCCCCGGGAAAGGAAACACTAAAAAGTGAATTTTGCCTAAGTAGCCTAAGAAGGATTGTAATGATGACATGTGACACTCCTAATAAGTAGGAATGAAGGGCATTTTGGTCCTTATAAATAGGAGTGAAAATGACATGTGGCACCCTTTTTGTTTTTTAAAAATACAAAAAAAATCTAGTACAAAAAAATCTAGCACAAAAAATCTAGTACAAAAAAATATAGCACAAAAAATCTAGTACAAAAAATCTAGTACAAAAAAATATAGCACAAAAAATCTAGTACAAAAAATATAGCACAAAAAAATTTAGCAAAAAAATGTAGTACAAAAAAATCCAGCACAAAAAATTGAGAAAAAAAAAATTTAAGACAAAAAAAATCAGCACAAAAATATAGTACAAAAATCCAGCACAAAAAATGTTATACAACATAGAAATACAACACATTTTAGTGGGTTTTTTGAGTCTTCATATTTTATATAGCAATATGGTACTCAAATTAAAGATAAAAAGACGCTTGATTTTATGGTGAAATTTTTATGAAAAAATAATGTCGTATAAAAAAGTTATGAACGTTTAAAAAATGAGGGTGAAATATGCATGTGCCTTGCATGTGGAGAGAGAAAGTCCATAAATAGGATTTTCCCAAGATACCCTTGCACTCCTCCTTTCTCATACCCTTTCATCTTAACCATTGATTTAAAAAATGAATGGTTAAGATTCCTTCTTAGGCTACTTAGGCAAAATCCACTTTTTAGTGGATCCTTCCCCTTCATCCCCCACCCCCTAGGTTCATCCCCCACAAGCCGAGCCTACGTGGCGGCTCATCCCCTCCAAGCCCATCCTCACCATACTTTTTAGTATAAGAAATCTAACTTTTTTATAAACATAAAGGACTTAATTAGCGAACTAGTGCAAACTAGTGCAAAAAAGATACATTGAACCTGGACATCCTTATTTTACCCTATAAAAAAAACCGCGACCGTATCTAAATCAAATCAGCCAACAAACCGAAATATTTCCTTCTTTCATAACCAATCAACGCAAAGCATTGCGCGGTTCTGTCGGAACAAAACCACCGAAGACGATGTCGCAGGAGGAGGTGTTGAGAAGGAGGAACGATGAACTAGAGAGAGAATTGAAAAGGAGTCTAGAGAGAGAAGAGAAAATGAAGATGGAGTTGCAGAAGACGTGGGAGCGGCTGCGCGTGGCGGAGGACGCGGAGGAGCGTCTGTGTTCTCAGCTGGGAGAGCTTGAAGCTGAGGGTGTGGATCAGGCGCGTGCTTACAGAGAGCGTCTGGTAACGTTGATGGAACAGCTTTCAGTTGCTCAAAAGATAATCGAATCGGCTTCTGTTAAGACGTCATGAACGGGTTTATATGTGTTTATGTTTTGAAAGGACATATACAGAATGTAAATTTGATCTCCTTGGCTACGAAGGTGTGTAAAACATTATTTTTTTCATGTGAGATTAGGGTTTGGGCTTTGGTGTAAAAATATATATATATAATCACCAGATTATATTGGTGTTAAAAAAGTTTGTTGTGTTTCCTTTTTTTAACGTTAAATTTATTTTATTTTCTGCTGTTGTGGAACTTAAATCCAAAACTTCTCTTTCAGAGGTGTTTTAAAGACTTCACATCTTCCAGTTGATCATCACCACCCCATTGGTTATGGTGTTTCCTTGGAAAAGAAAAGAAGTATATTGTGTGCATTGATTTAAGTCTTAATTGTTCTTGAGCTTTTGTTTGTGAGGGAGTAATTTGTTAATCAAATTAGGGTTTTGATTTATACTGATCAAAATTAGGGTTTTGATTTATACTGATTTTTTTGAAAGACGAAATTTAATTAACCACACACTAGACAGCAAGGAGCTAGCCAAAAGAAGTTATATGGAATGGAATAAACTCTAAATTCACCAGAATAGTTTCTTGGATCATTTCCTTAATTAGGAATGTTTGAAAATCTACCGGATCATTATCTTGCTTTAACAAGATTACACTGACTTCTTCATCTTCAAACGCAATCCATCTCTAAATGTTTAAACATTTATTTTATTTAATTAATTGTAAGCATTTTTTTGTTTGTTTTATTGTTTTGATACTTTGTTTACTTATCGTTTTATTGTTTTGATACTTTTTTTGCTTATCATTTTATTAACTATTATTTAAATTATTTTTTTCTTTCTTAAAATTCGGAAACGTACAACAAGTCCCAAATTTCTATTCTATTAATTATTTTACATATTTTTATTTTATTACTTGTATAGTATAGTATTTAATTTTGAGTTACATATTTCTATTTTATTACCTGTATTGTATAGTATTTAGTTAATTTATTATATATTAAATTGTTAATTTTTTTTAATTTATTTGGAGCTTACTACTTCTAACATCCTGTTTATTCGTTGTTATTTGTTAATTTCTTTTATTTTATTTGAAGCTTACTACTTATAACAACTTTTTTATTCGTTATTTTTTAAACATGTAAATGATTAGATAACATTTTTCGTCATGTAAAAATAATTTTTTTTTTCAAAATTATTTAGTAATAAGAAACCTTATACACTAACAAATTTACTAAATTTGTGATGAATTATTAGTACATATCAGAAATACAAAAACTTATGCTAGGACCCAACATGAACCGAGTCGAAAAGTTTTATGTCCGCTTGTATGAAATTGGAGCAATTAAAAACCAGTGACTCCATACAAATAAAATACTGCATCCGTCATCGAGTGTACGTTAAAAAAATGGTTTCTTTGTTTTATGAATGTACAGGAAAAAAATTAGGGATATCCCTGTATTTTGTTCTAGTTCCGCCACTGGATGGTTATCTTATTCATCACGCTTTTAAGTAAAAACGTACAAATACATTATGCATTCGTGTAGTTCTCATGTCTTTTTTTCAAATGCCCCTCTTGCCCTATATTTGACTTTTATTTCATCAATTCAAAAATCAACATTCTTATATTTCTATGTTTGAAAAAAAAAACAGCTATTAAACCAAAGAAACTTCTATGTATAAACGACACTACTAGAAAACTAGGCAGTTGCGACCAAAATTTGCGACCACGGTAAGGCGGTCGCAAAGTTAGCAACCGGGTTTGTGACCAAAATCAAAACAGTTCCAAAATTAAAGACCAATCCAGATTCGCTCGCAAAACAGTCGCAAATTTTGTAACCACAATTTTACAGTCGCAAAATAGTTGAATAGTGGTCGGAAAAAGGTCGCAAATACAAGAAATACATAAAAAAGCAAAAGTTGCGACCATCTAAAGCGGTTGCAAATACGAGAAATGTAAACAAAAAACAAAAGTTGCGACTACCTAGAGCGGTTGCAAATACGAGAATATCTAACGTACAAAATTATATACAAAACACTAAAAAACTATCACAAGGCGCACACAATTATTAAAAAAAATAAAAACAAATTTATAATTAATTTGGAAAATATTAATTTCGAAGAACAATAATAAATTGAATAACATAGAATAAATAAAATACAAAAAGTTACTGAAATTACGAAACGGATAATTGAAATGCACAATTTTAATTTTAATCCAATATATACAAAATAAAGAGTACAAACGCCGTTCCATCTTAACTTCACGATTTCAATAAACCCTAAAAACCGCTCCGTCTTTACCTCCGCTCATGATTCGATTACTCAGCTCGTTGATTCTGGTACAAATTCCGCTATTGATTCGATTACTCCGCTCGTCTCTCTCGTTGATACACATTTGTTGATTCATGATGAGCTTAATCGATAACTCTAATTCGTTGATTTGTCTCTCTGGTTGATACAGATTCGTTGATTTTGTCAGAGACAATCGTTCATTAATCAAGGTACTCATCTCTCTAATTCTACTTAATCGATGATTTCAGATATGTGTGTTAAATGTATGTATGTTTCTGATTCGAGCCCTTCAAAAGCTATATTGCTCATAATATTGAAGAATCTGTTCTATCAAACGAATTATGATAGTAAAATTACTGTTATTAGTTCGTAATCTAATTAATCTCTATGAAGTTGAAGTATTTATACGATTAAGCTCTGATTGTTTATAAAAACTACGAACATTTGTTGTTATACTACGGAATTTATCATACCTAAGGAATTTGTGTTACGAGCGGATTAATTATGCTAATTTTTCAAACTCACGTAATGGCGACGGAAGAACCTGATTGTTGCTACGGAGCCTGCTGCGGCGGAAGAACTTCCTCCAGCTGAAACGGAGGCTAAGGATACGAAAGTGAAGAAGACAAAGAAAGCTTCTACTCCATGAAAACCTAAAAAACCTGCTCTGCATCCTCCGTACTTTGAGGTATGAATAGTTTATTACGGTTCGGTTTTTTGACTTGATTTTGTTGTTCGACTGAATAATTGCTCTGAATTTATTGTTCGAGTGAATAATCGCTCTGAATTTTTTGTTCGATTACATAATTGCTCTAATTTTGTTGTTCAACTGAATAATTGTTGTAGTTTTGTTGTTCAATTGAACAATTGCTTTGAAGACGAATCTGTTCATCGAATATTTTCATGAACTGATATAAGTGCCATGGAGGTGTAATCTAGGGATAATTTTAAGATTTTGACATTTAGAAAGTTTTTGTTTATACAAACTTACTCATGCTTTTAATGATTAGTCGATGAAAAAGCGAGAATATACAAGAGGTCGACATTTAGGTTGCAGGTGTGTGATGTTTATATAACATGAACGTCATATGGAGCTTTTGTAGTTGTGTTGATGAAGAATGGAGCAACATCTTAGAGTAGCATGCTACTTTGGTCAATAAAATAGAAGCAGGCAAGCATCTTCTCATGAGGGGAGATTGAAAAGTCATATGCTAGTACTGCTACTTTATTTTTATTATCACAATTAATATTGCTGTGCTACTCATAAGTTTAGTTTCTATATCTATATCTATTGATGAAATATTTGCGATGATATGCTCTAAAGAAACCCAAATAAGCTTTATATGTCAACATTAGTGCCCTATAGTAGGGAACAGAGAAGCTTTGATCTTTATGACTTTATTTTCTTGTCAAAAATGGCATGTCCTTCTCATCGTTTATGGTAAAGTCAACTCTTGACCTTGTTAAAAGTGTATCACGTGTCACATTTTGAAGTTGTATGGTGTGAGCCGAGTTTCAAATGAAAGCTTGTGCTTCTTGGCATATCTTTACTCATTAGTATCTCTAGGAACATGTTTCAAAAAACATTGCTGATCTTTCCATTCAGGTAACTGTTATTAGTATCTCTTTCTTTCTTAGGTGTTATGGCTGCCTTATATACTTGTGTCTTTATTGCTACAAAATTGACATATAAAAGTTTATGAAAGACAATTTGAGTAGTTTTTGTTTAACGCTTCTCAAGGTTGATATGGTGTGGACTGTATTACTTGGCGACCCAAGCTGGCTATCGTATCAAAGCTGGACTTTCTCGTTACGATACTGGAAATAATTTCATGTCTCAGGTTTTGCATGCTTACTTATAATGTCTAGTTTTCTACTCTATCATATCAACCACCAAGTTTAATAAAGCGATATGTTAATTCATCCTATTTATTTAACAAGTACTTAGTTTCATAATAACTAACTCATTAATATTCGAAGGACAATGTTGTTCGACTTATACGACCTTTCTCTTATGGAATTAAATGCATTTTGTAACTGTCACCCTGTTCGACTCATAAGAAAAGAGGAGTAGGGCCCTTTGGTTTAAGAGTTGCCAATCTGGGAACAGGTAATCAACGAGTTACAAATTTTAGTCCTATGTTGTTTTGGTTTGAAATATTAAAATTTATACAAGCATTCATTCATAACGTCAGTTATGGACTCAAGTATAATGATTGACAACAAAACAATTTGTATATATTTCAAATTACAGCTGAGGAAATGGGCCAAATCTTGAATTGTTTCGTTGTCAGTTGTTATACCTGCCCCTCAACTGATAATTTGGGGTTGGACGATGGGCGGGTTGGGTGACAGGGCAAAACGAGTCCTGGTTGAAACAGGTCCTTTTAGTGTGGGTCAAATGGGTCGGATCAGATTTGCTCACTAAATGCTTTTTTTGTCCATTTTATACACTTTATATAAATAATTGGTGACATAATTATGATTATAAAAACAAAGTCATTACAATAATAATCTACGTCTGTGATCCACCCAGGTGATTATACAGTCTAATTAAACAAAGTGAAGCAAGTACTAATGTCTTACAGTAAAAATGTGTTATTAGCTTAATCAAGCTTGGAACATTACATATACATTATTGTGTGTTGTTTCTGCAATTCTGCAGCAACAAACTGTTGGTTAATTCTTTCTTTGAGATTATATCATTGTTATTAACTATTTTTTAAATATATCTTGCTTTTTTACAGGTTATAACAAATGAGTCTTTTGGATGCACAGGTAGAACTCTTCAAATGTAACCCAAGTTGGTTAATCTTTTGTTTTTATCATCATTCATGCACCCCATGTACTTGTTGAGTACTGATAATTTACGTCACTTTTATAGGCGGCGTGGGTGGCCCAACTGTCAACCTTTTCAGTCAAAATATACCAGAAAAAGTTGGAACAAGTGGCGAGCATAGGGTTAGTGATACTCAAGGACATTCTCACACACAAGTTAAGGAATATCAATCCCAGATAAGCTGAGTTTCGTAACTTGGATGGCAAACATTGAAGCAATTTAAAAGCTAGGTCTCGAAATGTCAATAATTGTATGTATTATGTTAGGATAACATGGGTCGTTGATGTGTTAATTTGCAAATTATAAGTGAAATGTTTTATATAATTTTGAAAATTTGATAAATGCATGGATTCTAAAAATATAAAACATTGTTAGCAGGTTTAAAATGAAAAACGGCTAAAAAAACCATTTTGCGACCTCAAAAAGGTCGGAAGTTTGTAGAAAGCAGGAAGTCGCCAAACAGTTGCAAATTGTAAAAAGCAAGCGGTCGCAAAACCAGTCGCAACAAGACCCTCTCACATAATCAAAGAAACAGTCGCAAAATTTGCGACCCCTCTTTTGGTCGCATATACTGATCGCAAAAGTATTGTAGCGGTCGCAACTTGGTTGCAATAGGGCAATTGAGACGTGTGTTTTTCCGACCGTATGTTTGGTTACAGAACAGTCGCAACAGGGCAATTGCGATCGTTTTGCAACCGTAAATGCGGTCGCAAATACCCATTTTTCTAGTAGTGCGATCTTCCTTAGATTTGACTTTATTTTTTCTTACTAAATCAACAAAAATTAAAATTATAAATTTGGGTAGCCTAATGGAATCACAAAGATATGCACAAAAACTATATGGCTAAGAAATCTAACTTTTTATAAACATAAAGGACTTAAATAGCGAACTAGTGCAAAAAACGTACATTGAACCTGGACATCCTTATTTTACCCTATAAAAAAACCGCGACCGTATCTAAATCAAATCAGCCAACAAACCAAAATCTTTCCTTTCATAACAAATCAACGCAAAGCATTGCGGTTCTGTCGGAACAAAACCACATGGCGGAGGAGGAGGAGGTGTTGAGAAGGAGGAACGAGGAACTAGAGAGAGAATTGAAAAGGAGTCTAGAGAGAGAAGAGAAGATGAAGATGGAGTTGCAGAAGACGTGGGAGCGGCTGCGCGTGGCGGAGGACGCGGAGGAGCGTCTGTGTTCTCAGCTGGGAGAGCTTGAAGCTGAGGGTGTGGATCAGGCGCGTGCTTACAGAGAGCGTCTGGTAACGTTGATGGAACAGCTTTCAGTTGCTCAAAAGATAATCGAATCGGCTTCTGTTAAGACGTCATGAACGGGTTTATATGTGTTTATGTTTTGAAAGGACATATACAGAATGTAATTTGATCTCGTTGGCTACCAAGGTGTGTAAAACATTATTTTTTTTTATGTGAGATTAGGGTTTGGGTTTTGGTGTAAAAAAATATATAAAATTACCGGATTATATTGGTGTTAAAAAAGTTTATTGTGTTTCCTTTTTTTAACGTCGAATTTCTTTTATTTTCTGTTGTTTGTGAAACTTGAACCAAAACTTCTTTTTCAAAGGATCAAGGGCGAAGTATAGAAGGGGTGGGAGGGGCGCCCAACCCCCCGAACTTTTCACTCAGTAGTGTTATTTATGTAGTTTTCGTATAGAAATTTTTGGGTATATACGTTTTCGACCCCCAGTTCTATAGAAATTTTTGGGTATATACGTTTTCGACCCCCGCCCCCGGTCTTTCGGGTCAAGCTTCGCCACTGCAATGGATCACCACCACCCCATTGGTTATGGTGTTTCCTTGGAAAAGAAAAAAAAAGAAGTATATTGTGTGCATTGATTTAAGCATTAGTTGTTCTTGAGCTTTTGTTTGTGAGCAGGGGCGAAGCTTAATGGGGGCGCGGGGGGGGGGGGGGACGTCCGCCCCCCGGGATTTTTCGCTCAGTAGTGTTATATATGTAGTTTTCGTATAGAAATTTGTGGGTATATACGTTTTCACCCCCCGGTTCTATAGAAATTTTTGGGTATATATGTTTTCACTCCCCGGCCGAAAAATCCAAGCTTCGCCACTGTTTGTGAGGAGTAATTTGTTAATCAAAATTAGGGTTTTGATTTATACTGATTTTTTTTGAAAGACGAAATTTAATTAACCACACACTAGCAAGGAGCTAGCCAAAAGAAGTTATATGGAATGGAATAAACTCTAAATTCACCAGAATAGTTTCTTGGATCATTTCCTTAATTAGGAGTGTTTGAAAATCTACCGGATCATTATCTTGCTTTAACAAGATTACACTGACTTCTTCATCTTCAAACGCAATCCATCTCTAATTTGGTTTTCGATTTATGAAAAAAAAATATTGTTGTTATTCTTCATCATTTCACTAGTTTGAATCTTAAATTTGGTTAGAGATTTGATTTAAAATTTGGCTTTGGTTTGTTAGTGTGAATATGGACATTTGATTTTTGTTTGTATATGACCATTTAGTTTGATAGTGTTGAAACTTGAAAGTCACACCTTCATCCATGTGTTTTGAAGACTAATGGGAAAGGGTGCAGAAGACCATGATCGTAGATGGTGGGAATATGGTGACCGGTGATGGACGTTAGCGGACAGTCATTAGTTTGTTTTTTCTTTTTTCTTTTTGCGAAAAGCTTCTTGTCATTTTTAAAAATTAAGGTAAAACACAAGTGCACATCGATCATAGGATCAAAAGCTTGCTAACTTTACAAACATTAAAATGATATAATTAATTTATGAAACGTGATGCGTGTAATTTACTCTAATATATAATAGTATATATAATAGTATATTAATATAATATGCTTAGTTAAGCATCCGGAGATTTTCTGCTTCAGCTTAGAAAGTCATCACCACAAATATATGGAAACAAAATCACCTAAATGGGGAAAGGGATGTAGGCATATAATTTATATATATTTCATATTTCTTTTCACTTCTTTATTTATTTATGCTATACTTTTTTTTGGTCAAGTGTGAACTTTACAACTTTGTAGTTCCTAAATAATGGTTCAGTTTTTATTACAACTTTGTAGTTGCTAAATAACGGTTCAGTATTTATTTAAGGTAAATTACATTTTTCATCCTTTATATTTGTATTAGATAGCCTTTAACTTTAATAATTACAGTCATAATTCTTTATTTGAAAAATTCAGTATATCTTTCGTCCTTTAACACTAACAAGGTTAAAATTTTCAGTTAAGTATGGCATGTGATGAAGGTAGATCGGTAATTTTACCTTTTTATTAAAAAAATAATAAACAAAACACTAAGCAATATGTTAAAACCCAAGCCTCACATTCAAATCCCCTCGTCTCCACCACAACTCTGGCACGACCACCACCATAGCCGCCACACCACCACAACCATAATCTACAAGTTCGATTTGGATCTGTATAAGTTTGTTGAATTAACATGTTAATTCGGTGATGCAAGATCGAGTTCACCGGAAAACTAGAGAAACAAAGCTCCGGTCATGGTGGTTATGGATGTACGACACCACGCAGTTGAACACCGTGTTAGTGAATTCGGTTGAATTTGGTTTTAATTTAGTTGATTTTAGGTCTTCCATGGTTATGAATTTGGAACATGCATGAAATTAGGGTTTGTTGGATGAGAAAATGAGGGAATGTGATTGTGGGATGAGGGTTGGAATATGGGAGGTAGAATTAGGGGTTTTTCAAGTTGTGCAGTAATTTTTTTTATACATATGTTCCACACTTTAAAAACTGGTTTTCTTGTTCATTGTTGTTGAACTTCTGGCATGGATTTTAAGGAGCTGAGTCAACTCAGCATTACCTATTTGCTTTGTACCATGGGTTATTATATAAAATGTGTTGTTATTATTAGAAACATAATAATAAATTTTATATTTGTTCGGAATCTAGTATTTGGGTGTTACAAGAGACCCGTTACATGATCAACATCTTATGTTTAGTGGTTGGGAAGTATTTCTAGTGGAGTTTATGCGATGTTCATGTGCCTTAGGTGTTTATTTTGCTGGCAGTCACAGGCAAGGGCGGACCTAGTATGAAGCCAGGGTGGGCGGGCGCACCCCCTGAAAAAAAAATTTAGTGTATTTTATAAGGTAAAATTCTCCCCGCACCCCTTGAAAATTTGGTTAAACCCCTTATCCGCACCCCTTGAACCCTTGAAAATTTGGTTAAACCCCTTATCCGCACCCCATGAAAATTTTTTCTGGGTCCGCCACTCACAGGTGGTGCTCCCCATCATCACCGTACTTAGGGCTTCATCTCGTTTCACTTCAGATCCAAACAAATCAAAACCCCCTATCAAAATCTACAACCTTTTGTTTTATTTCTGGTTGTTTCAGGGAATCACTTGATTCAGATCAGAACGTTGGACCTGGGTTTCTTGATTCTTGAAGGCTTTGATACATTAACACCGTTTGAGTCCATTAAGGAGGCCACGACCTGATTCGGTGGTGTCGGGTTCTGGAAGTTAGAGAGAGAATGGAATTTAGAGAGAGAAAGGGTGATCTAGTAATGGTGGTTGTTGCTGGGTGGGGGTGGGTTTGATTGTGGTGTTTGTTGGTTTAGGCGAGAGAGAGTTCAAAGTGTGTGTGTGTGAGAGAGAGAAAAATTTAAATTAACTAAGTTATTTGGATGAACTAGTTAGAAAGAAATGGGAAGTTTGAGATAAATGAACACACACCGCGCCATTTATATGCTTCCGCTCATCGAGTTCAAAAAGGGGTGTTAGTGTCTTTTGTTGATGGATGTTTTAATGTGATGTAAATGTTACAACTTTTATTTCTTTTGGAAACTTGTCATAGATTTTAGTTTGAATGATGGTTGTTAAAAATAAGGAAACGCTAATAGTACGAATGGGTCATCCCCAAATTTTGTTAAATTAGTAGGTTGATATTATTATATTCGAATATGGAATAAGGGCGTTTCAAGTTGGTATCAGAGCGAAGGTTTGAGGGATTCAAGCTGCGTTTGGTCGGCTTGAACTCAAACCGGAGGCTCTCGTGAAGCGTGTGTGTTCATTCCAGGAAACCGGGCAAGAAAGGAGGTACGCAAATGTTTTAATTTTCCGTAGTTATCTTAGTTAGTGGAATTTTAGTAGTCGGGGAACCGGGGTACTGGTAATATGTTTCATGTTTGATAAGAAGCGAATCAGAGTAAACTTTTCCGGTCGGGTGCTTGAAACGGGTCAAGGAGGCTGATTAATGCAAAACAGCAGCGTTGGAATAATAGGGAGGGCGTCGCTGACGCGGCAGATGGCCGTCGCCGACGCCGCTTGGACAAACTGGGAGTCCTGACGCCGTATTTCGCTGTCGACGCAACTTCTTTGTGACAACCCAAACTTTCAAGGTTAGTGTTTCTTGTTTTCTTGACCTCTAGCTCGTATGATTACGTTTCATGTCATGTATTGAACCATGTGTATACTCTGTCAACCATGGACTGATTATGAGAAGTCGTATTTACTGTAAGTTAGTACATGATGTTGGACGTGGAGCTTATAAATCCAGTCGCACATCCTTATACGACCACACACTTTTGAGTCTTTGGGTTGCTCATGAATTCCGGCTAGAACCCCCATCATATGAGTTCGGCTAGCAGACCAAACAAAGCCCAAAGATGTAACACCCTTGTTATTATTTTAAGGTTTTCGTATAGTTTACGGAAATAAACATGTAATTATGATTACATGTACTTTGAAAAATACGGTTAATTTAAAACTTTTACAAATGAAGGTTTATATACATCGTAATGAATTTGAGTTCGTCGTTTAAAAGTTACGACGAAATATCGTGCGGAAGCTTTTAACTTTATCGTGTTCGGTTCCTCATCGAGCTTGATCTTCATCCGGGCACTCTTGGCAATCCTATGATCAAAACCAACTTAAAAGTTAGTTTCGATAGTTAAATAACAAGTTTAAACAAGTTATATGGGTCAAACAAACAAAATTAAACATTTTTGGAATTCAGGGGGGGCTAGACGCCCCACCTAGCCCCCTTTTTGACAGCAAGCTATTTATTTGTTGTTGTATAATTCCTAGCCAACCCAAGTTTCACGAAAACGGACATAACTCATTCGTTATTGATTCGTTTTACACGATTCTTTTTCCTACGCGTTCGTAATTTAATTCTCCATTACATGGAGTTAAAATTCAACATCCGAATTCACAAAAATTTAGATTTCAAGCTCTCGGCTTGATATTCAACTATGACACTTTAGACCCGTTCATGCTTTTACCAAACTAATTTGTTATTTTCCTTCAAAATCCCATGGTCATCATGTTATATCCGTTTACTAATTTTCAAGATTTAACTTTACGGGTTCCTTAAGAAGTTTTAACCCGTTATGCATATATACTCGTTTTGACCCGTTACGAGTATTTTACATTTTAGACTTAAATCATGCTTCTATTGGTTTACATCCTATCACCATTTTTATACGAATTCCAATGACTCAATTTAACAAGACGCTTATTTCAAAATAACTCTTTAAAGGTTGTTTACCCTATTTAACCCTCAAGGGCTTTTTGGTCAATTTTAGCCCTTCATTTGCGCGACGAAGGACTTCCGATATTATTTGACCAAAATATCACTTTTAGCAATAATTTTAAACATGCGTACCTGACTCGGGTCATAAGATTGACCCGTTTAAATACCTTTCGCTATTAATATCTAGTTAATAGCAATGCTAACCATGTGTTAGTTCCTGTGATCACAAAACTCAACAAGCAACCATCAAATATTATTGACAAATGGTGTTAACAACACCATTTGACCCGTTTAGTCTAAATGACCAATTGTCATTATAAGATTGCACTTAACTACCATTTCACCCCCTTTAACCTATCCCGGTTTACTTTTTGAAATTATCCAACTTGAAAGTCGTTTCCTGTTTTATTTGACCCATTATGACTTATGCCAAATGGTGTCGTTTTAAATCATTTTATTTATTCACCATTTCACCATTTTTACCCCTTTCTACCATAATTTATGGTTTCTACCATTTTCACTTGTTCCGACTAGCATTATATCGCGCCGGAACATCATGTTTCATTTACTTAATATAAATCGTATTCCATTTTCACAAATAAGCATTTTGTAATAAAAGTAAAAAGGGCGTAAGCTTAACTTACCTCGTATCCGAGCTACGCTTTTCTTTTCCTTGTTGATTCGTTTGACCCGTTTCTTCCCAAGCCTCCACCTTGCTCGTTAAGTGTCAAACTATCGTCATCATTCAAAGGTGGTTAGATTAGTCATTAATAATCATGACTTTTCCACCTTACGTATTTTCTATGTCGAAACTACCGTTCGACCTTATTATTTATTAATTCAACTTATCAAAAGTTAACTACTTTTGATCACATGATTTACACAACTAAGTCTAGATTAACTTTATGCTTTGAACCCTTATCGGTTCATACTTCGCACAATTTGTCATATTATTCAATTACATGTTTCTTTCAAAATTTCAACATATTAGTGTTCGTTTAGACATTTTAGCGAACACCTTGTGGGCATGATTTTCATACTTTCATAAATCAAGTTTCTCAACTAGTTATTTGCCAAGTTTCAACATCATTCACAATTTTTTTTATATCTAACATACATAACAACCCTAGATTCACTTCATGAAATTCAAACAACACTCATCTCATAATCAAAATTCTAGTGTTCTTCCTAAACCTACAAAACCCATTTAACAACTAAGTGGGTGATTAGGAAGTTCATAATCATGAGCACAAATTCATAAATTTATTGACTAGGGTTTGTTCCTAAACATGGATTCATCCTAGTTTGACCCAAATATCAATCATTAAAGCTTGAATTTCGATTTTCATAAATTCATCAAGAATCTCAACTTCTTAAATATAAAAAATTTGACATACCTCATGATCCCCTAAGCTTGGTGATCGTTTTTATGTGTTCATGCATCGATTTAGGGCCTGAATTGAGCTCCAATTTTGTAGATTCTTGAAGAACTAGGGTTTGCTCCATGGGAGCTCCCTCCTGGTCGATCTCCACACACACCTATGTGTGTGTTTTCATTTTTTTATAAATGTTACTAGGTGTAGGGCCCGTGTGACCACACGGGTAGCTTTAACAACCATCGAAATAGATTATAATACATCATTTAAATTGTTTGTATTTAGTTACATATCTTTATAAAACAATTTTAAAGGCAATATGTGTTAGGACATAAAAATTTTATTACTATGTTACGAAAAAATTATTAGTTCATGTTTGATATAGAAATTAGCTAACTAATTGATAATATGTTGTCTAAAATGAAAACATGACCTAAAATTAGCTAAAAATTATCAGATGTTATAACCACTTTAAAGGGGAAAGTCTAATGCAAACAGCTGCTTATGATGAATCCACTGATGTGAACCAGTTTTAGCTCTTATTATATGTTCCTCTTTAACCACTGTTACATATAACTACTGCTAGCTAAACACTGATACTATTACAATAGACAAGTAAACAACTGTTTCTTCATTCCACTGCTTCAGTCCAAGCAGGGCTTCGGTCTTTAGCAGCACTTGACTTAGGGCAGTAGATTAAATAGCAGCACTTTGTCTTCAGCAGTTGTTGTACACAAGTAGTACTTAATGGACAACAGTTGTAGTATACAAATAGTGGATGAGGGCCATCAGATGTTATAACCACTTTAAAGGGGAAAGTCTAATGCAAACAGCTGCTTATGATGAATCACATTCTGTTCCAAACCAAGTAATTAAAAATATATAGATTCATAGATTCATTTACGTCATATATCAGTTAAAAGATTCATTTTGTTTTAATATATATAGATTCTTTAACCTTTGAGAGCATTTTTGCAAGATATTCAGAACCCATTCTTGAAGCCAGATGCTTGTATTCTCTGCTGGTAGAAAAGTATTCTCTTTCTTTACGTCTAGCAGAAACCATATCAACCCTTTTATTAATATCTTGTTGTGAACGGTTAACAATCCCGACCCATTGGAACTTTAGCCGATAAGATTTTCCTTCTAAAATCTAAAACTCAAGAAGATATGAATTTGTATGAAAATCAAACCCCCTTAAAGTATTGTACCATCGTTCTAGAATAGTTTACATATTATTTGAGAGCCGATTAACTTATGTCAACTGCATCGGTACCCTTATCCATCAAGTCAATCTTGGTCAACACTTCAATAGTTCTTTCACCTAAACAGGCATTTCAAGCTCATAAATATAAATTTTATAATAATTTAACTATGTTTGAGAATTTGCACAAAACCGAAATGCATTTGGGTACCTGTGGGGTGTACCTCACGCGACATTTTAATTGCATCTGATGTAGCAAGATCTTGATTAGCAGGTGATATTGCCAAGATAATACAGTTCGGCTGCATCAAGAAAATCTCATTAAACGAATGAAACCAATGGTTATATACTCATTGTTTTAGCAACTGAATTTATAATCCACCTTTTGAATGTAAGCACGAACCATATTCTCAATATCTTGCACAATCCCTTTAGACTGACCATCTATATTCATTCAAGATTTTCAATTAAAATTAGCTTAATATTTTATTTCAAGTCACTTGAATTTTTTTTATATGTACTTACCAACTGCGACTTTTGTAAGGCCAGGAAGGTCAACCAAAGTCAAGTTGACCACTGTCAAGATAAAGGAATTCATCAAAATTCTTTCTAAATTATGTATAGGCCTGTGTTATGTAAATATACGTTGCAACAATGTTGAATGTTTTTTTTTTCTTCAAGATTTTGATAAAATAAATAAAGATAATATGACATATGGACAAACCTGATCCTCTTGGCAAGAAGTCTTTGCCAACAACGCTTTCCAAAACCAAAGATTTCCCTGAACTCTAACAATATTAAACAACAAATTAAGTCATTATTAACAATTTATAAAATAACTGGAAAAAGAAAAAACCGTGACTAAAATGTACCGGTAGGACATGGTTGGGGAAAATGACAACGGTCGCTCGATTAAATACGGTTTTCCAATCATCGATCAGCTGAAATTGGCCATTTGATACATAGTTTTTGTAACGGGTAGCGAGTGTTTTTTCATGAACGGTCCATATAAGCGGTAAAGATTTAAACGGTTCCTGTAAAAGGCTGTAGTAACTAAATTCAATAAGTTTATGTAATAATATGATCATGAAATCATGAAATGATCAAATTTGGTCAACTTACCCTGAAACGACATCTTTTGCTTCAAGAAAATTCACAAGTATGGCATCGTAGCTGCAAAGTTCATATGTGTAACGGTAAATGAACAGATCAAATAGAGATTAAATTAAGATCTTAAATTAAAAGCCATCATATTTTATTTCGGTAAAGCAAACATACTTTAGCCAATCGATTATAATCTTCGAATCACCGCTAGCTTCCACTATATTGACCGGAACTCCAATATTTTTCCATACGGTATGCACAGGACCGTCTTCAAGTGAGTAAACCTACACAACATTAAGTGTAATTTGAACTACATTACTATTGTTTTACATGCATTTTCATGCTTAGTTTCTTAAATATATTCTAAACATTCTCATTCAAAGCCATATCAAAGCTTTCTAACCAGTAATCATAACCATTAAGGCAGCCCGAATTACCCTAAACAGCAAACTTACATCAATTTCATAACCAATTGCTCTCAAAGCAGCTGCAACAGAGACCATTAACACTTGTTGTGGATCAACCAACAGATCTGTAAACACCTACATAATTCAACTAATAATTAATTAAACATTAAAACTAAAATGTACTCAAATCCAATTAACCAAATTCCATAATGGGTATGATTGTTACTTCAAAATAGTTAAAGAAATTAATAAAAAATATTACTAAAAAAAACTCACAAAAGCTAGCTGAGGCTTTCTTGAACCTCCAAATGACAAATTCTTAAGATTTTTTTTATTATCTTCTTGGAATTTAAGCAAAAGCCTTGTGGGTTCAAACTTAACACCTTCACCAAAATCCAATCCACTGATTTCTTGAAACAAACTCTTGAAATCACCTTCAAAGTTGTCATCTTTTTGTATCAACAAACTCTTGAACTCCAATCCACTGATCCTCTTAGCAAGAAGTCTTTGCCAACAACGCTTTCCAAAACCGAAGATTTCCCTGAACTCTAACAATATTAAACAACAAATTAAGTCAATATTAACAATTTATAAAATAACTGGAAAAAGAAAAAACCGTGACTAAAATGTACCGGTAGGACATGGTTGGGGAAAATGACAACGGTCGCTCGATTAAATACGGTTTTCCAATCATCGGTCAGCTGAAATTGGCCATCTGATACATAGTTTTTGTAACGGGTAGCGAGTGTTTTTTCATGAACGGTCCATATAAGCGGTAAAGATTTAAACGGTTCCTGTAAAAGGCTGTAGTAACTAAATTCATTAAGTTTATGTAATAATATGATCATGAAATCATGAAATGATCAAATTTGGTCAACAGTCAACTTACCCTGAAACGACATCTTTTGCTTCAAGAGAATTCACAAGTATGGCATCGTAGCTGCAAAGTTCATATGTGTAACGGTAAATGAACAGATCAAATAGAGATTAAATTAAGATCTTAAATTAAAAGCCATCATATTTTATTTCGGTAAAGCAAACATGCTTTAGCCAATCGATTATAATCTTCGAATCACCGCTAGCTTCCACTATATTGACCGGAACTCCAATATTTTTCCATACGGTATGCACAGGACCGTCTTCAAGTGAGTAAACCTACACAACATTAAGTGTAATTTGAACTACATTACTATTGTTTTACATGCATTTTCATGCTTAGTTTCTTAAATATATTCTAAACATTCTCATTCAAAGCCATATCAAAGCTTTCTAACCAGTAATCATAACCATTAAGGCAGCCCGAATTACCCTAAACATCAAACTTACCTCAATTTCATAACCAATTGCTCTAAAAGCAGCTGCAACAGAGACCATTAACACTTGCTGTGGATCAACCAACGGATCTGCAAACACCTACATAATTCAACTAATAATTAATTAAACATTAAAACTAAAATGTACCCAAATCCAATTAACCAAATTCCATAATGGGTATGATTGTTACTTCAAAATAGTTAAAGAAATTAATAAAAATATTACTAAAAAAACTCACAAAAGCTAGCTGAGGCTTTCTTGAACCTCCAAATGACAAATTCTTAAGATTTTTTTATTATCTTCTTGGAATTTAAGCAAAAGCCTTGTGGGTTCAAACTTAACACCTTCACCAAAATCCAATCCACTGATTTCTTGAAACAAACTCTAGAAATCTCCTTCAAAGTTGTCATCTTTTTGTATCAACAAACTCTTGAACTCCAATCCACTGATCCTCTTGGCAAGAAGTCTTTGCCAACAACGCTTTCCAAAACCGAAGATTTCCCTGAACTCTAACAATATTAAACAACAAATTAAGTCAATATTAACAATTTATAAAATATAAAGAATCTTTAATGGATAATACCTACAATTTATCATATAAAGAAGCAAATTCAACTTGCTAAACATAAACATTTAAAAAAAATGAAAGATGGGTGTTTAATTATCATTCAAACTTAACTCAAAAGATTAATATCATTCAAATCCTTAATGCTATACATTGTCACCTAGCAATAAGCAATTAAAATTAAACATCAAAAAGTTATATGATGAACGACTACCCTTTGTTTTTAAAATCAGATCAATCTTTTAAATTTCAAGAGTAGAACTGATTACCCTGTTACAAAAAAAACCAATAATTGATTACCTGTTAAGAAGAACAAAACCGGTTACTCTGTGCAAAAACTTGAAGAAATCCTAATAAAAAATCAAGAACAGAATCGATTACCTTGTTACGAAGAAGAACACAACTAATTCTCTGTTAAGAAGAACATAACCAATTACCCTGTTTCTAAGAAACGATCGTAAATTAGGGTTAAGTTATAGTGAAGTACCGGATTGCAGTGGACGGCTGGTGTATAGATGGTTCCGCCATTGGATATTCCAGCAGCCGACGAGAGTTGAATTGCTCACTGAAATGGTACCGGCGATTCATGGGCGATTTGATGTGTTAATCGGTTGAATTTGAGAGAGAGAGAGGAAAGTTTTAGAGAGAGAGAGAGTTGAGAGTTGAATTGCTCACTGAAATTATTGAGAGAGAGATTATAATCAGTTGTTTGAATTTGAAATTTAAAATACCCGCTTTTTTTCAACTCCCCTTTACATTAACATTTTAAATTGTTGAAATATAGTTTATTTATTATTTATATCTAAATATACCAAATGGAATTATGACATCAGCACTGACACTTAGCATACCTTAGAAATTGACACATAGGCAGATTTACATCAGCCCATTTTCTCTTATTATAGATAGTATAGATAGTTAAAACATTTTCCAATTTAACCACCTTTAGCCCCTCATGTTTTGGTTGTTATTAAGTAGGCTATAACCTACGTATTTCTAGTAACATTCTCTCTTACTAACTAGGTTAATTATTCCTAGTTAACTTAATGGGTTCGGGAAGTCATAACCCGTTTTATTTTAAGTCCCGTTAACTTGGGGTTTTTACATACTTTGTTTTTCTCAAAGTATTTATCCTCCTTTTAATTAATATCAGGTTTATTTATTTAAATCCTAATTTTTTTTACCGGGTTAATTTTTACCACTAACGGTATTTTACTCATTTTCACTATTAACGTGATTTGATTACCAAACCCGTTTTTGGGGTGTTACAAGTCTACCCCCCTTAAAGAGGTTTCGTCCCCGAAACCTTATTTACGTAGTTCATTGGTTTAATCAAACGAACCTAGTTTCGTTTTCAAGGCTCCCGTTTCTTTGGTCAAAAGTTTTCATGTATACTGACGCGTACGTCTTTCATGTGTAAGGCCTCGCGGGCCGTTACTTACAGCTTATAACCCTTTATCTTTATTGACTGAGTTGTCACTTGACCACTTAGTCTCGTTAGTCTTTTAACAGGTTTATCCCGCGCTTGTGTTATATTAACAAGCGCTTGTATTTGTTATGACGCTTTCTTAACTTTGAATAGTTTTACCGGCTAGACTAATTAGTCGCCGTCACTTCATACCCCGTAACCCACGTTACAACGTGATCATTTTCTATATTTCTTTTCTTGTCCGTGAGCGTGTCACGTCACGTTTAAGTTTAATTCAACTTTTCTTTATCATACTTCTTTTCGAATGTATCGTCTCGCACCTATCGATGTTAAGACCCATACTCTTTGATATTTGTTATTTCCGAATTCGTCTTATAGTATTCATATTTGTTAAAACGTTATTTCTTACTAAAACTGAATTTTAGTTTAACGTTTTTCTCTTTAACTATGTCAATTACTCATATCAAGGAAATTGACAACCCATAATTTATTATTTTCCGTTCTCGTTTTACGCGGGGAATCGTAACAAGTTCTCTCACCTTACACTATTGACCCATAGGTTCCTTCACTTAACCTCGTAGGCTATTTCCTTAAGCTTTCACCTCTTTAAGGCGAGGCCCTTATGATCCCTTTGCTTCAATTCATGACCTGTGGGTCATTTTGGCCCCGTAGACCTTTACACTAATTAATATCCCGTAGGTTATGATGATCCCGTAAATCATCTTTTATTCGAGTCTTTATTCAAATGTGTATACGTTTATATACGCATATGGCGTTAAGGCACCCCTTTTTATGTTTAGAATTATTCACTTTTACTTTTTGGATTTCGTTTGACCTTGACCGTAGTCTAAGGCTACATTGTTTTCTTTCGAATTATCTTTCCGACTTCGTGACTTCTAACGTCAATTACACGTCGGTTTGCCCTACACTTACCGTTACCCGGTTCTTACCTATACTTCTTTACGTCCCATTACCCAGGTTCTTTTATTTTAATGTTTTTAACGCCTATAACTCCTTTACATAGGTTGATTAATATTTCGCACTTTTATTTATTCGGTTCGCGCTTACTTACTTTAGCAAGTGTCATCCTTTATTAAATTCGTTTGACTTGTTCATGTGAAAATTCATCAGTTACGAATGTCAAACTTCAGTCTTTGTTCGACCCGTTCAGCTTTAAGATAGTTGAACATAATTTATCAAAATTTCTATTTGCAGTATCTTATCGTCCTTTAGTCATGACCCAAAACCCGAGTCTTTTTGACTTTCCATACGCGTTCCTGTTTCTTAGTCTACGCATGCGTTTAATTCCTTACCCATCAACCGGGTGTTTTACCGAAATCGTTATCATTGCACCCCTTCCGGTATGCATTAAGACTTCGTTTCGATTTACTTGGTCATCTTAGCGAAATCCGTCGCTTTTATTCGACCATGTCTTTTATTCTTTACGTGACCACCATTGGCGGCCTTATTAATTATGAGTGAGGATTATCATCGTTATCCTTGCTTTACTACGACTAAAGTTAACAACCTTGATTATCTTTTTCGTGTGGGCAACACCTTTGTTTTTATGACCCGGCGGATCATCTATACTTTGGTTTTAGTTGCCCATTTTGTTCACCATGGCCCTTTTGTCCAAGATGACTTATTTTTCGTGAATTTTCTTTTGATCATTCATTTATATCATCATTTACATTAATCCTTGTCACTTCTTTCGAGCTCATTATCCTAATGTAATACGCTTCCGTCACCCGGCTGTGCGTTTACATTATTATCAATTATTTTGTTCATTTGTTTCATTTGGGTACTTTTTAATTTGTCCCATTCACCCCGTCCTTACTACATCGGATGTAAATATGTCCATCATAGAAAGTTCATGGTACCACGTGTTCACTACTTACTTGGCCAGAGTAAGCGATCAACACCTGGCATACATGACCTTTTTATAATTTTCACATTACACCCCATGTAAGTAATAGCTCTACTTATTTTTCTTGGAAATAATATCCTTGATAGGTATTCTATTCAGGTTTTTCCAAGTTTTTAATCTACATATGCAACGGTCAGTCTCTACGTATCTGTTGCATATTACTATTCGTGCAATAAATTTAAAATGTGCACCTGTAAAGCTTGCCCTAACGGCTTTCCTTGCTATTCACCTTACTCGCGACTGTTACGCGATTTAGGTCCTTGGTGAGTACGCTCTGCTTGTCATACTTCGGACCGTTCCTCCAGTCATATCCGAGATTTGTTACACTCTCGCTATCTTCAGATGCGAGTTTCTTTCAACTAAAACATTTACAAGGGTTAGTAATATCGGCCTCAGTAATCGCCCGTATTATAATACAAGGCTTTTCTACTATACACGTCAACGCGCGTAATCTCGTCAACTATTTTTATCATTTAATTAAGGTAACGTGTATTAAATGATAACTCTATGTGTTATTTAACACACTTTAATCATGTTAACCATTTATATACATATAACTTACCGGATTTGCGATCAAGCCTCGAACCGAACACGCTTTACTCTTTAACCGTGAGCTCTGATTACCAACTTGTAACACCCTTGTTATTATTTTAAGGCTTTCGTATAGTTTACGGAAATAAACATGTAATTATGATTACATGTACTTTGAAAAACACGGTTAATTTAAAACTTTTACAAATGAAGGTTTATATACATCGTAATGAATTTGAGTTCGCCGTTTAAAAGTTACGAAGAAATATCGTGCGGAAGCTTTTAACTTTATCGAGTTCGGTTCCTCATCGAGCTTGATCTTCATCCGGGCACTCTTGGCAATCCTATGATCAAAACCAACTTAAAAGTTAGTTTCGATAGTTAAATAACAAGTTTAAACAAGTTATATGGGTCAAACAAACAAAATTAAACATTTTTGGAATTCAGGGGGGGGGGGCTAGACGCCCCACCTAGCCCCCTTTTTGACAGCAAGCTATTTATTTGTTGCTGTATAATTCCTAGCCAACCCAAGTTTCACGAAAACAGACATAACTCATTCGTTATTGATCCGTTTTACACGATTCTTTTTCCTACGCGTTCGTAATTTAATTCTCCATCACATGGAGTTAAAATCCAACATCCGAATTCACAAAAAAATAGATTTCAAGCTCTCGGCTTGATATTCAACTATGACACTTTTGACCCGTTCATGCTTTTACCAAACTAATTTGTTATTTTCCTTCAAAATCCCATGGTCATCATGTTATATCCGTTTACTAATTTTCAAGATTTAACTTTACGGGTTCCTTAAGAAGTTTTAACCCGTTATGCATATATACTCGTTTTGACCCGTTACGAGTATTTTACATTTTAGACTTAAATCATGCTTCAATTGGTTTACATCCTATCACCATTTTTATACGAATTCCAAGGACTCAATTTAACAAGACGCTTATTTCAAAACAACTCTTTAAAGGTTGTTTACCCTATTTAACCCTCAAGGGCTTTTTGGTCAATTTTAGCCCTTCATTTGCGCGACGAAGGACTTCCGATATTATTTGACCAAAATATTGCTTTTAGCTATAATTTTAAACATGCGTACTTGACTCGGGTCATAAGATTGACCTGTTTAAATACCTTTCGCTATTAATATCTAGTTAATAGCAATGCTAACCATGTGTTAGTTCCTGTGATCACAAAACTCAACAAGCAACCATCAAATATTATTGACAAATGGTGTTAACAACACCATTTTACCCGTTTAGTCAAAATGACCAATTGTCATTATAAGATGGCACTTAATTACCATTTCACCCCCTTTAACCTATCCCGGTTTACTTTTTGAAATCATCCAACTTGAAAGTCGTTTCCTGTTTTATTTGACCCATTATGACTTATGCCAAATGGTGTCGTTTTAAATCCTTTTATCTATTCGTTAACCCATGTCCGGATTACCATTTCACCATTTTTACCCCTTTCTACCATAATTTATGGTTTCTACCATTTTCACTTGTTCCGACTAGCATTATATCGCGCCGGAACATCATGTTTCATTTACTTAATATAAATCGTATTCCATTTTCACAAATAAGCATTTTGTAATAAAAGTAAAAAGGGCGTAAGCTTAACTTACCTCGTATCCGAGCTACGCTTTTTCTTTTCCTTCTTGATTCGTTTGACCCGTTTCTTCCCAAGCCTCCACCTTGCTCGTTAAGTGTCAAACTATCGTCATCATTCAAAGGTGGTTAGATTAGTCATTAATAATCACGACTTTTCCACCTTACGTATTTTCTATGTCGAAACTACCGTTCGACCTTATTATTTATTAATTCAACTTATCAAAAGTTAACTACTTTTGATCACATGATTTACATAATTAAGTCTAGATTAACTTTATACTTTGAACCCTTATCGGTTCATACTTCTCACAATTTGTCATATTATTCGATTACACGTTTCTTTCAAAATTTCAACATATTAGTGTTCATTTAGACATTTTAGCGAACACCTTGTGGGCATGATTTTCATACTTTCATAAATCAAGTTTCTCAACTAGTTATTTCCCAAGTTTCAACATCATTCACAATTTTTTTTATATCTAACATACATAACAACCCTAGATTCACTTCATGAAATTCAAACAACACCCATCTCATAATCAAAATTCTAGTGTTCTTCCTCAACCTACAAAACCCATTTAACAACTAAGTGGGTGATTAGGAAGTTCATAATCATGAGCACAAATTCATAAATTTATTGACTGGGGTTTGTTCCTAAACATGGATTCATCCTAGTTTGACCAAAATATCAATCATTAAAGCTTGAATTTCGATTTTCATAAATTCATCAAGAATCTCAACTTCTTAAATATAAAAAATTTGACATACCTCATGATCCCCTAAGCTTGGTGATCGTTTTTATGTGTTCATGCATCGATTTAGGGCCTGAATTGAGCTCCAATTTTGTAGATTCTTGAAGAACTAGTGTTTGCTCCATGGGAGCTCCCTCCTGGTCGATCTCCACACACACCTATGTGTGTGTTTTCATTTTTTTTTTATAAATGTTATAGTTAAAACATTTTCCAATTTAACCACCTTTAGCCCCTCATGTTTTGGTTTGTTATTCAGTAGGCTATAACCTTCTTATTTCTAGTAACATTCCCTCTTACTAACTAGGTTAATTATTCCTAGTTAACTTAATGGGTTCGGGAAGTCATAACCCGTTTTATTTTAAGTCCCGTTAACTCGGGCCTTTTAGATACTTTGTTTTTCTTAAAGTATTTATCCTCCTTTTAATTAATATCAGGTTTATTTGTTTAAATCCTAATTTTTTTACCGGGTTAATTTTTACCAATAATGGTATTTTACTCATTTTCACTATTAACGTGATTTGATTACCAAACCCGTTTCTCTTCTGAAGCTCTCTCTTGTTCTAGCAGAGATCCCCTCCCACTCCACATGTCTTGGTGAGTACATATTCGGTGTTATGTTTCGTTAATTACCGATTTAACGCATGATTTATGGCTGCGTTTTCCTGTGTTGCTTATGTTTCGTATACGGATTGAATCATGTGTCTTGTAAAGCTTGCTAGATGTTCATACTAGGGTATATGAGATTAATATGGCTGCGTTGTGTATATTTGTAACGGTTATTGTTGTTGTTAATCGACGAGCTATGGTATTGTGTAAACAAGGCTGATTATGATTATGTGAAATAGCAATAACGTCTAGATTTGTTTATGCGAAACTCGGATCCGAATGATAGTCTTGGGGTACTCGAATGATAGTTACGATAATAAGATCACATGAATATGATGAATGTCAGATTTGTTTAGTTGTTGACTGTGATGATTTGATCTGAGTGAATGATTGGTTATAACCATGTTAATGAGTTAATGGTGATTAGAGGTTCATGAATATTTGGAAAGTTGTTTGATCTTTGTAACTGATTGGCCATGATTAATGGAATTATAACTGATCGCACAAATATACCGGATCGCACAAGGCTTATGGATCGCACAAGTTATTGTGGATCGCACAAGTCATTGTGGATCGCACATTATAGGGCCAGTCGCACAAGTCCTTGGGCTAGTAATTGTTTGGGCCGGGTGCTTGGGTTGGAACGCACAACATGAACTAATCGCACAAGTTATTGGGCCGTAGCCCAGCACGAATCGCACAATCCGGTTGCTCGCACAACCGGGTGGCAGTCGCACAAGCCAGTTGGGCTTTGTGCACTGCTGGGCTTAGTTAACACGTGGGTTGCACACACACACCGGTTCAGGCCTCATGTCTTGTTGGACCAATATACTGTTTGTCTTGCAAATCAATGTTGAACTTGTTACATGATTATTTGGTTTAGTGGTGGAATACATGCATGAATAAATGAGTCGTATACAAACTGATTGAGAGTGTGTAACCGTCATAGGCTCGGATTGATCAACTGAAATGTGTATGCTTAACTATATTTGCTAGAATGAGTGTAAAATGTAAGCATGAACGTATATGAGAACTGAATACATGCTATGTGATTTCTTGATGAAATTGGGATGTTATTTTAACTATTATGACATGTGCTAAATGAGTGCTTCTCGTACACAACATGAATGTGGAATACGTGATTTATGTGCAAACGAACTGACTGTCTTTGGTGACCACGGTAGGGTTTGGTTGACCAACTTGGAACGGGTAAAGTAACTAGTCTAACCGAGCAAACCAAGGTGAGTTCACTGCTCTTTTTCCAAGCATGCGTCCCGGGGAGGGACATCTGGTAAACGTTCCGGGGAGGAATGTCGGGTAAATGGGTTTGACTGGAATGTTAAACTCGGGATGTTGGTTAATACACTCATGTCTATCATTAAGCCCCATCATATACCGAATTGGTTGCCGGGGAGGCAACAGGGTTATTAGTTAATAGCGCTATTAGGTTTGGCACCCTCACACCGTACCGGGGAGGACGAGCGTGAACTAATTACCTTAACCACTTGACCAATGTTTGATAGAGCATTGGGGAAGGGCAAATAATCTGGAGCCATCTGCGGTAATCGAGTTATTAACAACATCGAATCTCTGAAATGTTTTTAAACGCATATCTGGTAACTAAACGTGTTAACAAACTTTGAACTCACCAGCGTTGTCTGATACACTTGTCTGCATGCTTGCAGGTCGTTAGATTCATGGTTATGGGACTTGCTATCTGGGAGTGCTGGAGTGGTCATGGGTCGAGTCTCTTGGATACATGTTCTTTGGTTTCGTACACTTTTTTGAAACAGTTGAATAACAATTTACATTATGCTTCCGCTGACGTTTTGATTTAAGTTACGATTTGAAACTATGTTATGAAATAAATGGAATCTTTTATTTAATATATTGTTATAGTTCAATGTGATTAGTGGCTGGATCCTGGTACGTCACATATCCCGCGGTGTTACCGCATGTGGTATTTTGGGGGTGTGACATTCTTGGTCGACGCAGGTTTCTGCGTTGCGTCGCTGACGCGACGCTTAGCCGTTACCGATGCGACCTCCGACGTGAGGATTTCAGTTTTTGTTTCATGCGTATTTAAACTTCGTGAGACTTTTCCCCGGACCCTGTAAAGGTCCCAAAATGCATTGTAGGGTTATTTAAACCCTTCAAACTAAATTAATTAAGGATGGCATGATTGAACAATAAAGTATGATCGAAAATTAGAAAGAATCGATATGCCAAAACAGTCATAAATGAACTTAGAAAGTATAGAACGCAAATGCACGATAGAGCGACTAGTATGGTACGGTTTTAAAGATGAGGAAGAACGTATCAAATAGGAAGTGAATGATCATGGAATGAAATTGATAAGGAGGGTAATATTGTGGAAACTAAATTTAAATATGTTGTGTAGATGACGGACAAAGGAGATGTTTTGAAAGATATAAACGATCAAACTTAGAAAGTATGAAAGTATTTGAATGATAAGTATGAATGAAATTAGGAAGTTATGAACATGAAAGCATCAAAGAATTGCAAGTAATGTATGGTTCTAAGGATGAAACACTTGTCAAATTGAAGTAAACATATGTAGAATGTGAACTAGGAGGGAAGGTAATTATGTGGAAATAGATTCCTGTATGCTTTTGTAATCAACGGAGTAAGTGAGAAAGGCGGTCGACAAGAGGGAATAAATAGAATGATGGCGGAGTAAGTGAGAAAGTCTATTCCAAACTAAATCACGTAATGTTGAATTACTTGAATGATAAGCATAAGAAATTAGAAAGTCAAGAATGTGAAAGTATGATTGAAAAGCGAGGTAGTATGGACTGGAGGATGCGAGGCTTGACCAGACATAATGTAATAGTCAGTAGAGTGTAAATTGTAAAAGAATATATTTATGTGGAAACACTATATAAAATAAAATATAAAATGTTGCATAGAAGCACAACGTATGAAATAAAATGTAGAATGTAGTGTTGGAACATGATGTTTGAAGTTGAATATAGAAGGTTGTTACAAAAAGTACCAAATGAAATGAGATGGGGAAAGATACGAAGGAAAGAAGAAATGATAGAATGAACTACATGAATCTGTCATTGAGTGCGGATCAACAGATATGGATGAAAAGTATGAAAGAAAATGTTTGAACTCGTTAGTGAGTACGGACCAGACATACCCAAATAGAACGTTCGAATAAACAGTTAGAACGGAAAGATTGTATCTGGATGGATAAAGCTTTAAGAATGGATTATAAACAAAATGAAAATATGAGTCATTAGGTGGAAAAGAATGTATGAAATCGAATGATGAGATGCTTTCTCTACCCAACTTAAGATAAGTATAAACATTATAGTAAGTGGCCCGGATAGCCTTGTCGATTAAGCATGATACTGGACTAAAAGAATGTATGCACATACATAGGTGATGCATATGTGAACATATGTGGGATAAGTTCTAGTTGGATGTGTGAATATGGATAAGAATATGTTGATAGTTAACCGTGGTAAACCCAAACGAGATATAAAAGTAAGAATAAAACAAATGACAAATGTGGCATCATGAGAAGCTGTAAGTATGTGTATCTAAAGAAAGAATGGTGCACTGAATATGTTACGTGTTAGGCATGTAGTGATCGACTCATGAGAATCGGGATGAAAAATGGACTGGGACCTAGATGAAGGATTTAAGTACGACAAGGATAGGGATTTTTGCAAGAGTGGTAAGATGATAGTTAGTAGGATTGAAACGAGATGAGAAGGTAAGGATGCTCACAAGTAGAAACTCATCACAAATATACATAGGAAAGCGTGGGAAATAAGTGAATGGTGTACAGAAGGGTAGAGGAGGATGTGAGACACTCGGGTAAATCGTGAACATTCCATCATAAGAGAGATGGTATGAATGAACAAGAATAAAAGTAGAATACAATTGTGTAAAAAAAATTCAAGAAAGAAAGATAGACTTTGAATGTTGAAATATATGTATGAATTACAAAAAAAGAAGAATATAATTTGAATGTTTAAATGACATGTATGAACTTCAAGGACGTAGGATGTTGGCCCAACATGTAAGTGCAATTAAATGTTGGACATATTAGTAATTGATTTAAAAGAAATGGGATGGCTGATGGGTTGTGACCCTAACTGGTAGCTTAGTTTTAACAAAGGAAAAACAATTTTTGCGAAGAATGGGAAGAACAACGTTTGCATAATATGTATAGAAATAACAAGAAAGTACAAATGCGTGAATTAGTTCATATTGTGGGGATGGGAGGTGCAATGGCTAAAAGTCATGAGTTGATTAATGAAATTGAGTATGTAACTTTGTATGGAAGTAAAACATTAAATTTATTAAAGTAAGGTAGATAACTAGACATTGCATGCGAAAGGAAATTGTGAATGTTTGGAAACACAGATTATGTGCAATTGAGTGCAATACAAGTAAGGTGTCGAATGAATTAACGAGCAATTAATAGGAATGGAAGTACCAAGTGTCTGTAGCATGTATATATATATATATATATATACATATATACATATGTTGGTAGACAGAATTTTATGTCACAAGGAAAGTGATTAGAAAGGATGATATTAATAATAGAGTAATTGAATAGTAGGCTCATAATGAGTGTTATCGTTACTAATGTTATGGTGAAGGAACAAGTATGGTGGTATCAGAGCCATGGTTTTGAGAGTCGTTTTCGAGAAGGGGGAGCAGCCCTTTGTGGGGCTGCGACGGTGGTGAACAACGATGGTTGAACAAAGAAACAAATTCCGTTGAAAACAAACCATGTGTTGGAGTTTTGTTTTGTGATTCATGATTCAATTCTATTGGTTCAAAGAAAACAATTAATTGGTTGCTAAGGAAAGTCACTAATTTGAATAAAGGCTTAGAAATGGCTAGTGGATTGACGATTGTGCAGCATGAAATACAAAAGATATGAAGTTAAAAATTTGATGCAATAAATTGGAGTTTTATCCATAAGTCACGTGGCATGACTTTGAGATAATGGGTGAGAGTCGGAATACAATTTGCATGGGTTTATTCAATATATGTGCATGGGATTCACTTGTTTGTGATAATGAAAGCAACAATAAGTTGCGTGAGCATCAAGGTTGCATCAACGACAAAGTTGTGTGTCGTAAGGTGATCGAATGACTCTAGGGGACAACGATTAACAATCAGAATGTGAGGTATTGTACGAAAGCGATGGCTATATGGTTCGGATTAGTCGGTGTCGCGGATGAACTGACGATTTAGGCTCGATTCCGTTATAGTTTCCCATCTGTTTCCGGTTCAGAGGTGTTTCCGATCGAATGTGTCCAGGTGTGACACCTGGGTCACTGCGACCATCAAACAAATACCAAACCAATGAAATATTGTATTTCATACTTGGGATTTGTACAAATATGTGTATCATTTGCACATATCAATTCTTGTTCGATTTCGGGCTCTAAATCGCTTTCTGGAAGGTTATACGCGCACTGATGCATAAATATAACCAGTTTAATGCAACGAACACTCCTGAATAGTGAAATAGGCTTCACATACCTTAAATAACCTTTACATAACTTAGAAATAAGTTTTGAAGGCTTTGGTATGACAAAATCAAGTTTAATCGCTTACAGGGACAAAATTCGACACACTACGAAAGTATGCCGATTTGAACTATAACAGACATTTCGGAACATGACCATAAGTTAAACATACCATAAATACCCTTTACATCGCTTAGAAATGGGCTTTGAGGGGTTCGGTGTGCTAAAATAAACTTTTGGCTCATTCAAGGACTAAAAGTGTCAAAAGGTGCAAAAGTTTACACTTTCGCGCATAACTTACGTTCTGAATACATCCGGACATCCAAAAATTTATGTAAGCATTATAATATTATGCTTTAGTGTTTGGCTTGTCAAAATTCCATTCGTCGCGCATTTTGGACCGTTTTTGTGTCCGTTACGACTTCCGTCGTAATTAACCGAACATCGTAACCGTACGGCCAAACGAACCGACATCCGAGATGTTTTCAAGCATATTTCATGTTCCCTATGTCTTAACATCATTGTGGGGCTTGAAATTGGGTTTGACGGGTGTTAGAAGTGCTGTTACGCAACGAAACAAGGTGCAGGGACCAAAAGTGTAATTCTGCCAAAGTTGATGGCTTACGGACCGTAAGCCATCACCCTTACGGTCCGTAAGCAGGGTTCAGATGCAGAAACTCATTTTGACTGCTGTTAACAGCTTTTCAACACTCCAAAGGCCAATGCCACATGTCAATCTCGGGTGGTGGGGGCAAATTGAGTTACCATAACATTCCAACACATGTATGGATGAGATTCGAGCACGGTATTCGATAAACGATCCTAACGGTTGTCCAAATACTATAAATACCCAACCCCATTCAACTCAAAACCCACAAAATCTGATCTAAAAGCTCTAAGTTGAAGCCATTGCTTCATACCTGAGCTACTTGTATCAAGATTAGCTTTCGGGGACCCTTTGTAAGTGTTCATTCGTTCTTTTATCGCTTTTCGAGTCCGAAAGTCAAACTTTGTTTGACTTTCTGCATTGACCAGTTTATGGTCAATGCGAAGTTCGTTTGAACTTCATAACGTGAGCGTAATCACGATGGTCATAGTCCCTAGTGACTATACCTACTGATTACCACGTTATCTAGGCTCAGTGACGAGTCGTAGTTTCGGCCAAATGCGCATTCGTGCGTATTTTGTAACCAAACTACTCTTGGGTATCAAAACCGTTTGTTTTGATACCAAACCTGTTTTCTAAACTTAGTTAAGCATGTTTTAACATGCTTAGCTCGTCACTTTTAGTTTAGTGCTTATATAGGGTCGTAAGGTAAGCGATCTAAACAATCGCTTATACTTTCGAACCCGACCCGTTTGGTCGATCATTAGGATCCGACCAAACACATTAGGTGACCATAGTATATAGGGAATAACCTTCCGAGGTTATACCTTATGGTCGCTTCGTTTAAGTAGTTGTATGATAGGTAGTTTATATGCCTTAGGTAAATTACCAAAATGCCCTTTTTAGGCCAAAATTCATTTTAAGCATATGTAACATAACTTTTGACATCTAAACTGATTGGGCAATAATATTAGACATGTTAAGGCATATTTTACTTGTCATAGGACTAGTTAGGCAGTCCGAACGCGTTTTACGCGAACGACGCGTTAAAGTAGCATAAGCTACCTAAACCGGTCGTAATGGGTCGTAAGCACTTAGGTTAGGTTTCATTTAGTATGTAGGATTTGTTAAACCATACTACATGAGTTCCCATACTCATTTGGTTTACGAGCCCTCATTCTATCTGATCCTCCGTTATAGGTCCGGTTCATTAACATAGTTACCTATATTAGGTGCCGTTTAATTCCGTGATCTCTAGCATTGCTTGGTGGTTATCTTAGGACTTCTGAGCAATCTCAAGTGAGTACATAGACCCCTCTTTTACCGTTTTCAAACTATTTTGGGGTGAAACACATGTGCCTACTTGTTACTTTCATGCTTTCCATGTTTTCACATCATATACTTGCTATGTTCATTAGTACACTATTAGTACATTGTTTTACATTACATTTCATGCTATGTATGTCCATTATGTACATACTTAGTACATTGTTTTACATTACATTTCATGCTATGTATGTCCATTGTGTGCATACTTAGTACATCGTTTTACATTACATTCTATGCTATGTATGTCCATTGTGTGCATACTTAGTACATCGTTTTACATTACATTCTATGCTATGTATGTCCATTGTGTGCATACTTAGTACATTTATTATTCATCACATGCTTACATTTTGGTATGACATTTGGTTTGTTTAAATGGGACAATGTACATTCATTAACACCGATCATGCCGCTCGGTAGTAGGTAGTGGTACCATAGGACTTGACAACTCCCATTCCTGAAATCCCGGGTTTGTTTGGATTGGAAGGAATGACCGAATCCGACTACATTTCTAGGTGGACCTTAGACTTTATGCTAGGGTTTATTCTACAGCCACAAGGCTTGGATGTATCAATTTTCACAATACCGCATAGATGTTTGTATCAGTATAGCATGCATTTGTTCCACAAAACATAACTTTGATTTAAACCATGTTTTACTTCAATACCTTGTTTTTGTGCATTTTACATATGGTTTAGTTGATATATTTCACTTACCGTACATGATATTTTGGATACACATTACATGATATGCATTAGACATAAACATTTTGACATTGATATACAAAATTCATGATTTACATTAGACATAAACCTTTTGACATTGATATACGCAATTCATGATTTACATTAGACATAGACATTTAACATGGTTTTCACACAAACATTTTGACATTTGATTATACATAAACATTCTACTTTGATGGTTTGGTTTGAGTAAGTGATTTAAGTAACGAGGCATGTGTAATATGATACAAGCATGGTGGATACGCCACTGGTACTTCCTATATATAAGTTCTTGTATGGTATTACATATCGTAGCGTTATTTGAATCATTTCGATTTAGACATATAACATTTTATACAAATAACATACTTTTCACAATACATTGTTTTCACAAACAACTTATCTAATACAAACTCATTTTAATTGGTTATTTACTTAACCATGTATTATTCTTTTATACATATATATATATATATATATATATATATCATTTGGTTTATTTATCACTTTTCAAATGATTTACAAGACAAAGCAAATTACAAAGTTCATGACTAAACATTTTCTTAAACATAAGTCATGAATTCTATTTTCACAAAACCTATGTATCTCACAGGCATTTTTATGCTGACGTACCTATTTTCACATGTGTTTCAGGATATGATGCATAGGATTTATCAAGATACACTTAGGCGGACTTGGGCCTTAGCGACAATAAAAGATGCAAGACTAGTTATTTATGTTATGTTTCTTTGATTGTCAAGACATTGTAACTCTTTTGATCAATAAAACAATATTTTATGTTATGTTTCTTTGATTGTCAAGACATTGTAACTCTTTTGATCAATAAAACAATATTTCAATTTCCATGTGTTATGAAACAATGATTCTGTTACAACACTCCCCGACGTTTCCGCCACGTTTTGTTGTTTTACGTGGTCGGGGTGTGACAGAAAAGTTGGTATCAGAGCTCATGGTTATAGGGAATTAGGTTATTAGTAATGCTTTGACCTAGTCTATAACCTTCCTAGGACCCTAACGCGAGTTTACTTGCGTTTAGTCATAAAACAATACCGTCACCTATCCTTAGGCGACGACCACAACAAGAACATAAATTTCAAAACCGATTTGAAAAGCAATCATCTGTTCTAGGATGATTAATTACTAGGTTTTGAACCCTCTAAGTTTTCAAATCTCGTCAAAGTTTGGGTCTTATAATGTGAACACGTGCAAACTGGAAGAGTGAATGCCTGTACCCTGAGTTTTCTGTCGAAGGCTAGACTGTTCGTACAAATCCGTAGTATCGGACCAGTAACTCTTACTTGGGAACTCTTGGGGTGAGTGTTCACTTATAGGCGAGCATGTCTTCAGGGATACATTAATATGACCCGTTTACTTTGATTTTTCACCGTCTCATTTGTTTGCCTTAGGTAACAAACAAATGATCGCAATTTTTATGCATTGCCATTCTGTTTTGATTGTCTGATAACCTTTCATTGTTTCTTCCTATGTCTTTCATTTTCTTCTAGAATGTCTCTTCCTCTCAGCAACGGTCAAATGTCCGAGCAAACAGCCAAATTTTCCCAGCAAATAGGTGAAGTGATTCTGAAGACTGTGGATTTAGGCATTGCAATATCTCGTCTCAACAATGAAGCCTCTCATCTCAACAATGAAGCCACTCAGCACCAAAATCAAGGAAGCGTAAGGCTTCAAGGAAACCCGCAGCAGTTATACCTAATTAAGCGGGACCTAGCCAAGTGACAGCACCACCAGCCAGGAAGCCATACAACGGAACTGCACCCTTGTGCAACCAATGTAGCCTTCATCATCATGCTAGCATGAAGTGCCGCAAATGCCAGATTTGTGGACTTATAGGTCATACAGCAAGGGTTTGCTCAACTGCAGCTGTACCAAATCAAGCATGACCCATCCGGGTGGCAACACCACCTGCTAAGAAGCAATACAAGGGAACAGCACCAATATGCGACAAATGTAATGGGCATCACCAAGCTCACTTACAATGTCATCTGTGTGTATCATGTGGGGGAATTGGTCACCTGGTAAGTGCTTATCGATGTAACCCGAACCAAGGTGGTCCAAATCAACCACAAGCCAATCCTGCTCAAGCTCGCTTTCAGACTGGATCGTGCTACAACTGTGGCAAGATGGGTCATTTCATGAATAAATGCCCGAAGCTTGCTAAGGCAAATCCAACCCACGGATGAGCAGTTGGCTGATTAGAAGATGTTGTTGTCTTATGCTTTTGTTTCTTCTATTTCTTATAATGTGAAACAATCTGTTTTGTTTATAAATAAATTGTTGTTCACAATTCTGATATACAAGTGTAGTTACATAAGTAAATGGAAATTCTCTATAATACCTGTATTAAGGAACTATGTTCCTTACAAACTACTCTTGTGATTCTCTCTTTCAAATGATCGCTCATGATTTCCTCGAAAATTTTAAGTACTCGTTTCACTCTAAGAAACAAAGTACAGAAAATAAAGTGACATTATGAATGATCGTGCTTTTGCACATTTGTGCCTTTGAATCCTTGGTTAGATAACTAAGGGTATTTTCAAATCTCATACCCATTACGTTTTGATTTTTTTTTCAATATACATATTATAAGTATTACAAAAACAATCTTCATGATCTCAAAACATTTCATATAGTTTGAAAACAATTTTTCGAATGCATTGGCTATGTTTTCAAAAACAACCTTCATGATTTCAAAATGTTTCATATAGTCTGAAAACAATATTAACACAGTACATCTTCTTATCAAGTGCATAATTTTCGAAAAGCATTTTTCATATTTTCAGAAACCTCATACATAATTTCAAAAATTTCATCTCGCATGATTTTAAAACATTTTTATAAACATACCTACCTAGTACACCTACTTTATGATTTCAAAAGTATTATGCATAAGGTTTCAAAAACATTGAACACATTTTTTTTAAGAACCCCATGCATAGTTTTCAAAAATATTTTCTTCATACATTGACTTAACTTTCAAATTCCGCTTCATATGTCGCCTTGGCATATCTGGCATCTCAACTTCATAAGCATTTTACTTCATGTTTTGACCTAAGCACATCAAGTGCAAGGTTTCAAAACATCTACAACTTCTAAAATCCATATGGGATCTTTTATCTTCACATTAGACCCTTGTGGATGATTATCATTCAAATTAGAGTCCTTAATTGGATTCCTTGTGTACCTTAATTCGAACATTTCGGTTCCTTATAACCGAAATCGAATTTCCTCTTTAAAAGATCTTTCTATCTTGATAGTTAGATTCTTAGAAATATTTAAAGCACCAATCAAAATCCACTGATTGGATACCTGGTGTGCTTTGAATACATGCGCACAGTTAGCAGAACAAATTAACAAACAATTTTGTGGGTATATGACTATGTGTTTATGCATCTTGTGTTTTCTTTTATGCATTTTGTGTTTTTGTATACTCTCGATTTTCATTATTCCAATCCTCGTAGAATCTTTCATATCTTCATATGAGGGATTCGTAGAGGATATTCAAAAAGGTACTACCTTAAATCCTTATTGGGCTTCTATGTAATAGTTAAGACCCTTGGGTTATATAGTACCATTCCATGTTTCATAAGAGACCCTTTTAGTGGTCTAGTCAAAAAGATCGATTCAAAAATTTGGTTAAGAATGACATGTGATGATATAAGCTGAAAAGACTCCTTGGTTGTCTATTAAAATCATTTATTGATTTAATAAAAGGGACCCTATGGTGGTCTAGTCACAATCATCACATGCTCGTTCATTTGTTTTCTTCCCCTACACATTTTAAGATGCACTACGTGACTATGCAAGGAATTATGTAATTATGGATGCATACATAATTACGAAGTTCAGTGCACGGAAACCACAGTAAGACTTATTATGTGTAAGAATCGATAATGACGACCATAACGAAATGTGAGCAATGTAATAGAGGTACGGTGGACGCACCAATGCTGCTTTATATACTTGTATATAAGTGTCCCTCTCACATTGCAAGCATGTTGTTATTGTAAAGTTACTAGAAGTTCAGGACTCTAACCAGTGTTGTTTGATCTTTTCAACTTCATGTTTCAAGCTCTCACAAGTTTCCTCTGAATAAATTTCGGGACGAAATTTCCTAAAGTAGGGGAGACTGTGACACCTGGGTCACTGCGACCATCAAACAAATACCAAACCAATGAAATATTGTATTTCATACTTGGGATTTGTACAAATATGTGTATCATTTGCACATATCAATTCTTGTTCGATTTCGGGCTCTAAATCGCTTTCTGGAATGTTATACGCGCACTGATGCATAAATATAACCAGTTTAATGCAAAGAACACTCTGGAATAGTGAAATAGGCTTCACATACCTTAAATAACCTTTACATAACTTAGAAATAAGTTTTGAAGGCTTTGGTATGACAAAATCAAGTTTAATCGCTTACAGGGACTAAATTCGACACACTGCGAAAGTATGCCGATTTGAACTGTAACAGAGATTCCGGAACATGACCATAAGTTAAACATACCATAAATACCCTTTACATCGCTTAGAAATGGGCTTTGAGGGGTTCGGTGTGCTAAAATAAACTTTTGGCTCATTCAAGGACTAAAAGTGTCAAAAGGTGCAAAAGTTTGCACTTTCGCGCATAACTTACGTTCTGAATACATCCGGACATCCAAAATTTTATGTAAGCATTATAATATTATGCTTTAGTGTTTGTCTTGTCAAAATTCCATTCGTCGCGCATTTTGGACCGTTTTTGCGTCCGTTACGACTCCCGTCGTAATTAACCGAACATCGTAACCGTACGGCCAAACGAACTGACATCCGAGATGTTTTCAAGCATATTTCATGTTCCCTATGTCTTAACATCATTGTGTGGCTTGAAATTGGGTTTGACGGGTGTTAGAAGTGCCGTTACGCAACGAAACAAGGTGCAGGGACCCAAAGTGTAATTCTGCCAAAGTTGATGGCTTACGAACCGTAAGCCATCACCCTTACAGTCCGTAAGCAGGGGTCAGATGCAGAAACTCGTTTTGACTACTGTTAAAAGCTTTTCAACACTCCAAAGGCCAATGCCACATGTCAATCTCTGGTGGTGAGGGCAAATTGAGTTACCATAACATTCCAACACATGTACGGATGAGATTCGAGCACGGTATTCGATAAACGATCCTAACGGTTGTCCAAATACTATAAATACCCAACCCCATTCAACTCAAAACCCACAAAATATGATCTAAAAGCTCTAAGTTGAAGCCATTGCTTCATACCTGAGCTACTTGTATCAAGATTAGCTTTCGGGGACCCTTTGTAAGTGTTCATTCGTTCTTTTATCGCTTTTCGAGTCCGAAAGTCAAACTTTGTTTGACTTTCTGCATTGACCAGTTTATGGTCAATGCGAAGTTCGTTTGAACTTCATAACGTGAGCGTAATCACGATGGTCATAGTCCCTAGTGACTATACCTACTGATTACCACGTTATCTAGGCTCAGTGACGAGTCGTAGTTTCGGCCAAAATGCGCATTCGTGCGTATTTTGTAACCAAACTACTCTTGGGTATCAAAACCGTTTGTTTTGATACCAAAACTGTTTTCTAAACTTAGTTAAGCATGTTTTAACATGCTTAGCTCGTCACTTTTAGTTTAGTGCTTATATAGGGTCGTAAGGTAAGCGATCTAAACAATCGCTTATACTTTCGAACCCGACCCGTTTGGTCGATCATTAGGATCCGACCAAACACATTAGGTGACCATAGTATATAGGGAATAATCTTCCGAGGTTATACCTTATGGTCGCTTCGTTTAAGTAGTTGTATGATAGGTAGTTTATATGCCTTAGGTAAATTACCAAAATGCCCTTTATACGCCAAAATTCATTTTAAGCATATGTAACATAACTTTTGACATCCAAACTGATTGGGCAACAACATTAGACATGTTAAGGCATATTTTACTTGTCATAGGACTAGTTAGGCAGTCCGAACGCGTTTTACGCGAACGACGCGTTAAAGTAGCATAAGCTACCTAAACGGGTCGTAATGGGTCGTAAGCACTTAGGTTAGGTTTCATTTATTATGTAGGCTTTGTTAAACCATACTACATGAGTTCCCATACTCATTTGGTTTACGAGCCCTCATTCTATCCGATCCTCCGTTATAGGTCCGGTTCATTAACATAGTTACCTATATTAGGTGCCGTTTGATTCCGTGATCTCTAGCATTGCTTGGTGGTTATCTTAGGACTTTTGAGCAATCTCAATTGAGTACATAGACCCCTCTTTTACCGTTTTCAAACTGTTTTGGGGTGAAACACATGTGCCCACTTGTTACTTTCATGCTTTCCATGTTTTCACATCATATACTTGCTATGTTCATTAGTACACTATTAGTACATTGTTTTACATTACATTTCATGCTATGTATGTCCATTGTGTGCATACTTAGTACATTGTTTTACATTACATTACATTACATTTCATGCTATGTATGTCCATTGTGTGCATACTTAGTACATCGTTTTACATTACATTCTATGCTATATATGTCCATTGTGTGCATACTTAGTACATCGTTTTACATTACATTCTATGCTATGTATGTCCATTGTGTGCATACTTAGTACATTTATTATTCATCACATGCTTACATTTTGGTATGACATTTGGTTTGTTTAAATGGGACAATGTACATTCATTAACACCGATCATGCCGCTCGGTAGTAGGTAGTGGTACCATAGGACTTGACAACTCCCATTCCTGAAATCCCGGGTTTGTTTGGATTGGAAGGAATGACCGAATCCGACTACATTTCTAGGTGGACCTTAGATTTTGTGCTAGGGTTTATTCTAAAGTCACAAGGCTTGGATGTATGAATTTTCACAATACCGCATAGATGTTTGTATCAGTGCATGCATTTGTTCCACAAAACATAACTTTGATTTAAACCATGTTTTACTTCAATACCTTGTTTTTGTGCATTTTACATATGGTTTAGTTGATATATTTCACTTACCATACATGATATTTTGGATACACATTACATGATATGCATTAGACATAAACATTTTGACATTGATATACAAAATTCATGATTTACATTAGACATAAACCTTTTGACATTGATATACGCAATTCATGATTTACATTAGACATAGACATTTGAGATGGTTTTCACACAAACATTTTGACATTTGATTATACATAAACATTCTACTTTGATGGTTTGGTTTGAGTAAGTGATTTAAGTAACGAGGCGCGTGTAATATGATACAGGCATGGTGGATACGCCGCTGGTACTTCCTATATATAAGTGCTTGTATGGTATTACATATCGTAGCGTTATTTGAATCATTTCGATTTAGACATATAACATTTTATACAAATAACATACTTTTCACAATACATTGTTTTCACAAACAACTTATCTAGTACAAACTCATTTTAATTGGTTATTTACTTAACCATGTATTATTCTTTTATACATATATATATATATCATTTGGTTTATTTATCACTTTTCAAATGATGTACAAGACAAAGCAAATTACAAAGTTCATGACTAAACATTTTCTTAAACATAAGTCATGAATTCTATTTTCACAAAACATATGTATCTCACAGGCATTTTTATGCTGACGTACCTATTTTCACATGTGTTTCAGGATATGATGCATAGGATTTATCAAGATACACTTAGGCGGACTTGGGCCTTAGCGACAATAAAAGATGCAAGACTAGTTATTTATGTTATGTTTCTTTGATTCTCAAGACATTGTAACTCTTTTAATCAATAAAACAATATTTCAATTTCCATGTGTTAAAAAACAATGATTCTGTTACAACACTCCCCGACGTTTCCGCCACGTTTTGTTGTTTTACGTGGTCGGGGTGTGACACCAGGTACCGATCGCAGTAAGTTTCTAATCGCAGGAGTTTAGAATCCGTTTGCAAAAGGAAATTGATTGAAGGCAAGTTCTCATTGATGTGCACAAAATGCAACATATAAATTGTATCAAAGAAGGTATAAAACAACCATTTTAGTACTAATGTTGGAAAAAGTGTGTTTCTTTGGTTACTTTTGATTTTCAGGATTAAAAGAGCTTTAACGAACAAAAGGAACAAATTAACGACAAAAACCAGTATAAATACGAAGAAAGGAAGTTGATACACTATACCGACCCTATAAGCTTCACCCCAAAGACATAAACAACAAATCAGAACCCAAGCACGGGGCCGTGCCAGCCGGGCATAAGGCCTACCCCACTCAAGATTCCCAGAGGATAAAGACAAACAGAAAACGACAAGGGACACGGGGCCGCGTCACCTCGACACGGGCCGTGGTCAACTCTCAGATTTGCAAATATGGGTTCATACAGCAAGTACAAGGGCCACGGGGACGTGTCGTAGATACACGGGGCCGTGTGTGTAGATTGTAACAACCCACTTTTCAGAAAGTCAAAGTACAAGTCAAAGTCAAAGTCAGGTCGTTACTCAGATCTGACATTTCTTGGTTGATTATTGCCTTGTACCCTCAAATCTGATAATCGATATATTGGTTAACGCTACTTTAGAGTATGATTTATTTATTATGTGAAGTAACAATGCGATAAACGCAACTAAACGCTATTATACTAAACGCTATAACATCGCTATCGCATCGCAACTCGAAACGCAGATAATGGTATTGTTCTATGTGTCATTATGTGCCTACTTGTGTGTGTTTTGTATTTGTTTTGGGATGTTATTCGCAAACGCAATCGCAACACTATCGCATCGCAATCTCATCGCAAGAGACTAAAAGTAAATCGTAACTATTATGTGTTTTTATGCATTTTATGAGTTATGTTATTTGTGTAACTATTGTTTAATACTATCACATCGCTTACTCGCAACTCGCTTAAACGCAACGCAACGCTCAACGCACGAAACAAAAGTCGGAAAACCAACTCGCACAAGCCAACCGATCGAATGACCAACCGATCGAATGGACATCCGACCGGATGACCAACCGATCGGATGGCCATCCGATCGAACGACCATCCGACCCACATAACCCTACCCTGCCTTTCACCCTCTCACACTATAAATACTCACATGTCACATCAACTGTTCATTGATGTGACAGCCTTATCTGACTAGCGCACCCTCAAGCCCTTTTTCTCTCGATTCCTCATGATTCTTGTAAGTTTTCACTCTAAATCTTGTACTTCCATCATCAGCACACACTTTCTCATCATCTTCTCCATCAAATCTTACATTTTCACCATGAAATCACCTGATTTGGGCTATTTTAGGGTGACGTCACCTCGGGTTCTTATGAACACTGAAGTGTGACCTCATCTCATCAAGAACGGTTTGGATCTAAAGGATTTCTAGATGTTTTTACACTGATTTCGTCAAGACCTAAACATTTAACAACTGATTCAAACTTTTCTTCAACATCTTTCACTTTTCACTCAAAACCGTTATAATCTGGACTCGATCAGGTTCTCTACCCATTCTCCAGTAGAGAACCGGTTTGAGAACGGATTTCTACCGAAGAAATGACGAATTCGCGGGTTGAACATGAAACTCCGTCAAGAACAGTTAAGTCTGATCGAATGGGGTGATTCCCATCCGATCCACTGAGCTGAACTTGGAGTGGTTTCTGTTGTTTGACACGTCGTCACACCGTCTTGGTTAAACTGCAAAACTTTTCAACTTAGCTGATTTTACAAAATTTGCAAACATCAAATCGCCGATCGAATAGTCATCCGATCGGATGACCATCCGATCAAATGACTATTCGACCAGGTGACCTGTAAGTTCAACACTTAAACAACTTTCCAAAACTTCAAAGAATATCAACTTTCAATCTAATAGCCATCCTATAGAATGGCCATCCATCCGGATGACCATCCTATCAAATGACTTTATTTATACTATAATGAAAACTTCAAAAGTTCATACATTTTACAAATACACTCCCTCAATCGAATGACCAACCGACCGAATGGTCATCCGTCCCGATGACTATCCGTCCGGATGGTCATCCGATCGAACCACTATTTGATCGCTCATCCCACTCGACACACTGTTTTCATGCTGTTCCACGCTTACGCTATTATTCCGTGATCAGGCTAATCTCCCACGCGCTCCCTTCAATCCAAGATTGTGTTTATTTACTAAACACAGACTGTGAGTATACTTGTACCCTTTTTCGTTTATCGCACTTTTGGGTGTTACATACGTTACCTATATTAAATCACTTAAACACACAACGCAAACACTTTTATACGCTAACCGCTCTCGCATGTTATACGTGTTTTCGATGAATGCCTGTATGTTGTGTTTACACAGTGATTGTTTCTTGACACCTTAACAACAATAGTACTATAGTTTGGACTCAGCACCTGTCGTGGACAGGGGTTGTTAAGGGTTTTACTTCACATGGTCACAATGGTGATAATGTGTTGTGCATTATACACTCAGAGTCATGTCGGTTGCATATTTCATTATCGATAGCTTACTTGCTTCACATCTTTACGTGTTACATGCTGGTTATGTGTAAACCGCTTTCGCTATACTATATGCTATTAAACTTGTGTACTCACCTGTACACTATGTGTATTGACTTTATTTTAACGTATGTGACAGGTGTTTAGGATGTTATGCTTTGCTTGTTGAACGAAGTAGGTGGTCTAGAAACGTCATCCAATAAAACCTGAGTTGTCGAAACAATTATTTGTCTTTGAGAACAATGTCTGTAATAACTATTTATGCTTTATATGTTTATGGTATGGGACATGAACGTTAAATATATTGTCACTAATAGTGTTGTGGATTCTCTTGGACAATCTGTTTCGCTCAGTGCCGCGCCCCGATGATTCCGTCATCTGTTGGGGTGTGACAGATTGGTATCAGAGCCATAACTATAGGGAATTAGGAAAGACACAACCTAGTCCGGGTCTGCTGTCTTAGAAATGACCTAGTCTATAGTCTAAGTACCAACAGACCGCCTTGTGCGAACCCAGTAGTGGTTATACGCGAGCCTATTTCTGTTACTCTCTTGAACTCATTCTTGCTCGAACACCGCATACTACAGATTCGTGCAGGAACGACCTTTCATAAGGTTAGCGACACACACATTTTTGAAAACCCTCACATATCACGACCGAGTGATTTGGTCGAGACTAGGTGTGAAAGCCGAGAACTCTCGATAAAATCGCTCGCTCGACGCACATTTTTAATATAAACACGAGAATTTATGTTGAGTAGGGAGTGAAATCCATATCTTGATGAAATTCTCCCTATCTCTCTCGTGATTCTATCACACAACCAGGAATAAAGTTGTTAAGTTAGGGGTGACACCCGCATCTTAATGACTAATTCCGCTCCCTATTTTGGTTTTGCAAAATTCTCACCAAAGTCTCGATCGATTCCAACGACTCAATTCACGTAGTAACCTAAAGGATGTGTGCCGTTCACCGTATGTCGGTGAGAGAGCACAGTCTAATAGACCAAAGCGTGTACTCGAAGTCCTTGAGAATAGTCGAATCACTTTGGGTAGTCAATGTCTCACACCCAGACACTCTGTTTTGATTCTGAACTCGCTTCCGCTGACTCTGTGAATTATCAATTTTATGTGGTTTTAAATGTTGATATGTTTCGATTCTGAGCCCGCATTCGCTGATTTCACGCGTTACTGATTTTTATTTTACGATTTGTGATCTCCTTCATTTGGCGGAAAGCGAAGAGTCTCCGGACCGCGCAAGCTACGATTTTATAGCACTCTCAAACTTTTTCGTCCATCGCTTCTGTTAAACGCGCACAACTCGCACTGCACACATATCTCAAAACACTAACAAATCGTATGCAATCTATGGACTCACGCATGCTATGATACTCGCTTACGCTACTCGCTTCTCTCGAACGCGCTCACGAAACTTGAATGATAGGTGAATACGTGCAAAATATATAGGTGAATACGTGCAAAATATAGTTGAATACGTGCTTATGTGCCTACATGATTATGTGCCTATGTGTTAGACGGGCTCCTGATGCTTTATCTAGTAATAATAAGTATGAGGAGATTCGATTATATCCTCTGAATCCTAAGACGATGTTTGTTGCGGACAATGTCGTCATTTGGTTCTCACACTTCTCGCGCTACTCGCCGCAACCACGTTGATAAACGCATCGCATCGCTAGTCGCCAGTCGCCAAGGAAATGGACAAGGTCATTCCGCAAATTGTCAGCGAGATCAACAAGGTGAAGAGCATCTCCTCCGTTGATTCAAAAAATGACTCTCCGAATGCGTTGTTTAGCTGTAAGCAATTCAAGGCCTGTGGCCCCAAAGACTTTACTGGTGAAGACGGTCCCAACGCCATGTTTCAGTGGTTCGACTCGATTGAAGTCACTCTTCGTCAAAGCGGATGCCCAGACAACCTCCACACTATTAACGCAACTGGGGTCTTTCAGTCCAGGGCTCTGGACTGGTGGACTGCCGAACAAAACAGGCGAGGTAATGACGCAATGTATGAATTTCTTGGGAGGAATTGAAGAAAATCATGATGAAAGAATTATGTCCCCCACATGAACTCCAGAAGCTGGAGAATGAGATTTGGAATATCAAGCAAGAAGGTGGCGACAATGCTGGTCTCACTTCTCGCTTTAAGCAGCTCAGCATCATCTGTCCTGGGCAAGTCTCAACTCCCGACATCACAATCAAGAAATACATTCACGCTCTACCTGATTGTGTTGCCGATTTTGTTCAAGCAGCCAAGACTACTACCATCGAAGAGACTTATCAACTCACCGCTTAAATCAATGATAAGCGAGTTTTAGCTGGTTACTTCAAGAACACCACCAAAAGTCTCCACCAAGTCACCGCTACTCCCGCTCCTGAAACCGCCGCATCTCAAGGATCGAAATCTTCACGCCGCAAGCGCAAGAGCAACAAAAACAACAAGAACTGTGCTGTCACCGCCGCTCCTCTCAACGTTGTTCCTGCACAACCTTAGAACCAGAACCGCCAAGTAGCAGCACATGTGACCAACGCACCGCCTGCAAAGTGTGCGTATATCGGTTCGCACCCTTTGTGCCCTACTTGTACTTACCATCACCCAGTTGGGATCGCTTACCATTTTTGTGTCCACTGCAACCTCCACAGGCACTTTACCGCGAACTATAGCACTGATCCTCGTCAGCAAGCTCAAGTTCAAGCTCCTCCTGCACTGCCAGCTCGTCTTCCCGCTCCCCAGGGTAACCAAACAGCTCCTGCTCCCACTACTCATGCACGAGCCTGCTTCGCATGTGGTGATCCTAACCACTTTGCTAATGTCTACCCGAATCGAGTGGTTAAACAAGAGCTGCAGCAGCAACCAGCGCAGCAACAACATCAACAGCAGCAGCCTCAGTAGCAGTAGCAGCCAGCTCAGCAAGCAGCCTGCGGAAGAGCATTCAAGATCAATGTCCGCCAGGCTCAAACTAACCACAATGTTGTCAATGGTACATTTCTTGTTAATGGTATTTATGCTTCGTGTTTATTTGATACTGGAGCTGATAACTGCTTTGTGTCGTTTAAATTTGAAAAGCTCCTAAACCGTTAACGCGCTAACCTCCCAACGACGTTTGACGTAGAAATTGCCACCGGAAGAACCGTCATCGTTAGTTCTGTTCTCCGTGATTGTACTGGAACTCAACAATCACGTCTTCCTGATCGACCTTATTCTGATGCAGCTTGGTAGTTTCGATATCATAGTAGGCATGGATTTTCTTCATGAGAATCGTGCTGAAGTCGTTTGTTTCGATAAGATGATTCATTTCTCTCTTTCTAATGGCGACCAACTTTGTCTTTATGGCGAAGTATCATCGAAGGATCTTAAACAGATGTTGTGTATTCAAGCAAGAAAGTATCTCTGCAAGGAATACAAGGCTTTCTTGGTACATATCGTAGTAGCGGAGGAAAAGGAAAAGAAGTCGATGGAAAAGGTACTTATGGTTCATGATTTTCCTGCTGTCTTTCCTGATGATTTACCTGGTTTACCCCCAAGTCGTGATATTGATTTCTGTATCGACCTCATTCCTGGAGCTAACCCTGTTGCTAAAGCTCCTTATCGCCTCGCTCTGTCCGAAATGCGTGAACTTTCGAGTCAACTCCAGGAGTTGCTTGATAAAGGCTTTATACGCCCTAGCACATCTCCTTGGGGCGCACCTGTCCTTTTCGTAAAAAAGAATGACGGATCGTTCCGAATGTGCATCGATTATAGGGAACTCAATAAGCTTACTATCAAGAATCGCTATCCCTTACCCCAATTCGATGATTTGTTTGATCAATTGCAAGGCGCTACTTGTTTCTCCAAGATCGATTTACGCTCTGGTTATCATCAGTTACGAATTCAGGAGGAAGATATACCTAAACCCGCTTTTCGAACCTGTTACGGCCATTATGAATTCATCGTTATTCCCTTTCGTCTTACCAACGCACCCGCGGTTTTCATGGATTTGATGAATCGCGTGTGTAAACCCTTTCTCGACCGCTTCGTCATCGTGTTTATCGATGATATCCTTATCTATTCAAAGACGAAAGCCGAATATGCGCAACATCTTCGTTTGGTTCTCGAGCTACTCCAAGGGAATCGCCTTTATGCCAAGTTCTCCAAGTGTGAATTTTGGCTTGATGAGGTTCAATTCCTCGGTCACATCTTCAATAGTCAAGGTATTCACGTCGATCCCACAAAGATTGAAGCAGTTAAGAGTTGGATTACACCGAAATCCCCGTCCGAAGTTCGTTCTTTTCTCGGATTGGCGGGTTATTACCGTCGATATATCGCTGATTTCTCTAAAATCGCCATCCCGCTTACCTCTCTCACGCATAAAGACAAGCCTTTTGTTTGGGGAACAGAACAAGAGGAAGCCTTTCAAACTCTCAAGCATATGCTCTGCAATGCTCCTATCCTCGCTTTACATGATGGAAACGACGACTTTGTTGTCTATTGTGATGCCTCTCACCTCGGTCTTGGTTATGTCCTCATGCAACGAGACAAGGTTATCGCATACGGCTCTCGTCAGCTCAAAATCCACGAGAAGAACTATACAACCCATGATCTCGAGCTCAGTGCAGTTGTTTTTGCGTTAAAGATTTGGTGACACTACCTTTATGGAACTAAGTGTACGGTCTTCACCGACCATAAGAGCCTACAACACATCTTGAACTAGAAGGAACTGAACATGCGCCAACACAGATGGGTCAAAATTCTCAAAGATTACGACTGTGAGATACGGTACCACCCAGGCAAAGCAAATGTCGTTGCCTACGCTCTCAGCCGAAGAAGCTATTTACATAGTGTTCGTAATGTTCAAGCCCAACATGACCTCGAAGCTCTAATTCGTGACGCTCAGCTTGTATGCTTCATTGAGAACACATTGAAAGAGGAAATGAAGAAGTGCGGTGCTGAAACCCAACTTGTCACCAAATCGAACGGTATCTATTACTATCTCGATCGCATCTGGATCCCCGGTCGCAATAACCTTCGGGAGATATTGTTGACTGAAGCCCACAAATCCCGATACTCCATTCATCCCGGTGCTGACAAGATGTACCAGGACCTTTGTCTTCGGTATTGGTGGCCTGGAATAAAGAATGATATCCCTCTCTATGTTTCGAAATGCCTAACTTGTTCGAAAGTCAAGGCTGAACAACAATGACCCCCTGGCTTACTCGTACAACCCGAAATCCCTATGTGGAAATGGGAGAGTATAGCTATGGACTTCATTACGAAACTTCCGCGCACGCCATCAGGTTCATGATAGCATTTGGGTTATCATTGATCGTCTTACGAAATCTGCTCATTTTCTGCCGATATGAGAAGACTATAAGGTGGAACGATTAGCACGAATCTATACCGACGAAGTCATTTGTCGACATGGGACACCTCGTGATATCATCTCTGATCGCGATGGTCGATTTACCTCGCGCCTTTGGGAAACTTTTCAATCCGCTCTCGGTACTACTCTTAATCTGAGTACCGCTTTCCATCCCCAGACCGATGGTCAGACTGAACGCACGATTCGCACCCTTGAAGACATGCTTCGTTCGTGTGTTATAGATTTTGGTGGTAATTGGGATTCGCATTTACCTTTAGTCGAATTCTCGTACAACAACAATTATCACTCTAGCATTCCAATGGCACCATTTGAGGCATTATATGGAAGAAAATGTCGATCGCCGATTGTATGGCACGAGATCGGAGATGCGCAAATTACCGGTCCTGAGTTATTGCAAGAAAAGACTGACAAGATCCTCCATATACGAGACAATCTCTTGAAAGCTCGGAGTCGTCAAAAGAGTTACACCGATAAACGCCGCAAGCCCCATAAGTTCGAAGTTGGTGATCACGTACTCCTAAAGGTTTCACCTTGGAAGGGGGTGATCTGATTCGGCAAGAAAGGAAAGCTAGCGCCTCGATACGTTGGACCCTTTAGGATTCTGGAAAGAATTGGCAAGTTGGCCTAGAGACTCGAATTACCAGAAGAATTCAGCAACGTGCATCCGACTTTCCATGTTTCGAACCTCAAAAAGTGTCTAGCCGAGCATAATTTACATGTTCCTCTTGAGGATCTACAAGTGGACGAAACATTACACTTCATGGAAAAGGCAGTAGAGATCATGGACCAAGAGACCAAGAAACTCAAACGCTCACGCATTCCTATAGTGAAGGTTCGCTGGGAAGGCAAACGCGGCGCCGAGTTCACCTGGGAACTCGAGAGTGATATGAAGGCTAAATATCCACAACTCTTCGTTACGCCTGCGTCTTAATTTCGGGACAAAATTCCTTTAAGTAGGGGAGGCTGTAACAACCCGACTTTTCAGAAAGTCAAAGTACAAGTCAAAATCAAAGTCAGGTCGTTATTCAGATCTGACATTTCTTGCTTAATTATTGCCTTGTACCTCAAATTCGATAATCGATATATTGGTTAACGCTACTTTAGACTACGATTTATTTATTATGTGATGTAACAATGCGATAAACGCAACTAAACACTATTATACTAAATGCTATCACATCGCTATCGCATCGCAACTCGAAACGCAGTTAATGGTATTGTTCTGTGTGTCATTATGTGCTTACTTGTGTGTGTTTTATATATGTTTTGGGATGTTATTCGCAAACGCAATCGCAACACTATCGCATCGCAATCTCATCGCAAGAGCCTGAAAGTAAATCACAACTATTATGTGTTTTTATACATTTTATGAGTTATGTTATTTGTGTAACTATTGTTTAATACTATCGCATCGCTTACTCGCAACTCGCTTAAACGCAATGCAACGCTCAACGCATGAAACGAAAGTCGGAAAACCAACTCGCACAAGCCAACCGATCGAACGGCTATCCGACCCACGTTACCCTACACCGCCTCTCACCCTCTCACACTATAAATACTCACCTGTCACATCAACTGTTCAATGATATGACAGCCTTATCCGACCAGCTCACTCTCAAGCCTTTTTTCTCTCGATTCCTCGCGATTCTTGTAAGTTTTCACTCTAAATCTTGTACTTCCATCATCAGCACGCACTTTCTCATCATCTTCTCCATCAAATCTTACATTTTCACCATGAAATCACCTGATTTGGGCTGTTTTAGGGTGACGTCACCTCGGGTTCTTATTAACACTGAAGTGTGACCTCATCTCATCAAGAACGGTTCGGATCTAAAGGATTTATCCATGTTATTACACTGATTTCGTCAAGACCTAAACATTTAACAACCGATTCAAACTTTTCTTCAACATCTTTCACTTTTCACTCAAAACCTTTAGAATCTTGACTCGATCAGGCTCTCTACCCATTCTCTAGTAGAGAACCGGTCTGAGAACGGATTTCTACCGAAGAGACGACCGATTCGCAGGTTGAACATGAAACTCCGTCAAGAACAGTTAAGTCTGATCGAATGGGGGTGATTCCCATCCGATCAACCGAGTTGAACTTGGGGTGGTTTCCGTTGTTTGACACGTCGTCACACCGTCTCAGTTAAACTGCAAAACTTTTCAACTTAGCTGATTTTACAAAATTTGCAAACATCAAATCGTCGATCGAATAGTCATCCGATCAGATGATCGGATGACCATCTGATCGAATGACTATTCGACCAGGTGATCTGTAAGTTCAACACTTAAACAACTTTCCAAAACTTCAAAGAATATCAGGTTTCAATCAAATAGCCATCCGATCGAATGCCCATCCGTCCGGATGACCATCCGATCGAATGACTTTATTTAAACTACAACGAAAACTTCAAAAGTTCAAACATTTTACAAATACACTCCCTTAATTGAATGACCAACCGACCGATTGGTCATCCGTCCGGACAGTCATCCGACCATTATTTGATCGCTCATCCCACTCGACGCACTATTTTCACGCTATTCAATGCTTATGCTATCGTTATGTGATCAGGCTAATCTCCCACGCGCTCCCTTCAATCCCAGATTGTGTTTATTTACTAAACACATACTAAGAGTATACTCGAACCCTTTTTCGTTTAACGCACTTTTGGGTGTTACATACGTTACCTATATCAAATCACATTAACACACAACGCAAACACTTTTATACGCTAATCGCTATCGCATGTTATACGTGTTTTTGATGAATGCCTGTATGTTATGTTTAAACAGTGATTGTTGCCTGACATCTTAGCAATGATAGTACTATAGTTTGGACTCAGCACATGTCTTGGAAAGGGGTTGTTAAGGGTTTTACTTCACATGGTCACAGTGGTGATAATGTGTTGCGCATTCTACACTCGCTGTTATGTCGATTGCATATTTCATTGTCGATAGCTTACTTGCTTCACATCTCTACGTGCTATATGCTGGTTATGCGTAAACCGCTTTCGCTATACTATATGCTATTAAACTTGTGTCCCCACCTTTACACTATCTGTATTGACTTTATTTTAACGTATGTGACAGGTGTTTAGGATGATATGCTTTGCTTGTTGAACGAAGTGGGTGGTCTAGAAACGTCATTCAATAAAACCTGAGTTGTCGGAACAACTATTGTCTTTAAGAACAATGTATGTAATAACTATTTATGCTTTATATGTTTATGGTATGGGACGTGAACGTTAAATATATTGTCACTAATAGTGTTATGGATTCTCTTGGACAATCTGTTTCGCTCAGTGTCGCGCCCCGATGATTCCGCCATCGGTTGGGGTGTGACATTGATGGGCTGACAACAACGTTAAATGAAGACAGAGAAGAAGAAGGACACAGGGGCGTGTGAACTCAGTGTTTTCAGCTATAAAAGGAGGTGCTTGGCTCACTTACAACTCATCTCTTGGCAAACCACTTCTCTCACACCTACCACTACCACCATCATCCACCATGTTCATCCATCATCCACCCTTAGAGTGTGTTAGTAGTTTCGGTATCAAAGATCGATAGTAAGAGTTTTTGTCAAACAAAGGCCATGTTTGGCTAATCTCTTACATCACTTGGTGAAGAGAAAATCATTTATGTATTACTTTTGATTTCCTAGCTTTGGTAAATTTTTATTTGGGTTTGTATTAATGACTTTAATAACTAGTTCTTTATATTGAAAGTGAACTTTATTCAATCAAATCTTCAAGTTTTGTTGATTCACTCATTCGTATCTTTACGGTCTATATAAAGAGCGTTAACTGCCTAGAAGGGGGTTAGAAGGGTGGTTGGGTAAAGTTCTTGCCTCGTTCAGTGTATAGATCCTGCGAGGACTTGATTCAAGCTTATTAAGACTTCCTTTGAGGCAGATGTCATTAAATTGGGGGAAGTAAGAACGGCTTGTAATCCCTTATAAATAAACTACTATTAAAACTTTAAACCGACCTTGCAGGACTGTATCCTTGGTGACTCAGACCAATATGGCCGAGGGTAGAGTTGCCTCCAAAAGAGGGACATGCCACATTTTGCATTAATAACTTAATTATCTTTCAATAATCCAGCCTTGCGGGACTGTATCCCTGCTGACTCAGACCAATATGGCTGAGGGTAGCGTTGCCTCCAAAAGAGGGAAATCATCAAAGGGTACATAAATGACGAGTCAGATCCAAGTGATTCTATCTTGTCTATCTGTTTTATTTATTTATTTTGTTTCTTTATTTTATTTATTTAAAATATTTTCTCTCAAAATTTGGTTAGATTAGACATCGACGATATTATGGTATTAAAAGATCTTGTGTTCTTGGACAACCTCGGTATCTTACCATCACTATACTACGGCATGATGGGTGCACTTGCCTTAGCGTATTGTAGAGAGTGATAGTTTTATATCATGTTCTATAAATTTAAAGCTTGATAAAAGAGTAAAAGTACTAAAAATACATCTAAAAATCAGTACACTCCCATCAAATCAAGTTTTTGGTGTCGTTGCAGGGGACACAAGGATTTTAAGAAAGTTTAAAATCGGTGGCCTAATCATTTTTAGACTTTTCTAATTTTTCTTTATAGGTTTTTCTTCTTTTTCCTCTGTTTTTCTACTTTCTGCAGGAATAACACGAGGCCGTGTTTGATCAACACGGGACCGTGTCAGCCCTACAGTATCTGGGAAGAGCTGTTTTCTTGTTACTGGAACAAACACACGGGGCCGTGTTACAGGAGCACGAGACCGTGTCAACCTTCCAGTATTTGGGAACCTAAAAAAAAAACTTTTTCTGGACAACACAGGGTCGTGCCTACGTAGACACAGGTTCGTGCCACCTTTTTGATAAGTCATTTTTTTGTGATTTTGTTCGCAGAAAGTCATGCAACTCTGTATAATTCACATAATACTACCTGGTGCATGACCTCCACCCCGACAAAGGCATAAAAGTGCCACTCGACGAACCTGGTCGCTTTTTGAGAAAGAGACTTCAAGCCAAAAACCGACAAAAAGCCTCAACCTAAACCACCCCATGGGGGATCAGCGCACTCTCATGGATTACCTACGGCCTATGGTCGGTAATCTTCAAGCCGCTATTAACCATCCTAATGTTGATGCCAATAAGTTTGAGCTTCGACCACACCTAATCCAAATGCTCCAAAATTCCACCACCTTTCATGACCTACCCGATGAAGATCCCCATGTGCATATTACCAACTTTTTAGAAATATGTGACACCTTCTAGATCAACGGAGCCTCCAACGATGCCATCCGGCTCCGTATGTTCCCTTTTTTCCCTAAAAGACCGGGCAAAAGCTTGGCTAAATACGCTACCAAGTAGGTTCGTACACACTTGGGATGAAATTACCCAAAAATTTCTCTACAAATACTTCCCTCCCGCTAAAACCGCCAAACTCGTGACCGAGATAAATTCTTACTCTCAAGACGACGGGGAATCCTTGTACGAGACATTGGAAAAGTTCAAGGAGTTATTAAGGAAATGCCCACATCATGGTCTTGAACGTTGGCAACAAGTGACCATTTTCTACAATGGACTCTTACCACACACAAGGCAAATCCTTGATTCCAACTACGGGGGACTCCTTGGGAATCGGCGCCCTGAGGAAATTTATAATCAAATTGAAGAAATTTGCTCAAAATAGTTTTCAATGGCACACTCCTAGGGGATCAAAATCCATAGCCTCGGGCACCCATAAAGTGGACGAAACCACTTCTTTGCAAGCACAAATTGAAGCCTTAATTTCAAAAATAAAGAAACTTGAATTAAATAAAACGGCTTCGGTTATGGCTTGCGAAGGATGCGGCGGCCCCCATGAAACTGGAGTTGTATGAAGGACTTAGAAAATCAAACAAAAGTGGTAAATTACCTTAATAACCGCCCATGACCACCAGGAGCCCCGGGTAACTCTTTCACTCCCGAGTGGCGAAATCATCCCAACTTTAGTTGGAGGGAATCGGGGGGGGGGGGATAACCAAAAAAATCAAAATCAACGATCTAACTTTCAACAACAACCCCGAAATGAGCAACAAGGTTTCCAACCACAACAAGGAGGAAGAGAAAGACTTGAGGATCTAATCACTCGTCTTTTCTCCGAATCCAACAAAAGGTATGCTGAGAGGTTCCTACAAACCGAGGCCGAACTTAGGAACCAACGGGCTAGCATGCAAAATATTGAAAAATAAGTAAGCCAACTTGCCCAAAATTTCTCCGAAAGACCACAAGGAGCCTTGCCTAGTAATACCGAACTAACCCCAAAAGCCTAAGTAAACGTTATCAACTTGAGAAACCAGAAGGTAGGGCCCGATGATGAGCCAACACCACCTCAAAACACTACATAAACCACCAACACACCAAACCCCAAAAAAATGAACCAACCAAACCACCACCGGTCCCTTACACCAGTCGTTTACTATGGAAAAAGACCGACGAGCAATTCACCAAGTTTGTAAGTTTACTTAAACAACTTCACATCAATCTCCCTTTTGTGGAAGTCCTCACAAAAATATCAAAATATTCTAAATTCATGAGAGACTTTCTCACCCACAAATGGAAGATTGATTCCATCCAATAAGTCAACTTGAGTGAAAAGTGCTCGTCGGCACTCCTCAACAAACTCCCACAAAAGAAGATTGATCCCAGAAGCTTCACAATTCCTTGCTCCATTGGAGGATCACTGGTAAGCAACACACTTGCCGACCTAGGGGCTAACATTAACCTAATGCTCGCCTCTATGTTCAATCGACTTGGATTAGGAAAGCCGCATCCTACAAAAATGAACATCCAACTTGCAGATAGGTCAGTAAAATATCCTCAAGGTGTCGTAGAAAATCTCTTGGTCAAGGTCGGGGAATTTGTTTTCCCAGCCAACTTTGTAATCCGAGAAATGGAGGAAGACACCGAAATTCTGCTCATACTAGGAATACCATTCCTTGCCACCACACGGGCCATGGTGGATATGAGTGACAGGAGGTTAACGTTGAGGGTAGGTGATAAGGAAGTGAAGTTTGAAGTATGACAACGTGCAGAGGAGGACCCGGTCAAATACCTTAAAGCAATAGACTCAAGCCTCGACTACGCCCTCAGCCGGTGCATTTCGGGATGCGAGTCATCCCGCTCGGGTAACATTTGACCGAATTTGGGTCTAGCCAAGGACCCTTATAGACGTGGTGCACCATGGAGGCATTCCATGGACTATCCAACAATAAAGTAGTTTAATTCTTAGTGTAACTTTTAGTTAATGCTTTTATATTTAAGTTTTTCTCTTTGTACGAATAGAATACACTCAGAAGGATGATGAGAAAGGCCAAAGGACGTTGAACCAACACCCCATACATGAAAACAAATGACTCCCGATTGAAAATCTTCAAATCAGTAAGTGCAACACGGGGCCGTGTCAGGTAATCACGCCCCCATGCCCTAAGTCTGCTGTAACATTTTTATTTCTGGAACCTTGACACGGGGCCGTGTCCCAAGGGCACGCCCCCTTGTTTATCTTCTGGAATAATGTGTTACTGGCACTTTTGACACGGTCCCGTGTCAAATGCCTGTTTTCTAAAAATTTGTAGTTTTTTTTAACACACGTTTTACACATTTAATCAATCTAACCTATTTTGGACACATTGAGGACAATGTGTATTTTGGAAATTGTGAATAAAGTAGCAAGATATATTAAAATGTCTATATCACTAGAAATTTAAAAACGTTTAAAAAGCTTTACGAGATAGTGATAAAGTTTAAGGTAATGTTCCCTCGACTAAAGGACATGGAAACTCATGAGTCATAGTGGGAGTTTATCTCTAGATGCCCTAAGAAATATCTTAGATGTACTTGGAAGCTTAGATGTAGTTCTATTACAAACCATAATGCCACTGAAATCTGTCTCCCTAAGAAAATTGCCAACAAAGTTGTTGCTGACATAAATCTAGAGAGAACTTTGGATGAACTTGCCGAGAGAAAGGTAAAGATGGAAGAACAAAACGAGATTGTTCAAGATGAGGACAAATATGTTTTAGGAATGTCCAAAAGACAGAAAACAAAGCCACGAGCTCGAACCGGAAGGTTGCACATAATAGCAAAAGCGAAGGAATGCACCCGTGGCATTCACTTCAGTTTTTTGCAACAAATAGTCTTTGACTCTATTCTTTAAGGTATTAACCTTTTCATGGAAAATTGGTTTTGCAAGGATGAGGAAGTCTAAGGATGAAACTGAAAGAGAAACCTGAAGATCACTTTACCGTGAGATTTGAAGATTCAAGTTCTTTTATCATGGATGATTTTATTGTTTATGAAACAATTATTTCGGTTTATTAATTTTTGCAAGGACAAATATTTGTTTTGGATAATATTGGATACTTATATATTTAAGTAATTCTTGCATGGTTTATCTATTGTTTTGAGTTATGAACTCTTGTGTTAGTTAATATCAATGTCTATGACTAACATAAAATGTATACTTGTGATCAGGGGTTTTGTTCCTATAAAGTATACAAGTCGTGTGAGGTCAACAAGATAATCATAAATGATAATATTATAAAACACAATTTAATACCTAACGTGAGTAAGATATAATTAAATTGTTGAACCAATTTAACTAATTGGTAAAAGCTAGAATGGATGAGTTAAACGCTATTGTCAACTAATACCTTGATGAACATTATATCTTACTAGCAAACTCAAGATTGAACTAATGAACAACGTCATGAGATGACATAGAGTGTTCAAGGAGAATTAAGAAGTCTCTTAGACATCCTAAACATCTGAAAGATATAGTTCACATTAAGAGTCTCAGTGAAAAGAAATTAATATCTATTTTAGATGAAGTGATATGAATGGAATTGTTCCAATTTCGTTCAATGAACTTGAATCATAATTGGGATATGATAGATACTCAAATAAAGTATATTCTTATGTGATTGTCTCGCCATTCAGATAATGATATGAAATGAATGAACTGCAAATATGAAACATCGGTTTCAAGATGTTGCAAATCATAGAAAGTCTATGATATAATCACACATTAAGATGATAATTCATGATCAGTATGTTGGGACTAAATGATTGTACGAAGAGTAGGGACTCAAAGGTACAAATTGGAACTTATAGAAGAATCAATACATGAATTACACCACATACTATCAAAGGCTTAATAAGGAACTTAAAATCAGATCAATGGTTGACCAGTAATAAGAACCGCTTGACTTATGTCAAACCATTATCAGGAGAATGCTGACTATAAAGCCTTGAAGCAAATAAGGATATTGATTGAATCAGAATGGTTTTGATTAATGAATGTCATAACGATGCTCATGAGGAATTCATTATAATCATTCTCAGTAAAGTATGTGGTTATTAAAATTCCACTTGGAGTTTGAAATGTAATTTTTAGGACTTTAAATTTGATGAGATCAAATTATAATAAGAAATGATTTTGGTTATGTAAGCTAGCGGGAGTTGAATTATCCTCCGAAATTGTATATGAGATACAAAGAAGGTTTTAGTAAGAATGTGTAGTGACACATTGCTTAGTTCTGAAGAACATATTGATCATGCGTTATAAGATATATGGATATCTTAAGTAAACATAATTGTGAAGATCTCTGCAAGATAAAGTATCTAGTGAGATTCCTAAATCTGACAAAACTACTAAGTATATAAGATATACAATATATCTTTTGCCATATTTTGAAACAATTAATTAGCTCATATAATACATATGTGTTGTGCGAGAATGCTTAAGCGTCTAAGGCTTTAGGAAAACTCGTGATATGATGTAATCTTGCCGTTATGTCAAAGTAACTTTTGACTAACAGATATGAAGTATGAGAAAGGTTTCTCATGGGCTTTAGCCAAGATTACATAGTAAAGCATCGGTAGATGCTCAAAGCCAAATATTTGCAAAAGGTTGCAAATAATTAGATTGTATTATGACAACTTATAAACTACAAGCAATTATCAAAGGGTATGATAATTAATGGATTAATTTTGATGAGTTAAGAAGGAGTTCTTGAGCTTAGGGATCACCTCAAAGTTTTATTGTAAAACAAATTCCTTAAACAAAGGCAAAACATACAAGATCTACAGAGGACATAGACGTTGAGAAGTATTGTTCAATAAATGGAATAATCATATGCAACAACGACTTTTAAATATCTTGCAAGAGTAATTGAGTGTACAAGTAGTTGTATGAAAAGGTACAATTGCATATGGTGGTAATGAAAGTTTCATTTATGACACCAGGAAAGGTACCAGGTGTATGGTGTCCAATCAAGCGTTATATGACAACAGAGATTTTGTGTCACAGGATGCTTGGAGCCAATGCTTCCTAATATGGATATATTTTGGATGACGTCTTGATCGGACAAAATAGTGTATTAATTTTAGTAAATCCATTGATTTTATCATTGTAGAGATAGAATAAGCATGTGGAGAATTAATGGCTAATGTTGCTAAAAGGAATTTTGATCTATTTTTGGTATTTGGAGTTTTTCGAACAGTAAAATAACATTATGAATTTATTTGGATTTAATGGTTAAATGTGATATAAACAATATTCCTATGTTCGAATACTGGTACATTTAGGCATCCTTGAGTATGGTACTCTAAATGTTCGTAGTCAGTCAAATTCATGGGGATCAATTTGAAGAATATTGTGAATGCTTGATTGTTCATGAGAAAAAAGTTCAAGGTGTTGAGAATCAAGATTCATAGATATTCATTAGAGAATGATATGGGACATAACTTTCTTCAAAATGATCTTCATGGATCGAAGTCATAAGGTGTTTTAAAATGGTATGATCTTTATATCCTTAGACCTTAGAATCATACTGGAACTAACATTGGTGTAAGTTTGTTCTTTGATCTTATCTAACGCTACATCATGAAAGGGTAGTAATAAAGATATTTGATTGGAAATGAAATGAAGCTAAGTGGGAGTTGTATGATGTCAATGGGATTTTTTGCTTCTTAATGTTTTAAGAAGTTGAACATTCTGGTGCCCTCGTAGACTTAAACTGGTATGAATGTGTGGTCACACTCGAACTAAAGGTAGTTTGTCATCTATTTTGAATCAGAGAAGAGTATAAGAATGATTGAACAATATATGAGATTGAAATTAGATCCATGTCTCATACTCAATAAATGTTCTATACAAAAAATGATAGATCCTTTAGGTTACCACGGCTATACACTTGATTAAGTAAAGAGTTACTTAATCACAAAAGGAATAGTTGACAAATGTAATACGTCATATCTTGGTAGGGGTAGTGCGATGCAACTAGCTGTCAAACTTTGTCTACGTTAAAGGATATAATCGAAAATAGTTAAAATGGGAGATTGTTGGAATTTGTAAGACCCGTCTCAATTTAAACATATTTTTATTCAAAATACGCACCTTTATATCTAAAAGTATGACTTTTCAAAAACTTTGATGAGTTAATACACGTTCGTGATTAAGTTGTTCAAGATTACATCATTCATACTAGCTTTAACATTTAAGAGTTTACATGTTTTTTTAAAACTAACGACCAAACAAAACATCGTTCACGGAAGCTTCAAAAGTATTGTGTTCGGTTCATAACATTTCTTTGATCGCCATCCGGAATACCACCTACATCACCTAATATCAAAACCAACAATAAAGTTAGTTTTGATGAACAATTAATCAGTTTAAACAAGTCCGAATTGCAAAAACGAACAAAATAAAAAAAAATCCAACTCTGCAGTGTGTCGCGGCCAGCGACAGATTTAGCCTCAGCCCTCGCGGGCCGCCACAGGCCGTGGCGGGGCGCGACAGACCTTAAGTTCTCCGTCACGGGGTACGACGACCTATTTTTCACAGAATCATCGAGTGACTTTCAAATCACTTCTATACTACCAATTTAACTTTTGTTTGATCCGTTTGGTTGTCTAATGGAATCCACCATTTCAATGACAAACCAAACATACATTAACCAATCTTTTGACCCATTTTAATTATTTAGAGAACTTCGTCACTTCTACAACATACTACGTTTTCTTCACAACACTAATTCAAGTAACTACATTCAAAATCAAAACATAATGTAACGGAACCAAGGTTACGTGCCTTCCAAGCTTTCCTTTCAAACGCGTGTCGCCACCAGCTTGTCCACTTGACGTCTCAGTCTCCTTGCCTATAGAGTTCAACCGCAAATGTTTAGAACTCTTTTTATAACTCATTACGCAATATTTTTCGTATTAATAAAACATGCGTTTTTTCCAAATTTCAACATTTTACTTTCTCTTAGGCATTATATCAAACACCTAATGAGTATGACTTTTATAAAAACTAAAAATCAAGTTTCATAACTAGTTATTTCACCAATTTAACACCTTTTTTTTTTAAATTTAGTGTCTAATCAACACTTAAATATCGAAACTAACTTCATGGAGTTCTATTAACACAAGTTTGACAATTATGATTCTAGGGTTCATCATGTTTCTACAAAACCCATTAAACACATAAACAGATGATTATAATTTCATAACTTGAACACTAATTTAACAAATTATTGACTAGGGTTTACTCCTAGACATCATTTCATTCCTAATCTCATCCAAACATCTAACATTTAGGCCATAATTTTTGATTTCTCATGTTCATCTAGAACTCAAGATGAAACTAAATAACAAAATTAGGCATACCTTATGATCCTTTCACGAAGGTGATCACTAATCTGAGTTTGGATTTCAATTTGGAACTGATTTGCCCTATCAATTTGATGAATTTGCAAGAGCTAGGGTTCAATGAATGAGCTTTGGTCGCCCCCTGTGTTGGGTTATTAAATTTTATTTAATAAAACTATTTTCAATCTTATCAGTTTTGGCCCCTCTACTATTCTCAAGTCTTATTTTGGGTGTTTTTAAATCAAGTTCCCTATTATTACAAGACTTGTGATTAACTAGGTTACTTATTCCTAGTTACTTGATCTTATTTATATCCGACATCAAATCAATAATATAAAGATTTAGGTTTTCGGGGTGTTACAAGTCCACCCCCCTTAAAAGGGGTTTCGTCCTCGAAACCGGAAATACGTACCAAATAATGTAGGGTAGAGTCGTTGCATCTCCTCTTCGGATTCCCATGTAGTATCCGAACCCTTTCTATGCTCCCACTTGACCTTCACTTGATCAATTTTCTTGTTCCGTAAACTTTTAACCTTTCGATCTAGAATTCCAATCGGCTTCACCACATAATTAAGGTTATTGTCCACGTCGATGTCATCGTAGTGGATATAAGCCGTTTCTTCGGCTAGACACTTTCGGAGCTGTGACACATGGAACGTGCTGTGGATTCCACTCAATTCTTTCGGTAGTTCAAGGCGATATGCTACCTTACCAACCCGTTCGATGATTTTAAGCGGCCCAATAAACCTCGGGCTTAACTTTCCTCTTTTTCTGAACCGGATAATACCCTTCCACAGGGATACTTTAAGCATAACTCTATCACCAACCTGAAATTCAATCGGTCTTCGTCTTTTGTCAGCATATGACTTTTGTCTATCTTGAGCCGCTTTCAAGTGAGCTCAAACCATATCAATTTTCTCATTAGTGGCTCGAACTATATCTTTATGGGCGAGTTCACGTGGACCTACCTCACCCCAACACACCGGGGTTCTATACTTTCTATCGTAGAGCATCTCGTACGGAGCAATACCGGTACTGGCATGGTAACTGTTGTTATATGAGAATTCGGCTAACAGTAAGTAAACATCCCAAATAGCCCTGAAATCGATGTTACACGCCCGTAGCATGTATTCCAATGTTTGTATCATTCTTTCGCTTTGTCCATCCATTTGAGGATGGTACGCAGTGCTAATGAACCGTTTCATTCCCATTTGCTCTTGGAAATCTCGCCAGAAGTTTGAAGTAAGCCGGGTATCCCTATAGGACACAATGGATACCCGTACTCCGTGGCGTGCCACTATCTCATTAGTATACACTTCTGACATCTTTTCTGACGTATAAGTCTCACGTATCAGAATAAAGTGAGCGCTTTTCGTCAGTCTATCCATAACTACCCATATGGCATCAAATCCTTGGTTTGACTTCGGTAGTTTGGTCAATAGGTCCGTGGTGATATGTTCCCATTTCCAAACTGGAATATCCAACGGTTAAAGTTTACCATAGGGTCTTTGGTGTTCCGCCTTGACTTGTAGACATGTCAAGCATTTCTCCACATACTTAACCACATCTCTTTTCATTCCGGGCCACCAGTAATTTTGTTTCAAGTCATTGTACATCTTGGTCGCCCCGGGATGAATGGAATAACGGGTTTTGTGAGCTTCGTCAAGTAGAAGGTTTTTAACTCCACACGAGTTTGGAACCCATGTTCTACCGAATCGAGTTTTCAACCCATTGTTATCATCTATTAAACCTTTCAGTTGGCCGACTATTCTTTCTTTCTTCAAATTCTCTTCTTTCATTGCTTCAACTTGTGCTTCTCGGATTCGTTCGAGTAAACCCGAGGTCACAATAAGCTGCATCGATCGTACCCATATTGGAGCATATTCTGTCTTCCTGCTTAAAGCATCCGCCACTACATTGGCTTTGCCGGGATGGATTTGTATTTCGTAGTCATAATCCATCACTGTTTCCAACCACCGCCTCTGCCTCATATTCAACTCCTTCTGATCAAAGAAGTACTTTAAATTCTTGTGGTCGGTGAATATAATGCACTTCACTTCGTATAAATAATGCCTCCATATTTTTAAAGCAAATACCACTGCTGCTAATTCAAGATCGTGCGTAGGGTATTTCTTTTCGTGAATCTTCAGCTGCCTTGAAGCATAGGCTATAACCTAGCCTCTTTGCATTAAAACGCATCTGAGCCCCGAATGTGACGCATCCAAGTAAACCACCATATCATCAACTCCATCCAGAAATGTTATCACCAGAGCGTCAGTTAACTTGTCCTTAAGCGTTTGGAACGCTTTCTCCTATTCAACGCCCCATATAAACTTCTCCTCCTTGCGAGTTAGCTTGGTCAATGGCATAGCAATCTTGAATAAATCTTGTATGAATCTCCTATAGTATCCCGCAAGCCCTAAGAAGCTTCTGATTTCTGAGGGATTTTTCGGTGGATTCCATCTTGTCATGGCTTCTACTTTCGACGGATCGACCAACACACCGTCGGCACTGATAATGTGCCCGAGGAATTGCACCTCCCGTAACCAAAAAGCACACTTTGAAAATTTTGCATACAGTTTTTCTCTTCTAAGCGTCTCTAATACTTCGCGTAGATGATGCGCGTGATTAGTTTCACTCTTCGAGTATATTAAAATATCGTCGATAAACACTATTACTGACTTATCCAACATCGGTTTGCAAACCCGGTTCATGAGGTCCATGAAAGCCGCATGTGCATTTGTCAACCCAAAGGACATTACGAGGAACTCGTAATGCCCGTACCATGTACGAAAGGCCGTTTTCGGTACATCCTCTTCCTTGACCCTTAGTTGATGGTATCCCGATCTAAGGTCTATTTTCGAAAACCAACTTGCGCCTTGTAGTTGGTCAAATGAATCGTCAATTCTAGGAAGCGGGTATCGATTCTTCACCGTGAGTTTGTTTAACTCTCGGTAATCGATACACATTCGCATACTCCCGTCCTTCTTCTTTACGAACAATACCGGTGCGCCCCAGGGAGACACACTCGGCCTTATAAACCCTTTGTCAAGCAAATCTTGAATCTAAGACATCAACTGTTGTAGCTCTGATGGCGCGAGTCGATACGGCACCTTAGCTACAGGTTTTGCGCACGGAACCAATTCGATTCCGAATTCCACTTCCCGTTCTGGTGGTATTCCCAGTAAGTCTTCCGGAAACACATCTTCATAGTCTCGCACCACCGGTACATCTCCAACTTTAGGCGATTCTTTCTCCGGTTCACTTGCGTATATCATAAACGCTCTACATCCACGCCTCATAAGCTTGTGCGCCTTTAACATCGAACATATCATGGGATTACCTCCTTTCTCACCATAGATAGTAATGTGCTTCCACTCGGAGACGTTAATTTTATCTCCTTACGGAAACACACGACTTTTGTGTGATGTCAGGATAACCAATCCATCCCGACAACCACTTGGAATTCTCCCATCGACATCGGAATTAAGTCTATTGAGTATTCTTCGCCATCAATACTCAATTTGCAGTTTTGACATACATCACATACTATAAAGCTCTTGTTATCTCCTATTTCGACTTCTAAGGGCATAGGTAATGTCGTTAATAGAAATGAAGGATGTCGAATAAATCCATGTGAAATAAAGGATTTATTCACACCCGTATCAAATAATACACGTGCGGGAATTGAGTTTATTGCGAATATACTTAAGACCACATCGGGTTCTATCTTCGCTTCAGCCGCGGTTAGTTGGAAAGATCTGGCCTTCGCCTTTTGAGTCTCCATTTGCGATTCTTTGCTATCTTTCTTTCCAACCAAGTCCGGGCATTCGGATTTCTTGTGGCCTGGTTGTTAACATTTGTAGCAAACCGAAACTTTTCTTGGGCATAGTAAAGCCGTATGCCCCGTCTTCCCTCATATAGGGCATGGTTTATCCTTGAAGCGACACTCGCCCTTATGCCCTTTTCTGCACACTTTACAGCTTGGTGACCCGCCTTTAGCATCAGACTTCCTTGCCGATTCGGTTGTTCTTGCCTTCTTTGTAGGGCTTGGGTTAACATCTTACGCCCTTCGTTCACCCCTCTCTATTTGCTTCTTTAACTCAATCTCTCGTTCCCGAGCGGTGTTTATGATCTCGGTGAGAGTATCGTACTTTGAGGGAGTCATGAACTCCCGATATTCAGCACTCAACATATTGTAATAGTAATATATTTTCTGTTCTTTGGTCGTCACTAACTCATCACAGAATCTCAGCTTATCAAGGGAAAATACCCGTGATCTTGTCAATTGATTCACCCCTTTGCCTCAGTTGGATGAATTCCTCCTTGATTCTGTTAATCACCGCCTTGGGACTGTGATGTTTAAGGAACAGTGCCTTAAACTCATCCCATGTCATAGCCTTTGCCGCTTCAACTCCAATCTTTCTTCATGTTATCCCACCAATCCTTGGCTTGACCCCTTAACTGACTCATACCGTAAGCTACGAAATCGCTTACATCACAGTGGGTCCTTTCAAACACCCCTTCCATGTCACTAAAGTACTCAACCATCGTTGACATATTATCGGGTCTACCTCCCCGTTGTATATCGGAGGCTTACAAGCCATCAACTTATTGTACGGACACGCCTTTCGTTCAACCGTCTTTTCCTTAACTTGGGTGGCATTATCCTCCAACCTTTTGATCCATTCCTCGACCACCGTAAGCACCATGCTTTGAATCTTGTCTATAAAACCAGATAGACTATTCTCGATTGCCTTTCCTACCTCTTCGGCAATCACTTCTCTCATTTGTTCGGTGACAACCGGCACCGTATCATCATTTCCTCCATCGGCCATCTTGAATCTGAAATGTTTAGGCGCATTATTAAACATTTCATTTTATAACATATGCATCATTCGCTTTGGTTTAGCCAAGTTTACCATTGCTTAAACCATTCATGTTTAGTGCACTTTCTGGGTTTGAGTGTGTTAACATGCTCTTCCCGTGCACATCAAATCGAATTTCCTTTTTCTAATATTCTAATAAAATCTACTAAATGACTAATGCTTACCGGATGTTTAATCAAGCTTCAAACTGAACACACTTTATTAACAACCTTGAGCTCAGATTACCAACTTGTAAGACCCGTCTCAATTTAAACATATTTTTGTTCAAAATACGCACCTTTATATCTAAAAGTATGACTTTTCAAAAACTTTGATGAGTTAATACACGTTCATGATTAAGCTGTTCAAGATTACATCATTCATACTAGCTTTAACATTTAAGAGTTTACATGTTTTTTTAAACTAACGACTAAACAAAACATCATTCGCGGAAGCTTCCAAAGTATTGTGTTCGGTTCATAACATTTGCTTGATCGCCATCTACCACCTACATCACCTAATATCAAAACCAACAATAAAGTTAGTTTTGATGAACAATTAATCAGTATAAACAAGTCCGAATTGCAAAAACGAACAAAATAAAAAAAATTCCAACTCTGCAGTCTGTCGCGGCCCGTGACAGATTTAGCAACCCTCAAATATTTTCTATAACAACCCTAAAAAAAATTCCAACTCTCAAAAAAACCCTCAAAAAAAATTCCAACTCTGCAGTCTGTCGCGGCCACTTTTTCTACAACAACCCTCAAATATTTTCGACACCCTAAAAATAATTAAAGTATCCCTATACGTCCTAAAATACACCCCGAATACGAAAACGGGCCCTGAATACCTTTAATTTAATAAAATAAAAATAAAAACAAAATTTAAAGGGTCGTCGCGGGGCGCGAAGCCCTTGGCTACCTCAGTCGCGGGCCGCGACAACCTGGCCACCGGGCTTAACCCGGTGCCACCACGTGTCGGAATCGTGTCGAAGCTACGTGTTAACTCAGCAGGGCTAGGGCCTACCCTAGCCACCCTCGCGGGCCGCGTAGCCCCTGGCTACATGCTTCGCGGGGCACGACGAAGTCCGAGATCACAACTATATATAGGGCCGATCAGTTTCACTTTCAATTCGTTCAATCTCTCACTTTCTCTCTCGAATTTCTATAGGGTAGTCACTATTCTCAGGCATAATACCCCCCTAAATGACGAAGTTCTGCCTCGTTGTAAGTATCATAACCCCGGTTACGTATTAGATACGCTGCCTAATTGATCTAGGGTTCCGTAACGGCTGTCGAGGTTCTGCCCGACGTAGTCGTTGGAATGCCGTCTCGGGGAGGGTATTATATATATATATATATATTGGGTTATTATACTAACGCGTGTGCATTTGTGTAATTTATAGATAACCACCAGGAAATCCTTAAGGAAAACCCTAAGAAAGCAATGTGAGTAATCTCCTTTTTGCAAACTGTTTTTACAAAACCTCACTTAATTAATAATATATTAAACAATGATTGAGTATTTGTATTCTACAATTATCGTTGGTATGTTGGGGTTTTGTATACAAAATTTGTTACTACATTGTGAGTAGTAACATGACCACAAGTCGGGTTGATAGTACCGTGGGTGGTAATTAAAGTAGATGGAAACAAATGTAATTGCGCGACCGCCCTCAATACTGTACAATGGTTTTAATTAACTTGATTAAACTTGGATTCACTCACCAGTATTTCCCACTGACAAAATGTTTTTAAACGCGTTTCAGGTAACAAAATGTGAAAGCCAAATAGAAGCCAGCTGGACAGCACTGAAGGCTTGGAAAAGTGGCTATAAAGTTACCTAAAATAAAGAGATGTTTTATTTAAAATAATATAGGATTTAACCCTATAAAAATGTGTGTACTTGAAACTTGGGATTTTCCCATATGTTTAATATATTAAAAGTGTGGTATTTTACTCTGATAAAATATTTCCTAACTACGATCCTGATTAAATTCCGCTGCCAAAATGTTAAACACCTGGATACCACCGAAGCTGGCCGCGGCCACTCGTTCCCGGGTTGTTAGGGGACGGGGGTTGCGACAGAAGGTGGTATCAGAGCTAAGCCACTGATTCAGCCACAGAAGTGTTCTGCTGACACCAAGATATTATATGTTAGGAAATTAATTACGAAAATACATGCATATCTGTATTTTATTGTTGTGTGTTATTTGACTATTTGTTAGTTTACAGTATGAGCGACCAAGGACCCCCCGACGCTTATCGTTAGTTGTCCGGCTCACCTAGGAGTGAAGGCACCTCTTCACAGCCTCCCTTCTCAGGGTATTCAGCTGACAATGAAGATGAGATATTCATGTTTAAGGCTCAGTCTGAAGAGCCATTCCCTCCTAAAAAGAGAGGATGGTTCAGTAGGGGAGCACATGAGTGTAGGAAGAGAATGAAAAAGTTACAACAGCAGCGAGTTCTAGCAGCTGCTAAGAGAGAAACAGATGCCCACACCCAAGACATGCTTAATAGGAGTTTAGCAAACTTCCATATTTTAGCAACCACAGCTGCCGACCAAAACCTGGAGCAACTCATAGCCCCTCAACCATTACCATTGTTTCCCACTCAGCCAATGGAAATTGAAAACAACCCAGAAAACCAAATCCAAATGCATGATTTTAACCCAGAAGAGATACCTAGGATACCAGCACCCAATCCCTTAGATCCAGACGACGACCCGTGGTTCGATGATCACAGGGATTATCAGCAACGCTTCCACATATCAAAAGAACCCATGCCAAACCTAGCAGCTTACCCAGGTCTGGACCCTCTAGATCCATATTATGATAATGATGAATACATTAGGGAAATCCTAGAGAATCCATACCCTCAGAAAGAACCTATGCCACAGTACCCAGATCCAGTACCAGCACCTGCACCCCCAATGATTGCAGAGAATGTGCAAGAACTCCAAACCTTCGGTGAGGAGATTTTAGAAAATAGTGACAGGATGAGGCAGATCAGAGAACGACTCTTCTGGAAGTACGACGAGCATAATGTGGAGTTCTGGATGAACCCATATCAGTAACGGTGATAATAATAATAATAATAATATAATAATAAAAATATATAATATGTGTGTATGAAAAGAAAATATAATAATAATATATCTATTGTAGTATAGACACTTTGTGGTTAGCAATGCATAATAGTATTGTAAATTTTAATTCCAGTTCCAGTTTGTATTAGATGCGTACTATAAGAAATAGTAAGTCGCAATGTTCGACGCTTTTAACCAATATGTGTGTTGTGTGATTGTTTGCCTTAAATATTATCTTGCGATATTAATAATTGGCAAATGTTTAAAATTTAGATGGACAACCAAGTGAACCAGGAAAACCAGAATAACGATAACCAGAGTAACAATAACCCGGATAACGATAACCCGAACAACAACAATAATAGAAACCAAGTGAATAACAGTGCCATCCAACACACAGTGGCACAAGGGATAATAGATGTGATGCCATATATAATCAAAACGGTTAAGGAAGCAGATAATAAAAGTAAACATGATAGTAAACGACCCAGTGAACCTGAACAAAGCATAAACAATGGACCCATACTTCAAATGCCCATTCCCAAAAGTGGAAGAACCATGTCTTATGGTTGTTCTTATAAAGAATTCTGGTCTTGTAAACCAATGGAATTCTCGGGCAATGAAGGGGCCGTTGCAGCTCTACGCTGGATAGAAAAGACTGAAGCAGTCTTAAAAATAAGAAAGTGTGCGAAAGAGGATAAGATAATGTTTGCTTCCAATCTGTTTAAGAATTCAGTATTAGAATGGTGGAACACTATCCTCTAGTCTAGGGGAAGTGATAGGGTTTACAATATAGAATGGGAGGAATTTAAGAATATGGTAGAAATAAAATTCTGCCCTCCCAATGAAAGGGAACATATAGCAAATAAGTTTCTAAACCTTAGGATGACTGGAGTGGATAGTAAGGGATACACTACGTTATTCTTTGAATATGCTAGAATAGTGCCAACCCTTGCATCACCTAAACAAGTATTAATCTCTCGCTACATTTGGGGATTAATCAGTGAAATTAGGCATGTAGTCAAGGCAGCTAGACCTCAAACTATAGAAGAAGCTGTAGAACTAGCAAACACCTTGACTGATGAATTAGTTCGTACGCGAGAAGAGGATCAGAGGAGAAACCTAGCTCAAAAGCTTACCCAAGAATTCCGTTATGGAAATTCCAACCGTGGGAAAAATGTAGGTTCTATCTCTACACCATACTGCAAAGCCTGCAAGAAAAAGCATTTAGGAAAATGCTCTACCTACTGCAATTTTTGCGAGATACCAGGGCACAAGGAAGAAGACAGTAGGAAGAAACCTAATAATGGAATGTGCTTCAACTGTGGAGAAAAAGGTCACATCAAGCCAAACTGTCCAATACTAGCTCCAGCCACGAACACCAAGAATACTAAAAATGCTAGAGTATTTGTTCCAACTGCAGAAGAAGCAAAGATGATCCTGGATGTGATCGCCGGTACGTTTTTAGTTAATGATGTTTTTGCTAGGGTATTATTTGACTCTGGTGCAAATCAAAGTTTTATTAATACTTCATTTTGCAAACTTCTCATTCAACCATTAACTAAACTCCCACAAAAATATCTAGTAGAAACCGCAAATGGGGAAACCATTAAGATTTCTGAAACCTTGCAGGGAGCAAGAATAGAATTTTTAAATCAAAAATTTATTGCAAACCTTTACCCAATGAATCTGGCAGGATTTGATGTGGAATTAGGAATGGATTGGTTAATATCCAATAAAGCCAGTATTTTATGTGATCAAAAGTCAGTCCAAGTAAATTCACCAAGGGGTGAAAAGATCACAATTAAAGGAGATAAACCCTCTAGATCCACAAAACTCATCTATGTGATGAAAACAACTAGTTATGTAAGAAAAGGATCATTAGTGTATTTGATTTCCATAATCATTAACACTAAAGGAAAAGAATTAAAAGATATCCCTGTAGTATCTCAATTTTCAGATGTATTTCCAGAAGAGTTACCAGGGCAATCTCCAGACAGAGAAGTTGAATTTAGAATCCACCTACTACCAGGAACAACACCAATTGCCAAAGCACCTTACCGTTTGGCACCCCCAGAAATGCAGGAACTGAAGCAACAGTTAGATGAATTGTTGGAAAAAGGATTCATACAACCAAGCTCATCGCCATGGGGAGCACCGATCTTATTCGTTAAAAAGAAGGACGGATCAATGCGTATGTGCATTGACTACCGTGAATTGAACAAGGTCACGATTAAGAATCGGTATCCATTACCAAGAATCGATGATCTGTTTGACCAGTTGCAAAGGGCACGATTTTTCTCTAAAATCTATTTACGATCAGGATATCATCAATTAAAGGTACAGGAAGAGGACATTCCTAAAACCGCTTTCAGAACAAGGTATGGCCATTATGAATTTACTGTCATTCCATTTGGTCTAACCAATGCCCCAGCTGCATTTATGGAGATGATGAACCGAATATGTAAGCCATATTAGGATAAATTCATAATTGTCTTTATAGATGATATTCTTATTTATTCTAAAAGTAAAGAAGAACATGCAAAGCATTTGCATGCACTTCTAAGTTTATTGAGAAAAGAAAACCTGTATGCAAAGTTTTCAAAATGCGAGTTTTGGTTAGAACAGGTACAGTTTCTTGGACATTTAGTCAATCATGAAGGAATTCATGTAGATCCCACCAAGATCGAGGAAATTACCAAATGGAAAACCCCTGAGTCACCAACCAAGGTTAGCAGTTTCTTAGGATTAGCCGGTTATTATAGAAGGTTTATTCGAGATTTTTCTAGAATAGCCATTCCCTTAACTAAGTTAACCTGTAAATCCGTTAAGTTTGAATGGGGACCAAAACAAGAAGAAGCCTTTAGAATTCTTAAGCAAAGACTAACCAATGCACCCATACTAGCGTTACCAGAAGGAACTGAAGACTTTATAGTCTATTGTGATGCTTCTAAGTTAGGTTATGGATGTGTGTTAATGCAACGTCAAAATGTTATAGCCTATGCATCTAGACAACTTAAGAATCATGAAGAGAATTATTTAACCCATGATCTAGAATTAGGAGCTATAATTTTTGCCCTTAAAATTTGGAGACATTATCTTTACGGTAGTAAGTTTAGCATTTTCACCGACCATAAGAGTCTATGGTATGCTTTCGGGCAAAAGGAATTGAATATGAGACAAAGACGCTGGATGGAGATACTTAGTGATTATGATTGTAATATCCAGTACCATGCAGGAAAGGCAAATATAGTAGCTGATGCTTTAAGTCGGAAGTATCATGAAAAGCCAAAAAGAGTACGTTCTCTTAAATTAAGTCTACAGATAGATTTAAATGAACAGATTAGAAAGGCACAAGAATCAGTAATCAAGGATGATACTGAAAAGTTGAAAGGAATGATTAAGGAATTAGAACAAGGAACAGATGGAATTTGGAGATTCCATAAGAAAAGAATGTGGATACCTAAATTAGGAAACCTACGCCACCGTATATTAGAAGAAGCCCATAAGTCTAAGTATACGATGCAACCTGGAAGCGATAAGATGTATCAAGACTTAAGAAAGAATTTCTTGAGGATAGGAATGAAAAAGGATATAGCAGCATATGTTGCAAAATGTCTAACCTGTTCCCAAGTTAAAGCTGAACATCAGAAACCCTCAGGATTGTTACAACAGTTAGAAATGCCAGTTTGGAAATGGGAATTGATAACAATGGATTTTGTTACCAAATTACCCAAAACAAGAAAAGGTAATGATACATTGTAGATAGGCTAACCAAGTCAGCTCATTTTCTACCAATGAAGGAAACTTTCAGTATGGAACAATAAGCTAAATTATATGTAAATGAAATAGTTTCATTACATGGAATTCTTTTATCAATTGTTTCGGACATAGATAGTCGTTTTACCTCTTATTTTTGGACAAGTTTCCAAAAAGCAATGGGAACCAAGTTGAATCTAAGCACTACTTATCATCCTCAAACGGACGGACAAGGTGAAAGAACAATTCAGACAATGGAGGACATGCTTATAGCTTGTGTAATTGATTTTGGAGGTAATTGGGACGATCACTTACCATTGATAGAATTTTCTTATAATAACAGTTATCACACAAGTATCAATGCTGCACCATTCGGAGCACTTTATGGACGAAAGTGCCGAACGCCAGTCCGTTGGGCAGAAATTGGAGAAAAGAAACTATCCGGACCTGAGATAATACAAGAAACAACAGACAAGATCATTCAAGTCAAGGAACGATTGAAAGCAGCACGTGATCGACAAAAGAGTTATGCAGATAACAGACGAAAGCCACTGGAATTTCAAGTAGGAGACAAAGTGTTGTTGAAAGTCTCTCCTTGGAAAGGAGTGGTAAGATTCATCAAAAGGGGAAAGCTAAGCCCCAGGTATGTTGGACCTTTTGAGATTATTAGAAGAATAGGACCTGTAGCTTATCAGCTACAACTGCCAGAGGAAATGGCAGGAATACATGATGTATTTCATGTATCAAATCTCAAGAAATGCCTAGCTGATGAATCATTCGTAGTGCCTCTTAAGGATATAGAGGTAAATAAACAATTAAAATTTGTAGAAAGACCTCTACAGATTGAAGACAGGAAAGTTAAGAACCTCAAGCACAAGAGACTAGTTCTAGTCAAAGTGAAATGGGACTCCAAAAGAGGACCAGAGTATACATGGGAGCTTGAATCAGAAATACAAAGGAAATATCCACACTTGTTCCAGTAGATCTCGAGGACGAGCTCTAAAAAAGGTGGGGAGGATATAACAACCCTCAAAATATTTTCGACACCCTAAAAATAATTAAAGTATCCATATACGTCCTAAAATACACCCCGAATACGAAAACTGGCCCTGAATACCTTTAATTTAATAAAATAAAAATAAAAACAAAATTTAAAGGGCCGTTGCGGGGCGCGAAGCCCTTGGCTACCTCAATCGCGGGCCGCGACAACCTGGCCACCAGGCTTAACCCGGTGCCGCCATGTGTCGGACTCGTGTCGAAGCTACGTGTCAACTCAGCAGGGCTAGGGCCTACCCTTACCACCTTCGTGGGCCGCGTAGCCCTTGGCTACATGCTTCATGGGACGCGACGAAGTCCAAGATCACAACTATATATAGGGTAGTCACTATTCTCGGGCATAATACCCCACTAAATAACGAAGTTCTGCCTCATTGTAAGTATGATAACCTCGGTTATGTATTAGATACGCTGTACGATTGATTTAGGGTTCCGTAACGGCTGTTGAGGTTCTGCCCGACGTAGTCGTTGGAATGCCGTCTCGGGGAGGGTATTACTAATGTAAATATTGGGTTATTATACTAACGCGTGTGCATTTGTGTAATTTATAGATAATCACCAGGAAATCCTTAAGGAAAACCCTAAGACAGCAATGTGAGTAATCTCCTTTTTGCAAACTGTTTTTACAAAACCTCACTTAATTAATAATATATTAAAAAATGATTAAGTATTTGTATTCTACAATTATCGTCGGTATGTTGGGGTTTTTTATACAAAATTTGTTACTACATTGTGAGTAGTAACATGACCACAAGTCGGGTTGACAGTACCGTGGGTGGTAATTAAAGTAGATGGAAACAAATGTAATTGCGTGACCGCCCTCAATACTGTACAATGGTTTTACTTAACTTGATTAAACTAGGATTCACTCACCAGTATTTCCCACTGACAAAATGTTTTTAAACGCGTTTCAGGTAACAAAATGTGAAAGCCAAATAGAAGCCAGCTGGACAGCACTGAAGGCTTGGAAAAGTGGCTATAAAGTTACATAAAATAAAGAGATGTTTTATTTAAAATAATATAGGATTTAACCCTATAAAAATGTGTGTTCTTGAAACTTGGGATTTTCCCATATGTTTAATATATTAAAAGCGTGGTATTTTACTCTGATAAAATATTTCCTAACTATGATCCTGATGTAATTCCGCTGCCAAAATGTTAAACACCTGGATACCATCAAAGCTGGTCGCGGCCGCCCGTTCCCGGGTTGTTAGGGGACGGGGGTTGCGACATTTTCACAGAAGGTTTCGACCTTCTGAGCTGCAAATGTCCAGCTCCATAATTTTACAAAAATTCAACTTTAAACATTCATAACTTTCATTCTATTAATCCGTTTTGCGTGATTCTTTTTCCTATGCATTCGTAATTTAAATACAAACACGTTTATCATCTTTATATGCTAAAAAGTTCAGTTTATGGACTGAAAGCCTATAAGTTCCCTTTTTTATTTATTCGACCCGTTTAGTTTTGTATTATACTTTTCACTAGTTATAATTTATGACCTCTAGACGTACTTATCCATTCCTCGGGCTTGTGAACTTCGGCGTATCTCTCATAATCCACAATCATCGAGTGACTTTCAAATCACTTCTATACTACCAATTTAACTTTTGTTTGACCCGTTTGGTTGTCTAATTGAATCCACCATGTCAATGACAAACCAAACATACATTAACCAATCTTTTCACCCGTTTTAATTATTTAGTGAACTTCGTCACTCCTACAACATACTACATTTTCTTCACAACACTAATTCAAGTAACTACATTCAAAATCAAAACATAATGTAATGGAACCGTGTCGCCACCGGCTTGTCCACTTGATGTAAGGACCGGCACAAAAATGTCCTAAAACACCCCGTAAGTGAAAACTCGAACCCCTAAAACCCTAATTTCTATGAAAAATCAATAAAATCAAATTTTATTACTTGGTCGCGGGCCACAAAGGAGTTAAGCAAAGTCTTCGCGGGGCGCGACAGCTAGGTGAATCTCCGGATAAGCATTAGGGCCACGTGTCGCACACGTGGCAGGTCTAGGGTTTGACACAGCAGCCCTAGCCATAGCTAGGGTGGCTCTCGCGGGCCGTGAAGGACTCCCCTTCAAGTTTACGCGGGCCGTGAGAGACCTAAATTTCAGCTATAAAAAGAACGTTGCATGCGCAATCCTCTGTGCTCCCAAAATTCCTTCAAAAACGTTATAATCTGCTCAAAATAGTGTATCTAAGTGTCGAGACGCTGCTACGATCACAGGGTAATAACTCGATCACTGCTACGATACAATGTCCGATCGATTAAAACCAATCCGTTGGATGTTTAAGTGTTACCCGAATCTTGGGCTATACTTTGTCATTCGTCGTGAGGGTTTCGATCTCGTGAGTTATCGTAAATGTTGTATTAAGTTACTAACCTAGTTTCGTTTGCATTATTTAACTAGGTTACCAGGCTTAATCAGTAGGCAAACTATGTCCGTCTAAACTTGCAATGTGAGTCATTCTGTTTTTATTAAAATTGCTTTGTAAAACCTTAAATGTTTTCCAGTTATAATTACAAGGATTAAGTCTTTGCAAATCTTTAATTACTGGCAGTAAGTGGGGGGTATTGTGCACATTAGTACTGTTTTATCACTCTTAGGTGGGCGAGCCTAATTAGTGATATGGCCATAGTCATAGATCCGGTCGACTGACAACTGGACCAGATAATTATAAGATAGGGGTAAATGTAAAAACTCTTAATACTGTAATTTATAACAATGTGTCGTTTTGTACAAATTGGATGACTCGCCAGCATTTCCCGCTGATCAAATCTTTTTAAAACATGTTTCAGGTGATTTACTGTGAACAAGGAAAAGTACCGCATAGCACTCCAGCTTGAATGAAGTGGCTCAGTAAATAAATAAACATGTTTTTGTAATCAGGGGATTTCCCAGTGAAATTCCTTTATTGTAAATCACGAAGTTTGTCCCGCAACTCGAAATAAAATAATTGGGTGTTTTCAGTTTAAAAGATCCTGTTAAATTTTCCGCTGCCAAATCAACCACCAATACCACGGGTTTCTGTCCCGTGGCTTCCGAACCAGGTAGCTGGGTCGGGGGCCGTGACACTTGACGTCTCGGTTTCCTTGCCTATAGAGTTCAACCGCAAACGTTTAGAACTCTTTTTTATAACTCATTACGCAATATTTGTCGTATTAATCAAACATGCATTTTTGTCTGATTTTCAACATTTTACTTTCTCTTAGGCATTATATCAAACACCTAATGAGCATGAATTTTATAAAAACTAAAAATCAAGTTTCATAACTAGTTATTTCAAATTTAGTGTCTAATCAACACTTAAATATCAAACTAACTTCATCGAGTTCTATTAACACAAGTTTGACAATTATGATTCTAGGGTTCATCATGTTTCTACAAAACCCATTAAACACATAAACGGATCATTATAATTTCATAACTTGAACACTAATTTAACAAATTATTGACTAGGGTTTACTCCTAGACATCATTTCATTCCTAATCTCATCCAAACATCTAACATTTAGGCCCTAATTTTCGATTTCTCATGTTCATCTAGAACTCAAGATGTAACTAAATAACAAAATTAGGCATACCTTATGATCCTTTCACGCTGGTGATCACTAATCTGAGTTTGGATTTCGATTTGAAACTGATTTGCCCTACCAATTTGATGAATTTGCAAGAGCTAGGGTTCAATGAAGGAGCTTTGGTCGCCCCCTGTGTTTTCTTCGACCAGACCACACACCAAGTGTGTGTTTTGGGTTATTAAATTTTATTTAATAAAATTATTTTCAATCTTATCACTTTTGGCCCCTCTACTATTCTCAAGTCTTATTTTTGGTGTTTTTAAATCAAGTTCCATATTATTACAAGACTTGTGATTAACTAGGTTACTTGTTCCTAGTTACTTGATCTTATTTATATCCGACATCAAATTAATAATATAAAGATTTAGGTTTTCGGGGTGTTACAGAATTGGTGCCCAATTATCGATTATTTAACGTTACTATTGAAGTATGACCTAAAGAGTTAAACTTTGGACGGTGAACAAAGTACAGTATTTAAGTATCAAATATTATAGATCACAAAAGCGGATCAATTGTGGAGAACAAGTATTTAGGGAAATACTAGAGACATCAACTGTTTACGAAACAATTAATTTAATAGGAATAAATGGTGTCATTTAAAGAGTTAGACGGGTAATAATTTATTAGATAATAAATTAAAAGGATTATTTATTGAGAATAAAATAAAGTCAAAAGTGTTGTGGCTAGTTAGAGGTGAATAATAGTTATTCAATATAAACGATGATTGATTATTATTATTATTATTAGATAATCATTAAAGAGAGTTGGCTTTAGTATTGAATAATAAAAAAAGTCAAGGGGTTAACCGGTATGTAGTAATTAATATGTGATTAATTACTTGGAGAGGAAGTCGATAATTAATGGGTTAGAATGTAATTAAGTAATCTATATAAGGAACCTTAGTTACATACCCTAATTGCAACAACCCAAGAGGCAAAAGAAATCGGAAACTCATCCATCTCTCCTCCCTCTCTTTCCTCCTTGCGTCGACTAGTCGCTCTGTCACCACCTTCCCTCGCTAGCCACCACCACTATCACTCGCGGCCGTCATCACTCCCATGCGACCGTGCCGCCATCTGCCTCCATCGCCGTACACCGCCTCGTTTTGGTGATTCGGATTGGATCTGTCTCGCGTGTTGAATCTCCTGGTGTTGTAGGATATTTGTGACCAGCCTTACTAGCGGAGGCGTTCGTTGCATCCATTGTGCTAGTTTTTGGTGTTCATCAATGTACAATCCTAATCTCGCTATGGTTGTGTTTTATATGTAATTATCTAAGTAGACTATAACTGGATCGTTGGCAGGAATGACTTTATCTGTTGTTGTTTTTATTTACGCTTCTGCATCTGATTAATAATAAAGTGTTATTATTATATATTTCATTCACTATAAAATTGGATTTTATAAAATAAATGGATACCTATGATTCCCATTAGTAAAACCATGCTACCAACGTGGGGTGGAGGGGGACGTACAACCGTTCTAGCCGAAAGACGACCAAAACCGGGGAAAACGTATAACAAAAACACGAACTTATAACACCATGTGACTAACAAAAAAACACATATGAAAATAAATAGGAAAACATATTATATTTGACCCGACGCATTTCAGAAAAAATCTACATCAAAATATAAACAAAAAAAATTATGTTGAAATGTAAACCAACTTGTATTTACACTAACACAAACATAAAAGAAAGTACGTAAAAATGAAATTTTCCGAGAATTTTGAAAAGTTGAGGTGTTGTAAGTATCAATACTGAAAATTAAAAAAAAATACCAAAAGAAAGAAAAACAATAAATGATTAGATGAGTACTATTTATTGGTATGTTATGAATTAATATATATATATATATATATATATATATAATAAATGATTAGATGAGTACTATTTATTGGTATGTTATGATTTAATATATATATATATATATATATAGGGTTGGGTTCATTTCAAAACTCTAAATATTTGCAAAACTTTCAGAACTCTTAAAAAACAACATTTTTATTTAGTTTTTTAAATTTTTAGAGCACTTCAATCATTTTTTCCAAATATTTTTATGATTACATGTCGCAACCCCCGACCCCTACTTCAGGAGGCGGGTGGCCGCGGCCTACTCAGAGATGGTGGTATCGGTGTTTATCATTATTTGGCAGTGGAAATTTTATCAGGACCGTAGTTAGGAAATATTTTATCAGAGTAAAACACCACATTTTATAATAATAATTATATTGGGATAAAATCCAAGTTTTCGTTACAAACAGGTTTATAGGGATAAACCCTAATTTATTGAAATAAAAGATTTTCTTTATTTAGGTAACTTTTATAGCCACTTTTCCAAGCATTCAGTGCTGTCCAGCTGGCTTATATTTGCCTTTCACATTTTGTTACCTTAAACACGTTTAAAAACTTTTTGTTAGTGGGAAATACTGGTGAGTGAATCCCAATTTAATCAAGAAAAGTTTTATCATTTCACAGTATTGAGAGCGATTACAATGTTTATATCTACACAATTACTCATTCAGTACTGTCAATCCTGACTGGTGGGTCATATTACTCATTGGCTATCTCGTTGTCCAATGGTAACGTGTTCCACATTTTGTATACAAAACCCCAACATACCGGCAGTAATTGAAGAATTACAAAGACTCAATCACTGCTATTTATAATTTAAAATAATTAAGGTTTTTGTAAAAACAGTTCACAAAAAGGTTTACAAAAAAGGAGATTACTCACATTGCTACTTTCGGTATTTTTCCTGTGACTTCCTGGTTATAATATATAAATTTTAAATAATGCACACGTGTTAGTATAATAACCCAAATTTACATTAGTTATACCCTCCCCGAGACAGAACTCCAACAACTACGTCGGGCAGAGCCACAACAGCCGTTACGGAGCGCTAGATCAATCGGGCAGCGTATCTAATATGTAACCAGGGGTTAAAATACTTACAACGAGGTAGAACTTCGCTATTTTAGTGGGTATAATGCCCGTGTATTATGTCTACACTACTGAAATTGAGAGAGAATTGAAATTTTTGATCGACGAAAACTGAATGCCTGCGTTCCCAATTTATTGGGCTGCTTCGGCAGTCCCTCGCGCCCCGCGTAAAACTCATAAGGGGCTTACGCGCCCCGCGAGATAGGGGGTGTAGGCCCTAGCTTGGTCCGGTCACACACATAGCTTCGACACGAGTGTGCCACGTGGCAGCTCCGGGGCTCGCCTCTTGTCCTCTCGCTCGCAGCCCGCGTAAGATGAAGACTAAGTCTTCGCGGCCCGCGAGAGACTATAAAAGTTAATTTTTATAAAAATAAAGGTATTTAGCGTATGATTTCGTATACAGGGTGTATTTTAGGACATATAGGGGTGTTTTAAATATTTTAGGAGTGTCAGAAATATTTCAGGAAGGGTTGTTATATCCTTCCCACCTTGCTTTAGAACTCGTCCTCGAGGTCTACTGGAATAGGTGTGGGTGTTTCCTCTACATCTCTTATTCCAGCTCCCATGTGTATTCTGGTCCTCTCTTGGAATCCCATTTTACTTTAACTAGAACTAGTCTCTTGTGTTTGAGATTCTTGACTTTTCTGTCTTCAATCTGTAGAGGCTTTTCTACAAACTTAAGCTTTTCATTTACCTCTATGTCCTTAATAGGTACCACTAATGATTCATCGGCTAAACACTTTTTGAGATTACATACATGAAATACATCATGTATTCCTGCCATTTCTTCTGGCAGTTGTAGCTGATAAGCTACTGGTCCTACCCTTCTGATAATCTCAATGGGTCCAACATACCTGGGGCTTAGCTTTCCTCTCTTGATGAATCTCACCACTCCTTTCCAAGGAGAAACTTTTAATAAGACCTTGTCTCATACCTGAAATTCCAACGACTTTCGCCTGTTATCAGCATAATGTGACAACCCTCACAATTACAGGTACTGTACAAATTAATTAATTTCGATTATGTGCTTAATGAATGTGCTTGATTACAACTGACACCTTAAACTGCTTACTGATTTATGTTACATACATACATGTGCATCACTTTACATAAAGTCGCTCCATTTATTTCATACAGACTCTTAGTGACAAACCTGATGCACAAAGCACAGTTAGCACAGTGAGCGGATAACTCAGACACGTGCTGACAATGCCAGCACATAGACAGACACAATATTGGGGCCAGTATGAGCCAGGGACAAAGTACTACACTAGTATGGGTGTAGGGAAGTGAGGACCATAAGACCGTGTCACTAGGTGATAGTTTGAGTGCCGGAAAGTGCCTAAAACTCATTTTAAGTACGGAATTCTGCAATTTCAGCAACGATTCAGCTTTTAACATACTCGTATTATTCAGAAAATTGACTAAATGGTCCTGAACGCTTTCCTAAGTGTTGGAATTAATTTCGTTACAAAAAGATGCATAAAAGACACTATACGGTACAATTTAACACTTTAACGGAACAGTACTTAACCGAACAACCGGACATTACCCGGGGCACCAAATTTTTGTTAGAAACATTATATTATTATTTTTAACTAATAATGGTTCCAAAAATCTCAACACACTATAGAAATATGTCATACACTTACTACTTTAGAAAATACCCTTAACCTCCTAATTATTTACCCATTAATTATCAAATTTTACAAATTACCCCCCCCCCCCCTAGCAAATCTAGGTCATCATCATCACAATATATTCTTTGGATTTTATTTTTTTTATTTTCTTAATTGTGGTTGGCCAAAAATCTAAGTAATCATTTCTCTAGGATTACATAGGGTGGCTTAGTGAGTTCCAATGCACCTTATATCATCATCACCTTCACAAGAACAATCCACCACCCTCAAACTCACTCTCTCTCTTCCCTCTCGGCTGCATACATCCACCACCACCACCACCACCATCACTTCAACATTCACTCCTTTGATCCATTTTCAAGTCCAAAACAAGTGATAGAAGGAACCTTGTGAAGCTTGGAGCTTGGAGTCTTGAAGAAACATCACCCCTTGCATTCTCACGCCATTTTCATCATCATTTCTTGTTCACAAGTTCATCCCTAGCCCTTGTGCTAGTTGTAAGTCTTCGATTTAACTCTTGAATCACTTCTACGTTGATTGTTGATTGTTCGAAACATTGTTGTTTGAAGCTTAAAATAAGGACACAAAGAGAAAATGAATAAGGAACCTAAACATGAACTTATATAATGATAAAATCTGGTTGGATTATGTGGGTATAAGCATGCATGTTGTTTGATAATTGATTTCTCGATAAACCCGTTGTTAGAACAATTGTTGACGAGTTTTAGTAACATTTACACCCTAAAAAGCATGCTGATTGGTATTTTCAGTCAACTTCAACAGGCTGTAACTGGGTCATTATAAATTGAAAAACTGACTTTCTGAAGCCTAAATTATGTATTTTTGAAAAACGGATCAAATGGCACTAGAATCATAATTTTTCGAGGTCGTTTACTATATTTAAGGAACTATTTTTAGACAGCAGCTCAAGCTGCGATTTTACTGCTGAAAAAGTGTGTTGTATTCGGAGTCATAACTTAAAAACTGAGTAGAATTAGCTCATGGAATTTTTAACGTAGATGGTCACTGTTGTCGCCGTAATTCTCCCACTGGAATTTTGTCAATCAGACTTACGATTAATTTTTAGTGAATTATTCCGTAGATTGCAGTCAGAAAGTGACAAATCTGATTGCAGCCCGGTAAATAAATTTCTATAAAATATTGGTAATGAACTGGACCCCGATATTTTTACACAATAAAATTTGGCACGTATATGACATTCTGTAAAAATTTGGGAATTTTTGGAGAAGGTTAACTATTTTATTAAAATGCTAGAAAATAGTCCAGTTTTGATTAATAAAACTGAAATGACATAAGTGGTATATCGCATGTATGGTGGTCGGGTTGGCTATGTGAGAACAATCAACGGGATATATATAAAAGAAAATGATATGCTATTAAGCATTGACGCCTCCATTTACAAAGGAGACTATGGCGAAATTTTCCGAAAATCCTAACACTTAGTAAATATTTTCTGGACAAGTGTTTACTAGTATATTCTAGACTATGTTTTTCAAGCATAAAACTCGCCGTAATTTTTATAACGAAATAAGGAGTATCGGAGGTTGGTCTTATACAGGAATAGGGTTAAATATGTATTCTCTAAAATGGGACTTAAAAATATAATTCCAATACGAACAGACATATGTAAAATATCCCATCCTTGGGAAGGAAATACGAATACACAAGTATGAGAAGTATTATTACTAAAATATTGAAGACACTCTAAAACGTAACTCAAAGGCACTAATTAATACTAACACAAGGCACGACCCGTTCGTCTAATAGACGTTAGACCATTGTAGGTAGTCGGGTTTGCTGAGGAGATTTGGGTTACGGGTACCGAAGACGCAATACTGTGAGTTCATGTCCCCCTTTTTCTCTTAACTGTTTTCAGTTTCATACTTCGGGGGTGAAATGCATGTTACAATTATTACAGACATTTACTTATATGGTATGGTTAGCTTAAGGAGGGTTTTTATTACGCGATCATGTGAGTGGTGGGCATGACACTTAAGGCCATTAATCCTCGTTGTAGGACCAAGGGACATTAGTGATAGATCTATTTGGGTGTAGCGAGCCCCACTCCTGAGTCCGCTGAGTGGACCATGAGGTGACTAAGTGCCAGACGCACAAATCTGCTAGGTTTGAGTCTTCCTGCATCATTTCACATATATCATTGGCTTTGCAACCCAATGGTGGTCTCTTTTTCCTTAATTGCTACATACCAGGGATTTTCATACATACAGACACATTACAAAGGGAACTAGTGGGTCTGGCAGGGTATGCATGTGTCAAGCTGCTTTTTGAATAAAAGATGTCATCCAGGGTTGTTGAGTTTAGAGGGTGTATCCCTTTCCTGGACAGGATACAAAATTTTAAACTCAGGTTTTATTTGACTACTTTTGCTGAGTCATTGTGAACTCATTTAAACATGTCACGGTTTGTAACTTATTTGTTATTGATGTTTTCAAACAATGGTATTGTGGTAGTTTCTAAACTTTATTAATGGACAAACATCTCATAATTTTATCATATAGCATTGTTATGATTGTTGCTATGGTATTAAGAAGTCACACCAAATAAACCACGCTTCCGCAAAAGTCAGGGTGTGACAGCTTGGTATCAGAGCCTCGATCATAGCGAACTAGGATTCCTTCTCGAGTCTAGACTATGATCATCAGGGCTCTCACGAAAACGTTTTCAAACATTTTTACATTGCATACACAAAACGTCCAGATCCAGGAAACAAACATTTTTACCAACAAAAGGCACAAATACACATTTCAAAATTTATAATTATAATTCAGTCTTAGAGACTGAGGGAGGATCAGTCTTAGAGACTGAGGGAGGATCAGTCTTAGAGACTGAGGGAGGATCAGTCTTAGAGACTGAGGGAGGATTGGTCTTAGAGACCAGGGAATTAGACTTAGAGACTGAGAGAAATTGAGTCTGAGCGACTAGGGAAATTGAGTCTGAGAGACTGGGAGGCTTAGTCTGAGAGACTAGGAAGGATAGTAGGTTTCATGAAGAATAATGTGAATACATGACTACATGACAAATTATCTTGTTCGCATACACTAATTGTTAGTACTTACTATGGATATACATGCTATGACTATTATGTACCGGCACACATGTCACTCTATTTAGAAAGCAAGTTATCAGACATTGACAACCCTACGACCACCGCCATGGATAAGGAGACTGCATCTGCGCCAGAGATATTTACGGCAGACACTGAGAGTGATCCTGATATGCTGACCAAGGACGAGGATGACTTCCAACAGTCCGCGCTACCAGATTCTGGTGATACTTTACCCTTGTTGATGGCTCCTCTGACAAGAATCCTTCTGACACTCTTGTTTCGGTCCATGACCACTTCATCATTGGTCATCCCGATGGTGAGCACACTATGACCCCGATCCTCGACGACGCGTCTCCTATGGACTTTCCTGCCGAAGGTTGGCTACGCGACGAGCAATTAATGATGACGTGGACATATTTGTTGACGGTCCTTCTGCTGAGGCCTATGGTGATAGAAAGATAGACGAGAACGTTGTTACTAATTTCACTTCTCAAGGCCCCTGTTAACAGGCCACCCTCTGATTCTAGCGTATATTCGATTTCAGACTCCCTTGAGTCTGTGACATTTACAGCCTTATAGACGGCCTGGTCACATCTTTCTACTACTGACACAGACGACGACGCCTTTATGACTGCTACACTAACACCTGCTCGAGGCACCACACCGTTACACGACCCAGGGCCTGCTCCTGAGTTAGCTTCTGCACCTTTTGGGACAGCTTGATGTTGCACCTACTGATCCTGCACCCTTACTTGATCATGACCCTATTTCTTTTGACTTACCAGACAATGCATCCCTTATACCCGACCCAGTACCTGCACCTAATGACCTTCTTATCGGTCGAGACGCTTGTTCCTGCACCTTCACCCGCTAATGTTGCTCTAGTGAAGACCGACATCCATTGCGCCAAAATACCTAACGCTTTCCTTCAAGATATACCCGCACCCCAAGAAGGTACTCCAGATCAGCACCCGCGTAACGATCCCATCGGCTACAACAACATTTTCTACGACCTCACAGACCGCACCATTTGCTACTTTCACCCCTACGGCACTGGATGAGCCATTTTGATGGTTCTTATCATACACTACGCTAATGTTAGATCCTCACATGATGGAGGCCACACACGAGATGAGTTGCTCCTGTAACATGAGCTACAGTTTGAGGACATGAGTCGCAGAGTGTTGGAGCTTGCGCTAACACCACATTCAGTAACTTCAAATGCCAAACATTACATAACCGAAAACATGATGTAAGTATTTACATCACAAGACAGCATATTGTCTGAAAAATTTATGTAAGACAACAAGTCCTCCACCCTGTTTATTACCAGCATACTTTGATCCTCCACATTTATCAAGGTTCCTTTTTGCGCTCTCAACCGTTACTATTACACCGTTCCCAGGATTCTGATGCTCATTTCTTTACTATCGAGCGGCAGAGCAGATAATGACTTCGATGTGTACACAAGCCCAAGGAGGAAGTCCACGCATGTTAACAAGTTTACTTTTCTTTCCTCCTCTACCTCAGACACTGGTATAGTGATTTCTGGATTATGTGGATTACATTGCTTTCAAGTAAAGACACTAATGATAAGCTGGGTTTGTGGAGACTTTTAAAGACCACTTCAGACTATGTGATTTTGATACACTAATACATTTAATGGACAAGGGTAGGGTGACCCTGTGTCCCTATTGATGTGATACATTTTGGAAGGCAATACAATTGTGGTCAGGGAATAATGAGCGTCCAATCATTATAAAACATGCGACAATACTTTATGGCCAATGACCAACGAAACTCCGTCGCTATGTCTCCGTTAAGCACGTTAATAATCTATATGTGTGTACAATAATTATAACGCTACGTGCTTGCTTACTATGCTCTCATTAAACATAATTACCAAATTTCTTGGTTACACTATGATTATACTATTGCTTGATTGGTTGGTATGATAACCTAATATGTGTGTGTACATACGATCTCTAAACAACTATATGCACTCCCCGAACGAATGAGACCTGACCTAACCAACCTTCTTCTCAGAAGATGTCAATACAAGGGAACGTCGATACCAACAACCCTCTGCCGACAACAGCAGAGTCAGAACTGAAAGGGCGCATCTCGCAAGCCATCGCACAACTCGAGGCCCTTCGCTCCGAACACGGCGGAGGTACCTCAGGAAATAACCCACCCAGCGGCTGCACCTACGAGCAGTTCTCGAACCACAAACCTCGAGAATTCGACGGCACTGGGGGTGCCTTAGCATTTGTGCGTTGGGTGGAGAAGACGAATTATGTCTTACGATTGAGCAAATGCGCCCCAGAACATCAGGTTACGTACATAGCGGGGCTATTTGTAGATGGGGCTCTGTCATGGTGGAACCTTCAAATTCAGGCAATGGGCGAGGCCGTTGCGTATGCTGTGACGTGGGACGAACTGAAGGAACTAATGCGCAAAGGATATTGCTCTAGGGCGGAAGTCCAGAAGTTGGAAACTGAATTGTGGAACTTGAGAATGGAAGGTCCAAAGATAGCTGAATATGTGCAGAGATTTGGCGAGTTATCACAAGTTGCATCGCGTTTGGTAGAACCAGAATCTAGGAAGATCGAACTTTTCATCGGGGGACTAGCACCGCAGATTCTAAGCCTGGTAACAACATCTAAGCCTTCAAAAATTATCGAAGCAATCGACATGAGCGTGGCGCTCACTGAAGAAGCGATTAGACAAGGAAAATTTTCCACTCCGGAAGAGAAAAACGAGGCTCCTGTAGAGTCATCTGGGGATAACAAGAGAAAACTCGTGAATTTCAAGAAGGTTACTCGGGTAAGTAACGAGAAGAAGGCCAAAAAGGGAAAGGATTACAAGGGTATCCTACCTAAGTGCGACAATTGTTTACGTTATCATGTCGGGCAATGTAAATACGGAAAATGTGATAACTGTGGCAAAAGGGGGCATCCCAAGGAAACTTGTAGGCAAGGTACTGAAAGTAGAAATGGGGGCCAAGATGGTAGTGAGAATCACAGAGAAAATAACGACAACGACAACTATCAAGGAAGGATGAGTGACAAACAAAAACGTTCTCATGGTTGCCTTAACTGTGGAAGCAAAAAACATTTCCGAAGATACTGCCCTAAGAAGAAGCAGGCACGAGGATAAAAGCTCAGTAGCAGAGCTAGGGGAGCACACCAGGAATCCATGCGTAGATATCGGTACGTCCCATAATAGCCAACATGATGCATCTGTGCTACTTGTTATTATTACAAATTTAGCTTCAGAGTTTGAAAGTGTACATGGTTTAGTAGTAAGTAAGTAGATAATCCGCACTCGAAAGAACTAGCTAATGGGAAGCTAGTGGAAGCCAACGCAGTAACTAGAGACGACAAGATAGAACCCGGAGGGCATAAGTTTACGGTTACTCTACTACCAATTGGGTTGGGAGGCTTCAACGAGGTAATTGGGATGGATTAATTTCCAAGTGATCAAGTGGAGATTGATGTCCGCACCCCGATGGCGAATAAAGGAACGATCGTGACTCATGAAACAGGATACGCCCCTACAAATTACAAATTGCTGGAGGGCACGAAAGCTGTTGCGTAAAGGATGAGTTATTTTCTTGGCTCACGTCGGGGACAAGGGAGCCGAAGAACCAAAAATCGAAGGTATTCCTGTGATAAGGAATATCCTGAAAGTTCTTCCCGAAGACTTACCAGAATTATCTCCTCAACAATTAGTCGAAACTCGCATCGATCTTATTCCAGGCACTGCGCCTGTAGTCGCTGCACCTTAGCGACTTACACCTTCGGAGATGCAAGGATTGGCAGTGTAACCTCAGAGGTGGATAGAGAAGGAAGATAACAGACCAAAATTCCCTTTTGGGCAACCCCCTTTCTGCTTGTCAATAAGAAGGACGATAGCTTTCATACAAACATCAAACAACCAGGATCCGGATGAGCTAACCCACGAGAGTCGATAACTCTTGATAAGGATCAACAAATTTCTTACTAAACTGACTATGAGGGTTGAACTACTATTTCACAAATGATCGACGATCGAGTTTCATTAGCTGTAAATTCAGGAATAAAGTATACCGGGAGATTATGGGACAATAATTTGTTTCTAAACATACACAAAAATGGTGTTTCCTACACTATGCACAAACATAGTTACACAGAATACGAAACCTTGGGGATTTAGAAAGCTTATGCTTAGGACCTTTGGGAACCCAGGTCCAAACTCGTAAAAGTTGTTACCTAGGGACCACAGTTGTTAACCCAAGCAAACACCATTAACCTGACATACATACTAGTTCAGTTAACCCAAACAGAAAGTACTTAAACTTCTCTTGTCGAAACCTTCACTTTTGCTTCTAGCAAGTAGATGTTTGCATCTCTACTCCCCTAATGGTAGTTGCATCACGTTGATTTTCTTCACTGAGAGCGAACACTCAATTACTTCGAATACTTGGTCGTTTCTCCATTTTAGTAAACACTCATTATTTCAAAACTCACATGTTACGCATGCACCATCTGCTACGCATGCGATTTCATTTCAAACGCTTCATTGAAGTTCAAATATTTTGTTGCTAAATCTAAATTACTGGTTTGTGATTCGGATGACACACATTATTGTAATTGTTGGCTCTTTTACTATCAAGTCAACACACTCTCTTGAAACTTCTTTTGTTTCAAATTACATTCATGGTTTATTATTGTTACCATGCCGAGATTTCCTTTGATTGATACATACGTTTATTGTTGGGTTACACTAAAACTAAGTTCAATTGCTTGAACCTATCCATTTCACATATTCAATTTAAGACGCCGTATGATGTGTTGAGAGCATCATATTCAAACATTTTGCAAGGGTTCTTTTGTTTCGAGTCGTAGTGGACTTGGTTGGTCTACGACCCCACCAAATCATCTGTTGATTTCGATACCTTACGATGATACTTTCACGGGATTGAAGCTTGCGCTAATTTGGTTACTTACTTCTTACACGGATTTAATTGAATATTTGATAACTTGCCCTAAATCTGACTGGTTTATCGCGATTAAAGCAGTCTCAACACGATTGTGTGTTAAGGCAATGGTACATAGATTCATTTCATAAGCCCAATGTACCTCCTAATGATACTTTCATTGTCAATCGAATACCTTGCGGTACTTAATACTTTACACCTTCGATCAAAAACAGTGGCTCTTTGATATTTCATATTCAATTGGAAACTTTACGACATTGCGTAACGTTCACTTGATTTCAGGCACGGTAAACTTGTCTAGTCACCATTATTATTGAATCTCGTCATTTCGACACCTTGTGGTGTCATTAGCTTGTGCTAGTCATGGTCAACTGTTTCACACAAAACTACATATACTTTTGTCAACTTGTCATACAAACATTTCTGATGCAACTACGAATTAAAACAATGATACACCAGATTCGCTTGTACCTCACTCGGTGTATTTTCGCAATTCGAGAATGTCAACACACAAATCCTTACCATTTATTTATTCAAAAGTTGACAGATCATTTTCATAATACTATCGCATCCAAATCATTGATTTTGAGTTCATATAGCGAAGGCTATGGTTCGTGAAAACTCGTTTGCCTACCGTGACCGATTGTTTGAGAATCCTATTGGACAAAGCTCCTCTTTTGTGGAACCCCTGTTAACTGGATTACACTAGACTATACGTCGATACGTCTTGTACCCTCGACACCAAATGCTAAAAGCACATACCTTTTAACCATTGGACTCGTGATGTTATATATATATTCTTGGACTCACTTGATATGAATAAGGTTTGATTCGGCTTGGTGATTATCTACCTCGGTACTATTCATATGCATACATGCATAACGAAACCCTAAGGAATTAAGGTAGTACAAATTTTGAGGACGAAATTTTCTTAACGGGGGGAGAATGTGACAACCCTCACAATTACAGGTACTGTACAAATTAATTAATTTTGATTATGTGCTTAATGAATGTGCTTGATTACAACTGACACCTTAAACTGCTTACTGATTTATGTTACATACATACATGTGCATCACTTTATATACAGTCGCTCCATTTATTTCATACAGACTCTTAGTGACAAACCTGATGCACAAAGCACAGTTAGCACAGTGAGCGGATAACTCAGACACGTGCTGACAATGCCAGCACATAGACAGACACTATATTGAGGCCAGTATGAGCCAGGGACAAAGTACTACACTAGTATGGGTGTAGGGAAGTGAGGACCATAAGACCATGTCACTAGGTGATAGTTTGAGTGCCGGAAAGTGCCTAAAACTCATTTTAAGTACGGAATTCTGCAATTTCAGCAACGATTCAGCTTTAAACATACTCGTATTATTCAGAAAATTGACTAAATGGTCCTGAACGCTTTCCTAAGTGTTGGAATTAATTTCGTTACAAAAAGATGCATAAAAGACACTATACGGTACAATTTAACACTTTAACGGAACAATACTTAACCGAACAACCGAACATTAACCGGGGCACCAAATTTTTGTCAGAAACATTATATTATTATTTTTAACTAATAATGGTTCCAAAAATCCCAACACACTATAGAAATATGTCAAACACTTACTACTTTAGAAAATACCCTTAACCTCCTAATTATATACCCATTAATTATCAAATTTTACAAATTACCCCCCCCCCTAGCAAATCTAGGTCATCATCATCACAATATATTCTTTGGATTTTATTTTTTTTATTTTCTTAATTGTGGTTGGCCAAAAATCTAAGTAATCATTTCTCTAGGATTACATAGGGTGGCTTAGTGAGTTCCAATGCACCTTATATCATCATCACCTTCACAAGAACAATCCACCACCCTCAAACTCACTCTCTCTCTTCCCTCTCGGCTGCATACATCCACCACCACCACCACCACCATCACTTCAACATTCACTCCTTTGATCCATTTTCAAGTCCAAAACAAGTGATAGAAGGAACCTTGTGAAGCTTGGAGCTTGGAGTCTTGAAGAAACATCACCCCTTGCATTCTCACGCCATTTTCATCATCATTTCTTGTTCACAAGTTCATCCCTAGCCCTTGTGCTAGTTGTAAGTCTTCGATTTAACTCTTGAATCACTTCTACGTTGATTGTTGATTGTTCGAAACATTGTTGTTTGAAGCTTAAAATAAGGACACAAAGAGAAAATGAATAAGGAACCTAAACATGAACTTATATAATGATAAAATCTGGTTGGATTATGTGTGTATAAGCATGCATGTTTTTTGATCATTGATTTCTCGATAAACCCGTTGTTAGAACAATTGTTGACGCGTTTTAGTAACATTTACACCCTAAAAAGCATGCTGATTGGTATTTTCAGCCAACTTCAACAGGCTGTAACTGGGTCATTATAAATCGAAAAACTGACTTTCTGAAGCCTAAATTATGTATTTTTGAAAAACGGATCAAATGGCACTGGAATCGTAATTTTTAGAGGTCGTTTACTATTTTTAAGGAACTGTTTTTAGACAGCAGCTCAAGCTGCGATTTTACTGCTGAAAAAGTGTGTTGTATTTGGAGTCATAACTTAAAAAATGAGAAGAATTAGCTCGTGGAATTTTTACTGTAGATGGTCACTGTCGTCGCCGTAATTCTCCCACTGGAATTTCGTCAATCAGAGTTACGATTAATTTTTAGTGAATTATTCTGTAGACTGCGGTCAGAAAGTGACAAATCTGATTGCAGCCCGGTAAATGAATTTCTATAAAATATTGGTAATGAACTGGACCCCGATATTTTTACACAATAAAATTTGGCATGTATATGACATTCTGTAAAAATTTGGAAATTTTTGGAGAAGGTTAACTATTTTATTAAAATGCTCGAAAACAGTCCAGTTTTGATTAATAAAACTGAAATGACATAAGTGGTATATCGCATGTATGGTGGTCGGGTTGGCTATGTGAGAACAATCAACTGGATATATATAAAAGAAAATGATATGCTATTAAGCATGGACGCCTCCATTTACAAAGGAGACTATGGCGAAATTTTCCGAAAATCCGAACACTTAGTAAATATTTTCTGGACAAGTGTTTACTAGTATATTCTAGACTATGTTTTTCAAGCATAAAACTCGCCATAATTTTTATAACGAAATAAGGAGTATCGGAGGTTGGTCTTATACAGGAATAGGGTTAAATATGTATTCTCTAAAATGGGACTTAAAAATATAATTCCAATACGAACAGGCATATGTAAAATATCCCATCCTTGGGAAGGAAATACGAATACACAAGTATGAGAAGTATTATTACTAAAATATTGAAGACACTCTAAAACGTAACTCAAAGGCACTATTTAATACTAAGACAAGGCACGACCCGTTCGTCTAATAGACGTTAGACCATTGTAGGTAGTCGGGTTTGCTGAGGAGATTTGGGTTACGGGTACCGAAGACGCAATAGTGTGAGTTCATGTCCCCCTTTTTCTCTTAACTGTTTTCAGTTTCATACTTCGGGGGTGAAATACATGTTACAATTATTACAGACATTTACTTATATGGTATGATTAGGTTAAGGAGGGTTTTTATTACGCGATCATGTGAGTGGTGGGCATGACACTTAAGGCCATTAATCCTCGTTGTAGGACCGAGGGACATTAGTGATAGATCTATTTGGGTGTAGCGAGCCCCACTCCTGAGTCCGCTGAGTGGACCATGAGGTGACTAAGTGCCCTACGCACAAATCTGCTAGGTTTGAGTCTTCCTGCATCATTTCACATATATCATTGGCTTTGCAACCCAATGGTGGTCTCTTTTTTCCTTAATTGCTACATACCAGAGATTTTCATACATACAGACACATTACAAAGGGAATTAGTGGATCTGGCTGGGTATGCATGTGTCAAGCTGCGTTTTGAATAAAAGATGTCATCCAGGGTTGTTGAGTTTAGAGGGTGTATCCCTTTCCTGGACAGGATACAAATTTTTAAACTCAGGTTTTATTTAAGTACTTTTGCTGAGTCATTGTGAACTCATTTAAACATGTCACAGTTTGTAACTTATTTTTTATTGATGTTTTCAAACAATGGTATTGTGGTAGTTTCTAAACTTTATTAATGGACAAACATCTCATAATTTTATCATATAGCATTGTTATGATTGTTGTTATGGTATTAAGAAGTCACACCAAATAAACCACGCTTCCGCAAAAGTCAGGGTGTGATACATAACTCTTTTGTCGATCGCGTGCTGCTTTCAGTCTTTCCTTGACTTGAATAATTTTGTCTGTTGTTTCTTGTACTATCTCGGGTCCAGATAGTTGCTTTTCTCCATTTTCTACCCAACAGACTGGAGTTCGGCACTTTCGTCCATAAAGTGCTTCAAATGGTGCAGCATCGATACTGGTATGATAGCTGTTATTGTAAGAAAATTCTATTAATGGTAGATGATCGTCCCAATATCCTCCGAAATCAATTACACAAGCTCTAAGTATATCTTCCATTGTCTGAATTGTTATTTCACTTTGTCCGTCTGTTTGAGGATGATAAGCGGTGCTTATATTTAGCTTGGTTCCCATTGCTTTTTGGAAACTAGTCCAAAAATGAGAGGTAAAACGGCTATCTCTATCAGAAACAATTGATAAAGGAATTCCATGTAATGAAACTATTTCGTTTACATACAACTTGGCTAACTGTTCCATACTGAAAGTTTCCTTCATTGGTAAGAAATGAGCTGACTTTGTTAGCCTGTCTACAATCACCCAGATTGCATCATTACCTTTTCTTGTCTTGGGTAACTTGGTAACAAAATCCATTGTTATTAATTCCCACTTCCACACTGGCATTTCTAACTGTTGCAATAAACCTGAGGGTTTCTGATGTTCAGCTTTAACTTGCGAACAAGTTAGATATTTAGCAACATAAGCTGCTATATCCTTTTTCATTCCTATCCACCAGAAATTCTTCCTTAAGTCTTGGTACATTTTATCACTTCCAGGATGTATCGCATGTGACAACCGGTAATTTACGCCATTAATTACGTAATTAACTGGCGATTAACGCGATAATAAATAGTGCTTACGACGCTAATTAACTTAAACAGGCCCTTGGAGTGCCCAGAAACGTTTGTTCAGCTATACAATGCGCGTGTGGTGATTTATGGGAAATCTGCTAAATATGACGCGACAACGGACTGATACCGTACGAAATACTGACAACGCCAACAAACACGGATTTTCTAAGAATATTTTATGCTTACGGAGTATGGGTCGCGATATCGGGTCTCGTAAGAATTACGGGCCACCTACACATGAGATGGGCTTGTGGGCCCTGGGCCCAAGCCCAAAACCCACAAGCCTGAACCTGTACATATAATACGTTAGAATCCTAACAAAATCTTGCCTAAAATCTCATCAAAAGATTTGTCTCTAAAGTTTAGAGCATAAGGACTAATAGTTAAGAAATTATTACATGATCCATCAAACAATACCCATTATACATCTTTATAAAATGGGGGCTACCCCTTGATTTCTTTAAGCAGACACATACACCCTCATACCTTACCCTCTCTCTCTCGATAACTTACCCAAACAAACAAACACAGACTTGAAGTCTGTCTTTCTCACTCATATACAAAACATCACACACACAAAGAAGTAAGAGCAGCCTTCATCTCCCCTCACTCTCTCTCGAATATACATACAGACACACATAACAAACACCCTCTGTGTCTCCCTTCGATGAGCTGACCGGTGACAGCACCGGAACCGGCGCCGATGCCAGTGGTCCTTTCCGGCGAGACAACACACCCACCCCCTTTACGATTCAGAGACGGACCACCACCACCACTAACCGGTGGTGGTGCGGCGGCGCTACAGAGAAAGACGAGAGAGAGAGAGACCGAAAGAGACAGACCGAGAGAGATGGAGAATCGGCGGTCAGGGTCTCGGACCACCGGTCGGTTCGTCCATTTATCCGACGGTCCTTGACTTTAACCGACGAGTTTCGCGGTAAGACACTCCTCCTTTCTTCCTTTTTGAGTCTATTCTCCTCTGATCGAAGATCCTCGGTCAATTTGAAACTGTTTCAGGCGGCGGTGGTGACAACGGAGCCGCGTCGCCGCCGTTTGCGGCGGTGGACGCTGACGGTCGTGGTGGTGATTGTATTCAGATTTGTTGCCGGTCCGATTTCAAGTCCGAGCCCACTCGGGTCAAAACCAGTCAAAGACGGTCAACAGCAGTACGGTTCGGGTTGACTCGGTCAAACTGAGTCAACTCAGTCGGCAGTTCAGTTCGGGTCAGCCGGTTCGGTTCGGTTCGTGGTTCGGGTTGACTCGGTCAAACCGAGTCAACTCAGTTGAACTCGGTCAACTCTGTTAGCTCACTCGACATATTGACGGAAGACTTGGTAAAGATTAGCGATGCGTTTATCTCGTTATATTTTTAGTTTAATTAAATACGTGAATAACGAGCCCGAACCGACTGATTATAATTTACATTTGATATAGATTTGACAAATTACATGAATATTGTTTGAATATTGTTGAATTTTGAAAATAAAACGACAACTTGAGTTGTCGGGGCCGTCCAAAAACAGAGGAAACTCTGCCCGTTTTTCGAGAGAATCCGTAAAAACAAAACGCGTTTTATTATATAACAACGATTCGCATTTTAATATCAAAATATAGCGATCAACTACAAATGTTTTTTTTACAAATAAAAACAACAGTATAACTTTCGACAACGACTTACAACTTACGAGAACAACGATACGGAAATTATTTCGACAACAAAAATAAATATAGTTATTATTATATTTATTTCAAACGAACTCGAATCCTTTTATAAATAAATATAGTTATATAATTATTTTCCAATACAAGTCAACGATTCTTTTACAAAATAAATATAACTGTTATATTTATTTTATACGCCTAGACGGCACATACTTATATTTTTGGCAAATATACACAAGACGCAATATATAATACGAATTTATTATATATTACTTTCATACGAATATTCCTTTATATCAACATACGACTTCTTAAAACGAGCTAACAAGTATAACTTCTTCGCTTCTTTTAAGTTGACAATTTACCGTCATATCGTTCGGTCAACGATTCGGTAGAGCTCGATTACACGTAGTTAGTTACTGCATTATTTAGAAACTTATTAGATATTCCGTGTTAGGAATATTGTAGAATGCACGCTAGCAGGTCAAGTCTTGGAAACGACATCACGAAGTCGTAATTAGCTAGCTATGCACAAGAATATTCAGGTGAGTTCATAACCCCACCTTTCACGGTTTTACATTTTTCTAAATGTTTTCGGGGTGGAAAGACATGCACTTCTGCAAAGCATAAAAGATTTTCGATAAACATGAATTATATATTTCTAAACCATGTTACAAAGAACACAAATGGTTTACGAAAAGCTTATATTAGATACCGGTTTTACAAAACAAGTGAGTTCATGCTCCACCTTTTCTTTTAACTGTTTTCAGTTTTATAACTTCGGGGGTGGAATACATGTACAAATATTATAATGTTTATAAATGGTATGATAACAAGAAACGCACTTGGTGAGGACGAGAACCAAGTAGGATGCGTTATGAGAAATGATAACAAGAAACGCACTTGGTGAGGACGAGAACCAAGTAGGATGCGTTATGAGAAATGATACGAGAAATCGTGTCACGAATAGGGTACATAAGCACCATTAATCAACAATATACCTAGACTGCAGAACAGAAGGTTAGATCTAACGGGTGCCGGGCAGCCACACTCTCGGTGAAGGCGAGAATCGAGTAGTGCTTTTGTGTCTCAGAATATACCAATTAAATGCCTAAGGTTTGGTGACTTCCTATGTCGTATCACATGTTAATGGCTTTGCAACCCATTAACAATCCTGATACTTACAGGAATACTTTATTTACATAAAATTCATACCATACAAAAACTTGATTTATAACTTGAAGTACGTGGGGTACTCACGAAAAACTTGATTTATAACTTGAAGTACGTGGGGTACTCAAGAAAAAACTTGATTTATAACTTGAAGTACGTGGGGTACTCAAGAAAAACTTGATTTATAACTTGAAGTACGTGGGGTACTCAAGAAAACGGGAATTATACTTGAGTACGTGGGGTACTCAAGAAAAACCTGAATTATACATAAGTACGTGGTGTACACATGAATACTTGATTTATATATGAAAACTTGATTTATACAAGATACATACCAGGTTTTCATACAAAGTTTCTGTATAACATGACAAGAAAATGATTTTAATTCGTTTTCTCAACAATACTTCAAAAACCGGTTATTCAAAAAGATTTATTTCAAATATTTTACAAACAAACTATGAACTCGCTCAACTTTATGTTGACTTTTTCGCATGTTTCTTTCTCAGGTTGCATTTCTAAGACAAGGCACGGTTGGAATAGGAGAACCATGAAGAGTCGAGTACTTAGTGGGCGTTCACATACTAAAAGACGTAGCTTATTTGCTTCCGCTGTGCAATGAAGATACCAGTCCAGTCACGCCAATGCTCTGATATTTCCTTCTGGTATAACCTTTTGACGTTGCATCAACACACATCAATAACCTTTTGACGTTGCATCAACACACATCAATAACCTAACTTAGAAGTGTTATAATAGACTACAAAGTCTTCAGTTCCTTCTGGTAATGCTAGTATGGGTGCGTTGGTTAATCTTTGCTTAAGAATTCTAAAGGCTTCTTCTTGTTTTGGTCCCCATTCAAACTTAACAGATTTACAGGTTAGCTTAGTTAAGGGAATGGCTATTCTAGAAAAATCTATGATAAACCGTCTATAATAACCGACCAGTCCAAGAAAACTTCTAACCTTTGTTGGTGATTCAGGGGTTTTCCATTTGGTAATCGCCTCAATCTTTGTGGGATCCACATGAATTCCTTCATGATTAACTAAATGTCCAAGAAACTGCACTTCTTCTAACCAAAACTCACATTTTGAAAATTTTGCATAAAGCTATTCCTTTTTTAATAAACTTAGAAGTGTATGTAGGTGCGTTGCATGTTCCTCTTTACTTTTAGAGTAAATGAGAATATCATCTATAAAGATAATTATGAATTTATCCAAATATGGCTTACATATTCGGTTCATCATGTCCATAAATGCAGCTGGGGCATTGGTTAAACCAAATGGCATGACAGTAAATTCATAACGGCCATACCTTGTTCTAAAAGCGGTCTTAGGAATGTCCTCTTCCTGTACCTTTAATTGATGATATCCTGAACGTAAGTCGATTTTAGAAAAGAATCGAGCTCCTTGTAGTTGATCAAACAAATCATCGATTCTCGGTAATGGGTACCGATTTTTAATCGTGACTTTGTTCAATTCTCGGTAATCAATGCACATTCGCATTGACCCGTCTTTCTTTTTGACAAATAAAATTGGTGCTCCCCATGGTGATGAGCTTGGCTGTATCATTCCTTTCTCCAACAGTTCATCTAACTGTTTCTTCAATTCGTGCATATCTGCGGGTGCCAAACCTTAAGGTGCTTTGGAAATCGGTGTTGTTCCTGGTAGCAGATGAATTCTGAATTCGATTTCTCTGTCTGGCGGTAGTCCTGGTAATTCTTCTGGGAATACGTCTGAGAATTGAGATACTACTGGGATATCTTTCAATCCTTTTCCTTTTGTGTTAATGATTATGGAAATCATATACACTAGTGATCCTTTTCTTGCACAACTTGCTGTTTTCATTACAGAGATAAATTTCGTGGATCTAGTTAGCTTATCTCCTTTAATTGTGATCTTTTCACCCTTTGGTGAGTTTACTTGGATTGACTTTTGATCACATAAAATACTAGCTTTATTGGCTATTAACCAATCCATTACTAATACAACATCAAATCCTGCCAGATTCATTGGGTAAAGGTTTGCAATAAACTTTTGATTAGAAATTATATTCTTGCTCCCTGCAAGATTTCAGTAATCTTAATAGATTCTCCATTTGCTGTTTCTACCAGACATTCTTGTTGAAGTTTAGTTAATGGTTGATTGGGAAGTTTGCAAAACGAAGTATTAATAAAACTTTGGTTCGCACCAGAGTCAAATAATACTTTAGCAAAAACATCATTAACTAAAAATGTACCGGCAATCACGTCTGAAATCATTTTGGCTTCTTCTGCAGTCAGAACAAATGCTCTAGCATTTTTAGGAGTTTTGTTGTTCATGGATGGAGCTAGTTTCGGACAGTTCGGCTTAATATGACCTTATTCCCCACAATTGTAGCATATCCTATTGTTAGGTTTCTTCCTGCAGTGTGCTTCCTTGTGTCCAGACATTTTGCAGAAATTACAGTATATAGAGCATCTTCCAGAATGTTTCCTTTTGCAATACTTGCGGTAAGGTGCAGAAGTAGAACCTACATTTTTCCCATGATTGGAATTTCCATAGCGAAATTCTTGGATAAGCTTTTGAGCTAGGTTCTTTCTCTGGTTTTCTTCTTGTGTATGTACCAGTTCATCAGTCAAGGTATTTGCTAGTTCTACAGCTTCTTCTACAGTTTGTGGTCTAGCTGCCTTGACTACATGTCTAATTTCACTGATTAATCCCCAGATGTAACGGGAGATTAATACTGGTTCTGGTGATGCTATGGTTGGCACTATTCTAGCATATTCAAATAATGTGGTAGTGTAACCCTTACTGTCTACTCCAGTCATTCTAAGGTTTAAGAATTTATTAGCTATTTATTCCTTTTCATTGGGAGGACAGAATTTTCTTTCCACCATGTTCTTAAACTCAGTCCATTCCATATTATAGGTTTTGTCACTTCCCCTAGACTGGAGAATAGTGTTCCACCATTCTAAAGCTGAGTTCTTAAACAGATTGGAAGCAAACATTATCTTATCCTCTTCTGCACATTTGCTTATTTTTAAGACTGCCTCAGTCTTTTCTATCCAGCGTAGGGCTGCAATGGCTCCTTCATTTCCAGAGAATTCTATTGGTTTACAGGACCGGAATTCTTTGTAAGAACAACCATAAGACATGGTTCTTCTTTTTTCTGGAATTGGCACTTGAAGTAAGGGTCTATTGTTTACGCTGTGGTCGGGTTCAGTAGGTGGTCGTTTACTTCCACTATTACTTTTATTTTCTGCTTCCTTAACCGTTTTGATAATATATGGCATTGCGTCTATAATCCCTTGTGCCACTATGTGTTGGATGGCACTATTATCTACTTGGTTTCCGTTATTATCGTTATTCGGATTTTCTTGATTCACTTCGTTGTCCATCTCGATTATAAACATTTACCACATATTAATATCAGAAGACAATATCTAATGTAAACAATTACACAACAAGCATATTGATCAAAATCGTTGAACATTGCGACCTTTACTCTATTATATATATATATGTCTATTACAAACCGTAACTGAAATCTAAAGTACAATACTATTATGCATCCGTAGTTATTATCTATTTTATGGAATATATATATTATATATTATATATATATATATATATATATTCTTCAACTTACAAACATATTATACATATACATATATATATTATTACTATTACTGATAAGGATTCATCCAAAACTGTATGTTACGCTCGTCATATTTCCAAACGAGCCTTTCACCTATCTGTCTTATCCTTTCACTTTCATCTTCGGAGTTCCTGAACATTCTTAGTACTCATGGGTGGGGCTGGTGTTGGTATTGGGTCAGGAAACTGGGGCATCAGTTCTTCGTGTGGGTAAGGGTTCTCTAGGATTTCCCTGATATACTGGTCATTATCCCAATATGGATCTAGAGGGTCCAGGTTGGGATAGAGTGTTACTAGGTTTTACATGGGTTCCTCTATTGGGTAAAGTTCTTGATAATTTATGTGGTCATCAAACCATGGGTCATAATCTGGGGGATGGGGTGTTGGGACTCTAGGGATTTCAGCTAGGTCAAAAGCAGGCACTGGAATTTGGTCTACTGGGTTTGGCTCAATTTCCATAGGTTGCGTGGGAAATAGCGGTAACGGTTGGGGTGCAATAAGTTGTTCCAAATTCGGGCCTGCAGTTGTGGTAGCTAAGATATGAAAATTTTCTAATCTCCTATTGAGCATATCCTGGGTGTGAGCATTCATTTCTCAATTGGCCGCTGCTAATGCCCGCTGTTGCTGTAATTTTTTCATCCTTCTTCTACGCTCGTGAGCTCCTCTGCTGAACCATCATCTCTTCTTGGGAAGGAATGGCTCTTCAGATTGTGCTTTGAATACAAAAATCCCTTTTTCGGTGTCAGCTGAATACCCCGAGGGGGTAGGCTGGGAAGAAGTTCCTTCGTCCTTAGGTGACCTAAACAGTTAACGGTAAGCGTCCGAAGTTCCTTGATCACTCATACTGTAAACTAACAAATTATCAAATAACACAAAACAATAATATACGCACATAATCCCGTAGGTAATTTCCTAACATAACATATATAATTTTGGTGTCAGCAGAACACTTCTGTGGCTGAAATTAGTGGTTGTAGCTCTGATACCACCTTCTGTCGCAACCCCTGACCCCTGCCTCGGGAGGCAGGCGGCCACGGCCTACTCAGAGATGGTGGTATCAGTGTTTATCATTATTTGGCAGCGTAAAATTTTATCAGGACCGTAGTTAGGAAATATTTTATCAGAGTAAAACACCACATTTTATAATAATAATTATATTGGGATAAAATCCAAGTTTTCGTTACAAACAGGTTTATAGGGATAAACCCTAATTTATTGAAATAAAACATCTTCTTTATTTAGGTAACTTTTATAGCCACTTTTCCAAGCCTTCAGTGCTGTCCAACTGGCTTCTATTTGGCTTTCACATTTTGTTACCTAAAACGCGTTTAAAAACATTTTGTCAGTGGGAAATACTGGTGAGTGAATCTCAATTTAATCAAGAAGAGTTTTATCATTTCACAGTATTGAGAGCGATTACAATGTTTATATCTACACAATTACTCATACAATACTGTCAATCCTGACTGGTGGGTCATATTACTCATTGGCTATCTCGTTGTCCAATGGTAACGTGTTCCATATTTTGTATACAAAACCCCAACATACCGGCAGTAATTGAAGAATTACAAAGACTCAATCACTACTATTTATAATTTAAAATAAATTAAGGTTTTGTAAAAACAGTTTACAAAAAGGTTTACAAAAAGGGAGATTACTCATATTGCTACTTTAGGTATTTTTCCTGTGGCTTCCTGGTTATAATCTATAAATTTTAAATAATGCACACGTGTTAGTATAATAACCCAAATTTACATTAGCTATACTCTCCTCGAGACAGAACTCCAACGACTACGTCGGGCAGAGCCACAACAGCCGTGACGTAGCGCTAGATAAATCGGGCAGCATATCTAATACGTAATCGAGGGTTAAAATACTTACAACGAGGCAGAACTTCGCTATTTTAGTGGGTATAATACCCGGGTATTTTGTCTACGCTACAGAAATGGAGAGAGAATTTAAATTTTTGAGCGACAGAAACTTAATGCCTGTGTTCCCAATTTATTAGGTTGCTTCGGCAGTCCCTCGCGCCCCGTGTAAAACTCATAAGGGGCTTACGCGCCCCGCGAGATAGGGGGTGTAGGCCCTAGCTTGGTCCGGTCACACACATAGCTTCGACACGAGTGTGCCACGTGGCGGCTCCGGGGCTCGCCTCTTGTCCTCTCGCTCACGGCCTGCGTAAGATGAAGACTAAGTCTTCGCGGCCCGCGAGAGATTATAAAAATTAATTTTTATTTAATTTTTATAAAAATAAAGGTATTTAGGGTCTGTTTTCGTATACGGGGTGTATTTTAGGACGTATAGGGGTGTTCTAAATATTCTGTAAGTTTTGTAATTATTTAGAGTTCTGAAATGATCCTCAGCCTATATATATATATATATATATATATATATATATATAGGGTTGGGTTAATTTCAGAACTATAAATAACTACAAAACTTTCAGAACTTCTAATAAACAATCATTTTATATATATATTTTTTGTATTTAGGATCTTTTTATCATGTATTATAAGTATTTAATGTGAGAAGAAAAAGAAGAAAGGGTATAATGGTAAAACATTAAATAGTTTATAACCCCCCCCCCCCCCCCCATTAATTATGTCATCTTTCATTAATAAAGCAAAAAACATTTTATTCCTACACATTTCAAAAATTTATCCTACATATATCTTACGTTTACCGAAATTTACCCTACGCATATCTAAATTTATCATACACATTTAAGAATTTATCCTACACATACTAAAATTTATCCTACACATGTCGAAAATTGTCCTTCATCCTAAATTATTTTATCTTGAAAGAATATATTTAAAAGTGAGTTACAATTTTAATTAGTTAGCTAATTAATTACAATTAGAAATTTACCTATTGCCCTTATTAATAACATTAAATACACATATTAAATGAAGTAAAATGGAGCATTTCTATTGGTTTAAAACTTATTCTTTTTATTCTTACAAAATTTTTATTCTCATTTGAACCCTCCACTATATATATATATATAGGCCGCTAGAATGAGAACCACTCCGAGTTATGAGAACCGCGAGAACCACACCATCCGGGCCGCCGTTGACCAAAATTTTTTTTACAACTAGATGTGTGTATTATAAACACATTCGTAAAAAAATTTAAAAAAAAAAGGCCGAGGGGGTAGTTTTTTACACCACAAGTTTGGTGTAAAAAAAACAAAAAAAAAATTAAAAACACCAAACTTGTGGTGTAAAAAACTACCCCCTCGGCCTTTTTTTAAATTTTTTTTTTTACGAATGTGTTTATAATACACACATCTAGTTGTAAAAAAAAAATTTGGTCAACGGCGGCCCGGATGGTGTGGTTCTCGCGGTTCTCATAACTCGGGGTGGTTCTCATTCTAGCGGTCCCCTATATATATATATATATATATATATATATATATATATATATATATATATATATATATATAGTTATTATGCATTATATTAATAAAATTTTACTTTTCAGAAATTACAAATACAGTTTTTATTATTTATACGACTCTCCTAATTGAAGCAACCTGTGTGATTTGGTAAGTAGTTCCAGGTAATAGGACTGTAAACGAACCGAACGAACACGAAAAATACCTTGTTCGTGTTCGTTTGTTAAGAAATATATGTGTTCGCGAACCGTTCACGAACACTTATTGAACAAGATTTTATGTTCGTGTTCGTTTGTTAAGGAAATGAACTTGTTCGTGTTCGTTTGTGTTTTTTTTTGTTAATTTTAGGCAACGGACATTAACGAACACAAATGAGCACAAACTAATATTCATGAACACAAATGGAAACAAACAAACACAAACAATCGTTCATGAACAGAATATATAATACAACGACACTTATTAGATATTTAATTTGTAGGAATTTTGAAGTATGTAATTAAATATAAAAACTAAAAACACTAATGAAGTATCGAAAACAAACGAACATGTTACCGAACGTTCACGAACATAAACGAACGAACACGACCTCTGTTCATGTTTGTTCATTTAACTAAACGAACAAAATTTCTTGTTCGTGTTCGTTTGTTTAGTAGACGAACGAACACAAACGAACTTCCCGCCGAACGGTTCACCTCCATCCCATCATTTTGGCCACTTAACAAGTGAACAACCACAATAACAGTTCAAGAAATCAGAGTCAATCCATAGATTTTGAAAGCCATGTGCGATTGGTAAAAACGAGCTTTTAAAATATAAACTTATATGTATAAACAAAACTCGTTAGTACAAAGTAATTGCTTTAATTAGGGTTGTTCATTAGCTTAACTGAGTGGAGCCAAGACTAGATGGGGCTCAACTCGAATTTTAAACCGAGTTGTAAATTTGATCTTGGGCTCCACTCGTTTATAAACCTAGCCAACTTTGTTTGGTTCACTTTTCTTTGAATTCAAGTATTCAGTAAATATTGCTTCCCCTTTTCGGTTCGGGTTCAACTAGTACTTGATTGAGGTTCCAAACTTTATAGAAATGCATTGTTTTTAGGTTATTTTTTTGGGTGATGTGGGACATTGATATATAGAGTGAGAAAAGAAGGGGAAACTTGTTCATTTGGACAATATGGGATGGGTAAATCACAAATTTGACATAGCGAGGATATAGAGTAAATTGCTAAAATAGTCCCTGACGTTTGTTCACATTTGCTAGATCCATCCAAAAAAAGATTTTTCCTCAAATGAACCACTAAGGTTTCAAAAAAGTTGCTAAATCCATCCAAACTTCAGGGACGATTTTAGCAATTTAATAAAACAAACTTTTTTTGGATGAATTTAGCAAATGTGAACAAACGTCAGGGACGATTTTAGCAATTTACTCTATTTTTTTATTTCATCTTTTTATTATATCTCTTAATTAACATAAAATCTATTTATTTTTTTATTTTCATCTTTTTATTAAATTTCTTATTTAACATAATAGATTATAGATCTAATAATAGATTGCTTGTAAAACGAGGAAAAATATTCCGTCACCCCCAAACCCTCATCAGGAGACTAGGCATCTTCGAAAATCTACTAGATTTTTTTAGCTTTAACATCAAGATTACATCGTCTCATTTGTATTCGAACCCGGTCCATTTTTAGTATGGTTTATGATTTGATGATTTTTTTGTTGTTGTTATGTTCTTCATCGTTTCACTAGTGTAATTCTTTAATTTGGTTTGATTTTGATTTGAATATGGTCATTTGGTTTGCTACTATTCAAAGTGAAGCCTTCACCCCTGTGAGTTGTATATGAACGAAGAAGACTAACGAAGAGTATGGCGAAGACAATGATTGAAGATGTTGGGAATATGGTGACCGATGATGGAGGTTAGGTAGTGGCTAATGGTAAAATTGTCATATTAAAAAAAAACTAACATGTAAAAAATAAAAGTCAATTCATACTACGACCAAAACCTCATAATCTATACATATAATAAAAGAAACCAATTAATGGACACATGTCGCTATGAGAGGCATCTATTTTTTAGTTTTCATCCATATATCTATGTATATTTTTATCTTAAAATTACAAGTTTTAAAATAATTTATCAAGTTATTCTATATTTTAAGTCGACATTTATCTATAACTATATCTCTATATTTATATTTTTTTCTAATATAATCTTTATACTTATCTTTATTTTATTATTTTGCGAGTAAATTGCACAAAACGTCCTTTATGTTTCCTAAAACTTACAGGTTCCAACCTTAATGTTTAAAACTTGCTAAAAACATCCTTTAAGTCTATTTTTGTTGTTGGTTTAATCCTTCTTGACTAACCAAGTTAATTATCTCAGTTTATTTCCCTCACATGCCTAACATGTGAGGGTCCCGCTATCGTTTAATGACCGACATCAACTGGCTCGCAAAAATGGAAGGGAGATGTGGTTGTAATACACAAGTTTATAACCTAATAATAGAAAAATAAAAAAAAAAACAAAGTAAAATGTTCTAATATGTAAATAGTATATCAAAGTTCTTTTTACCAAAAACGTATTTTGACGATTGTGTGTGTTAACTGATTACATTATATTTATTCAAGCTGTGTAGTACACGTGCTTATTCAACTCATGTTATACACGGGTAAAGATGTAACTTTTTATTATACAAAAATATATTTAATCAACCCGTGTAATACACGGGGTTCTAATCTAGTAACTTTACAAATAAAAATGAACGATATTCTTAATTCATGAAACCTAATGAAGAAAAGAGAAATTTTAACAAAAATTAAGAAGATCCGTGTAATTTACTCTTTTATAAAAATATGAATTAATATCTTTCGGAGATTTTCGGCACGAGCTTGAAAAGTCATCACCAAAAAGATATTGAAACAAAATCACCTAAATGGGGAAAAGGACGTAGATATATATAATTTTTATTTCGTATTTCTATCATCTGGTAGGTAGCATGAGCCTGAAAAGTCTTCACCAAAAAGATGTTGAAACAAAATCACCTAAATGGGGAAAAGGACGTAGATACAAATATAATTTTTATTTAGTATTTCAATCATCTACTCAATTTTTAACTATTAGTTTTATTTATTTGTATTATATTCCTTGGGAAAAGATTAAATAGAAAGATTATTTTGGCTAGCAAGTGTAGGAAGCAACAGGATTAGGACATGTGGCAACATTTAAAATAAAGAGGAAAGGTATTTTAGTCAATCCAACCCTTTCTTCTTCCTTTTCAAAACCCAGTAACTTCAAAACCCACCATTTTCAAAACCCATCATCTTCAACCATTTATTCACTTTCTATCTCAATAACCGCTACATTATAGTCCGATTTTCATCACAAATCAATTATTCAAACACCCAATCAACGTGTTCTTCAGTTTTTTTGAAGAAAACCCAGTTTAATTTCATAAAAAATCTTGTTTTTTTTCTGGTGATTTTGGAGATAATCACTCGATTAGTTCGATTCGAGCGCTGATAAGTGTTTATATCATTCAAACTTCGTCAATTGTTGAAGAAATCACTCCGATCCATGTAAGAAATTCTTTAATTTCATTTTTACGATCTGGGTTTTTGATTTAGTCATTGCGTTTTACGATCTTGGCGGGGGTCCGGGGGCAGCGCCCCTGGTAGCGGGGTCCCAGGGGCAGCAGCCCCTGGCGGGGTCCAAGGGGCAGATCCCCTGGCTGGGGTTGAACAACAGAAAAATTAATTTTCTGTAAATTGCCTCTGGAAAACTGCATTCGTAGACAGTGTTTCTGGTTCTGTAAACAACAGGTTCTGGTCATTGCGTTTTAGTTAGATTCTGGTTCTGTGAACAACAGTTTCTGGTTCTGTGAACAACAGTTTCTGGTCATTGCGTTTTAGACAGTTTCTGGTTCTGTGAACAACAGTTTCTGGTCATTGCATTTTAGAAATAAAACATTTTTGAAGTGTTTTTACTCATTGCGTTTTAGGTAAACACATTTTTATGTGTATTCAGTTCATTGTGTTTTAGAGAGAACAATTTTTTTTGTGTTTTTAGGCCATTGCATTTTAGAAATAAGACATTTTTATGTGTTTTCTAGGCATTGCGTTTTAGAAATAAGACATTTTTAAGTATTTTGGGTGCATTGCGTTTTAGGTAAAACACTTTTTTATGTTTTTTAGTCCATTGCGTTTTAGAAAGTACATTTTCTTTTGAGTTTTTAGGCTATTGCGTTTTAGAAATAAGACATTTCTTTGTGTTTTCTGGCCATTGCGTTTTACAAATAAGTCATTTCTTTGTGTTTTTTGTGCATTGCGTTTTAGAAAAATGTCATTTTTTAGGGTTTTTTTTCAATGCGTTTTACGTAACTGGGGGTTTTTCTATTGCGTTTTACGTAACTGGGTTTTAATTTTTTTTTTTGAAAATATAGCAATAGTATACTCGTTTTAAAGATAAAAAAACGCTCGTTTTTTTGTGCAATTTTTATAAAAAAATAATGTCGTATGAAAGAGTTATTAACGTTTAAAAAATGGGGGGGGGGGGGGGAATTGGAGGAGAGAGAAACTATTGGCTGGATTGACTAGAATGCCCCTAAATAAACTCACGCGCCTCTTTTCTTTCTTTCAATTTCCCTGATTTAATATTAGCCCTTGATTAACTAAATGGATGGTCCAGATCACTTCCTAGCCTTCCTAGCCAAATAAACTTTCTATGTATCTCCTATCAAGTATGAATTTACAACTTTGAATTTCCCAAGTAACTATGGTGTTATTATTATTATTATTATTATTATTATTATTGTACATTTTTTTTCATTTCGGTATTTATATGCATATCATCGATAATGAAATTACAAAAGTATTCCTAACATTTGAATCAATCATCAAAAATGAAATTTTAAATCTTTACAATATGTCATTTTCCTTTACGCAACTTGTTGCATGAATCAAAGTTCATAAAGAATACTAAGTTATGTATAAGTTCACAGGCATACAACAATCTTGTTTTTGTTTTATAAATAATTTCATGTTAACTCACATTTTAGTCAACATATCAATAGTAAACACTCAATTTTTTTTTTAAAGTAAACTTCATTATAAACTAACCAATCCATGAAACGGAGGGCAACCACAAACAACCTTACATAATTACAAATTTACACAAATCATTCCAAAAAATGAACTTAGCTTTGAACCTACTCTTAACACAAAGATAGCCTATCGATTTAACTTCAGGTCTTCAACCCGCACTTGCTTGCTCGAGAATTTTAGTCCGTTTCTAGCTCTCTATAAGCTCCAACAACCAATGATCACTATATCATGGAGCACCTCTTTAGCAGACCCACTTAAACCAACATATTTATGAAGCTCTAAAATTTCTCAAAAAGAGAACACAACAAATGGCAACACTTTACACCATGAAGAAATGTGTTGCCATAGAACAGCCGCCGTCAATCACAAAGTGAAATGATGTTCAACAAATACGTCTCCAAACTCGCACAACGGGCAAGGAACATCTTCAATATTGATGTTCCTCTTTTTTGAAGCCACCACCATCGGAATTTTACACATCTCAGCCCTTCAAGCAAAACATTACACTTTGAGGGGTCCATATACACCAATGCATCACGTAATTGTTACTATAATCCATCCCTTTAGATAACAATATTTTTACTGCCCCCACGCTAAATTCTCTCGAAGCTTCTCCGATCCAAGACCAGTTGTCGCACCTACCGGACTGCGAGAAAGATTCCAACAACCTATTAAGGTTGTTCAACTCAGCTATTTCCGAAATAGAGGCCGGTCCCCTAGACCCGTTCCACTTCTTCACCGAATTGCCATCTTCAATACTAAGCAGGCTTGAAGCTTTACATCTTTTATCCGCTTCTAGACGAAACAAATTTGGGAACATATCCCTTAACGGTTTGTTTGAGAGCCAAGGGTCCAACTAGAAAGTGCTATGCTTCCCATCACACAATATACCTTTAAACGAACTACAGTCGCCCGGATGAAATCCCAATTAGCTCTACTAGTATGAAACGATTCAATCACTTTCTTCCACGAGTTGTTCCTTTCACTTTTAAATCGACATCCCCATTCCGAAAGAAGCGAAATATTAATGTTCTTCAGTTTGCTCAATCCGAGACCCCTACGTTTTTTTTTAGTTGTTACCCAGTCCCATGCGACCCAATGCATTTTACTTGTATCGCTTGAGACTCCCCACAATAATCTTTTAACAAGAGAATCCAAGTCTCTTATATATTTAGAGGGCGCCTTGTACAAAGAGAAATAGTAGTTTAGAAGGATTTCTAAAATGGAATTAATGTGCGTGATTCGACCTCCAATAGAGAGAAAATTCACCTTCTAAACCGATAACCGAGCCTCGAGCACGTCATACACTGGTCTCCAGTTGTTGATGCGGTTCATATTATCCCCCGCCATCAAACCCAATTATTTAAATGGAGGAACCCCTGTCTTACACCCCACTACCATAGCTTTCTCTTTCACTTCCGCCAACCCCACTCCAATTCCAAAGAGATTTGACTTAGGTGAATTTATTTTCATCCCTAAGCACATATGAAAAGAAAACCCAAAGGATTCAAACCACGTTGACAATTTTTGAGGTAGACGAATCCCCAAGGATAATCACATCATCCGCATACAAGAAATTTTGGGACCATCATTAGGAGTTTATATGCCATTAATAACCCCAACTTCACTAGCTTTCTCCAGTATACACGAAAAGGCTTCATCACAATCAAAAATAAAAACAAAGATATATGGTCGAATTGTCTCATATCTTTACCGCATTGGAACTCGAAAGTGGGAAACGCCCTTTGCTTCATCATCTCGATCACAAAATTCCAGTTCACATTGTCGTAAGCCTTTTCAAAGTCGATTTTAAGGACGAAAGCTTGTTTTTTATTCTTCTTATTACAAGATATAACTTCATTCACCACCAACGGCCCGCCCAAGATGTACTTCCCTTTAATAAAGGCCGATGTGGAATCCGATATAACCACCTATAAAACCCTCTTAAGTCGATTAGCAAGAATCTTTGAGATAATCTTACTAATAAGACAGTAGTTATTAAGGTCCACAGGGTCTTTAATAGAGCAATCCTTAAGACAATTTTCCATAATATTAACAGAATCTCTTTCAAAAAGTACCAATAATGTTTAACGAACCTTATGTTGAAACTGTCGGGACCCGGGACCCGACACCCTATAACCCCAGAATTGAAATAGCGCTTCTTTTATCTCCTTATCTGAAAACGTCCTAACAAGAGCCCCAATATCCTCCCTCGAAAGTTTCTTCAAATTGTTACAAACCAACTCTGGCCAATTAGGAGAATTTTTAAAAAACATGTTCCTAAAAACACGAAAACTTCTTTCTTAATTTTGGAGCTCTTAGACACCCAAAATCCTCCAAGAGACAATCCCTGAATGGTGTTTTTCTCCTTACGATTGTTGATGATCCCGTAAAAAATTTAGAATTTTCATCGGCGTCCAAAGCCCATTTAATGCGCGACCTTTGTTTAAGATCCAAATTATTTTTCAACACCTTACTTTCCATAAGCGTCCACTCTCTTCTTTTGTTAAGTTTCTATATTCCATATTTTATTTTAAATGTTCTACCTCATTTCTAGCCAAACTCTTCCTCTCTTTCTTTCTTTAACATATTATCCCTCGTCTTCAAGTGATTTCTAATATGAGCGAGTTTTTTGTGAGAAAGGTATCCCCTTGCCCAATAGCCTCAAAAGACTCAAACGCCTCTTTAACTGCTTCCTCGTACCCTTGTTTTCCGAGCCAAGAGTTACATAACCTAAAAGGATGAGGCCCAAAGGTGGTTTGGGATGTGGTCAATAACAAAGCACAATGATCTTAGTGAAAGCTTAGAAGAACCCTTAGATAAGCATTCGGTCATTCGTTAAAGAAGAGCAGGGAAATTAACATTCTGTCGATTTTACTGAGTTTTTCCCCGTTATCTTAAAGAAAACTCATACTTTTCACAAAGCTGTTGTAATTGAGCACCCATGGATCCCAAAAACTGACGAGACCACCCAACTGTCCCAATGAACCCACAAAATCCATAACAAATTTCTTATTACCCCAAAAAATAGACATATCTTCTTTCGTGATGACGACCCTAACAAATTCACTGAAAGTTGTCCAATTTCGCACCTAACATGTTGCCTAATTCCGTCGACGCATCTACCTCCTGCTCGATCTCATTGTTGTCTCTACTCACTATTCCTTGCGAATCACCATCAGAGGACAGTTTCTCTGAACTGACATCCACAGAAATTAGAAAACCGCCTCAAGACCCCGAAGACGCTCATGTGTTCAAATCAATTTCCCTTCTGTCTACTCCGGTATTCACGCATTCATTCTCCCCTGTATTATTATCCCATCTCTGCTTATTAGGATTACACAGGCCCAAAATCCTATTTAGATCAAATGGGTGATCCAAGTCTTTCCTAGTCCTCTTCCCGGGACTTGCCTCGTCTAGTGGGCTATTACTTTTATTGTGAGTTTTACCTTTATGAAGGGATATAATGGTGGGATTCTTTAAGCGTTTACGAGACTTTTCTTTAGAATTAAAAAATTAGGTCATGTTATAGTTGTTATTCCCCATATTGCAATAAGAATGTTCCATATTTTCATTGGGATGTGCCCCATTAGTAAATTCTAACGGTTTCTTTTGCAAATCCCTAGAAATATTGGACCTTTCCCCTCCTTTTTTGAAAAGTGGTGCCATTTCATCTTCTTCGAGATTTCTTCCTGCCACTTTGTTTATTCCAGTCACCGGAGTTAGAGATTTCACGACCACAGGAGCTTCAACCAACCCAACACACTCCGGTTCCCTGTCCGCTTTCTTCTAAAATCTAAATCTTGAAGCTCTTATCCTTCCTTTTTAATGTCTGGGATTCGTGAAATTTATCCCCTTCTCATGCTAGGATTCCGACACATTCGACCGACAAATCGCCATCTTCTAAGCCCATTTGAGAATGATGAACCACCTTTCTAAACTCAATGTTTTCGAACACCCTATTCTCCGAAAGATGTAACGACATGCCATGAATTTTCAACCAAGCAACTAGCTCAAATGGAAGAGCCTGGCCCTCCCAAACATCTTAATGAGGCCTGTGAGTAGGCTACACTCCAAGAAAATTAGAGAACAAGAAGTGATCAATATGGGGCAATTTTCTGATGTATTTCTCAATGCAAAGTTACAGAATATAATTATGCAAAGAACAGAAGATCATGGATCCACATTCATTATTATGCGAATATGCCATGCACCACTACCCACTAATATGCAATACTGAAATAAACATGCTGACTAGATTACTCATGCAACATTTAAATAAACATGTGACTAATAAAACTCCTTTTTTTCCACGCCACTTGCTTTGGGCCTAATCCATGAATCTGGTGGGTTTCTTGCAGAGCCTGTTGGGCCGTGTATTGGGCCCAGATGATGCTTGACCCATATCAACTGCCACCCTCTTAAAAACAAGCTTGACATGAAAATTTGGAAATCGAATAGAAAAATCGCCATAATCTTCCCATGTAGCTTCAGAGATGTCACGATCTTCCCATGCGACCAAGACTTCCAATTTTCCTAACCTGTGACGGTGATCGATAACTATACTCGGCTTCAATATATCATCTCTTCCTTCTAAAACTGGTAATGGACTCGGAGTCGGCTTGTCCCTAGCTTCTCTTAACAAAGATACGTGAAATACGGGATGCACCTTAGCCTCCGGTGGCAATTCAAGCTTGTACGCCACTACACCTATTCGTTCAATTACTTTGAAAGGTCCGTAAAATCTCTTGGAAAGCTTCTTGGTACCTCTACTTTCCACGGACTTCTGACGGTAGTCTTGGAGCCTCAAAAAGACCTTGTCTCCAACTTTAAACTCCTTATCCATGCGATGTTCATTTGCTAACGATGACATATGTTGCTGAGCTCGTTTCAAATTCTGTTTCAACACCCCACGAAGGCGTTGCATTTCATTAAGGGTGAAATCTATGGACGGGTTGTCGAACGTACCCAGTTTGTATCGAATTGCATCCGGAATCGGTTGACCATAAAGTGCCTGAAAAGGACTCATATTAATGGACGAGTGATGCGAGGTGTTATACCAATATTCCACCAGGTATAAGTATTTGCTCCAAGCCTTGGGTTCATCACCTGCAAAAGAACATAAGAAATTTTGCAAACAACGGTTAACCACTTCGGTTTGCCCGTCGGTTTGCGGGTGGTACGCGGTTGAAAATTTGAGCTTGGTTCCCACTTGTTTAAAAATCTCCTTCCAAAATTTACTAAGGAATATCGGGTCTCGGTCCGTAACAATGCTTCTAGGCAAACCATGCAAACGATAAACATTATGGAGGAAAATGGTAGCTAGCATAACGACACCATAATGAGGTGGCAATGCAATAAAATGGGCAAATTTAGAAAATCGGTCCACTAGAACCCAAATTGCATATTTCCCGTTTGAAGTCGGAAGGTTTGTGATGAAGACCATAGAAATGTCTTGCCAAACGTTTGTTGGAACCGGTAATGTTTGTAGAAGGTTGTAGGGCTTATGGGTCGGGTATTTTATTTGTTGACAAATTTGACATTGGCGAATAAAGTTAACGAAGTCAGACTTCAATTTAGGCCAAGAAAAAGCTGCGGTTAGGCGTTTTATAGTGACCCGTATCCCTGAGTGACCACCCGATTGTGATGCATGAAATTCATGCAACAACAGTAGCCTCAATTGTTGTTTGCATGGAATGAATATTTTATTTTGGTAATATAATACTCCTTCCTTGACCATGAATTGAAATTTTGTGGACTTTTCCATGCACTTTTCGATTAAAGCCTTTCCTTCCAGTGACTTATAAAAACTTTTTAATTCATGTGTCCATTTAGGAGTAGTAAATGAAATAGCCATCATCTGGGTATTATGAAGTCGACCGAGGGCATCGGCTACATGATTTTCTTTTCCCGGCTTGTAGTGGAACTCGAAGTCATACCCGATTAATTTCGTAGCCCATTTGTATTGTTCGGGTGTTTGAACGACTTGGGATAACAAGTGTTTGAGACTCCTCTGGTCCGTAAAAATATTAAACTTTCTTCCGAGCAAGTATTGCCTCCATTTTTTACGGCTTTGGTAATGGCGTATAACTCGCGAACATAGGCTGAAGCAACTTGCATCCTTGGACACATTTTTTTACTAAAGAATGCAATGGGTTTGTCGGCTTGTGACAGAACCGCGCCAATAGCCACATTAGAAGCATCCGTTGTAACATCAAATGGTTTAGAGAAATTAGGTAGCGTGAGTGTTACAAGAGATACCATAGCAACTTTAAGGGCTTCGAAGGCGGCTTCACTTTCGGGTAACCATTTGAATGACGGAAGTTTAAGGATATCCGTTAACGGGGCTGCAAGTTGGGCGTAATTGCGAACAAAACGATGATAGTAACCCGTTAATCCGAAGAATCCACGCAACGTTGTTAGGCTCGTAGGCACTGACCATGACTGAATAGCGGCTAATTTATCGGGATTGGCTTTGACGCCTTTTGCCGATATGATATGCCCTAAATAGTCAACAGAGGAGACACCAAATATACACTTGGATGGCTTGCAAAAAACTGGTGTTGTGATAGTGTCTCAAATACTCGTTGTAAATGATAATAGTGTTCCTCTGTGGAATGACTATAAATTAAAATTCCGTCAAAAAATACGAGCACATACCGCCGCAGTACATCCCGAAAGAGATCATTCATCGTGGCTTGAAACGTTGACGCTGCATTTGTTAAGCCGAACGACATTACCAGAAATTCATAATGCCCATCTACAGTTCGAAAAGCGGTTGTATGTGTATCTTCGGCAGCCAATCGGATCTGGTGATAACCCGCCGTTAAATCAATCTTAGAGAATATTACCACACCATGTAATTCATCGATTAGCTCATCAACAGTTGGGATTGGAAATGTAACAACCCGACTTTCAAAGTCAAAGTACAAATCAAAGTCAAAGTCAAAGGAAGAAAAGATTGCTAATCAGATCTATCATTTCTGACTTAATTATTGCTTCTACTCTTCGACTCGATAATCGATACTTTGCTTGACGCTATTTTGTTTTACGATTTATTAATATGTGAAGTAACAATGCGATAAACGTAACTAAACGCTATACTACTAAACGCTATCACATCGCTACCACATCGCAATTCGAATCGCAGGTTATGGATATTGTTTTACGTGTGTAGGTTGTTATGTGCTTTACTTGTGTGTGCTCATATGGTGTTGGATGTTATTCGCAATTGCAATCGCAACTCTATCACATCGCATCGCAACCCAAAACACAGTTACTTTTATGATTGTTAGGTTAGTTATGTTATTTGTGTAACTAATGTATAATATTATCGCATTGCTTACTCGCAACACAACGCACGAAACGAAAGTCAGAAAACTAACCCACACAAGCCCTCCGATCGAAGGACCATTCGATCGGATGGCCATCCGATCGAAAGGCCATCTGACTCATTACTCTGCAATGCCTCTTCTCCTCCACACTATAAATACCCCTCCTGTCACATCACTGTTCATTGATGTGACAGCTCCCTCCGACCAGCACGCTCCCAAGTACTTTTCTCTCGATTCCTCGTGATTCTTGTAAGTTCTCACCCCAAATCTTGTACTTTCTTCATCATTACACACTTTCTCACCAATTTCACCATCAAATCTTATGTTTTAACCATGAAATCACCTGATTTCGGGTTGTTCAAGGGTGATGTCATCACGGGTTCTTATGAACTTCGGGGAATGACTTCATTCCTGCAAGAACGTTTCGAATCTAACAGATTTCTAGACGTTTTTACATTGATTTCAACTAAATCTAAGTTTAATCAAAGTGTTTCAAACTTTTCTTCAACATTCTTAACTTTTCACTCAAAACTGCTAGAATCTGGACTCGTTCGGGTTCACTACTCATTCTCTAGTGGAGACCTGGACTGAGAATGAATTTCTAACGAAGAGACGACCGATTCACGGGTTGAACATGAAGCTCCGTCAAGAACAGTTAAGTCTGGTCGAACGGGGTGATTCCCGTCTGATCGGATGGGGTGGGCTTGAAGCGGTTTCCGTTGTTTAACACGTTGTCATACCGTCTTGGTTAAACCTTTCAACATAACTGATTTCAAGAAGTTTTCAAACGAATCTGTCGCCCAAACAAATAGCTATCCGATAGGACGACCATCCGATCGAATGACTATTCGACCAGGTGCCTTGTGATTTTAAATACTTAAACAATTTCAAGACTTCAAAGGGTATCAGTTCCACTCGGATCACCATTCGAGTGGACGGCCATCCGTCTGGAAGACCGTCCGACCGGACAACCTGATATACAGAAACACTTCATACTTTTTATAATGCTACAACGAAAACTTCAAAGTTCACAAACTCATCCCTCCCAAACGAATGACTATCCGACCGAATGGTCATCCGTCTGGACGGTCATCCAACCGAACCACTGTTCGTCAATCAAACTCTCTGACGCACTGTTTAACGCACTATTCAACGCTTACACTATCGTTCTCTGATCAGGCTAACTCTCCAGCGCTTCCTTCAATCCAAGCATGCGTTTATTTACTAAACACGAACTGTGAGTATACTCGATCCATTTTTGCTTAACGTACTTTTGGGTGTTACATACGTTACTTATATCAAATCACACCAAGCACACAACGCAAACACATTTTATACGCTGACCGCTCTCGCATGTTATACGTGTTATTCGATGAATGCAAGTATGATATGTTTACACAGTGGTTGTTGCCTGACACCTTAGCAACGATAGTACTATAGTTTGGACTTAGAACCTATCGTGGATAGGGGTTGCTAAGGGCTTTTCTTCACGTATCACTGATACTGACGATGATACAGCCATGTCAGTTGCGCCGTGTCCTCCGCATGATATTAAGCCTGGACTTGAGCTTGATTTTATCCCTGTTGATCAGCCTGTTGATGCACCCGCTGATCCCGAGCCGATACCTGCACTTGAGCCTTTGCCTGATCATGACCCTCTTCCATTTGGCATAGTTGATATTGCACCCCTCAAACCCGATCCAGTTCCTGTACTTGCTGACCCTCCTGTTATCGAGCCAGACACTCCTCCACTTGCACCGGCACCCATTGATGTTGTTTCTTTTCACCCAGTAGAGTCAGATGTGCACCGTGTCGACCTGCCTATTGTTTTCTTGCAGGATATACCCGCACCCCGTCCAGGGGAGGGCACTTCTAGCCAGCAGCCTAACCATGACCCTCATGTATCAGTAGCTTTCCCTCACATGCCTCAGTCTGCACCTTCTGCTCATTTTACTTCTTCACCACTTGACGAGCCACTTAGATGGTTCCCACCTTACACCATGCCGATTTCTGATCCCTACCATCCCTCACACTTTACTGGTTATACACGGGATGAGTTACTTCTATCATTGCAGCTCCAGTATGAGATCATGAGTCGCAAGATTTTAGAGCTTGAGATGATACCGCGACCTTTGCCATGTTTGTGTCAGCCTGCATTTGTTCCTCGTTCATCACCATCCCCATTTTCACACCCTCCTGCACCGCTTACTCCATTTCCTGAGTTCGATACTCGATTTCTTACCGTTCAGCAGCAGATCAGTTATCTGTTGCGTCATGTTTATGATCTTGAGGAGGAGCTAGCGCATGTGCACAGCTTGCTTTTTGTTCCTCCACCTCCTCCACCACCATCAGCATAGCCAGTTTTTGGTTTTATGTAGGTAGCTTGCTTTTGATGAGAGCACCGCTATTGAGCTGAGCTAGTGAAGCCTTTTAGAGACCACTTTTTGATTATATGACTATTGTAGACTGATAGACATTTTGGACAGGGGTAGTGTAACCCTGTGATCCCTTTTGATATGATACTTTGTAAAACATGTAACAATATGCGTGGTCGATGATTAATGAAAAGCTCAATCGTAATGTTCTCATTAAATACGTTGTTAAATTACATGCTCGCATTATAATTGTGTTGGTTACCTGATTGCTTGCTACAATAATTGCTACTACATATACATACTATATACTTATTATATGAGTAAGATCTGTGTGGGCGCTCGGGGGGCAAAAGCAAAAGTGCACTAATTTTTAACGTTATTTTACTAATTTCGTGAAAATAACGTTAAAAGAGGGGATGGTTAATCATGCATCATGTGGTGGCGTTGATAGCCGAAAGACAAGGGGGTACATGCACCAATTGGCGTTTGTCTCAATTGTTGAGTGTTATGTGCCTTATGTCCAAGGCTTGATGCAAAACCACAATCGAGCCGGGGGTCTCATTGGAAGCAGCCTCTCTATTCCTACAGGGTAGAGGTAAGGCTGTCTACATCCCACCCTCCTCAGACCCTACCTTAGCTTTTGCTATTGGTGGGATATACTGAGTACGATGACGATGAGTAAGACCTGACCTATATAATCTTCTTTATAGAAGATGCCTCCTCGAAGGAACAATCAATTTCCCACAACAGAGGCAGAACTGCATGAACGAATTTCACAAGCAATCGCACAACATGAGGCCTTACGCTCCGAACACAGCGGAGGTACCTCAGGAAATAACCCACCTCACGGTAATGTTTAAGTCACTTAAGACACATTACGATATGTTTGGACATTCCATGTGCGTTTGCTAATGCTTTCTGTGAATGATGTTGCTTGTACAGGTTGTACTTACAAGCAGTTCCTTGACTGCAAGCCTATGAATTTTGACGGCACTAGAGGTGCTGTAGCTTTTGTAAGATGGGCTGAGAAGACAGATTATGTGCTGCGAATGAGCAAGTGTGTGCCTGAGTACCAGGTCACTTACATTTCTGGACTATTCCTAGATGGAGCCCTATCCTGGTGGAACCTTCAGGTTCAGACTCTAGGTGTGGAAGCAGCATATGGTATGACCTGGGATGAGATGAAAGAACTGATGCGCAAGAAGTATTGCTCTAGAGCTGAGATTCAGAAGTTGGAAACCGAGTTCTAGAATCTGAAGATGGATGGACCTAAGATTGTTGAATATGTGCTGAGATTTCATGACCTATCTCGTGTTGTCCCTTACATGGTAGAACCGGAATTCAACGCTTCATCTGGGGATTGGCACCCCAAATTATGAGCATGGTGACTACTTCGAAGCCCCCAACGATCACTGAGGCCATTGACTTGAGCGTGGCATTGACTGAAGAAGCGATTAGATTGAACAAGTTTTCGATCTCTGAGGGAAAGAAGAAGGAGACTCATGTTGAGTCATCAGGGGAGAACAAAAGGAAGTTCTCCAATTTCAAGAAGGGTACCCAAAGAAACAACAGTGGTAACAAGAAGAGAGATGCGAATCCACCAGCCGAGGTTAAGACTGGTGCTGCAACTTCTGGTGCTGAGATTAGAGGAAAAGGATATATGGGCACCCTACCCAAATGTGATGTGTGTCAATTTCATCACACTAGACGATGCAGAGCTGGAAAGTGTGAAACGTGCGGAAAAGTTGGCCATGCCAAGGAGTCATGCTGGTATAGAGCCGGTCGTGGGAATAATGGTCAAAGAGGAAACAAAAATGGTAATGGCAATGGAAACCGTGGTGGAAACGGTTATGGGAACAGAAGCCAAGGTGGAAACAATAATCAGGGAGGTAAGGGGAATCGTGGTGGTTCTAGAAACCAAGCTGGTAATGGAAACTGCAACCAAAACAACCATCAGGGTGGTACTGGAAACAAACAAGGATGCTTTAGTTGCGGAGATGTCGGGCATTTCAAGCGAGATTGCCCAAAGAACAATCAAGCCCAAGGAAGAGTTTTCAACATTGGAGTTAGGGAAGCTCGCCATGGCCTGAACGTAGTTACTGGTACGTTCCCTATCATCCAACACTTTGCATCTGTACTATTTGATACTGGTGCCGAGTATAGCTTCGTATCCCTAGAATTTAAGAATATACTTGGGTTAGTTGCCAGTAAGTTAGAAATTCTGTACTCGATAGAACTTCTGTACTCGATAGAACTAGCTAATGGAAAGCTAGTAGAGGCAAACGAAGTAATTAAAGGCTGTGTAATAGAGCTCGAAGAGCATGAGTTTACGCTTGATCTTTTGCCAGTCGAGTTGGGAAGTTTTGACGTGGTAGTTGGAATGGATTGGTTATCAAGTAACCGAGCTGAGATCGTATGTCATGAGAAGATCATCCGAATCCCGATGATGAATGGAGAGACGATTGTAGTGCACGGAGAGAAACACGATACGCCTCTAAGGATTGTCAGCTGTTTGAAGGCCCGAAAGTTTTTGTAGAAAGGATGTGTTGCCTTTTTGGCTCACATTGTTGATAAAGAAGCCGAAGAGCCAAAACTGGAAGATATCCCTGTGGTAAGGGAATATCCTGAAGTCTTCCCCAAAGACTTGCCAGGATTGTTGCCTCAACGACAAGTCGAATTCCATATTGACTTGATTCCAGGCGCCGCGCCTGTAGCTAAGGCAGCTTTTCGACTTGCGCCTTCCGAGATGCAAGAGTTGTCGACGCAACTTCAGGAACTTTTGGACAAGGGATTTATTAGACCAAGCTTCTCACCTTGGGGAGCTCCAGTTATGTTTGTCAAAAAGGACGGTAGTTTCCGTTTATGTATTGACTATCGAGAGTTGTACAAGTTGACCATCAAGAATCGGTATCCCTTGCCGAGGATTGATGATTTATTCGATCAACTTCAAGGTTCAAGTTACTACTCCAAGATCAATCTTCGATCAGGTTATCACCAGCTGAGGATTCAAGAAGACAGTATACCAAAGACTGCCTTTTGAACCTGTTATGGACATTACGAGTTTCTAGTGATGCCATTTGGTTTGATGAATGCACCAGCAGTTTTTATGGATCTAATGAACCGAGTTTGCAAGCCATATCTCGATAAATTCGTGATTGTATTTATCGATGATATTTTGATCTATTCAAGGATGAAGGAAGAGCATGAGCAACACCTTAGAGCCATTTTAGAGCTGCTCAAGAAGGAGAAACTGTATGCTAAATTCTCGAAGTGCAAGTTCTGGTTGCATGAGGTACAATTCCTTGGTCATGTAGTGAATGAATATGGAATCCATGTGGATCCCACCAAGATCGAGGCGATTAAGAATTGGGAAACTCTGAAAACGCCAACTGATATCTGTCAGTTTCTAGGTTTAGCTGGGCATTATCGCAGATTCATTGAGGATTTTTTGAAAATCACTCAACCGCTGACCTACCTTACTCAAAAGGACAAGAAGTATGAATGGGGAGATAAACAAGAAGAAGCTTTTCAGTTGCTCAAGAACAAGCTTTGCTATGCACCTATATTATCCCTACCTGAAGGCACCAAGGACTTCGTGGTATACTGTGATGCCTCGCGTCAGGGATTGGGTTGTGTGCTGATGCAGCGACAAAAGGTTATCGCATATGCTTCGCACCAATTGAAGGTTCATGAGAAGAAATACACCACACATGATTTGGAATTAGGCGCAGTGGTGTTTGCTTTAAAGATTTGCGGCATTATCTGTATGGTACTCGGTGTACAATAGTTACAGATCACAAGAGCCTTAAGCACATATTCGATCAGAAAGAGCTTAATATGAGACAGCGAAGTTGGGTAGAGTTGTTAAACGATTATGATTGCGAAATCAAATATCACCCAGGAAAGGCGAATGTGGTGGCAGACGCCTTGAGTCGGAAATAGAGGATTAAGCCCATAAGGGTTAGGGCTTTGGAGATGATCATTCAAACAGACCTCTCGTTGCGCATTCGTGCTGCACAAAGAGAAGCTCTCAAGAAGGAAAACTTGAAGGATGAATATCTCCGTGGGATGGAGAACCAGTTGGTACCCAATGAGGAAGGAACCTTGTGTTTCATGGGACAAATTTGGGTTCCCCTCTTTGGAGGTCTTAGAGATATGATCTTTGATGAAGCTCATAAATCAAGGTACTCGATCCACCCAGGATCGGATAAGATGTACCAAGATTTGAAAGATTTCTACTGGTGGCCGAGATTGAAAGGTGATGTTGCAACTTATGTTGGAAAATGTTTGACCTGCACCAAGGTGAAGGCCAAGTATCAGAAGCCTTCAGGTCTCCTACAACAACCTGAGATACCCATGTGGAAGTGGGAGCAGATCTCGATGGATTTTATAACAAAGTTGCCAAAGACACCCAGAGGTCATGATACGATTTGGGTAATCGTAGGCCGTCTGAAAAAGTCTGCCCACTTTTTGCCAATCATAGAGAAGGATAACACAGGTAAGCTAGCCGAGTTGTACCTAAGGGAGATAGTTGCATGTCATGGAGTGCCTATCTCGATTATATCTGATAGAGATGGGAGATTTGTGTCAAGGATTTGGCAATCTTTCCAAGAAGCGTTTGGTTCACAGTTGAATTTGAGCACCGCATTTCATCCACAGACGGACGGTCAAAGTGAGAGAATGATTCAGACGCTTGAAGATATGTTACGAGCTTGCGTAATGGACTTGGGTGGCAGTTGGGATACTCACCTGCCTTTGGTAGAGTTTTCCTATAACAACAGCTACCATACAAGCATTCAAGCTGCACCGTTCGAAGCTCTCTACAGACGAAAGTGTCGATCACCGTTATGCTGGGCAGACGCAGGTGATAGACAGCAGGTTGGTCCTGAATTGGTCCAAGAAACGACAGATAAGATCATACAGATCTGAGAACGCAATAAGGTGGCTCGCGATCGACAAAAGAGCTATGCGGACCAAAGAAGGAAACCTTTGGAATTCGAAGTGGGAGATCTGGTTTTTTTAAATTCTCACCTTGGAAATGTGTGGCACGCTTTGGGTAGCGTAGCAAATTAAACCCATGATTTATCGGACCGTTCAAAATCCTGGAAAGGATTGGCTCTGTAGCATACAAGTTGGAACTACCAGCAGAACTTAATGGTGTTCATCATACATTCCATGTATCTAATCTGAAGAAGAGTCCAACTTCAGAAAAAGTGATCATACCTGCTGATGAAGTTCACATTGATGACACACTCCACTTTACCGAAGAACCTGTTGAGGTTACGGACTGGAAAGTTAACAAGACTCGGAGGAGAAGAATTAAACTCGTCAAGGTTCGATGGAACGTGCGTCACGGCCCGGTGTTTACTTGGGAGCGTGAAGACCGCATGAAAGTAAAATACCCGCATTTATTCCCTAATACCCCTGCAGCTAGTAGTAAAGCTTAAAATTTCGGGACGAAATTTTCTTAACAGGGGGAGAATGTGACAACTGTCAAAAATTCAGGTATCCGTACAATTAATAAACCATGATTAGTACTTAATGACTGTGCTGAATTACAATTAACTGCTTACTGATTATTGCCATCTACATACATGTGCATCATATATTGTTTAATGTCATACCATTATTGCATGAAAGTTTATTTGACTCAAATGATGCACTAGACGCAGTTAGCACAGTTATTAGATAAATCAGGAAAATGCTGACATAACTCAGTACATAGGCAGACATTGTGTTGAGATACAGAATCGGCCAGAAACCAAGTATAACACTAGTATTGTGTGTAGGAAAGTAAGGATCACAAAACTGCCTTCCTAGAAATAGTATAAGTGCCGGAAAGTGCCTAAAACTCACATAAAGTGCTGAATTCAGCAAAATTCAGCATAAATCAGCATTTAAACAATCTAATTTTATGAAGAAATATGGTTAAATGGTCCTGAATGCTTTCCTAAGTGTCGGGAATCAAAAGTGTCACAAAAAGGTACATAAAGCACACTAAACTGCAAGTTTAGCACTTTAACGAACCAGTAACCAACCGAACAACTGGGCACTACCCGAAACATCAAATTTACACTAGAAGCACTGTTTTAACATTACCAAGCTAGTTATGATCCCCGAACATTATAACACATCCTAAATATCTAGTAACTAGAATAACTAACTAGATACTTTATTTTTAACCTAAACAAACTAACTTAGTTATAAGCCTAATCTATTACCCCCCCCCCCCCACCTAGTAATCGGCCAACATGGCCCCCACTTTGTGGATTTTGTTTCAATTAAAAATTGGATCATGTCCCCTTGTTATGAGCACATTATACACAAGATAAAGAGTTAAGATGGTTATAAGTTAACACCATGAGTTCATACCTTTCATTCTTACACACACTAAACACCCACAACCTTCTCTCTTCTCCCTTGGAGCTCTCGGCCGACCTCAACCCCACACACACTCACCTTCATTCATCTATTCTCATACAATCCAAGTATATACAAAGGTGTTAGAGGTCATACAAGGAAGCTAGGAGCTTACGGAAGTGCAAGGACCTTCTCTATTTGCTTTTACCCACTTGATTTCTTCACTTGATCATCCCTAGCCTTGTGCTAGTGGTAAGAATCTTGATCTTGCTATTTTACTTCCATTTTAAGTGGTTAAAAGAAGAATCATACTCATAATCTTGAAGAACACTAAGAATCACAAGCTGTAAACTTGAACATAAGCATGATTAATTAAGAAATCTTGATGAATATAAGTTGTTATACTTGTTGATCATTGTTTGTTTGTGAAAATGATGTTGATCATCATATGATCTTGCTAGATCATGATTAAAAACATAATCTAGCAAGATGAGAGGATGAACATGTTAGAGATTCATGGATCATCCACACATAAAGCATGAACTTGAAAGAACAAAATGTTTTCATGAAAAATAATGATCAAAGTGAGTAGTAATACTTGTAGATCTAAATATTTATGGATTAGTTTTCAAAGAAACCAAGTTAAAAATATAAGTTTTACTAAATCTTGGTTCTTACATAAATAAACTTTATTTTTGGTGGTTAAACAAGTGTAGAAACACTTGTGTAACAAGAAGAATTCAGAAAGAAACATTTTTAGAAATGATGATCACAAGTTGTAAAGATCCATATTCTTTAAAAATGAAGTTTTTAAGGAACTAATCACACTTTAAAGGGTAACAAGACTTACTAAGAACACTAGTAAGTTCCTACAAATTTTTACAAATATTCAAGTTCATGAAGAAGTAGTTTATACTTGTTTTTGGCAAAGTTGGTAAGTAAAGGTTGTTTATTATTGATTGTGGATTGATTGTGATGATTTTTACAAAAGAAAATGATATGCTTGAAAGCATGGAAACCTACATTTTTAGGGGAAACTATGGCAAAATTTTCTAAAAATTTAAACACTTAGAAAAATATTTCTAAACAAGTATTTACAAGTGTATTTTAAACCATAAATTGTTACAAAACCTTGCCATTATTTTTGGTTTAAAAAATATAAATATTGGAGGTTGGTTTTTATAAATAAAAGTGACTAAGTATGTATTTAGGAAATATATATTTAGAAGACACCATATGTGTGATTATTTTTATATTTTGTGTATTAGTTATATTATTTTAGGACATGAAATAATATAACATATCAAAATACCAAGAATTTCAATCCAAAATATTACCAAAATTCCAAGGTTTAAATATGCACATTTCACACAAATTATTGGTGAAACCGAACTATGGAATAAGACTTATAAAATATTCCGGAAAATTTATTCACAAAGTATATTTTGGTAAATAATATTTTGGACCCCAAGGGAATGAAAATATGATTTTTATAATTACTACAAGAATATATCATATTTTTTACAAGGGAAAAATATATTATTTTTGGCATGTATGAATATATATTTTTCTTGAAATTCTTAGAAGATATATTATTTTTAAGAAATATATATTTTCTTACACAAACATGAAATACAATATTTTTGAGGTGAAAGATATATTTTCTCGAATAAATAGGAAATATATCATTTTTGGAGAAAAATGAGCTTATATATATTTTCCAAGTTAGACATAAAAATATACTATTTTTGAAACTTATGAGAAAATACAAATATTTTTGCCAAAAGAAAAATTATAAATAATTTTTCTAAATAATATTTATTACAATATATTTTGGAAAAATAATACGAAATTAAGTATAAGAATACTTAATGAATACAATAAAAATACGTATTCTCATGCGTATAAATACACACCGGAATACGACCCTAATACATGGCAAAAATATACAAGTATAAGAATACAAATACAAATACACCCATCCTTGGGAAGGATATACAAGTATAAATACTTGGGAAGTATTAAGTTAAAATAATTGTTTTAACAATTATTCCAAATTTAATAAATATAATTTAAGTTAAAATATTAATTATTTTAACAAGTAATTATATAACTGGGAATAAAATCGAAGACACAAAAGAAACGTAACTCAAAGACATTAATACTAAGTCAAGGCACGACCCGCCCGTCTAATAGATCATAGTACGTTGTAGGTAGTCGTGTTTACCCGAAGGAGCTTGAGTTACGGTGGTTGAAGACGCAAGACTGTGAGTTCATGTCCCCCTTTTCTTTAAACTGTTTTGTTTTATAACTTCGGGGGTAAAGTACATGTTATAAAATGATTACAAACAATTACAATTGGTATGGTTAGCTATGGAAAGTAAAGTAGATCATGTGAATGGGTAGGCGCACTCCTAAGACCATTAATCCTCGTGTTAGGACCGAGGGGCATGAGTGATAGATTTATTTGGGTGTAGCGAGCCCATACCCATGTGGACCGGGGTTTGGCCCATGAGGTGACTATGTCTTACAGTAGGAGGTCCGGTACAAAATCTGCTAGGTTTGAGCCTTCTTACGCCGTTGCACGCATGTTAATGGCCTTGCAAACCATTAATCGATCTGTTTCCTTGTTTTGCTTTCATACCGGAATTTACAACACATACATACATATGATGATTTCAAGGTTTCATTTATACACACAAACAAACACATGAACTCGCTCAACTTTTGTTGATGTTTTTACAACTACATGTATTTCAGGGAATTAAAAGTGGATCTGGCGGGCGTTGGAATGTTTCAAGTTGCGTTAAGAATAAAGGATGTCATCCGTTGTCTTAGGGTTTGGTTAGTGTGTCTTATTCCTGGACGAGGCACATCTACCAAAGCCTGATTTTATTTAGAGTCTTTTGATGAGTCCTTAGGGAACTCTAAACAATTCGTATGGTTTGTAAAATTTGAATTTGAAGTCTATGTTTAAACAATGATGTTTGTGATGTTTTTAAACTTAATTAATGGATGGCCATCCATGGTTTTATCATATAGTTGTTGTTATGATTGAATGCAATGATATTAAGCAAGTCACACATAATCACGCTTCCGCAAAAGACAGAGTGTGACAATGCTAACCCTAATATGATGTCGGCACCTTCAACAGGCAGTATGAAAACCGGGATTGTAAACAACGCCTCTTGAAGTGTAATCATGACCGAAGGACAAACAACATTGCACTTAAGGTTGTCGTCGTTACCAACCATAAACAAAAACTCGGTCATGTCTTTCTTTTGAAGTTTCAAAAAGGATACGATTCGAGGCTGAACGATGTTGTGCGTGCTACCCGAATCAATCAATACTTGAATGGGTTGATTGTTGATGTAACCGGTGACGTAGAGTGCTTGAGGAGACGATGAACAGAAGAATGCGACTGAGGAAAGCGAAAAGAATTGGTGGGTTTCGGTCGGTTTGGTAGGTTCAGTGGTGAGAGATAGGATGGTATTTTTAGGCGGTGGGTCAGGTGGTTCATCTAGATCATTATCGGCTATCAATAATTATTGGGGTGGGTTACACTTATGAACGGGAAAGTATCGCTCTGGGCAACTGTCACACCCCAACCGACGGCGGAAACATCGGGGCATGGCATTGAGCGAAACAGATTGTCCATGAGTATCCATAACAACTATTCATTACCACATAATTAAACGTCATGTCCCACACCACAACATATCCAAATAAAAACAGTTATTACAAATAATTGTCTCAAAAACAAATACTGTTCCGATGACTCAGATTTAAGCGTGACATAACTAGACCCCTAGCTTGATTCACCAAAGCACAGCAATCCCTAGCATCATAAGCACCTGTCACATACGGTAAAATAAAGTCAATACACGTAGTGTAAAGGTGAGCATACAAGTTTAATAGTAGTAGTAGAGTTCGAAATCGTTTAAGCATAACCAGCATGTAACATGTATAATGCGAAGCTAGTAGGTTATCGACAATGAATTATGCACAGACTAGACTGCAATTTGTAGAATGCACAACACATATCACCACTGTGACATGTGAGAGGTAACCTTAACAACCCATGTCCACGACAGGTGCTGAGTCCAAACAAATAGTACTATCGTTGCTAAGGCGTCAGGCAACAATCACTGTGTTAACATAACATACAAGCATTCATCGAGTAACAAGTAACATGCAATAACGGTCAGCGTATAATTAGTGTTTGCGTTGTGTAATCGATTGTGATTTAGAATATGTAACGTATGTAACACCCAAAAGTGCATAAAGCAAAAAGGGATCGAGTATACTCACAGCGGTGGTAATGGATTGGGGAGCGCTAGTGTGATTAGCCTGAACATTTAACGATAGCATAAGAGAAGAGCGGTGCATAAAACGGTGAAAAGTGACCAAGTGTCAGATGGTAATCTGATCGGATGACAATCCGATCGGATGGCCTGTCGATCGGATGTCAATCCGTTCGGATGGTCATCTGATCGGATAGCCATTCGATTGGATTGACATTCGTTTGGTAAGGATGTGTTTGTGTATGATGGCTTTGAAGTTTTCGTTGTAGTATTTTGAAAATAGAGAAGTATCTCTACCCTTCAGGTCGATCGATCGAATGGCAGTTCGATCGGATAGCGATCCGATTGGTAAGACACTCAGAGAGAACAAGTTCACAGCAGGATGGTTACTCGATCGGATGGCAATCCGATCGGATAGCAATCCGTTGGAAACCGTTGCCTTTTGAAAATGATCAAGTACCAAAGTTCCAAATGTCACATGATCGGATGGTCGTTCGATCGGATGGCAATCCGATCGGACGACAATTCGATAAGACGGCAATCCGATCGGACGGCAATCCGTTTGACGTTCAGTCCTTTGAAAACTTGGAAATGATTAAGTGTTTGGAAGCTCAAGTGCAATCTGATCGGATTGCAGTTCGATCGAATGGCAATCTGAAGGGATAGCAATCTGTCCCAACGCATCTTATCGTCTTGAACTTGGTTATTTTGAAAGTTTGCGGTTTGTTCAAGACGATTTTGACAACGTATTAAACAACAGAACCTCGTCAAGTCCCAAGTCGTCCGACCGAACGGGAATCACCTAAATCCGATCAGTTTACTGGTTTGTGACGGTTGTTCTTTTTTAACCCGAAATCGGTTGTCTCCTTGGTAGTAACCAGATCTTGAACCAACTCATCACTAAGAAGGAGTAGAAGAGCAGAACGAGCTTCGGTTCCACCGGTTTGAGTGCATCGAGTATAAAAGAGCTGAAAGAAGGTTGGAAAAACCATCTTTCAATCCTTTTATCCATGAATATGTGTAGATTTATGCGAAATCATTGTTTATTCATGTGGAAATCCTTCAGATCTAAGTTGTTCTTGGTGGAATGAAGCCAAACCTTAAAGTTCATAAGAACTCCATGATGACATCACCCTAGAACACCTCAAATCTGGTTATTTCACGGTTAAAAGTTAAGATTCAAAGGTGAAAAAGATGAAGGAGTGTGTGTAGATCATAGAAGTACAAGATTTGGGTTGAAAACTTACAAGAATCGCGAGAAATTGAGAGAAAAGAGAGCTTGAGTGCGGCAGGTCGAGTGAGGAGCTGTCACATCACAAATGATGTGACAGGAGGGCATTTATAGGGTTTCCAAAAGAGGAAAGTGTCAAAGTGTCAGATAGGTCACCGATCGGATGGCAATCCGATCGGATGGCCACTCAATCGGCTGGCCACTTGATCCAGGTGTCCGGCGCGTTGATTTTTGTCATTTCGATTCGCGTGTTGAGCGTCGCGATGCGATGCGATTCGAGTGAATGATGCGATAGTATTACCCAATAGTCACACAAATAACTTAACTACTATATTAACATACAATCACTATAAATGACTTGCGTTTAGCATTTGCGATTAGATTGCGATGCGATAGAATTGCGATTGCGATTGCGATTAACACCTCAACAAAAACATAACATGCACAAGTAAAACATAATAGCACACACATGTAAAACAATATCCAGAACACATAATTCGAGTTGCGAATGCGATAGCGATTAGCGATAAGTCGATTGGCGATTAATATGCGATTAAACCTCGATTATTAATAGATACTCCACATAATACAACTAAAGCGATCAAGCAAAAAGATTCGATTACAAGTCAAAAGTACGATTTGCTAGTCAAGCAAGGAGTGACAGATCGCAATTAGCAATCTTTTCTTCCTTTTACTTTGACTTTGACTTGTACTTTGACTTTCCAAAAAGCGGGTTGTTACAGCCTCCCCTACTTTAGGAAATTTCGTCCCGAAATTTAAGAAGTAGGCGTAACAAACAGTTGCGGGTACCTCGCCTTCATGTCGCTTCCGAGTTCGCAGGTGAACTCGGCGCCTCGTTTGCCTTCCCAGCAAACCATCACAATGGGAATGCGTGAGCGTCTGAGCACCTTGGTTTCTCATCCCACGATCTCGACAGGCTTTTTCACGAAGTGTAATGTTTCGTCCACTTGTAAATCCTCAAGAGGGACGTGTAATTCCTGGTCGGCCAAGCACTTTCTAAGGTTCGAAACGTGGAAAGTCGGGTGGACGTTACTCAGTTCCTCTGGTAGTTCGAGTCTGTAGGCCACTTTTCCAATCCTTTCCATAATTTTAAAGGGTCCAACATATCGAGGCGCGAACTTTCCTTTTTTGCCGAATCTGATCACCCCCTTCCAAGGTGCAACCTTTAGGAGTACGTGATCGCTAACGTCAAATTCTAGGGGCTTGCGGCTTCTATCAGCGTAACTTTTCTGTCGGCTCCGAGCTTTCAATAGATTGTCTCGAATTTGGAGGATTTTGTCAGTCGTTTCTTGCAACAGCTCGGGACCGGTAATTTGCGCGTCTCCGATCTCGTGCCATACAATAGGCGATCGACATTTTCTTCCATATAAAGCCTCAAATGGTGCCATTTGTATGCTAGAATGATAACTGTTATTGTACGAGAATTCGACCAAAGGTAAGTGCGCGTCCCAATTACCACTGAAATCTATGACACACGAGCGAAGCATGTCTTCAAGTGTGCGAATCGTTCTTTCAGTCTGACCGTCGGTTTGGGGATGGAAAGCAGTGCTTAGATTAAGAGTAGTACCGAGAGCAGATTGGAACGTTTCCCAAAGACACGCGGTAAACCGACCATCACGGTTAGAGATGATGTCACGAGGCGTCCCGTGTCGACAAATGATCTCGTCGGTGTAGATTCGGGCTAATTTTTCTACCTTAAAGTCTTCTCGTATCGATAGGAAGTGAGCTGACTTGGTCAAATGGTCAACTACAACCCAAATGCTATCATGACCTGATTGAGTACGCGGAAGTTTTGTTATGAAGTCCATAGCTATACTCTCCCATTTCCACATAGAAATATCGGGTTGGACGAGTAAGCCAGAGGGTCTTTGCTGCTCAGCCTTGACTTTGGAACAAGTCAGGCATTTCGAATATAGATAGCGATATCCTTCTTCATGCCCGGCCACCAGTACTTGTAGCGCATGTCCTGGTACATCTTGTCAACACCGGGATGAATAGAATATCGAGATTTGTGGGCTTCGTCCATCAGAAGTTGTCGCAAGTTGGTACGCTTTGGAATCCAAATTCGGTCCAAATAATGAAAGATACCATTCGATTTATTCTCGAGTTGGGCGCCATCGTTTAGAGTCCTTTCCTTCTTCAAAGTTCGTTCGGTAAAACAAGCATGCTGAGCATCACGGATAAGAGTTTTGAGATGATGTTGGGCTTGAACATTACGAACGCTATGCAGATAGCTTCGTTGGCTGAGAGCGTCGGCAACGACATTTGCTTTGCCTGGATGGTAACGAATCTCACATTCGTAATCGTTGAGCAGTTCTACCCACCGGCGTTGACGCATATTCAGTTCTTTCTGGTCAAAGATATGTTGTAGGCTCCTATGATCGGTGAAGATCGTACACTTGGTACCATAAAGGTAGTGTCACCAAATCTTTAATGCAAAAACAACTGCGCCAAGCTCGAGGTTATGTATGGTGTAGTTCTTCTCGTGGATCTTGAGCTGTCGAGAAGCGTATGTGATAACCTTGTCTCATTGCATAAGAACACAACCAAGACCAAGGTTCGAGGCATCACAGTAGACTACGAAATCATAGTTTCCATCGGGCATTGAGAGCACGGGAGCATTGCAAAGCATGGATTTGAGAGTTTGAAAGGCTTCCTCTTATTTAGTTCCCCAAACAAAAGGTTTGTCCTTATGCGTAAGAGAGGTAAGTGGCACAACGATCTTAGAGAAACCTTCGATAAAACGGCGATAATAGCCTGCCAGTCCGAGAAAAGAACGGACTTCAGACGGATTCTTAGGTGTAACCCAACTCTTAACAGCTTCGATCTTCGTGGGGTCAACGTGGATACCTTGACTATTGACAATGTGACCCAAGAATTGGACCTCCCCCAGCCAGAATTCGCACTTGGAGAATTTGGCGTACAGACGGTTTCCCTGGAGTAACTCAAGAACCAAACATAGATGTTACAAGTGTTCGGCTTTTGACTTGGAAAAGATTAGGATATCGTCAATTAATACGATTACGAAGTGGTCAAGGAAGGGTTTGCACACTCGATTCATTAGATCCATGAAAATTGCGGGAGCGTTAGTCAAACCAAAAGGCATGACAACGAACTTGTAATGACCATAGCGGGTTCAAAAAGCTGCTTTGGGTATATCCTCCTCTTGAATGCGTAATTGGTGATAGCCTGAGCGTAGATCGATCTTCGAGAAACACGTAGCACCTTGTAACTGATCAAACAAATCATCGATTTGAGGCAAGGGATAGCGATTCTTGATTGTCAACTTATTCAACTCCCTATAGTCGATGCACATCCGAAACGAACCATCCTTCTTTTCGACGAAAAGGACAGGCGCGCCCCATGGAGAGGTACTAGGGCGAATAAAGCATTTATCAAGAAGTTCCTGGAGCTGACTCGAGAGTTCGCGCATTTCAGAAAGAGCGAGACGATAAGGAGCTTTAGCAACAAAATTTGCTCCAGAAATGAGGTCGCTTCTGAAATCGATATCACGAGTGGGAGGCAATCCGGGTAAATCATCGGGAAAAACGTTAGGGAATTCACAAACAACGGGAACGTCCTTCACTACTGGGTTACCTTTCTTTTCCTTCTCCTCTACTACGATGTGTGCCAAGAAAGCTTGGTATTCCTTGCGGAGATACTTGCTAGCCTGGACACACGACATGAGTTTAAGACCTTTCGAAGGAGTTTCCCCATACACACAAAGTAGATCACCATTAGCGAGCGAGAAACGAATCATCTTATCGAAGTAAACAACTTCAGCACGATTCTCGCGAAGAAAATCCATGCCTACTATGATGTCAAAACTACCGAGATGCATCGGAATAAGATCGATAGGGAAGACGTGATTGTTGAGTTCAAGCATACAATCACGCAAAATAGAATTGACGGCGACGGTTCTTCTGGTGGCAACTTCAACATCGAACGTCGAGGGGAGATGAGCGTGCTTACGATTGAGGAGCTTTTCAAATTCAAACAATACAAAACAGTTATCTGCTCCAGTATCAAATAAAAACAAAGCATATATACCATTCACAAGGAACGTACCGTTGACCACATTGTTATCTGCTTGAGCCTGACGGGCGTTAATGTTGAATGCACGTCCGCGGGCTGCTGGCTGTTGCTGAGGCTGTTGTTGTTGTTGCTAAGGCTGCTGCTGTTGTGGCTCTTGCTTCACCACTCTATTGGGGCACATGTTTGTGAAGTGGTTGGGATCACCACACGAATACCAAGCTCTAGCAAGGATCGCGGGTGCAGGAGCCGCTTGATGGCCTTGAGGAGCAGTAAGTAGAGCTTGTTGAGCAGGAGTTTGACCTTGTGTTGGAGCTGGGGTTTGACGTGGACCTGTGCGTGTGACAACCCTCATAATTACATGTATCCGTACGATTTATTGATGTTAATTAAAGTGCTTGATGACTGTGCTGAACTACTTAACTGCTTTCTGATTACTGTGTCATACTTACATGTGCTTTTTAACATACTAGCCTTGTGCAGAAAACTGACTAAATGGTCTTGTATGCATTCCTAAGTGTTAGGAATTACAAGGGTTACAAATAGTTACATAAAAGACACTATACGAAATAACTTAGCACTTTGATGGAACGGTATCTAACCGAACAACCGGACATTACCCGCGACACCAAGATTTTTGTCAAATACATTGTTTAATTATTTCTTGGCTAGTTATGATCCCCGAACACCTTAACACCCACTAAACATCTAGTAAACTAACTAAACTAAATGTGCACTTGATTTTTAACTAGTAAGTAACTAACTAGTTACAACCTACAATTAACCCCCCTAGCCTAGTAATCGGCCATACCATCAGCACCTTACCTCAATGATTTTATTTTCTTATTTTATTAGATCTTGTGTGATCTTATGGACAAAATATATGATAGGATCTTATAAGTATGGCTATTGAGATTATAAGATCTTTGCATATCTTTCCTTCTCACTTCAACACTCAAGATAACCCCACTCATCCCTCACACTCTCCTCTCTCCCTCTTGGCTCACATTACAACCACCGCCACCACCACCTAAACACCACCATATCATTCCAATTCCAAACTCATTCAAGTCTAGAAGGTGATACATGGAGTTTGGAGCTTGAAGGTCTTGGAGAATCCTTCTCATTTGCTTTCATCATCCACTTTTCATCATCTTTGTCACTAGAGATCTTCCCTAGCTTTGAGCTAGTTGTAAGTCCTTGTTTAACCTTTGTTCACTTCTATTTTGAGTAGTTAAAAGATGTAGTATGATGTATATCACAAGAACACTAAAAGGTTTAAACATGAAACATGAACATAAAGCTTTACATAAAGATGAAACATGATGAAGTGTTGATAGTATGATGTTGTTTGGTATATGTTGATGCTTGCTCGTTGATTACCAGAAATGTTGTTGTTGATCACTAAGCATGTTAATGGAACGAATAGAACTTGCGTTAGAGCGCTATAAGCTAAAAACTGGAAGCTGTCACACTGTTACAGCCGTCTTCAGTCGGCTGTAACCAGGTCATAACTTAACGAAAAATTGATTTTCTTGAGTTTATAATGTGTTACTTCTAAATACGGTTCTAATGGCACTAGAATCATAATTTTTGGACTTCGTTTGCTATTTTTAAAGGGGCGTTTTTCACAGCAGCAAAAGCTGCGTTTTTACTGCTGAAAATATGTGCTATGTTTTTCATCATAACTTGAAATCTGTGTAGAATTAGCTCATGAAATTTATACTGTAGATGACCACTGATGTCGTTGTAATGCTCCAACTGGAATTTCATCAATCGGACTTACGATGGATTTTAAATAAATTATTCCATGGACTACAGTCAGAAAGTGATGAATCTGATTGCCGTCCGGTAAATGAATTTTTATAAAATATTGGTAACGAATTGGATCCCGATATTTTTACACAGTAATATTTGGATTGTGTAAAACATTCTGTAAAAGTTTGGGAATTTTTGGAGTAAGTTAACTATTTTATTAAAATGCCCGAAAACATCCCAGTTTTGGATGTTAAAGCTGAAATGACATAAGTAGTAATTTACGTGTCTAAATGTCGGGTATGTTATCTGAGGATGATCTAACATGTTATATTTCAATGAAAGTGTTATGTGCAATATCGTATGCTTGCTCTTGAGTAGCTATAAGTGGAATGTTTATATGGGCGTGAACTATTAAAGTGAGTACATGTTAAGTGTTAGATGTGTGTAGGAACTTCGTGCTTATTTGAAGTCACTAATAAACTAAGTGGTAATCATACTAGGACGTGATTGACCAACACCGATTGTTAGCTATTTTATAGAGTCAAACCGAGCAACCGAGGTGAGTTCACACTCTTAAGGCATGGGATTCCCAGTGGGTTGGGAATGGGATTAAATAGCTAAGACGGAACTTGTACTTTCACCACTACTAGACTACTTACCTCTGTCCTCGGCTTGGGAAGGATGCCAGCGCTAAACCTACGTATTCACTACGTACCTCCGTCCTCGAATTGGGAAGGGCACCAGCGCTAAACCTACGTATTCTTATACGTACCTCTGTCCTCGGATTGGGAAGGGCACCTACGCTAAACCTACATATTCAATACGTACCTCTGTCCTCGGATTGGGAAGGACACCTATATATACATCTAGTCTAGTGGTTTTACAACATGGGGTAGCCCCCACCGTTCATGTTTTGGAAAACAAGGAAAACTGATTTAACTTGTAGTTGCAAACAAACTCATAGTTCTTGAAAAACTACTTTGTAACGAACACCTACTGTGAACTCGCTCAACTTTGTTGTTGACTTGTTGTTACATGCCTTGCAGGTCATTAGATGCTTATTGAGCTTGCACGAGGAGGAGGTCGTTGTGGGATATAGACTGTCGAGTCCCATGTTAAACATTTAAACTTATGAACTTATTAAACTTATGTTTTGGTTTCACATCTTATGCTTCCGCTGTTTAATTTGAACTTGGTTAACTAGTTGTTTGAACACCAATTATATTGTGGTTGGTTTTATTTACTTAATTACGTTGTTCAATATGATTGGTGGCTTGATCCTGGTCATGTCACGCCTCCAAGCGGTGATACTCCACGTGTGGATTTTGGGGGTGTGACAGATTGGTATCAGAGCCATTGGTTATAGAGAACTTGGTTTTAAAAAGGGAAAATCTTTTTGACAAAACCAGACTATAACCTGTACAGTGCTCAACGATCCACAACGACGCTTCGCTCCACGTGCAAGACTCGACACAATAGGTCGTATGATTTATCTTTATATTGTCTGTTTGATAGTTCACATAGAGCATTAGTTAACGCGATAACTGCTGTTTGAGCCATGTGTGCTTACTCTCTTCTGTCGTCCCACGCTTACGCACTTTCGCGACACTTTTCTCACTTATGTTGCTTTGTTGTGAAGATCATGAGTGGACGTTTGAACTTGACTCAAGCCCAGCTTACGGCTCTAATCAACAAACGAGTGGCTGAGGCACTCGCAGCTGTCCCTGCAGGAGGTCAACATGCTCAGCCTCCCGTATGTACGTTCAAAACATTCATGGATTTCCGACCTAGTACTTTCAGCGGCACAGAAGGAGCTGTAGGTCTTCTTCACTGGTTTGAGAAGATTGAGTCTGTTTTTGAAATTTTCTACTGGAACACTCGAAGGTGCTGCTTTAACCTGGTGGAAAGCACAGGTTCAACCGCTAGGGCTGGCGGTTGCTAATGCCACCCCATGGAATGACATCAAAGATTTGATCAAGGAAGAGTACTGTAGTCGTGACGACATCCACAAGCTAGAGGTGGAATTTTTCAATCTAAAAATGATGGGGTCTGAAATTGAGGCGTATACGAAGAGGTCAAACGAGCTGGCCATCTTGTGTCCTACTATGGTGGACCCTCCCATCAAACGTATTGAGCTGTACCTCAAGGGTCTTGTACCAGAGATTCAGAGTCACGTGACTTCAGCTAACCTGGGTACCATTCAGCAAATCATCCGGTTGGCTCATCGTCTCATTGATTAGGCAGTTGAGCAGAACAAGTTGCCCAAGCGTATTAGCGCTACTACTACTTCTGATGCTCCCAGTGATAACAAGCGCAAGTGGGATGGAAATTCGGGCAAGGGTTCTACTTCAGTTCAGTTTCAGTCCCAGCAGTGAAAGACAGATGAGTACAGGAGCCCCAGTCAGCATTCTTCTAGGAATCAAGGTCAGGGTGGATACAGGGGAAATCACCCGAAGTGCAATCGATGTAATTTGCACCATAGCGGGGCATGCAGCAAGGGTCGTTGTCAGAGATGTAACAAGCCTGGACATAAAGCCAAAGATTGCAGGAGCTCACGTCCTGCGAATCAGAATCGACAACAGCAGCCACAAGCTCCACAGAACCAACAGCAACACCAGCAGGGTAATAAGGGATGCTTCCAGTGCGGTGCTGAGGGTCACTTCAAGAGGCACTGTCCACAGCTAAATCAGAATCAGAATCAGAACAACAACCAAGGAAACGGGAACAACAATGGAGGCAACAACGGGGGTAACAATAATGGCAATGGCGCCCGAGGTCGTGCCTTCGTGATTGGACAGGGTGATGCTAGGAATGATCCCAACTTTGTGATGGGTAAGTTCCTACTGGATGACTTTTATGTTAATGTTTTATTTGATTCGGGTTCTGATACTAGCTACGTGTCCTTAAAAGTTAGTCAAATGCTTAAGCGCACCCCAACACTTTTGACCACCAAACACATGGTAGAGCTAGCAAACGGTAAAAGTCTTGAAGCCACACACATAGTTAAGGGTTGTAACCTCGTGTTAGCTGGTCAGACCTTCTCTATCGATCTTATTCCTATTGTACTTGGTAGTTTCGACGTTGTTATTGGGATGGATTGGCTATCTCAACATCAAGCGGATATTTTCTGCAAAGAGAAATTCGTCTGTATTCCTCGTTCTGGTGAAGAACCACTCGTAATTCGCGGCGACAAGAGTGGTGCTGTTGTGGGCATCATCTCTTTCCTTAAGGCCCAGAAGTGTTTGCGAAAGGGCCACACTGCTATCCTAGCCCTCGTTTCTGATACATCCTCGGAAGAAAGGAAGATAGAAGACATACCTATTGTACGCGATTTTCCTGAGGTATTCCCTGGGGAATTACCTGGTCTTCCGCCTCATCGTCAAGTCGAGTTTCAAATAGAGCTAGCTCCTGGAGCAGCACCAATAGCTCGTGCACCTTATCGTCTAGCTCCATCAGAACTAGAAGAATTTTCTACTCAATTGCAAGACCTCTTGGACAAGGGTTTTATTCGCCCTAGCTCTTCACCTTGGGAGCTCTAGTGTTATTCGTGAAGAAGAAAGACGGTACCTTCAGAATGTGTATTGACTATCGCGAACTCAACAAGGTGACCGTGAAGAATCGTTATCCTCTTCCACGCATTGATGACTTATTCGACCAGTTGCAAGGGTCGAGCTATTACTCTAAGATTGATTTGAGAACAGGTTAACATCTACTGAGAGTCCGAGACGAGGATATCTCTAAAACAACATTCAGGACTCGTTATGGGCATTACGAGTTTCTGGTTATGCCTTTCGGATTGACGGATGCACCTGCGGTCTTCATGGATCTCATGAACCGAGTGTGCAAGCCTTACCTGGATAAGTTTGTCATAGTTTTCATCGACGATATCCTGATCTATTCGAAGAGTCAGGAAGAACACGAGCAACACCTGAGGCTTATTTTGGAACTTCTTCGAACGGAGCAGTTATATGCCAAATTTTCGAAATGTGACTTCTGGCTCCGCGAAGTCCACTTTCTAGGCCACGTGGTAAACAAGGATGGGATTCATGTGGATCCATCCAAGGTTGACTCAATCAAGAACTGGCCTACACCCCGTACACCAACAGAAGTCCACCAATTCTTGGGTTTGGCAGGTTATTACAGAAGGTTTATCAAGGATTTCTCAAAGATTGCGCAACCTCTCACCTCGCTAACTCAGAAGGGTGTCACCTATCGTTGGGGTGATGCACAGGAGTCCGCATTTCAGCACTTAAAAGATAGACTTTGTAGCGCACCTATCCTCTCATTTCCTGAAGGCACATATGATTTTGTGGTTTATTGCGACGCCTCCATCCAAGGACTTGGTTGCGTGTTGATGCAACGTGTCAAGGTCATTGCCTACGCATCGCGCCAACTTAAAGTTCACGAAAGGAACTACACTACGCACGACTTGGAATTGGGAGCAGTTGTTTTCGCACTTAAGATATGGAGACATTACCTGTACAGTACCAAGTGCACCATTTACACCGATCACAGGAGTCTCGAGCATATCTTCAAGCAAAAGGAGTTAAACATGCGACAACACCGATGGGTCGAGCTCTTGAATGATTATGAATGTGCTATCAAATACCATCCGGGCAAAGCTAATGGTGTGGCTGACGCCCTCAGTCGAAAGGATACTATACCTAAACGTGTGCGAGCGTTACAACTTACCATCCAATCTAGTCTTCCTACCCAGATACGAGATGCTCAGGTTGAAGCGTTGAAAGCAGAGAACATCAGGGCTGAGTCCTTATGAGGATCGAGGAAGCGGTTAGAACAAAAGGAAGACGACGCCTACTATGTAACGGTGCGCATCTGGGTCCCACTTTACGGAAACTTACACGAGCTTGTGATGGATGAGGCACACAAGTCTCGTTATTCAGTACATCCTGGTTTGGATAAGATGTACCACGATCTCAAGACTACGTATTGGTGGCCTAGTATGAAAGCCAACATAGCAACCTACGTCAGTAAATGCTTGACTTGTGCTAGGATCAAGGTCGAATACCAGAAAGCATCAGGCCTACTCCAATAACCAGAGATCCCGACATGGAAATGGGAGCAAATTTCCATGGATTTCGTTACTGGCCTGCCTAGATCTCAACATGGAAATGACACTATTTGGGTGATAGTGGATCGATTGACTAAGTCTGCACACTTCTTGGCTATCAAGGAAACCGACAAGTTTTCTACTCTAGCAGACATCTACCTAAAGGAAGTAGTATCAAGGCACGGAGTGCCAACCTCCATCATTTCTGATCGTGACTCACGTTTTACATCTGAATTGTGGCAAGCTATGCACAAGTCCTTTGGCTCTCGATTAGACATGAGCACGGCATATCATCCACAAACGGATGGGCAATCTAAGCGCACCATCCATACCCTTGAAGACATGCTTAGGGCATGTGTAATCGACTTTGGTAATGGCTGGGAAAAACACCTCCCGTTAATGGAGTTTTCGTATAACAACAGTTACCACACCAGCATCCAGGCCGCTCCATTTGAGGCATTGTACGGACATAAATGCCGATCACCTCTTTGTTGGGCAGAAGTTGGTGACAGCCAAATCACAGGCCCATAACTTGTGGTAGACACGACTGAGAAGATTGCTCAGATACGACAACGAATGGCGGCAGCTGGTGACCGTCAGAAAAGCTACGCTGATAAGCGAAGGAAACCACTCGAGTTCCTGGTTGGGGATCGAGTGCTACTTAAAGTCTCACCTTGGAAAGGTGTAGTTCATTTTGGCAAACGAGGCAAACTCAATCCGCGTTATGTCAGACCATTCGAAATCATTGAGAAAATTGGCAAAGTCGCCTACAAGCTGAATTTACTGGCAGAACTCAGCGGAGTTCACAACGTATTCCACGTGTCAAATCTGAAAAAGTGTCTGTCAGATGAGACCCTCATAGTTCCCTTAAAGGAGCTCACAATCGACGACCAGTTGCGATTCGTCGAGGAACCAGTTGAAATCACAGACCGAGACGTTAAGATTCTCAAGCGTACCAGAATACCCCTTGTTCGAGTTCGTTGGAACTCCCGTCCTGGCCCAGAGTATACCTGGGAACGAGAAGACCAAATGAAACACAAGTATCCCCAGTTGTTTGAGAAAAGTGCAACCACTACTGAGGCTGAAGCTACTACGGAATTTCGGGACGAAATTCCAAACCAACGGGGGGATGATGTGACACCCCAAGAAAACCAAGAAACCACGCAACTCAACTCGCTTCCTCAGTAACCACGTGCTAAATTTCGGGACGAAATTTTCTTAACAGGGGGAGAATGTGACAACCCTCATAATTACATGTATCCGTACGATTTATTAATGTTAATTAAAGTGCTTGATGACTGTGTTGAACTACATAACTGCTTTCTGATTACTGTGTCATACTTACATGTGCTTTTTAATATACTAGCCTTGTGCAGAAAACTGACTAAATGGTCATGTATGCATTCCTAAGTGTTAGGAATTAAAAGGGTTACAAGCAGTTACATAAAAGACACTATACGAAATAACTTAGCACTTTAACGGAACAGTATCTAACTGAACAACCGGACATTACCCGGGACACCAAGATTTTTGTCAAATACATTTTTTAATTATTTCTTGGCTAGTTATGATCCCCAAACACCTTAACACCCACTAAACATCTAGTAAACTAACTAAACTAAATGTGCACTTGATTTTTAACTAGTAATTAACTAACTAGTTACAACCTACAATTAACCCCCCCCCCCCCTAGCCTAGTAATCGGCCATACCATCACCACCTTACCTCCATGATTTTATTTTCTTATTTTATTAGATCTTGTGTGATCTTATGGACAAAATATATGATAGGATCTTATAAGTATGGCTATTGAGATTATAAGATCTTTGCATATCTTTCCTTCTCACTTCAACCCTCAAGATAACCTCACTCATCCCTCACACTCTCCACTCTCCCTCTCGGCTCACATTACAACCGCCACCACCACCACCACCACCACCTTAACACCACCATTTCATTCCAATTCCAAACTCATTCAAGTCTAGAAGGTGATACATGGAGTTTGGAGCTTGAAGGTCTTGGAGAATCCTTCTCATTTGCTTTCATCATCCACTTTTCATCATCTTTGTCACTAGAGATCTTCCCTAGCTTTGAGCTATTTGTAAGTCCTTGTTTAACCTTTGTTCACTACTATTTTGAGTTGTTAAAAGATGTAGTATGATGTATATCACAAGAACACTAAAAGGTTTAAACAAAAAACATAAACATAAAGCTTTACACAAAGATGAAACATGATGAAGTGTTGATAGTATTATGTTGTTTGGTATATGTTGATGCTTGCTCGTTGATTACTAGAAATGTTGTTGTTGATCACTAAGCATGTTAACGGAACGAATAGAACTTGCGTTAGAGCGCTATAAGCTAAAAGCAGGAAGCTGTCACACTGTTACAGCCGTCTTCAGTCGGCTGTAACTAGGTCATAACTTAACGAAAAATTTATTTTCTTGAGTCTATTACGTGTTATTTTGAAATACGGTTCTAATGGCACTGGAATCATAATTTTTGGACTTCGTTTGCTATTTTTAAAGGGGCGTTTTTCACAGTAGCAAAAGCTGCGTTTTTAGTGCTGAAAATATGTGTTACGTTTTTCATCATAACTTGAAATCTGTGTATAATTAGCTCATGAAATTTATACAGTAGATGACCACTGATGTCGATGTAATGCTCCAACTGGAATTTCATCAATCGGACTTACGATGAGTTTTAAATAAATTATTGCGTGGACTGCAGTCAGAAAGTGATGAATCTGATTGCAGTCTGTTAATGATTTTTTATAAAATATTGGTAATGAATTGGATCCCGATATTTTTACACAGTAATATTTGGATTGTTTAAAACATTCTTTAAAAGTTTGGGAATTTTTGGAGTAAGTTAACTATTTTATTAAAATGTCCGAAAACAGCCCAGTTTTGGATGTTAAAGCTGAAATGACATAAGTAGTAATTTGCGTGTCTAAATGCCGGGTATGTTATCTGAGGATGATCTAACATGTTATATGTCAATGAAAGTGTTATGTGCAATATCGTATGCTTGCTCTTGAGTAGCTATAAGTGAAATGTTTATATGGGCGTGAACTATTAAAGTGAGTACATGTTATGTGGTAGATGTGTTTAGGAACTTCGTGCTTATTTGAAGTCACTGATAAACTAAGTGGTAATCATACTAGGACGTGATTGACCAACACCGATTGTTAGCTATTTTATAGAGTCAAACCGAGCAACCGAGGTGAGTTCACACTCTTAAGGCATGGGATTCCCGGTGGGTTGGGAATGGGATTAAATAGCTAAGACGGAACTTGTACTTTCACCACTAGTAGACTACTTACCTCTGTCCTCAGCTTGGGAAGGACGCCAGCACTAAACCTACGTATTCACTACGTACCTCCGTCCTCGGATTGGGAAGGACGCCAACGCTAAACCTATGTATTCACTACGTACCACTGTCCTCGGATTGGGAAGGGCACCAGCGCTAAACCTACGTATTCTTATACGTACCTCTGTCCTCGGATTGGGAAGGGCACCTACGCTAAACCTACGTATTCAATACATACCTCTGTCCTCGGATTGGGAAGGACACCTATATATACATCTAGTCTAGTGGTTTTACAACATGGGGTAGCCCCACCGTTCATGTTTTGGAAAACAAGGAAAGCTGATTTAACTTGTAGTTTCAAACAAACTCATAGTTCTTGAAAAACTACTTTGTAACGAACACCTACTGTGAACTCGCTCAACTTTGTTGTTGACTTGTTGTTACATGCCTTGCAGGTCGTTAGATGCTTATGGAGCTTGCACGAGGAGGAGGTCGTTGTGGGATATGGACTGTCGAGTCCCATGTTAAACATTTAAACTTATGAACTTATTAAACTTATGTTTTGGTTTCACATCTTATGCTTCCGCTGTTTAATTTGAACTTGGTTAACTAGTTGTTTTAACACCAATTATATTGTGGTTGGTTTTATTTTCTTAATTACGTTGTTCAATATGATTGGTGGCTTGATCCTGGTCATGTCACGCCTCCAAGCGGTGATACTCCGCGTGTGGATTTTGGGGGTGTGACAGTACGGCAGTTTGCGGTGAAGTGGCAGTACATGTTACAATGCATGCAGTATCTGCAGGCGATTCCCACTGGGTGGTGATAGGTACAAGTAGGGCAAAGCAGGTGTGGTCCAGTGTATGCATGCTTTGCAGGAGGTGCATTGACCACGGGTGCCGCTACTTGGCGGTGTTAAGGTTGCGGTGGTGCTGGTACTGTTTGGAGCGGAGCTGCAGTGACCGTATAGTTCTTGTTGCTGGAAATGTTGTTGTTCTTCCTTTTGCGGCGTGAGAGCTTTGATGACTGTGGTGTGGCAGTGGTTTCAGCCGTTGCAGCGGTTGTGACTTGATGTAGATTCTTGGAGGTTTTGTCAAAATAACCTACCCTGACTCGCTTATCGTTTATCTCTGCAGCGAGTAGGTAGGTTTCCTCGATCGTTGTGGTCTTTACAGCCTGAACAAAATTTGCGACGCAGTCTGGAAGAGCATGGATATACTTCTTGATTGTGGCGTCTGGGGTAGTAACCTGACCGGGACAGATAATACTCAACTGCTTGAAGGGGGCAGTCAAACCTGCGTTATCTCCGCCCTCCTGCTTTATGTGCCAGAATTCATCTTCAAGCTTTTGGAGTTCATGGGGAGGATAGAACTCTTGCATCATTATGTTCTTCAACTCATCCCAAGACAATCCGAAAGCTGCGTCGTTTCCTCGTTTGTTTCTCTCGGCCGTCCACCAATCAAGAGTGCGGGATTGGAAGACGCCGGTAGCATTGACGGTACGCAGGTTTTCTGGACAGCCACTCTGGCGCAGGGTGACTTCGATAGAATCAAACCATTGAAACATGGCCGTAGGACCATCTTCGCCGGTAAACTCTTTTGGTCCGCAGGCTTTGAACTGCTTGAAGCTAAAAGTATCCTTAGAAGTATCGGTCCTGGATTATTCCGAGGACTTGCTGTTATTCTCGTTCAGTTCACTGACGATCTGGAGGATGACCTTCGCCATTTGCTTAGAGACGAGAGCGGCGATTCGTTTGTCATCATGGTTTCGGCGAGCTGCTCGGGAGTGGAATGAACCAAACGACGACATTTTCTGCAACAGACATCGCCATAGGACTCAAACACAAGTTGATAAATCTAGTATAGCCTATAGTACCCACTCGGGCCGCTATTTATAAAGCTCAGGAACACGTTTACCAAATTCACAAAATCCACATAAGCACAAAATCACAGAGTCACATAGGCACGTAGACACATAAGCACACATAAGCTAACCTAACACATATGTTGCACGTATTCACCTATCCTTCACAACAGCGTATAGCGATTTAGTATAGCGATTGCGATTAGCGATCTGCGATTGCGAATAATGACCGGCGATTTGTTAGTGTGGTGTGAATTGTGTGTGTTTTGGCGGAGCGAGAAACATAGAATCTAAACCATCAGTACCACCGTACTGTTTATCTCAAAATGCTAACAAATCACCACATAAATCACGTAAATTTCACATAAAATCGATCATAAAAGCGATAAATCACAGAGTTGGCGGCGACAATTCTAGAATCAAATACAAAAATTGAGGATAGATTGTCTCGGGTGTGTGTAGACATTGACTACCCAAAGTGGTTCGACTATTCACAAGGACCTTAAGTCCACACTTTAGCTTTCTGGACTATGCTCTCGCTTCAATTCGAGCGATCGGTGTGCATCCTTCCAGTCATAGTGTGACCTCTACTCATTGGAGTCCATCAAGACTTTGGTGAGAGTTTTGTAAAACCACATTAGAGAGTAGAACGAGTTATCAGGGTTCGGGTTTCACCCCTAACTTAGCGACTACGTTCCTGTTTGTGTGATGAAATCACGAGGTAGATAAGGAGATATGCGTCGAAGTATGGATTTCACTCCTATTTCAACGCAATTTTCCCTTGTTTGTAGTAAAAATAGTAACTTGAACGAGTGATCTGGTCGAGAGTTTGTGGTTTTCACACCTAATCTTAACCAGATCATCCGTTTGTGTGTATGTCCAGCCCTAGGAAAGGCCGATTTTGCGCAGAACTGTAGTATGCGATGTTCACACAAAAGTGTAGTGTATAGCGAGTGTGAGCGAGAAATAGCGAATAAGCTCGTACAAAACCCACACTGGGTATGCACAAGTCGGTCTGTTGGTACTTAGACTATAGACTAGGTCGTTTCTAAGACATCGAACCGGACTAGGTCGAGTCTCGCCTAATTCCCTATAGTTATGGCTCTGATACCAATCTGTCACTCCCCAACCGATGGCGGAAACATCGGGGCATGGCACTAAGTGAAACAGATTGTCCATGAGTATCCATAACAACTATTCATTACCAGATAATTAAACGCCATGTCCCATACCACAACATATCCAAATAAAAACAGATATTACAAATAATTGACTCAAAAACAAATACAGTTCCGACGACTCAGATTTAAGCGTGACATAACTGGACCCCTAGCTTGATTCACCAAAGCACAGCAATCCCTAGCATCTTAATCACCTGTCATATACGTTAAAATAAAGTCAATACACATAGTGTAAAGGTGAGCATGCAAGTTTAATAGTAATAGTAGAGTTCGAAATCGTTTAGGGATAACTAGCATGTAACATGTATAATGCGAAGCTAGTAGGTTATCAACAATGAATTATGCACAGACTAGACTGCGAGTTGTAGAATGCGCAACACATATCACCACTGTGACATGTGAGAGGTAACCTTAGCAACCCCTGTCCACGACAGGTGCTGAGTCCAAACAAATAGTACTATCGTTGCTAAGGTGTCAGGCAAAAATCACTATGTTAACATAACATACAAGCATTCATCGAGTAACAAGTAACATGCAATAACGGTCAGCGTATAATTAGTGTTTGCATTGTGTGTTCGATTGTGATTTAGAATGTGTAACGTATGTAACACCCAAAAGTGCATAAAGCAAAAAGGGATCGAGTATACTCACAGCGATGGTAATGGATTGAAGGGAGCGCTAGTGTGATTAGCCTGAACAGTTAACGATAGCATAAGCGAAGAGCGGAGCGTAAAACGGTGAAAAGTGACCAAGTGTCGGATGGTAATCCAATCGGATTGTCATCCGATCGGATGGCCAGTCGATCGGATGTCAATCCGTTCGGAAGGTCATCTGATCGGATGGCCATTCGATTGGATTGACATTCGTTTGGTAAGGATGTGTTTGTGTATGATGGCTTTGAAGTTTTTGTTGTAGCATTTTGAAAATAGAGAAATATCTCTACCCTTCAGGTCGATCGATCGAACGGCAGTTTGATCGGATAGCGATCCGATTGGTAAGACACTTAGTGAGAACAAGTTCACAGCAGGATGGTTACTCGATCGGATGGCAATCCGATCGGATAGCAATCCATTGGAAACCGTTGCCCTTTGAAAATGATCAAGTACCAAAGTTCCAAATGTCACATGATCGGATGGTTGTTCGGTCGGATGGCAATCCGATCGGACCGCAATCCGTTCGACGTTCAGTCCTTTGAAAACATGGAAATGATTAAGTGTTTGGAAGCTTAAGCGCAATCTGATCGGATTGCAGTTCTATCAGATGGCAATCCGATGGGACGACAATCCGTCCCAACGCATCTGATCGTCTTGAACTTGGTTATTTTGAAAGTTTGCAGTTTGTTTGAGACGGTTTTGACAACGTATTACACAACAGAACCTCGTCAAGTCCCAAGTCGTCCGACCGAACAGGAATCACCCAAATCCGATCAGTTTACTAGTTCATGACGGTTGTTCTTGTTTAACCCGAAATCGGTTGTCTCCTAGGTAGTAACCAGATCTTGAACCAACTCATCACTAAGAAGGAGTAGAAGAGTAGGACGAGCTCCGGTTCCACCGGTTTGAGTGCATTGAGTATAAAAGAGTTGAAAGAAGGTTGGAAAAACCATCTTTCAATCCTTTTATCCATGAATATGTGTAGATCTATGCGAAATCATTGTTTATTCATGTGGAAATCCTTCAGATCTAAGTTTTTCTTGGTGGAATGAAGCCAAACCTTGAAATTCATAAGAACTCCATGATGACATCACCCTAGAACACCTCAAATCTGGTGATTTTGCGGTTAAAAGTTAAGATTCAAAGGTGAAAAAGATGAAGGAGTGTGTGTAGATCATAGAGGTACAATATTTGGGTTGAAAACTTACAAGAATCGCGAGAAATCGAGAGAAAAGAGAGCTTGAGTGCGGCTGGTCGAGTGAGGAGCTGTCACATCACAAATGATGTCACAGGAGGGTATTTATAGGGTTTCCAAAAGAGGAAAGTGTCAAAGTGTCGGATAGGTCACCGATCGGATGGCAATCCGATCGGATGGCCACTCGATCGGTTGGCGACTCGATCCAGGTGTCCGGCGCGTTGAGTTTTGTCATTTCGATTCGCGTGTTGAGCGTTGCGATGCGATTCGAGTGAATGATGCGATAGTATTACCCAATAGTCACACAAATAACTTAACTACTATATCTAACACACAATCACTATAAATGACTTGCGTTTAGCGTTTGCAATTAGATTGCGATGCGATAGAATTGCGATTGCGATTAACACCTCAACATAAACATAACATAACATGCACAAGTAACACATAATAGCACACACACGTAAGACAATATCCAGAACACATAATTCGAGTTACGAATGCGATAGCGATTAATATGCGATTAAACCTCGATTATTAATAGATACTCCACATAATACAACTAAAGCGATCAAGTAAAAAGATTTGACTACAAGTCAAAAGTACGATTTGCTAGTCAAGCAAGGAGTGACAGATTGCAATTAGCAATATTTTCTTCCTTTGACTTTGACTTTGACTTGTACTTTGACTTTCCAAAAAGCGAATTGTTACAGCAACGGAAGCATAAACCTTCACTGAGACGTTTTTGCAAAGCTTCAGGAGTTAATTTGGTAAATGGGAGATGTTGTTTAGGCGTGGTCGGATTGGTTAACAGAGGTGGTTGGCCGGCTTTGGTTGTTGTGGTGGGAGAAGATACGACTGGGGTAGGCGATGGAAGGTGTGTGGTGTAAGTTTTGGGTTGAAATGTTTTTGGTTTAGAAAGATTGAATTTATCCTATACACGTTTGGATAACCCATAAGCTTGGTGAAGGGTTGTGGGTTTGATAATGGCAAGTTCGGCTTGAATGTCATTTCTAAGACCCGACAAATAGCAATTAAGAAGAGCCTCACTAGAGAGTCCCACGATACAGTTACATAGTTTCTCAAATTCGGCTTGATAAGCCGTAACTGTGGTCGTTTGTTTGAGCTTGAAGAGAGTCTCTTGGTGCTTCTCATAATCCGAGGGACCAAAATGAAGCTCTAGGGCGCGTGAAAACTCTTGCCAAGTACCCAACAACGCATTGTTGTGAAGGTACTTGAACCAACTTAATGCTTCTCCGGTGAAATAAAAAACGGACAACGAGAGTTGCCGATTTTCGGGAATGTTGTAGTTAGTAAAGTAGTTTTCGGCTTGGAAAATCCAGTCTAACAGGTTGGATCCGTCAAACATGGGAAGGTTGATTTTGGGTGGTCGTGGATTTGATGTATCGGGTGGGTAGTTGGTTTGATGACAAGTTTAGGGCGGTTGGGGTCGTTGGTGAGGGTGGCAAGAAGGCGATTGGTGGTGTCGTTTTGCTGCTGAATTGAAGCTTGGATAGCTTCGAATTGAGCTAGAGAACGGGACTCGGCTTGGGTGGAGGTTGTGGTGTAATGGGTAAAGAATTGTGTGAATTGATCACAGAAGTTTTGGATGGGATCATCGGAATGGGTTTGGTCTTTGCGAGGAGGCATGGTAAGGGAATGAAAGCACCAAATAATGAGGCATGTGAGTAGGCTACACTCCAAGAAAATTAGAGAACAAGAAAAGATCAATATGGGGCAATTTTCTGATGTATTTCTCAATGCAAAGTTACATAATATAAATATGCAAAGAACTGAAGATCATGGATCCACGTATTATGCGAATATGCCATGCACCACTACCCACTAATATGCAATACTGAAGTAAACATGCTGACTAGATTACTCATCCAACATTTAAATAAACATGTGACTAATAAAACTCCTTCTTTTCCATGCCACTTGCTTTTGGCCTAATCCATGAATCTGGTGGGTTTCTTGCGGAGCCTGTTGGGCCGTGTATTGGGCCCAGATGATGCTTGACCCGTATCACATCTAGTTTCGAGAACCACCATCTCCACACATCCCGGTTTAAAAGCATTTGAGAAAGTTCGGTTGCATTGTTGAATTTTAGGAGTATAGAGACCCCCCCCCCCATGTAGATAATCTCCATAACAAAATAAGCTTCTTCTATTAGCCATTTATCTAACCTGGTTAATGTAGGTAACTCAACCGTACTTCCCACTAACGCTTTGTCGTATAACTCCTGAAATGAACTCGTTTCATCTGGAAAGGTGAAGACTCAAAAACCAGTTGGTCCGAGCTGGATTGAATAGAGCTTCAGATGACCTTGACAGAAACCTGTAAAATCACAAGAAAAGAAGCACACCGTTAGCCTCGTCACAGGGAGGGGGGCCTCTCTGTGACCAAGCTCGGGCGTGAGAATAAGTATTTGTGGAGGAGAAATAGGCCAGTGAGAGAGAGGAGAGTTTAGAGAGAGAAAGTAGTGATTACCCTTTGATGGAGGTCTTGGTGGGGTATTTATACTTTTTGGGTATGCTGGCGTGGCGAGTTAGTTAGGGTCGGACCAGTTGATGTCAGGTAGTTAAAGCTATGGGCCCTTAGTTAGTTAAGGTAGATCCTACTGGTTGATCGTTCCGACTTGGGACACTAGGTCCGACCAGCCCCTTGTGTCAACGGTCCGACCTTATATTACTAAGTATTCGGTCCGGTCCAGGACGTATCCTCATCAAGTTCCCCTAGTTCGTAGCGTTTGTTTAGTAAAAGCTTCGAACTAAATGATGGGGTTTAGATTCGGCGCTTTTTCTTTGGCGGTTTTGTTTTTGAATTTTGAATTTCGGCGGTGATTTTCATTTAGTGACTGGCGGTTACTCTATCTTTTCTTTAACCGATGTGACGCTTGAAATGCATCACCCATCATGACGTGTCACATTCCTATAGGTGGGTTTAAGGAGGTGAAAACCTTTATAAATAGGAGAAAAGGTTATTTTACTTTTACCTTTTTCATCTGTTTCATCTTCCCCTTCTCTTTTTCTCTTTTGGATCAAAACTTTATCAGTCCGGTTAGTATTCTTTTCTGTAGTTATGGCTAATGATGAGTGTGAAGTGTTATATATTTTAGGTGTATATTTTAAGCCCTTTTTAACACTTATTTTTAGCCAAGTTTTAAATTTATAAAACACGATATTTTACTAACACTAAACACACATATGGGCAAGTGCACCCATCGTGAGCGTAGTATAGTGTTGGCAAGATACCGAGGTCGTCCAAGGACACAAGAGCTTTTAGTACCGGTTTATCCTCAACGTCTAATAAAAAATAAAAGTTTAGAAAAATGTTTTAAACTAAGAAAAATAAAAACTAACTAAAAATGCTGAAAAATAAAATAAAAAGAAAAACAGATAGACAAGATGAATCACTTGGTTCCGACTCGTATCTAGTGTAACCTTTGATTATTTCCGCACTTTTGCACTATTTTAAGAGATTATCTTAGTTATTGTAGTAGGCCCCTCTTTTGAAGGTGACGTTACCCTCACCCCAGTAGTTTGAGTCAGCAAGGATACAATCCTAAAAGGGTGGATTATTGAAAGATAATTAATTAAGTTAATAATGCAAATTATGGTAGGCCCCTCTTTTGGAGGTGACGTTACCCTCGACTAAGTAGTCTGAGTCAGCAGGGATACAGTCCTAAATAGCCGGGTTATAGTATTAATAGTAGTTAACTTATGAGGGGATCAAAGAGTTTGGACCCCCGCCATCCAATACCGTTAAGTATTGAAGGAGGTCCTACTAAATTTCACCCAGGTCTATTGCAGGACCTCTAAACGCTGAACAATGGCAAGACCTTTACCAAACCGTTCCCTTAACCCCCGACCAGGTAGCCAACATACCTCCATATAGACCGTGGAGATATGAATGGTGAAAATCCTTTATTTTATATAGACAGTAAAATAATGCCAAGACACCACGGACAAATGATAAGGAAAGATCACATTCAACATAAGCAACTAGTTATTAAAGTCATTAATACAAAACCAAGTAAAAAGTGCAAAAGATTAGAAATAAAAAGTATTACACTAGACACTTTGTCTTCACCAAGTGATGTAAGAGACTTAGGCAAACATGGCCTTGATTGTCAAGAACTCTTACGATCAATCTTGGATCCCGAGACGACTCACACACTCTACGATGGACAATGGATGATGGTGGTGGATGATGGTGTTATGGTGGTGGTGGGTGGTGGGTGAAGTGTGAGAGAGGTGGTGTGCCAAGGGATGGTTTGAGCTTTAGCCAAGCACTCCTATTTATAGGCTGAACAGAAGCTCGGGCACGGCCCCGTGTCCAGTGGGCACGGCCCCGTGTCCACATCCTCTCTTTCTTCATTTAATGCAGCTTTGTCTTATTAGTTGACCACGCCCCCCGTGTCCGCTGAGCACGACCCCGTGTGCAGAAGAATCTTTGTACTATGAAGATTTGCCTGGATTGTGCGAATCTTATAGTTGACCACGGCCCCGTGTCCGCTGAGCACGGCCCCGTGGTGGGCAATAGAAGCTTCTACCACTTTGTCTTTTCTGCTGACACTTGGGCACGCCCCCGTGCTGGCTGAGCACGGGGCGTGTTCAGTCTTCTGATGTCTTGTTTTGCTTGGGAAGATGCTGTCGTGGGGTCGGGCATGTCATGTCTTGTTCCTTTTCTTGTATTTATGTTAGATTTTGATGTATTTTTGCTTCTTTTGTTAATTTGAGCTCATTTAATCCTGAAAATACAAAAGGAAGACAAAAGCACACTTTTTCCAACATTAGTACTAAAAAAAGGTTAGTTTTATGCCTCATTTGATGAAGTTTATATGTTGCATTTTTAACACATCAAATACCCCCCACACTTGAATCTTTGCTTATCCTCAAGCAAAACTCTTTAATATGTGGCTATTACACTCCCAAATGGAATGGATAGAGAAGAAGGTTTTTGGGCTTGTCGTAGAGTGTCGGGATTTCCAAGATTCTTTATTTAATTTTATTTTCACTTATTTACAATCCTATTCGTCATGATTTATTTAAAACTTTTCATAAGATAAATTATTTATTAGGGCATAACATGCCTCTTTAAAATTCCATTTAAATACAAGTTCACATACCTCACGGGGGATCACTCAACACTCGGCCGAAGATGTATTTTAGTGAATCACTCGAGAGCGGCATGGAACTTACTCCTACCATAAGCTTGCCAAACAATCAATCCTCCTCCTTTTTAACTATACACCGTTGTAAATATCAAGAGGACTTTTGGGGTGAAGGGTTAGGCTAGGGCTAAAGGTAGGTGGTTGGGTTAGTGGTTAGTGAAAGGGCGAAAGGCGTAAAAAGCGTAAAAAGCGTCGGTTTTCGTAAGACTTTTTTTTTTTTTATGAAACCACTATTCAAACAAAGTTATTTTTGATAAACTTGTTTGTTTATTTTTTATTTTATTTTTTTTTTTTTTTTTTGCTTCATCATCATCAAATTTTTTTTTTTTTTTAAAGTCATAAGAAAAACCGAGCTTGTTACTAAAACAAAGGGTTAAAAATAAAAAGGTTTTGGTGGGTGAAAGAGTGTTTGTTTGGGTTATGAAATGAAAAGGTTTAGGCTCAAAGGGGCTAACTAGGGGGATTTTGGGTAGGTGGTAAAAAAAAGAAAAATAATGGTGTAGAAATAAAAAGGGTTAGTCCTAATGCCTCCATCATTTACTTACTCGGGTTAAGTTGGTAAGGACCGGGAATGTATCGTCATGGCAAGTTCTAGAGTCGTAAGAACCAAGCGGCTATTCACACAAGAAACGAAAGATGAGCATTTAGTCTAATGATATGTAATTGTATGCTCAATAAAGGCTCAAAACTCACTTTTGTGGGAATGGGTTTTTTTATGTGATCAAGTATATATAATCAAATTTTAACTAAGCTTGTCATGCCTTTTCATAATTTTCTTATGTTGGTTCTTTTTATCACGACGCTATCGGTTGTAAATTCGTAAAAATATAACATTTTTTAGAACTTGGAATTCCCGAGTTAAACCTAGACAAGTAAAAAAAAATGAGAAATTTTTGAAAAAATTTGGGGTGATTAGCGGTTCCAATAGAGTTTTGTGTAAGGCTTGTTATTAGGACTTGCATGATTCAAGGTTTTAGCATCCCCCCACACTTAAATTACACATTGTCCTCAATGTGTCCCAAAAATAAGTTTTTCGGTTGATTAAAATGTGTAAAAGTGGGTTAAAAACAAGATTTTATGGTACTGAGTAGCTGAACACGGGGTGGTGTTGGCTGAGCACGGCCCAGTGTCCAGACTGCCAGTACCAAAAGTAAACAGAAGGCTGGGCACGGGGGCGTGTCCAGTGAGCACAGCCCCATGTCCAGGTACCTGAACTGGGCATTTTCTACAGAACCTTGGGCACGCGCGTGTTGGGGTGAGCACGGCCCCGTGCTGAACTTGCTGTAATGAAGAAAAAGTGTCGGAAGGCTCTGTTTTTGTGCATGGGTTGTGGGTTCAAGTTTCCCTTATCATCCTTCACTATCCCGAGTGTGTTTTATTCCTGAAAATTAAAAACTAAACTAGAAAACATAAAGGTTAATCTAAACTAAACTACGGATAGTTCCGCGGAATGCCTCCGTGGTGTGCCACGTTTATAAGGGTCCTTGGCTAGACCCACCTTATCGGGTGGTTTTGGCTCATCTTCAATTAGGGGGTCATTATTGCCGAATGGATATTTCATTGAACGCTCAAGATCGACACTCTTTTTAAATGCCCCTAATTGAAGAGGTAGTTTGTTGAACTTCCGGTTTTTCAAAGCTTCGTGAGTTTTTACAAATGGTCGTCCCAACACTAGAGGAGCGTCATCGAAGATGACAAAGTCGGTGGGGACTACCATTTGATTTGTTTGAACCAAGACATCCTCAACTACACCGATCGATTTTATTACCTTCCGATTGGATAGAAAAATGGGTATTTGAAGTGGAGAAAAATCACTAATACTTAATTTTTCGAAAATGTAGTTAGGCATTATGTTAACACAAAGATCTTTATCGATTGTGACATTACTAATAAACGAATTATGAAAGAAACATGGAACCGGTGTAATGTTAATTTCAAATGGGTCTTCTTTTATTAGTGAGGTTTGATCATTTGTTAACTTAACACTTACTGTTTCGTCAATTTTAGTGTTAGTGTTTAACTCTTTTAAAAACTTAACATGAGTGGGTACTAAACAATGATTTTCGAAAGAAGGTGACAAGAGATTAATTTCTTCAAAATTAGACTCTTCTTGAATTTTAACGTTGTCGGACTCACCTCTATCGTTGTTTAACTCATGTGTCGGTTTTTCACTTATTTGTTCTTCCATTTTTTCACTTTCGGTTATCTCTTCCTTTTTTAATTCTTCTCTTGCGCGGGACTCCTCTTCCCTTGCGCGAGATTCTTTTATACAGCGATCGATAACTCTAATGTGTTCTAATATCCTATCGGTTACTTCGGTTATAGAAAAAGAATCGGGATTTTCAAAGTTTGAATCCGGTTGTTCGATCCTTTGTTCCTCATAATACCCATATGAAGTAGATGGTTCACACCATTGTTCTTCATTGTAAGCATATGATGGATAAGGGTCATAATTTTGTTCTTCATAATACTCATATGAGGTGGGTTGTTCACGCCATGGTTCCTCATAATAAGCATACGAAGGTGGTGGCTCATATCTTGGTTCCTCAAAGTATGAGTATGAAGGCTCATACCTTGGTTCATCAAAATATGAGTATGAGGGAGGAGGTTCATACCTTTGGTCTTCATAGGTTGTGTATGAAGTTGATGGTTCGTACATGGGCTCCTCATAGTAGGTGTATGAATTGGATGGTTGATATGAGTGACTATTTTGAACCGAGTGTGTGTTACAACAATTAGTGCAATAATTACTCCTATAATCATCCTCCTCATAGGTGTAGTTGTAACCTCTTGAGTATTGATCCATAAGAATCACTCAGCAGACCACAACCAAGTCTCGAGATCAGAAAACAAAAATAAAAACGGAAATAGAGGCTGGACACGGCCCCATGTTCAGTGAGCACGGCCCCGTGTTCAGAATCTGTATCTGGGTGTTTTAATTAAATTTACTGATTTCGTTGAGCACGGGGCGTGTTCAGTGAGCAAGGCCCGTGTTCAAGCTGCTGTTACTAGGTGTTTTTATGAAAATGTGCAGCACGGCCCCGTGTTCAGTGAACACGACCCCGTGTACAGGCTACTGTAAATGCAAAACTAAACTAAAATGCAGAAAAATGTGCGCGCGTTTTAAAAAGGTTTTGAAAAACTGATTAGGCCGTCGATTTTAAGCTTTCTTAAAATCCTTGTGTCCCCGGCAACGGCGCCAAAAACTTGATGCGTGTGAAGTGTTATATATTTTAGGTGTATATTTTAAGCCCTTTTTAACACTTACTTTTAGCCAAGTTTTAAATTTATAAAACACGATATTTTACTAACACTAAACACACATATGGGAAAGTGCACCCATCGTGAGCGTAGTATAGTGTTGGCAAGATACCGAGGTCGTCCAAGGACACAAGATCTTTTAGTACCGGTTTATCCTCAACGTCTAATCAAAAATAAAAGTTTAGAAAAATGTTTTAAACTAAGAAAAATAAAAACTAACTAAAAATGCTGAAAAATAAAATAAAAAGAAAAACAGATAGACAAGATGAATCACTTGGTTCCGTTATTTCCGCACTTTTGCACTATTTTAAGAGATTATCTTAGTTATTGTAGTAGGCCCCTCTTTTGAAGGTGACGTTACCCTCACCCCAGTAGTTTGAGTCAGCAAGGATACAATCCTAAAAGGGTGGATTATTGAAAGATAATTAATTAAGTTATTAATGCAAATTATGGTAGACCCCTCTTTTGGAGGTGACGTTACCCTCGACTAAGTAGTCTGAGTCAGCAGGGATACAGTCCTAAATAGCCGGGTTATAGTATTAATAGTAGTTAACTTATGAGGGGATCAAAGAGTTTGGACCCCCGCCATCCAATACCGTTAAGTATTGAAGGAGGTCCTACTAAATTTGACCCAGGTCCATTGCAGGACCTCTAAACGCTGAACAATGGCAAGACCTTTACCAAACCGTTCCCTTAACCCCCGACCAGGTAGCCAACATACCTCCATATAGATCGTGGAGATATGAATGGTGTAAATCTTTTATTTTATATAGACAGTAAAATAATGCCAAGACACAACGGACAAATGATAAGGAAAGATCACCTTCAACATAAGCAACTAGTTATTAAAGTCATTAATACAAAACCAAGTAAAAAGTGCAAAAGATTAGAAATAAAAAGTATTACACTAGACACTTTGTCTTCACCAAGTGATGTAAGAGACTTAGGCAAACATGGCCTTGATTGTCAAGAACTCTTACGATCAATCTTGGATCCCGAGATGACTCACACACTCTACGATGGACAATGGATGATGGTGGTGGATGATGGTGTTATGGTGGTGGTGGGTGGTGGGTGAAGTGTGAGAGAGGTGGTGTGCCAAGGGATGGTTTGAGCTTGAGCCAAGCACTCCTATTTATAGGCTGAACAGAAGCTCGGGCACGGCCCCGTGTCCACATCCTCTCTTTCTTCATTTAATGCAGCTTTGTCTTATTAGTTGACCACGCCCCCGTGTCCGCTGAGCACGACCCCGTGTGCAGAAGAATCTTTGTACTATGAAGATTTGCCTGGATTGTGCGAATCTTATAGTTGACCACGGCCCCGTGTCTGCTGAGCACGGCCCCGTGGTGGGCAATAGAAGCTTCTACCACTTTGTCTTTTCTGCTGACACTTGGGCACGCCCCCGTGCTGGCTGAGCACGGGGCGTGTTCAGTCTTCTGATGTCTTGTTTTGCTTGGGAAGATGCTGTCGTGGGGTCGGGCATGTCACGTCTTGTTCCTTTTCTTGTATTTATGTTAGATTTTGATGTCTTTTTGCTTCTTTTGTTAATTTGAGCTCATTTAATCCTGAAAATACAAAAGGAAGACAAAAGCACACTTTTTCCAACATTAGTACTAAAAAAAGGTTAGTTTTATGCCTCATTTGATGAAATTTATATGTTGCATTTTTAACACATCAGCTAATAAGAGCAATTTATCCGGCTGGTTTAATATATTTTAAACCGAAACGGTCTGGAGTGGTATGTGAGACAATATGCGATCCCTGCTTCTCTAAACCCTATTTTTTCCGAAAAAGATACGGCCATCTATCCTTTCGTCCCTGGGAAGATATGTGTTTATACTAGAATGTTTGACTACTATAACTATCGTCTTCCCCTGACGAAGTTCTTGGTTGAGGTTCTGATGTTCCACGAGGTTCATCTTTCTCAAATGAACCCTTTTGGCCTTGCCAAGGTGTGTCAATTTGAGCTCGCCTGTCATAGCTTGGAGTCTGATCCGGATTTGGATGTGTTCCGGGCTCTTTATAAGTTGAACCGGTCTGGCGATTGGTATACTTTTGAGGTTCGGAAGAAGAACGCTTGTTGCTACTCGTGGATCACCACGAGCTTAAAAGATTGGAAAGACCGATTCTTTTTGGTGGACGATCGGTGTGTTCCGTCCGATATGACTTGGAGGTTAAAGGGATCCCGCCTTCCTGATCCCCTTCCTGAAGATTTTGAATTCAATAGAGGTTTGTATGCTGCTTTGATCAAGGAAGTCGGCCATGTCCAAAAGTTTCCGGAACACATTCTAGTCATGGGGATGATAAGCACGATTTGGTCCGAACCGGAATATTACCCTACCCTTAAATGGAACGGAGAGGGTTAGTTATGTTTTTAGCTCGAAAATCATTTTTTCGTATATTGTCATATACTTTATATATTTTTTTTGCATGTTTTCTTCGTGCAATTATACGTATATTACGAATTTCTTGCTTTGTGCAGTTATGGGTTTGAAGGAAGCTTTGAGACTGAAATTTTTTGATTCTACCGAGCTTGATATTCGAGCTACTAGGACACCAAAAGGGGATCCTCCATACCTTACCGTTGTTAGAGAAAATCTTTATTCAATTAGAGAACCTGCTGCTACGGCTGGTCAGGGAGGTTCAAGTTCGGCTCCTTTAGCGCAGGCGACGAATGTGATTCCGGTTCAAGCAGCCTTGGTTGTGAGTGGAGATAAGGGAAAAGGGACTGGTTCAAGCGGGGCGAAGGACTTTGGCTCAAAGGTTGTTTTGTACGGCTCGGAGCATCTATCCATTGAAGATGAAGGAGTGAATGTTGAAGGTGGTGAGGATGATGCTGAAGTTCGTCCTCAAGTTAGTTTTAAGAGGGGGCGAAACACTTCTTCGAAACCTGATCCGAACCCCAAGAAGCTGAAGAAGACTAAATTGGATCTGAAGTCAATTGTTTTAGTGGATGAAACCGATCGAGTCACCGAGTTTTCTGCTGCTGGAGGTTTGTTGGAAAATTTGAGCGCTCATCTTCATGGTGGCAAAACCCCAAGAGATCAACCTGTCAACCTTCCTCCTAGCCCGTTGTCCTTTGGGGGCCCAACTACCAAGGTAACTGTTGACACCGACATGCCAGATCCATTAGCCTTTAAGAAGATCGATCTATCTCCTTTGGGTAAGCCTACCACTGGGGTTGCTTCTAATGTTTCGAGGCCAAGTCCTCAACAGATCTACGGTGGGGATAGTGCCTCTTCGTCCCCCCTATGGTACGAGACTGAAGCCGTTTTTATCTGTCGGGAATTAGGTTCGGGTGATGCCATGGATGTAGATTCAGCTCAACCTTTGGAGAGGTATGTCCCTGATTGGTCGCTGGTTAATAAAGACAGGATTGTTGATGCTATTTCGGCGAAGATTTCATTGTTTCACATTGGCACCCCTGCTAAGCATGCTTACTACCGAAAGATGAGTAGGCCGGAGATCGGGAATGCTCTAATGTTGAACCAGGCCCAGTCTAACTCTTTAGTGGTTGAAGCGTATAAGCGGTGGGTCCAAGCGGAGTCTGACTGCCGTAGATTCGACCATGAGGTTGCTTCTCTGAAAAATGAAGAAAACGTTTGATCAAAGACTAAACAGGAGCTTTCTGTTGGACTCTGTATGCCCAAGACACATATTAAATTGATGTGGCTAGTACGTTATGATCCAAGTCGAGTCATACCCAAATACAAGCTAGACAAACACTTACAATATTTATTTATGATATGATCAAACAAATAAATATTAACACTTAGAATATTTAGAAATTGGTTTTCTAAATAATTGCACTTGACAAGCTAATAAATTATATGGATAATTTATTTTGAGAGAATATTTTATTTTGTTATTTAATGGGTTAAATAACATTTTAAAAGGTTGCATAAGTCTTGTAAACATATGATGTTATATTTTATAAAAGGTATAAAATATATACAAGACTTATATTTTATAAAAGAATTGAATTTTTTTTATAAAATAAACATGTGGGCCGCCCCAACATGTACTCTTCCCAAGCATTTTATGGTCCAATCATGTTACATGCATATCTTACAAGTTAGATGGCATTTGATTGGTTGGTGTCTTTCCAAGATTTTTGACCAATGGAATTACATGCAATTTCCATACTTAGATGACTCTTGATTGGGTGGTCTTCCCAAGTAATTTTGGTCCAATAGGAATACATGCATTATGCATGTCTAGATGGCTCATGATTAGTCAAAATGGGTGGCAAATCTCTCATATCTTTTATATTCATTTTGTATGACAAAATGGAAGATAAGAATTTGAAACAAATACTAGAGAATTCTCTCTAGGATTTTCGGCCATGGGGTAATGCTCCAAGAGTTTCAAGTTTGATTTTTCAAGATGAAGACTTGGTAAGAATGCTCTAAAAATCGGCCAACATGTGTGCCATCTTAGAGGTTTTTTCAAGTGATTTTCTAGTGCAATAAAACTCAAGAAAGGTCTCTCTAATTTTCGGCCAAGTTGGGTTGTCCATGAGGGATTCTTCAAGTGAGTTCATGAGTATATAAATCCTAGCTAAACCAAGTGTTTGTTGGAAGGCTTGGGGTATACAAGCTTGAGGTCTTCTACACTTGAAGGCAATTGTTCAAGAAGCATCATCTTCTTCATATCCATTACTCCATGGAAGGTAGTATTCTAAACACTCTATGGTTGTGTTTTAATTTTGATAGCATGCATGTTCGTATATGGATCCGGAATTGGGTTTTACATATAAAATATGTTTTATATCTTGTAAGTAACATGTTTTAAATAAATTATTTCCGCTGCATTTTTATTTTATACGGATAAAATAGCTTTGATAAACATGTGAAAAACCCAACAATGGTATCAGAGCCGCTTATATGAGTGCATGCTTCATAGGATATGAAATTTTCGGGTTTCGGGTTTGGGTAAAACCCTATGGCTGAAATTTTCACCATGGTTATCCCTTTGTTTTTCAAGATTATATTCTTACATGCATAAATGAATCTTGAAAAATTATTTCATTTGGATGATTATTTTGTTTGGACAAAAACCCACATTTTTCGATTTTTCATTCTTGACCGAAATGTTGTAGGTTGTAAAAGGGAACCATTTTGATTCTTGAATTTTATATATATATTTGGATATATATATTTTTGGTGTTCATAACCAAGCCATGACCTTGTGTGAATATGTTGAATGATTGTGTTATGATTTATATTTAATTATTTCAAAGGTTGTAATAATTATTATTTTGTTCTTCCATTTGTAAAGTTATGTAATTTATTTATTTTCATTTGGTATGTAAAATAAATAGATTAGGTGCATTTCATTTTACTAGAAAAAATGTATTAGGATATTTTTTGTAAAAGAAGATGCACACAAAAATGCGGTTTTGGTTTTGGCTATTTTCGGGCCTAAAGGACATCATAGTTCTTAATGGGATTTTAGCCCGATAACCAAAACACATTTTTTAAGTCCAAAGGAGTTTGGAGCTGAATATAAAATACATTTGGAAGACCAAAGAATGTGAAGAAATCACAACACAAGAAGAAGACTTGAAGCATTTGGATGCGGGATCAAGTGGGAGTTCAACGACACATTATTTGTTTCAATATTCACCCTTTAGGAAGGACCTTTTGGCACACTTGTTTCGGCTAACAAGTGTGGTCAAAATAGTTGGCTATGGTTATGCACCTAATGATATGTGTGTTGTGCTTGTGTGGTTGTTTATTTTCTTGTTTGATGATATTTGGATACGCATGCTTAACAAACTAATAATCAACAACAAGCTTAAAATTGGTTCTTTAAAGATCATTTAAATTGGTTAATAAAAGGTTATTAAAAATTAATGATTTTTATAATAAAATGGGTTTTATTAAAAAGAACCTTGAAAATTTATTTTCACAAAAGTACCAAGGATTTGAATGCATGCAAATGTATGGTACATGATGTTTTCTAAACTAGAATTTTGAAAACTCAAAATCCCTTTTATAAAACAAGTCAAACACCATCCTTTTATACAACACTCGAATCACTTGGGAACTCTTATTGTGGGATAAAGGTCACCTAACCACTTTTGTGTATAAACTCACACGTATGTGTAAGTTGGACGATTTGATTTGGAAACCATGAACTTAGGGTCACCGAAGCATGGCGAACAAAAGGTGTTGATGGGATTAAACATGCCAACTAAACATAAAGATGTTTAACCGATCCCATATGGCTAGAAGTTGCAAAGGGTTGCAATTGTCAAACGTTGACTACCTTGTTAATTTAAATAAAGGGATAAAGGTCAGCTAACCGATATTTAAATGTAACATTGGATTCTAGATTTTAATTATTAATTGTCTATGAGACATAAAAGGGTATTAATGATTAAAATATAATAATATCGAAAATACTAAAATTGAACCTTGTTAAATTTTGTAGATGGCCACTAACAATATTACCCAAACCGTCCGTAACCTATCACTAAAAACAATCCTTGAAAAGGATCGTCTCAATCATAACACTTTATGGATTTATATCGAAACTTAAGAATCGTTCTAAAGTAAGAAAAGATATCCTATGTGTTGAACGATCCTAATCCCGATGAACATCTTATGGAAGATAAGGATGCCTATAACGATTGGATTAAGTATATCAAGGATACTATGCAAACCTCTTGTCTCATGTTAGGAATTGTGATTCCCGAGATTCAAAAGGTGTTTAAACATCATGAGCATACGACATGATTAACCAATTGTAGGAAATGTTCCTAAGGGTAAAACGCTTCGAAACGGTTCGAGCGCTTCATGCATGTCGAATGGAGGAAACCCAATCGGACTCATCTTATGTCTTTAAGATGAAAAGCCACATTGATCACCTCGAAAGGCTCAATATGGGTAAAAAGGGCTTTACCCATTCTAACGATCAATAAGGATGGCAACAAGAAAGGGCATCACCCCGACACCAAAGTAAATGTTGCAAATGGAAACGGGTAATTCAAAGGGAAAAGAAAAGAAAGGCTAAAGCGGAACCACCGAAACCAAAATATAAGAAGGCAAAGGTTGCCACGAACGATCCATACTTTAAGTGTGGTGAGATAGGGTATTTGAAAAGGAATTGTCCAACCTATCTCAAAGAGTTGAAAAACAAGAGGGATGCGGGGCAAACCTCAGGTACAATGTTTATGATACATATTGACTTTAATGTCATTTCTTTTAACACATGGGTATTAGATACCGGATGTGGAACTCATGTTTGCAATTTGTTGCAAGAGTTTAAAAGAAATAAGCATTGGAGACTATGTTTTGAAACTTCTAAATGGTTTGGAAATAGTTTTAAAAATGTTTTGAATGCTCCTAGTTTGACTAGGAACATTATTTAAGTTTCCCTTTTGAGATAATATGTTTTAATTTAAAGTTTGTAAACAATGACATTTATATTTCGATGAATGACATGTTTTACTTTAAATCTATGCTTTCAAATGGTATTTATGAATTAGTTCATAATAATACATCATTTGATAGTTCAATGTACCAAGTAATCACCAAGAAACTCAAAATGGATTTGAGTGAGACCTATCTTTGGCACTATCGCCTTGGTTATATAAACAGATGTCGCATGTAAACACTTCGAAAGAATGGTCTTTTGGAGACAAATGAAGTTGGTTCATTTGATACATGTGAATCTTGTTTACAAGGTAAGATGACTTCAAGACCCTTTAATAGGAAAGGGCAAAAGATTTATTCGGAATCATACATTTGGATGCATGTGATCCAATTAAGCCAATGACTAGGAAAGGTGAAAGATACTTCATTACTTTTACCGACAACTATAGTAGTTATGGTTATGTGTACTTGCTGAGACACAAAGTTGAAGTTTCGAAATGTTCAAAGCCTTCAAAAGCTGAAGAACAAAATCAACTCAATCAAAGTTCTTCGTTCTGATAGAGGAGGAATCGAACTCTATTTGGATATTGTTCGATCTATGATGGCTAGGAGCGCATTATCTCTATCATTTTGGGGTTACGCTTTGCTTTCCGCGGCCCGTATGGCCCAAACCAAGAAAGTGGATAAGACACCTTTTGAAATATGGCATGGAAGGGCTCCATCATTAATCATATTTAAAGGTATGGGTTGTGAAGCTTATGTGAAGCAATACACCCCAAACAAATTAGAAGTACGATCCACTAAGTGTATCTTTGTAGGATATCCTAAAGATGGTATAGGATATTATTTCTACGATCCAACAGAGCAAAAGGTATTTGTTGCTCGAAAGGCTGAATTCTTGGAAGCCAAGTTCCTTGTGGAAGGAATTAGTATAACAGTGGAACTTGATGAGGATCAAGAACCACAAGCCGATACACGTTTGGTTGATACTAGCACTCAACAAGAGGTTGTTGAAAAACGATCAAGTGGTTGATCAATACACACAAAACGTTCGCAGATCTTGTGGAATTAGTAGTCCACCTGAAAGATATGGATTTTTCGTGTAGATGGATGCTACGTGGTAGATTCGGGTGAACCTACCACATACCATGATCCAATGTCAAAATCTGATTATGACAAATGGCTTGAAGCCATGAACGTAGAGATGCAATCCATGTATGACAACCAAGTATGGGAATTGGTTGTGCCGTCTCTTAATTCCAAAGTGGTTGGAAGTAAGTGGTTTTTCAGGAAGAAAATAGATATGCATGGTAACTTGGATACTTATAAAGCGAGACTTATAGCAAAAGGTTTCACTCAAACTCAAGGGGTTGATTATGATGAGACTTTTTCGCCTGTGGCGATGCTAAAGTCAATAAGGATATTATTTGCCATACCTGCATAATATAATTATGAGATTTGGAAAATGGATGTCAAAACGGCTTTCCTTAATAGATATCTTGAGGAAGATGTCTATATAGTTAAGCCTGAAGGTTTTGTCGATCCAAAACATCCTAACAAAGTATGCAAGTTAAAGAAATCAATCTATGGATTGAAACAAGCATCTAGAAGTTGAAATCACCATTTTTGATGAAGAGATTAGGGAATATGGATTCATCAAGAACGTCGATAAATCTTGTGTATAAGAAGGCTAGTGGGAGCATTATTACTTTCTTAGTATTATATGTCAAATACATTCTACTATTTGGAAATGACATTCCAAACAAGGAAGGTGTAAAAACCTAGCTTGGAAGTTGTTTTTCCATTAAGGATCTTGGTGAAGTCGCCTATATTTTGGGAATAAATATCTATAGGGATAGATCAACGCGCTTGATAGGTTTAAAGCAAAGTGCATACATTGACAAAGTCTTGAAAAGGTTCAAGATAGAGAACTCTATGAAAGGTTTGGTACCCATTCAAGAGAGGACAATATTGAGTGCGTCTCAATGTCCAAGCTCAAAGGATGAGTAAGAAAGAATGAAAGGAATCCCATATGCATCTACTATAGGATTCATTATGTATGAAATGATATGCACTAGATCGGACATGTCATGCGCATTAAGCATGACGAGAAGATACCAGCGAGTAACGGTCATTGGGTGACTGTTAAAAATATATTGAAATACCTTAGAAGGACTAAGGATATATTTCTAATATATGAATATGGTGAAAAAGAACTCGTTGTAAAAGGTTACAGGGATGCGAGTTTCGGAATTCGTTGTAAAGGGTTACATGGATACGAGTTTCCAAACTAATCAAGATGGTTCTCGATCACAATCAGGGTAGCAATGTCCACTACATAATCAGAATACATCGCCGCTTCATTGATTGAGATAATTCATATGGATCTGCCACTTGAATTATTACCGATCTAGGGGTAGTCCATACCATTCAGGACCACTAGAGACCTTTGTGATAACGATGGTATGATTGCTCAAATCAAGGTACCTCGTGTACATCAAAAGACTAGGCACATTGAGCGGATTTTCAACTACATAAGGGATGAAGTTGAAAAGGGAAAGACATGTATTCGCAAAGTTCACACTGATCAAAATATTGCGGATCCACTCACGAAGCTCCTTGAACGGGCAAAGCATGAGAGGGTCATACTTGTGCCATAGGACTTAGATATTCTAGTGATTGGATTTGATCTATTTTGTATTCGGATATTGGAACAATTGTTATTATAACTCTTTATGGTATGTTGAGTTATGTTCCATTTTAGCATGTTTAAATCCGTGAATAAGTTACTTATTCTAAAAGTCCGTAGTCGATCATACTTGTGGGAACAAATATGAATGTAAGACTATTGTGAACTTGGATTGGTGGATATTCATTAGGTATGAATATAGAGCAAGGTGTTGCTGCCAAAGTTCATAGATATTTGTGGGATACAAATATTGGACTGACTCGCTCTCGAATATTACTGCATGGAATCATTTGTGATTGATCATAAGTAAATTTGAGTAAAGGAGAATATCATAGTATCCTCAGACCTGAGATACATATTGGGTCTTGATATTCACCAAATATTGTACCTTGAGTTATTTCTTCGCTGTCAGTAATATGACAGTACATAAGGCTAAGCTCAGGTGTGGTACAAGGTGATTGTGAGAGACGTATGTAGTCAAGACGGGATTTGTTCCTCTTATTCGTTGAGAGTAAGATGTCTAAGGCCTGCTAATGTTGAATCAACAGAGAGTGATCACTCTATGTCTCTGGATTTAACATGACATCTGTAACGAAAGGATAAATGATAGATTCACCTAAATCATTTTCAAGTAAGGGACTTGAAGGGGATGATGTAATTGAATGGGACATATAGTCATACGTATTAGGGGTAGTAAACCATAGTTAGGCGTCATTTACTACTTACATCAATCTTCTATGTATCTTGTGCAAGTGGGAGATTGTTGGACTCTGTATGCCCAAGACACATATTAAATTGATGTGGCTAGTACGTTATGATCCAAGTCGAGTCATACCCAAATACAAGCTAGACAAACACTTACAATATTTATTTATGATATGATCAAACAAATAAATATTAACACTTAGAATATTTAGAAATTGGTTTTCTAAATAATTGCACTTGACAAGCTAATAAATTATATGGATAATTTATTTTGAGAGAATATTTTATTTTGTTATTTAATGGGTTAAATAACATTTTAAAAGGTTGCATAAGTCTTGTAAACATATGATGTTATATTTTATAAAAGGTATAAAATATATACAAGACTTATATTTTATAAAAGAATTGAATTTTTTTATAAAATAAACATGTGGGCCGCCCCAACATGTACTCTTCCCAAGCATTTTATGGTCCAGTCATGTTCATGCATATCTTACAAGTTAGATGACATTTGATTGGTTGGTGTCTTCCCAAGATTTTTGACCAATGGAATTACATGCAATTTCCATACTTAGATGACTCTTGATTGGGTGGTCTTCCCAAGCAATTTTGGTCCAATAGGAATACATGCATTATGCATGTCTAGATGGCTCATGATTAGTCAAAATGGGTGGCAAATCTCTCATATCTTTTATATTCATTTTGTATGACAAAATGGAAGATAAGAACTTGAAACAAATACTAGAGAATTCTCTCTAGGATTTTCGGCCGTGGGGTAATGCTCCAAGAGTTTCAAGTTTGATTTTTCAAGATGAAGACTTGGTAAGAATGCTCTAAAAATCGGCCAACATGTGTGCCATCTTAGAGGTTTTTTCAAGTGATTTTCTAGTGCAAGAAAACTCAAGAAAGGTCTCTCTAATTTTCGGCCAAGTTGGGTTGTCCATGAGGGATTCTTCAAGTGAGTTCATGAGTGTATAAATCCTAGCTAAACCAAGTGTTTGTTGGAAGGCTTGGGGTATACAAGCTTGAGGTCTTCTACACTTGAAGGCAACTGTTCAAGAAGCATCATCTTCTTCATATCCATTACTCCATGGAAGGTCGTATTCTAAACACTCTATGGTTGTGTTTTAATTTTGATAGCATGCATGTTCGTATATGGATCCGGGATTGGGTTTTACATATAAAATATGTTTTATATCTTGTAAGTAACATGTTTTAAATAAATTATTTCCGCTGCGTTTTTATTTTATACGGATAAAATAGCTTTGATAAACATGTGAAAAACCCAACACTATCATGGCTTCGAGCTCAGGTGGGTCGGTTGAGGGAGCAGGTTTCAGAAGCAAAAGAGGTCAGCAAAGCCTCGCAGGCCTCGGCTGTGGTTGCTTATGAAGTTCGTGAAAAAGTTGTTCATGATTTAGAGGGTTTGAAGCTAAAGTTTGAGGCGTTGGAGAAAAAACTATCTGGGGTTGAAGAGAGGAATAGGATGGAGAAGAAGGAGATGCAGTCTTCTTACGATCAATTGTTGGCTGATCACCTCCGTTTGGTTAATGGTACGTTCATAATGTTCTCCACTTGTTTATTTTCTTAGCTTCTGACCCTTTGTTCTTTTCTTTAGACAAGACTGAGATTGAGAGGGCCCGTGATAAGGCTGTCGAATCGCACCAAGCCGCTGTTGCCGACATGAAGGATATGCTAACCCGGTATGATGGCGAGATGGTTGAATTGTACAGCCTTACATCGGAACTTTTACTTACGAAGCAGTGGTTCCTGACGGAGGGAGTGGCTTGGGTTGTAAAGTTAGTTCATCAGAGCCCTGAGCTTGAGAAGGTGGTTGCTGATTTGGTCAACAGTGTCAATGCAGTTGGGGTGAATGAAGGTATTAAGCAAGGTTTTCAGGCTGCAAAGGCTTCGGCCAAGACCGTTGACGAAGTTCTTGGATATGACGAAGGAGCCAAGGATACCCTAGATGTTGCGATCAAGGCCTTCGATAACTTTCACATTTCGGTGTTGGACAAGGTTTCAGGGTTGGTGAACGAACCTCTATCGGTTATAAAGGAGAAAAGTAAAGTTCCCATTGTCAAGGAAGACTGAAAGACCTTGTTTTCCATAATCGTACGATGTTTTTATTTTCATTGTGGCATGTAATCGTACAATATATGCTTGTCATGATCAGACATATTTTAACTAGGAAATCATAATTTTGCTTGTGACATTTGTGCTTGGCTTCTAGTTTTTAGTTTGCGTCCAAACTTTTACTATTTTACCAAGTCTTTTTGGACCATCTGAATGACCGGACCGTAGCAAAGATTTTTATAAGTTTTTACTTGTTTAAATCTTTTATGCTTTGTAAGTGGATCAGATCGGATCACTTTTAATAGATTTTTTTGTTATCTTTGAACTATTTAAGTCTTCTTGATCGGCGCGAGGCATGGGTCGAGGCCCGTTTGTGCATATTTTGTATCGTTCGAACTTGTATGTAGATATGCTATTGTTTGTTTTATCAAAATGTAGATCGCTTTATTTAATAGATAGTCATAACTTCCAGGGCAGACCCTCCCGGTTTTTACAAGGAAATGAAAATATATTCGGGGTATTACCCTCCCGATATTACATGAAAAAAAAGATCATGAAATAAAAATAGCGATCTTTTTGGGCCGTGGCAATCGTGCGACTACATAAAGCATTTCTTCAGATGGATCCCGTTCCATGTTCTCGAGACGGGGTTTCCGTCGATTTTTTCGAGCACATAGGACCCTTTGTCACTAGCTTCCTTCACACGATACGGTCCTTCCCACTTGGGGGTCAATTTTCCTGGAGGCTCGACTCGGCTTGCGTCGTTGCTCCGGAGAACATAATCTCCAACTTTAAATTTATAAAGCTTGGTACGAGCGTTGTAGTACTTCTCAATTTTCTTTTTGTACCGGGCTTCTTTGATTGCGGCTATGTTCCGGCGTTCTTCCAGCATATCAAGCTTAGATCGGAGCTTTTGCTCATTCTCTTTCCAGTTTTTACATCTCTGATTTGGGAGTCCGATCTCTGCCGGGATCACTGCTTCAGTCCCATATGTAAGACTGAACGGTGTTTCCCCATTGCTAGTCTTGTGTATCGTTCGATGGGCCCATAGGACATTCGGCAACTCATCTGCCCATCTTTTTCCTTCATAGTCGAGTCTCCTCTTTATCTCGTCGACGATTCGGCGGTTGATCTGTTCGACCTGCCCGTTCCCCTGGGGGTGAGCAATTGAGGAGAAGACTTGGTTAATTTTCAAACTCTCGCACCATCATTTGAACGGATTCTACGTGAACTGCTTCGCATTGTCGCTCACTATGTATAGTGGAAGACCGAAACGACATACGATTTATTCCCAGAAAAATCTTGTTACATTATAACCGGAGATGATCGTGAAAGGCCGCGCCTCTACCCACTTGGTGAAATAGTTTACTGCAACTAGCAAATATTGAGCGCTTTCACTTGATCGCGGGAAAGGTCCGACTATGTCTACGCCCCATTTTTGGAAGGGCCATGCGGCTGTTACAGGGATCATCTCGTTCTTTGCTCGAAGGCTTATCGGCGCATGCTTCTGGCATTCGTCACATTGTTGGAGTTCTTTTACTGCACTTTCGTGCATTCCAGGCCAATAATACCCTGCATTCTTTACTTTTGATACGAACATTTTTGGCCCTGCATGGATACCGCAAATGCCATAATGTATCTCTCTGATGATGTAACTGGCTTGCTCTGGATCAAGACATTTTAATAAAGGGCCAAGGAAGGTCTTTCGGTACAGACCCCCTTCTTGCATTTGGTATTGAAGCGAGTTGATCTGGATTTTTCTAGCTTCCGCCTTATCAACTGGCAAGACATCATGCACTAAGTAGTTGATGATCGGAGTCATCCAAGTTTGGGCTGGGGCCTCTACTTGCATGACTTGTGGAGCGGCAATCAAAGGTGCGGTCAACACTTCCACTCGTACCTCCTTTGCGAGATGGCTGAACGACACAGATGCTCTCTTGCTTAAAGCATCAGCCTTTTTGTTTTTGCTGCGGGGGATGTGTTCGACCTTACACGAGTCGAAAAGTGCCATTGCTTGCTTTACTTGCTCTAAGTACTCGATCATGTTAGTTCTCTTGCTTCGTAACCGCCATTTACTTGGTTTGCTACAAGTAGAGAATCAACATGGGCTACGACATTTTTTGCTCCGACTTTGGCTGCTAAGCGTAAACCGGCCAACAATGCCTCGTACTCGGCTTCGTTATTGGAGCTCTTGAACTCTAGCCGGAGTGCATATGTTATGCCTATGCCATCAAGATCGATTAGTATCAGCCCATTGCCTGCACCCTCAGTGCTCGAGGCTCCATCTGTATACAAAAACCAGGGTTTGTTTGGAGCCCGTTCCGTTCTTTCAGCTTCTCTGTCCTCTGGCATTTCCACCAAGAAATCAGCTATCACCTAGCCCTTCATTGGGCCTTTGGTTCTAAAGGTGATGTTGAAAGCGCCTAACACAATCGCACATTTTGCCATTCGACCCGATACTTCAGGGCGTCGGAGGATGTGCTGGATTTTTTGATCTGTACAAACCTCGATTAGGTGAGCCTGAAAATATCGTCGGAACCTTCGTGAAGCATGGACCAAAGCCAGAGCTAATTTCTCCAAATTTGGATACCTTGTTTCGTAATATTTTAACGTTCGACTAACGTAATAGATGGGGATCTGAGCTCCGGTCCAGTGAGCGACCAGAACCGCACTAATGGCACCACATGATGCGGCCATGTATACTATTAGCACTTCGTCTTCCTCCGGGACGGTAAGAGTCGGTAATGTGCCCAGGTAAACCTTGAGTTCTTCAAAAGCACGAGCAGCTTCATTGGACCATTTAAACTCTGTTCTAAAACTCCTTCGTAATACGTCCATAAATGGGAGCGACATGTCCGCGGCTTTCGATAAGAAACGATGGAGAGCGACCAACCGTCCGTTTAAAGACCGGATTTCCTTGACCGAAGTCGGAGGCTTCATGGTGAGGATGGCGTCTATTTTGTCGGGGTTGGCTTGTAAGCCACGCGACCCAACCATTACACCCAAAAACTTCCCTTCTTCTACTCCGAATGTACACTATTTAGGGTTCAACTTCATGTTAATGCTTCAGAGTCGGGTGAATGTTTCTAGAATATCTTTTAGCATATCTTCTTCATTGTGGCTTTTGATCACAATGTCATCAACATGTACTTCCAAATTTCGCTCAATTTGGTCTTTAAAAGCTTTGTTCATTAACCGCTGATATGTCGCATCGGCGTTTTTCAAACCGAAAGGCATCTTTGTGAAGCAATAGATTCCTTCGTTAGTGACAAAGGCCGTCTTATCTTCATCTTCGACCGCCGTTTGTATCTGATGATAGTCTTTGTAAGCGTCTAAGAAACATTTTAGCCTGAACGTGGCAACAGAATCGATATTTTCATCAATTTCCGGTAACGGAAAACAATCCTTTGGGCATGCGTTATTCAGGTCGGTGAAATCACTTCTTACGTCTTTGGCGATTTCTTTGGCTCGGTCCAGTGCCATATGCCTTTTTCTTTGTGCTATCGATTTGACTGATTCTTTCACGTTCAGGCGGTGCTGAGCCATAGACCAGGGAACGCCTTGCATGTCAGAATGTTGCCAAGTGAAAACGTCGATTGAATTACTTAGCAGTTCCCATAGGAGCTTCTTAGTTTGTTTTGGGAGTTGTGCTCCGATTGCCACTTGATGCTCCGGGAATTCCGGATTAATTGCCCAGAGTTCCGTAGGAACTTCGGATTTCTTGGAACTCGTTTCTGCTACATGTTTCACCTCCGCGACGAATGCAGTTGACTCGGAGAGGATAGTGGCGACACCTGCTTCGGTGGGGAATTTTATAGCTCCGTGTATTGTAGAGTTGATTGCTCCGAGATCTCTTAACCCCGGACGCCTGAGTATCACGTTGTGTGATGAGTGAGTTCCGACGACCAGAAAGGTCAATTGAACGGTCCTGTTTTTATCATTATCTTTAAACGTAGTTGGGAGAGTGATTTGTCCTATCGGACGAACAACTGCTCCCGAAAAGCTTATCAGCGGAGTGGATACTTCAACGAGCCTCTTCTTTGTCTGAGGAGCCAGGTGTTGGAAACACTGTAGGTACATTATTTCAAAAGCACCCCCGCCATCTACGTATATTCGTCGGACCAGATGTCCGGCTATTACGGCCGAGATTGTAATTGGTCCGTCCCAAGCATCCTCCGGATCAATTGGGGGGAAATATGTAGGTTGGTGCATCCAAGCTGCCATAAGTTGTTTTGACCGTTTCAACCCTCTTGGTTCGGCGGACCGAATCATATTGATTCTGGCTTCGGTATTTGGGTTATCAACTGCGGCTGCTGACTTCTTGCCATCCTTTACTTCTTTTACAAGGTGAGAAAGCTTTCCGGACCGGACAACTTTTTCGATTTCCTGCTTTAATGCCCAACATTCATCAGTCGTGTGCTCCTTGTCTCTGTGATATTCACAGTATTTTTTGGAATGTTTGTCAGACATAGGACGTTGCTTCGAAGGTACGGGGAACCGTGTGGTTTCTATACTAAGGATCTCACTCGGCAATTTTGTCAATTCGGAGAAGGTGTTAAAACGCACGTTGCAAGTTCGAAAACTGCTTCGATCGGACTTTTGGTACAGGCCACAATTACGGTTCCAACTATTGCTTTTGTCCTTTGGTGGGGATGCGTTCCGTCTCCATGACGCGGTCCGAGCCTTTACATTTTTTGCCGCTGTTTCATTTGGCTGTCCACAAGCACTTTTTCCTTGGACAAAGGCTCGGGCTCGTTCCATGAGCACCTCCATGGTTTTTGGGAGATCTTCATGGAGTTTTTCCACGAGCTGATTATTTCGTACCCCGTGACAAAATCCCGAGACGCGGAGTTGATCAACTGCTCCACTGATTTGCATACTTTCTCGATTGAATCGATCGATGAAGTCTTCTACCGATTCCCCATCATGACACTTTATATGATGGACTTCTATGATGTCTTTCGAGCAACGTCGCTGTTGGCAAAAGTTTTGCAGGAACACTCGTCGAAAGTCTTCGAAATGATCAATCGATCCTTTCGGCAATCCATCAAACCACACCCGTGCTGATCCGGTGAGAGTTTGAGCAAACATATGACACCATGCTGGCATGGGCCATTGTTCAACTTTTGCCACTCTGGTGAAGGAGAACATATGATCGTCCGGATCGGACGTGCCATCATAAAATTTCAACGTTGGAGGCATTTTTAGCTTCGCCGGTAGTGGTGCATTAGCGATAGAAGTCATCGACGTTGGCTGATACGGCATGATCAGCTCTTGATCCTGAGGGTTTAGACCCAGAGATCCCTGGCGAAACAGGTCGTACAGACCGTTATTTACTGAAGCGTTCGTAAGAGTGGAAACTTGTGAAAAACATGTTATAGGAGTGGAGATTATGGAACTTACCATAGATCCAGAAGGGAAAACTCCAGTGGAAATGGGATTAGCCCCTAGGTAAGCACTGCTGAACAAATTTGTTCGGAGACTCTGTAACATTTCCTCCCGCTGTTGCTGGAGCTGGAGCTGTCGTAGCAGATCGGCATTGCGTATTAGAAAAGCATTATCAAGATCAGGTAAGGGCGTGGAAACTGGAGCGGTAACCGAAACTGTAGTTATAGAACTTGCGACTATAGAACTTGCAGGTGGAGGTATCGTTACCGATCCTAACGAAACAGTCGAGGTGACAGGAGCTATGGAGACAACTGTTACAGGTGCAACTCTACCTTCCAGAATGTCGTTATAAGACGGGAAAATGTTTGTAGATTCCATAATTTCGAATGAAAAGAATCAACGAAGTAGATTTTGTGAATTCGAGGGGATGGCGCCATTGAGGACTTAAAAACCAGTTGGTCCGATCTGGATTGAATAGAGCTTCAGATGACCTTGACAGAAACCTGTAAGATCACAAGAAAAGAAGCACACCGTTAGCCTCGTCACAGAGAGGGGGGCCTCTCTGTGACCAAGCTCGGCGTGAGAATAAGTATTTGTGGAGGAGAAATAGGTCAGTGAGAGAGAAGAGAGTTTAGAGAGAGAAAGTAGTGATTACCCTTTGATGGAGGTCTTGGCGGGGTATTTATACTTTTTGGGTATGCTGACGTGGCGAGTTAGTTAGGGTCAGACCAGTCGCTGTCAGGTAGCTGTGGGCCCCCAGTTAGTTAAGGTAGATCCTACTGGTTGATCGTTCCGACTAGGGACACTAGGTCCGACCAGCCCCTTGTGTTAACGGTCCGACCTTAGATTACTAAGTATTCGGTCCGACCAGCCCCTTGTGTCAACGGTTCAAAATCATTGGAGAAGGTTCGGTTGCATTGTTGAATTTTAAGAGTATATATACCCCCCCCCCCCCCATGTAGATAATCTCCATAATAAAATACGCTTCTTCTATTAGCCGTTTATCTAACCTGGTTAATGTAGGTAACTCAACCGTACTTCCCACTAACGCTTTGTCGTGTAACTCCTGAAATGAACTCATTTCATCTGGCAAGGATAACACTTTTTCGGAGTCGGATTCTCTTGCAACTTACTGACTCAAGCTTGCAATTCCATTTTTGTCCACCATCGCCTTAAAAGACAATCCTCCCCGTAGAACATATGTGGTTTGGATGTTTTGTTTCTGAGTATTCTCTTGATGTTTCTCGACATAAGTCTAGAAGGTTGGGCTTGCTCTTACAATGCATTTTCAGCGGCAAACTTGGCGATATTGGCTCTTAACTTATTATTACCCATCTTCACTCTGTTTATTCTCCGTTCCAGATCTTTCGCCATCTTTGCATTCTTGAAGGTGAAGAATCCGAATCAGTTACCTTCTTTGTCCTTCTTCCTGGCGATTTAGGTTTCTACCACTTCCCTGAATTCCCCCAGGAAGTTTGCGACCTCCCAAGGAGTGCATTCATTCGGGAGATTAGTGATATAGAACTTATCAACATCCCTTTCCTGCTCCTTTTTGTTTCTTCTAGCCTGACTCCGACGAGTCGGGACGTCATGCCACAAATCGTCTTCTCTCCCTCTTCCAACCATTGTTTGTTCTTCATATAGAATCTTTATATGTGATAATCTTAATCTCGTTTTCTAGACTAATCATAAACTTTTTTAAGATCAAGTAACATCCTTATTTTAGTAAATTTAATAAAGTCAAATATATTTTCTATATTTCTTTAATTTTCGTATGTTTTTTTTAACGACTAATGTTACTTTTTTACACCCATAATCCTAAATTATTCTCTTTTACCTAGGTCTGAACCTAACATCTCCCCTTTAAGAGGCATGTGCCTCTACCAAGTGGGCTAACCAATTTCACCATAATAATGATTTAGGCATTGTTAGCGTAACACGAGATAATATATAGTAAGTAGATTGATCCATCGACACCAAAATCCGACCCACCCTATTGAAAAAAAACACTTTGGGCTAACTGCAGAAATCAACAAATATGTAACTTAAGAGAGTCCATTGTCTTCAAAGAGATAGTCACATGGCCACGTGACCTATATCGTTTTTTTTTTTTTAGTGATAAAAATATAAAAATACCTTAATACCAGAATTAACAACACAGACGAATTAGCCTGAAAAATATATATACTAAAGGAATCAATTTCTAATATTTAGTGTAAAAATATAAAAATATTAAAATATCTTAAAATAGAATCTAACTTATAGGAAAAAACTCCAAATAATCTCACATTGACATTTTCTCTTTTAACTTATTAAATATTAATAATATTATTAGTATATCTATTTTTAAACGACTGACAGAATCAATCAGAGCATTCTCGGGGCAATCACTGGACAAACGGAGTACTCCGAGAGTAACCCGAGTCCACCACCAATTCTGGGGAAAACCCGGTAACCCACCCGTCCGTAGGCACGACGGTAAACTTACCGGTAAACTCGTTTGGCTCAAGGATCCAACCAAGGTTTCCCTGGGTCTTCTATCATTGTCCACCAATGGCTTACTCTACACCAAGTGGGAGTTGAACCTGTATCTTTTCATAGAAATGCAATAAGGAAAAAAAGGGTCTTGAATTTCTTATCGTTTTTGTATATCTAATGAGTTAACGGTACCCGCGCGTTGCTGCGGGATGTTGATTATGAAAATATTTGAGATCATTATGTCTTCGACACCCATTTGTTCTTAACTAATGATATTAGAATTTGAAAAACTCTCGCTCCCCGTACAAAGACCCCACCGCCAACTAAAACAAAAAAAAAAACTCCGTCAAGGAACCGTCTTTGCCACCACCGTCGCAGATCTGTAAGTCTTCATCTGCCCCTCCCAACTCGTCTCAGCAAAATCCAAATCATTAATCCGTGATGACGAATCCTCCTACTCTCGCTCCCATGTCAAACGCGACCAACTTCTTCGTCTCTACCGTGAGTGAAAGAGAGAGGGGCTGGTTGGGGTTTCTTTGGCGAGGCCCTTGCGGCAATCCTCGGTGGTCAAAAATACGTCGTTCATGGCGTTGGGATACCCATAAAACCCATCGCCGTTGGTTTCCTTCGGACACAAAAACCCATTAGATCTGATTATGACTGATTCTTGGATGACCGAGTGAACCCATATACGCGTTGATGATGTTTGCAACTTTGGATTATATTTTTCAGATGCAAATGATGGATGTTATACAGGGTGTTGGTACCCTCAACCGAAGCATTATGTCATTTCCCAAATCGTTGTGAACTTGTTATAATGAAGCACATGAAACATTGTGTCATTTACTGAATCGGTGTGAATGTATTTAATTAAAACACATGTTCGTTTAAAAAAGATTGGATGGTTTTGAATACATGGCCCGGTAAGTCGCTTAAAGAATACACTCGCTGCATTTTGGAGTGCATATACAATTTGTATGTGTTAGAAAATAAATGCATACAATTGATCATCATGACAATTCCCCCAAAGCCATACACGTGTGTGCATGAAAATAAAGCTTATGATCATTAATTTAGTATTTGTATATCTTATATATCATAGTTTGCTGTTCGAGAAAAAATATTGAATGGATGTGTAATTATGTGAAAGGGTGAAAATGAATGGGTGCATGAAATGTTAGGGGTGTTCATGAGCCGATCCGATCCGATCGAGGGTCTGCTCATGCTCGGATTGAATTACAACCGATCCGATCCGAGTGGATCAAATTTGTTAAACCGAGCGCAAAAGTGATGCTCATGCTCAGATTGAATTTGAATCGATCGGCTTGGTTTCGCTCGGTTTTTATCAAATCCTAAAAAAAATCGAGCGGATCGGTTTCGCTCGGTTTCGCTCGATTGAATGATAAGGCTTCGTTCAACCAAAACAAATTCTAACTTAATTAAAACATGTCCAACACTTTACTAACAAAAGCAATACATAACTCAAATCATGATTCTAAAAATGTTCTTAACAATATCAAGAAACACAGGAGCGGCGATATGTTGCAGATTGAAGACTGGAGCGACTCACTTGTTTGATACTTTGATTGTCCGACGATGTGTGTGAGTGTGACTGTGGATACTAGAGCGTGAGAGTCGGAGACTAGAGAGCGGCGATATGAATATGATACGACTGAATAGTGAATACTCTTTTAGGAATAAGATTTAGAGTTAGATTTCATATTAAATATTAAGTTGGGTTGAATGTTATTTGGGCTTTTAATTTTTTTGGGCTATTATATTTTTTTGAGTTTTTAATCTATAAAATCTATAATATAAATATATATATATATATATATTAATTATTAATAAAAATAATTCGAGCGAAACCGAGCGATCGACGAGCGAGCGGAGCTTTGTTCATGCTTGGATGAATTTGAATCGGACCGATCCGATCGGCTCATTTACAAACTGAGCGGGAATCAAACGAGTATTTTTCGAGCGATCTTCGATCGTCGAGCAGTTTGGACAGCCCTAGTCTTAATGCATGAAAGGGTGCGTAAAAGGGTGTGTGTTAATATATTAGTTTGAAGGGTTGTGACTTTTTGAAGAGTTGTGATCTAAATCATGGTGCCCCAAGTTACTTTTTGTAAATGGTGTGTCTAAATTAATGCATAAGGGTGCGTAAAAAGGTGTGTCTTATACATTAGTTTGAAGGGTTGTGACTTTTTGAAGAGTTGTGATCTAAATCATAATGCATGAAAGGGTGCGTAAAAGGGTGTGTGTTAATATATTAGTTTGAAGGGTTGTGACTTTTTGAAGAGTTGTGATCTAAATCATGGTGCCCCAAGTTACTTTTTGTAAATAGTGTGTCTAAATTAATGCATAAGGGTGCGTAAAAGGGTGTGTCTTATACATTTGTTTGAAGGGTTGTGACTTTTTGAAGAGTTGTGATCTAAATCATGGTGCCCCAAATTAGTTTTTGTAGGGTTATATAAAAAGAAAAAAAGTTCTTGGATTAATATGAATATCTTATCGTTCAAAAAAGGAAATTCCAAATAAGGAAAAACAATACGAGTTAACAAACCTACATATTCTATATTAACTTGTTAATAATAAAAATTAATATTATTAGTGTATCTAGTATCTAAAAAATTATTAATATCTCTTGAATTAATATAAACTAATAGTCTTAAGTCACCTGTGTTGTGGAGTGGGGGCGTAAAACCTTACTATCGATGCAGTCAATCAGAAACCATAAAAGCAAATCTCATTACCGATTTCGATAAAATAATACCCATAAACCATAAAAAAACTAAATGTATTTAACTTTTTTGAATGAAGTTATAAATCACAAAAGATTTTTGCAAAATGGAAGATCATAAAGACTACTATGCTTATAAATAAATTAAAAAAATCATAAGACAAAATAGAGAAAAAAACAAAATAGACATTAATTGTTAACTAATAGTCTTAAGCCCCCGCGTTGCAGAGCTGGGGCGTAAAATCGTGCTACTGGTGCGGCCGATCAGGAACCATAAAAACGAATATCAATACCGATTTTGGTAAAATAAATACTCTAAACCCTAAACCATAAAAAAAACTATACTTATTTAACTTTTTTTTAATGAAGTTTTAAAACACAAAAGATTTTTGCAAAATGAAAACTCATAAAGACTACTATGCTTATAAATAAATTTAAAAAAAAATCATAAGAAGACAAAATAGACAAAAAATCAAAATAGACACTATTCATCAAAAGGTTACAAATTAATATATATGAACAATGGTGCCAAAAGTTAAGAGAGTAAAACCTAGTGACATTTTCGGAAAGCGACTAATGTGAGGGGACTGAAATAAAAAATGGTTATTCTTCTTTGTTGTTCAAGTATAGAATCTGGTTCTAGCATCCATCAATCTCCATTGGAAGTCAAACTTCTTATCTTCTTATCTTGAACCCCATTTGCCTCCTCTAAAATCCTAAAAGTGTGTTTAGATGTTGATGGATGAAAGTCTTTGAATATAGCTTGTTGATCATTTAGAAACTTCACGTTTGTGAACACATGTGAATGAAATCCATCAATTTCGTGTTTGGTGATTCTTGGATTCTTGAGCTTGGGCTATTGGTTGAAGTGATAATATTATCAAATTGATGTTGTATGACAAGGAAACTACGGCGTACGGTTAGGATGTCGTTAACCGTGTTAGTAGCTAATATGTTAGTATCACCAAGTTAGTATTAAAATTCTCATTGCCTAGTTTTGAACCCAGAACCTCTAAAAGAAGCAAAGCTTCCCACCTCCTTCTTAACCACTAAGCCAAAAGATCGAAACTCATTACTAACATGTATGATGTTTGCAAATGAATAAAAGGTAAAACTACGTTGCATTTTTATGTTTTGGAATTTTGATAGGTTATAATATCATAGTTTGTGTTCCCAATGATTGATAACATTGTTTCTAGCTGAAAAGTAATAAGTAAAGATTATACGAAACATTGAAAAAGAACAGCATGATTAAAAACACGAAGTTAAATATAGGCCCATTCTATACACACCCCTCCTATTACTAACCACACCCCCCTTGTGAGAGGAAACTGTCGGTCCCACGCAGGCCCCACCTGTAAGTTATGTGAGAGGAGGGGGGTGTAGTTAGTAATAGGGGGGGTGTGTATAGTAGTGCCCTAAATATATACATTAAATATGGAAATTTCTTTGTTTAGTACTTTACATCAATTTCAACCGTTTCTCTCTCTCTCTCTCTTCTTCCTCTCGCCGTCCGGAATTCGTAAAGTGTGCTCGACGATGTATGCTTGAATCTGCATAGTGTGTGGGGTTTAATCGATCGGCTCTCGGTGGCCATCTAGATCTAACCGTTCACCCTATCTGGTTTCCTGTGTTATCCATTCGCCTCTTTGGTTTCTCGTGGTTTTCTCAATGGCTTCGCTGAATGATAGAGAGGGGGATTATGACAATGGTGGTCCGTGGTCAAACGTGCAGTATCGAAAAAACCGTAAAACCAGAGGTGATGGCATTGAATGGACGTTCTTAGTGCAGAATTTGTCAGACCGAGTAACAAGGAATATATTATGGCGGTCTTTTCAACCGTTTGGTTTCGTCTCTGATGTGTATGTGGCTCGTAAGCGGGATGCAAGAGGATGTTGTTTTGGTTTCGTCCGATATGTGGGTGTATAAGATATGAAGGAGACTTTAATGAAGCTAAATACGATAAAGATGTTTGGCAGGAAAGTAACTGTTTCATTAGCAAAGTATGATAAAGATCACAAGAGGATTAACTATGCACCAGACTATATGGGACGGAGCGTTTGGAAACCTAAGGGCAATTATCAGGATAATAACAACCAATCTGATGGTGCTGGTAACAGTGGGCAGGCTTATACGGAGAAACCCCCGCCTGAATATGGTCCTTCCGATCCGTCGTTTGTTCAAGACGGAAGGTCATATGCTGATTTGTTAACAGGAAACAAGGAAATGAACGGGCATGGTGCAAAAGTGGTTACTGTGGAGGGGAAAGGCTCACTATACCCTCTCCATTGTATTGGCAGGTCAATCATTGGTTGTACTAAGGCGGTCATGTTCATTAGCAAAGTCAGAATGATGATGGAAGAAGAAGGTCTTTCTGATGTGGGTATGTCGTATGTTGGTGGTATGACTTCCATGTTAACTTTTAAGGATAAGGTGTCAGCTACAGGTTGCATGGAGTCACATTTTGTTTTCTTTCAAAATATTTTTTCTAAATTTTACCGTTGGAACGGTGAGGACATCCCGTGTAGCCGGATTGTCACGCTTAATATCTCGGGGGTCCCCTTTATTATCCGGGATAACACTTTGTTTGACAGGATTGGTGGATTATTTGGGAATGTGATTCAACCATCGTCCTTTTCATGGCAAAATGAAGATAACTCGTTCGGTTCAGTTATGGTATTAACAAATCAAAAGTCTAGGATTGAGGAAGCCGTGGTGATTAAGAGGAATAATAAAAGTATTGTCGCTTGGGCCTCGGAATGCATTGGGCAATGTATACAGAATTTGGATAATGATTCTGTGATGAACGATAGTGAATCTGATTTAGACACGAATTCGGTTTCTGATGAGGATCTGGAAGATGTAGAGGATTATGAGGAGGGCGAATTCCGGCCAACTACGTCTGCTGATGGGAATGAACAGGTTGTCGAATAGAATCCGGCAACGGAGGTGGAAGACGATATTCAGAACGGTGCTGCTGGTACAATTCTGATGGAGAATGGAAAGACTCCGGCAGGCGAAGGGTCGTCGGTATCTCAAGGGGTTTCAGATGTTAATGCTAGCATGGGGAATAAGGAAGTGCATGGGGATAAGAATTTGTCGGCACATGAGAACTGTAATTATGAGGTGGTTACAGATAAGTTGAATAGTCCAAAGTCAAAAGATGATAGGTGTCATGAGCCCAACGTATCCTATGGAGATGGGGGCCCAACTTCGATAATTAACATGGGGAAAAGGAACAGAGCTGAGCATAGTCCACCTTCGCTGGGCTCAATTCAAAGGCCCACACAAAGGATTTTTGGTCAATCAAACAGATCGGATTCGGTTTCCTTGGACCTTAATACCCCTGTGGGGGACTATTCTGGTAATGTGGAGAACAACCTTGATATCCCAGATGTTATTGTGGATGACCATCATAATCGAGCGACTGCTGGTACAGATGAAGCCGCAGATCAGAATCCTGTCGATTCCGTTGACCAGGTAAACTCTGATCCTCACCGATTCCTAAGAGAGGAAGTCGAAACTACTGTACGGGTCGGCTCCTTAATAGGAATCAACCTTAATGGTTTTGTTTCGGACACTGAGAAGCCTATTGTGGAAGAGGGTGTTACAAATTGTTCTCGATGAATTGCTTGTCTGTGAATTTAAGGGGGGTTCGGGATAATCGGAAGTCAGATTGGATCAGAGGGTTGAAAACTAGCTATGGGATTCATTTTCTTGCGATTCAGGAAACAAAATTACAAGAGTCTATGTCCTTTACGTTTAATCAGTATTGGGGTCGAGCTGAATACAAGGTTGCTGTAGTGGATTCGCAAGGAAGGTCAGAGGGTTTTGCATGTCTTTGGTGCCCTGCGGTGTTCAGGTGTGTTGATATTTATCATAATAGAAATTGTATTATTGTCTCGGGTTTTTTGGTTCAGTCGGGGTGTAGAATGAATTTAGTAAATGTTTATGCCCCTAATGATGCGCTCAGTAGGCGAGTTGTTTGGTCGGAGATTTTGGGTTTTAGGAATTCATTGCAAGGATTATGGGTCATGATGGGTGATTTTAATGATGTACGGGATGCAAGTGAACGTATGAACTCTGAATTTGTAGTAGCTAATGTCGAGGCTTTCAATCAGTTTATATTATCAGCCGGATTGGTGGAGTACAATATGGGTGGTGGGAACTTCACTTATATATCAGATAATGGTAGAAAGTTGAGTAAATTGGATCGATTTCTTGTGTGTTTGGGCTTTAGGGAGAGATGGCCGAATGTGATAGTGGTTGCGTTGGCTAGGGAAGCTTCGGATCATCGGCCTATTGTTTTATCCACAGTTCAGTCAGACTTTGGACACATTCCTTTTAGATTTTTTTTAATTCGTGGTTCGAATATTCTGGGTTTCTTGATTATGTTTTACAAAAGTGTGGCGAGTTTAACTTCTCGGGGCCGGAGGACCTTGCGCTTGCAATCAAATTAAGGTGTCTACAGAACAATATTAAAACATGGTTGAAAGTGGAGAAGGAAAGTAGGGAGGGGATTTATGATGGAAAAAAGAAGAGGTTTGAGTATATTGAAAATCTGGCAGAGGAGAGAATGTTAGTGGAAGATGAATTGGCTAAGAGAGTGGAATGTCGTAATTATGTGGCAGAATTTGATAGGATAAAACAATTGGATTTGCGCCAAAAATCCAGGTCTAAATGGGCTATTGATGGGAATGAAAATTCTGGATTTTTTAATCTTATCATTAACTCCAATATAAGTACAAATAGACTGAATGGTTTGATGATAGATGGTGTGTGAATAACGAACCCCTTATCCATTAAAGAGTCCTTGTTTGAATTCTTTCACCATCAGTTTTCGGAGCCTATGGCTGATAGGTCAGGATTGGTTTTCCCTGGTATAGCTACCATTTCGGATTCTGAGGCAATTATGTTGGAAAATCCGCTCACTGAGGAGGAGATTAAAGCAGCCGTCTGGGAGTGTGAGGGGAATCGGGCTCCTAGGCCAGATGGGTTCAACTTCGAGTTCATTAAAAAGTGTTGGGCGGGCCTTCGGGGTGATATGGTCAGACTGTTCAATAAGTTTTATGTGGAGGGCTCGATTAATAAATGTTGTACTTCTTCATTTATTGCATTTATTCCAAAAGTTAAAGATCCAGTCGGCCCAACACACTTCAGGCCGATTAGTTTTATTGGTATAATTAATAAGGTTATATCAAAAGTGCTTGTTAACCGACTGAAAAGGGTGTTGGGGAATCTGATTTTAGAACAACAGTCGGATTTTCTAGCTGGAAGAAATATTATGGATGGGCCACTAGTACTTAATGAAGTTCTGAGTTGGCTGAGAAAGAATAAGCGAAAAGGGATGTTTTTTAAAGTAGATATTAATAAGGCGTATGATTCGGTTAATTGGTCCTTCCTTAATTTGATTATGGCTCAGATGAGGTTCCCGAGTAAATGGAGATCATGGATTATGGCCACTTTGTATTCTGCCAGAGCTTATGTTCTGGTCAATGGTTCTCCAACTAGAGAGTTTGATTGCTCCCGTGGACTCAAGCAGGGTGACCCGTTATCACCTTTTCTGTTTGTAATAGTGATGGAAGCACTGACTTGTATCATGAAAAAGGCTGTCTCTACTGATTTATTTAAAGGTATTGACATCACCGCTGGTGGACCGTTATTGTCCCACCTGATTTATGCGGATGACGTGATGTTTATGGGTGAGTGGTCTTCGTCAAATATTAATAATCTCATACGGTTGCTGAGATGTTTTTATCTAGCTTCTGGTCTTAAGGTGAACCTAGCGAAATGCAGCATTTATGGGATTGGGATAAGTGAACATGAAGTTCAACAAATGGCAAATCATTTGAGTTGCAAACAAGGTACGTTCCCATTTACGCATCTAGGTTTATTAGTTGGGGCCAATATGAACTTAGCTCAAAATTGGAAATCGGTGTTGGAGGTTTTTAAAAATAGGCTTTCTTTATGGAAAGCTAAAACACTCTCTCGTATGGTGGTAGAATTACACTGATTAAGTCAGTTTTAAACTCTTTACCAACATATTATCTTTCGCTATTTAAAGCACCGGTTAAGGTTTTGGATGCACTTGAGAAGATTAGAAGGGTCTTCTTTTAGGGTGGTTCGGAAGAAAAAGCAAAAATGAATTGGGTAGCATGGGATAAAATAATTGCTCCGGTTGAATATGGGGGGTTGGGTTTCGGTTCTATTAGAGATGCTAACTTAGCTATGTTGGCTAAGTGGTGGTGGAGGTTTAAAACGGAAAAAAAAATAGTTTGTGGCGAAGGGTTATTTGGTCAATACATCATAACACTAGAGCTTGAAATGATATTCCGGTTAAAGTATCAATATCTAGGCCATGGAAAAGTATCATGAGTATTCAACAGCCGATACTAAATGTTGATATAGATTTAAGGAGTGCTTCTTATGCGACTTTGGTAAATGGGAGAAATATCCAATTTTGGTTAGATATTTGGCCTGACCCAGTACCATTCTATATAAAATTCTCTGATTTGTTTAAAATTGAAAGGCTTAAGGTTTCCTTGGTGGAGGACCGATTGGGCTTTGATGATTCTGGGCCTGTGTTCACTTCGGCCTGGGATCGTCTAAGTCTTAGTGATAGTGTACAACATCAGTTGCAACAGTTGATGATTTTGGTCAGTGGGTTAAGTATGGGATTGGGAAGTGACTGTTGGTTTTGGAAGTATGATTCGAATGGCACCTTCAATGTTGCTGGAATAAAGAAGATCCTGAGTTCGGCTAATCGGGTAAGTCCTGCACGGATATTCGAGTGGAATAATTGGATCCCGAAGAAGGTTGTTATTGTGGCTTGGAGGGCAGAAATGGAAAGATTATCGACTAAGTGTGCTTTGGCATATCGGAATGTTACGGTACAAAATAACCTTTGTGGTGATTATGCTGAAACTTGTGAGCATCTTTTTGTATCGTGTCAGTTTGCCCAAGTGGTTTGGCAAAACATTGCGGATTGGTGCAAGATTCCACCTATAATTGCGTTTGACATCAAGGATTTACTAAGTTTGCATGGGGTAAGTTCGACTGCGAGGAAGAAGAGGAAACTGTTACACGTCGTAATTTTGGTGACTTTTTGGAGTCTTTGGAAGTTGATAAATGAGACTGTTTTCCGGCAAGCGAATCCGAACACTACGAAGATCTTGGACGAGATAAAACCAATGGCATTCTTTGTGACAACTGTGTTCTGTAATCGATGTACGATGTAAAACAATGATGATTATTAATAAAACAATGTGCTTTGGTGTTATGATATGTGTTTTGGTGTTATTATATGTGTAATTGTGTTTAGTGATTTTACAATTTGATTTGATTCCAATTTCAAGCTCTAAATCGCTTTCTGGAAGGTTATACGCAAACTGGTGCTTAAACGCAGTCAGTATAACGCGAAAAACACTCCGGAATAGTGACATAGGCTTAACATACCTTAAATAACCTCCACATAACTTAGAAATAAGTTTTGAATGGTTTGGTGTGTCGAAATCAACTTTGTTCGATCGCAGTGACTATTTGCGTCAAACTGTGAAACTATGCCGATTTGTATAGTAACGAACATTCCGGAACTTGATCATATGTTAAAAATACCCTAAATAACCTTTACATAGCTTAGAAATAGACTTTGATGGGTTCGGTATGCTAAAATAAACTTTATGCTCATTCAGGGATTAAAAGCATCAACAAGTGCATAAGTTTGCATTTTCGCGCATAACTTACGTTCTGAATACATCAGGACATCCAAAAATTTATGTAAGCATTAAAATATTTTATTTTATTGTTTGGCATGATAAAATTCCATTCCTCTCTTAATTTGGATCGTTTTTACGTTCGTTACGACTTCCGTCGTAATTAAGTGAATAACGCAACCGTACGACCAAACGAACCAACATCCGAGATGTTTTTGAGCATATTTTAAGTTCCCTATACTTTAACTTTATTTTAGAGCCTTGAAATGGGGTTAACGGGGCATAAAAGTGCCAAAAAAATCAAGTTTTACAAGTGCAGGGACCATTTTTGAAATTTCTGGCAGATTCAATGAACCTAGTCCATTTTGAAGTGTTGATGGTTTTAACCCATGGTTTTGCAAAACCATGGGCTGGTATTCAATGAACATAGTCCATATTAGGGGCTCCCATGGTTTTAGAAAACCATGGGCACACATGTAAGGTCCAGATCAAAGCTCAGTTTTCGAGGAACGATCTTAATGGTTCTAGAAATCCTATATATACCCCATCCATTTTACTTCAAAACCCACAATTTGAAATCTGATTTATGCTCTCTAAGTGGAAGTATATGCTTCCTACCTGAGAGAAAAATCGGAATCAAATCTTGCGGGGACCTTCTGTAAGTGTTCTTTCGTTCTTTTCATTCGTTTTAGCGTTAAAGTCAAACTGCGTTTGACTTTCTGCATTGACCATTTTATGGTCAATGTGAAGTTCATTTGAACTTCATAACGTGAGTGTAATCATGATGGTTATAGCCCCTAGTGACTATACCTACTGATTACCACGTTATCTAGGCTCAGTGACGAGTCGAAGTTTCGGCCAAAATGCGCATTTACGCGTATTTTGTAACCAAACTACTTTAGGATATCAAAACCGTTAGTTTTGATATCAAAACCTGTTTTCTAACTTAGTTAAGCATGTTTTAACATGCTTAGCTCGTCACTTTTAGTTTAGTGCTTATATAGGGTTGTAAAGGTAAGTGATCTAATCAATCGCTTATACTTTCGAACCCGACCCGTTTGGTCGATCATTAGGATCCGACCAAACACATTAGGTGACCATAGTAGCATAGGGAATAACCTTCCGAGGTTATACCTTATGGTCACCTAGTTTAGATGGTTGTATGATAAGTAGTTTATATGTCTTAGGTAAATGACCAAAATGCCCTTTTCATGCATAATTGGTAATTAAGCATATGTAACCTAAACTTTTGTCACATAACTGATTATACAACATGATTAAACTTGTATAGGCATATAATACTTGTCATAGGACTAGTTAGACGTCTCGAACGCGCGTTTGCGCGCACGACGCGTTAAAGTAGCATAAGCTACCTCAATGGGTCGCGATGGGTCGAAAGCACTTAGGTTAGGTTCCGATTTAGGATGTAGGCTTTGTTAAACCATATCACATGAGTTCCAACACTCATTTGGGTTGCAAGACCTCATTCTGTCCGATCTTCCGATTTAGGCGTCTATTGTTTGACTAGTGGTTCGATTACTAGGTGCTGCTTGATTTCTCTGGTTTACTCGAGTTTGTTGAAGTACTATTCATTGAGGATACCTTGCACTACATGTGAGTACATAGTTCCCCCATTTTACTATTTTCAAATGTTTTGGGGTGATTCATATGTACATAATGTTTTCAAGGTGTTAACGATAATTTCAAAAACGATTAAAACGATTTATACTAAACTAATAACGATTTCGATAATGTGAACGAACTTGTTGGTTGTAGTTACATAACGAATGACATTCATTAATTTTGGCCGAACCGACCAGTATTAGGTTATGGTACCATAGGATCTGACAAATCCTGTTATTTCACTATACCCATGGTTATGTGTGGGTGTTGTGGGTAACGACTGAATCTGTAATTATTAACTTACCCTTTGGAGGTTTGTTAATACGAGAAGCGAGGAACGAGGAAGTCGAGTCACGAAGGTTTGAATGTTATTAGCGAGACGACTATGTATAAGTTTTCACAATTAAAACGAGGATGATTTAAACGATTTAAATGATTTAAACGAGTAAACGATTTGGAAACGATTTAGAAACGATTTAGAAACGATGTTAAACGATTTGGGTAAACGATTGGTTTTTGGCTAGTGTTTAGATAACGGGACGGGTGTAATGTGGTGAAAACATGGTAGATACGCCGCTGGTACTTCTTATATATAAGTGTTTTCAACATATTACATACCGTGGCGTTATTTAGTTCACTTGGGTAAACGATATTGAAACGATGTCACTCAACGATGTTTTCGAAATAATATACGAGTTTTATTAACGAGTTTTTACGAGATGTTTTACAAAATGGTTTTTCTAAAACAAAAGTGTTTTTGGGTTAAGAATCATGGCTACGAGATTTTATAAACGATAACCCATTTGGTTTGAGTTGGTTAATTATGTTGCAATACGCTTTTCAAAACGAGGTTTGTATTTTGACTCTTGAAGTCTAATAAAGTACTGCAACATGTAAACGAAGCCACGATTCTGATACTCTTATAAAACCTATGTACTCGCCAGCATTTCTTTGCTGACTTTGTTTTTACATATGTTTCAGGTGTTGTTGCTTGATTGACGTTCTAGGATGCATGCGTCACATAGGATCTGGAAGAGGCCTTAGTGACATAAAACGATGATAGTTGATATAAAACTTGTTTGTTATGTGTTAAAACAATGTTAATGCTTAATATTATCAATAAAACGAAACACTTTTTGTATCCATGGTTATGAAACGATAATTCTGGTACAACACTTCCCAACGTTTCCGCCACGCTTTGTTGTTTTACGTGGTCGGGGTGTGACAGAAGAGTTGGTATCAGAGCCAATGGTTATAGGGAATTAGGTTATTAGTAATGCTTTGGCCTAGACTATAACTTTAGGACCCTAACACAAGTTTACTTGTGTTTAGATTTTAAAACAAAACCATCACCTATCCTTAGGTGATAACCACAATAAGAATGCTAAGTTCGAATCCGCTTTGAAAACTAATCATCCATTCTAGGATGATTGATTACTAGGTTTTGAACCCTCTGTTGTAAGGTTTTGAACCCTCTAAGTTTTCAAAATCTCGTCAAAGTTTGGGTCTAAATAATGTGAACACGTGCAAACTGGAAGAGTCAGTGCCTATACTCTGAGTTTTCTATCTAAGGCTAGAGTGTTCGTACAAATCCACATAATCGGACCAGTCACTCTTACCTGGGAACTCTTGGGGTGAGTGTTCACTTATAGGCGAGCATGTCTTCGTGATACATTATTTTTGACCTATTTACTTTGATTAGTCACTGCGTGTCATTTGTTTGTTCGAGGTAACGAACGAATGATCGCCTCTCTTGTGTTTTGTCGATGTTTTCAATACCTCTTTGTTTTTCCAATTGTCAATCCCACTCGTGGGCGAGCGTACAATCTGAATGCAAACGAGGCTCGAGCTGACAACCTCGTTGTCAGAGGTACCTTTGTTGTCAATGGTATGTTTCTTGTTAACAATCAACCTGCATCTATTCTTTTTTATTCTGGTGCCGATAGAAGTTTTGTTTCATTGTCATTTGAGCCTTTGCTTGCGATACCTAGAACTAAACTGAGGAAACCCTTATCTGTCGAGGTTGCTACTGGTAAACCTTTGGTTCTCGATTCTGTTATTCGTAATTGTCAGTTGAACCTTGATAACCATCTTTTTCCTATTGACCTCACACCGATGCAACTTGGGAGCTTCGATATTATAGTTGCAATGGATTGGTTAACCAAACACAACGCTGAGGTGGTTTGTTTCGATAAGATTGTTCGTATTCCTTTGTCTTCTGGCGATGTTCTGGAAGTTCGTGGCGAGAAACCACCAGATGGTTTGAAGCTTATGTCGTGTTTGGAAGCCCAAATGTATTTACGAAAAGGATATGTTGCTTTTCTGGCACACGTCACTGAGGAGAAAAGCAAGAGCAAGAGTATTCAGGATATTCCGATTGTTCGGGATTATCCGGAGGTGTTTCCTGATGAACTGCCTGGTTTGCCTCCAGTTCGTCAAGTCGAGTTTCATATTGACCTTATACCCAATGCCAACCCGATTGAAAAAGCACCTTATCGTCTTGCACCGTTGGAGATGCAAGAGTTATCGAAACAGCTTCAAGAGTTATCTGATAAAGGATTCATCCGATCGAGCTTTTCACCTTGGGGAGCTCCTGTCCTCTTCGTGAAAAAGAAAGATGGATCTTTTCGAATGTGTATCGATTATCGTGAGCTTAATAAGCTCGCCATCAAGATTCGATATCCCCTACCTCGAATTGATGATCTCTTCGACCAGCTGCAGGGTGCTTCATGCTTTTCCAAGATCGACCTGCGTTCTGGGTATCATCAACTTCGTGTTCTCGAAGAAGATATTCCCAAAACTACTTTCCGCACAAGATATGGGCATTACGAGTTCACAGTCATGCCTTTTGGTTTGACAAATGCTCCAGCTATCTTTATGGACTTAATGAATAGGGTCTGCAAACCTTATTTGGACAAGTTCATTATTGTGTTCATCGACGATATTCTCATTTATTCAAAATCTCGAGCCGAGCACGAGCAACACCTTCGCTTAACATTGGAACTCCTGAAGAAGGAACAACTTTTTGCTAAATTCTCCAAGTGTGAATTCTGGCTTAAAGAAGTTCAATTCTTGGGTCATATAGTCAATGAGCAGGGTATTCATGTGGATCCATCCAAGATTGCTGCTATTAAGGACTGGAATACACCGACGATGCCTACAGAGATTCGATCTTTTCTTGGTCTTGCTGGTTATTATCGTCGATTCATTTCAAATTTCTCGAAGATTGCGGTTCCACTCACTGCTTTGACTCAGAAAAATAAGCCTTTTGAGTGGGGACCCAAGCAAGAAGAAGCGTTCCAAACGCTGAAGAAGAAGAAGTTATGAAATGCTCCTGTTCTATCTCTGCCCGAGGGAAGCGATGATTTCGTTGTCTATTGCGATGCGTCCAACTTAGGCCTTGGTTGCGTCTTTATGCAACGAGGTAAAGTTATTGCATATGCATCTAGGCAGCTGAAAGTTCACGAGAAGAACTACACGACTCATGATCATGAGTTAGGAGCTGTGGTTTTCGCGCTTAAAATCTGGAGACACTACCTCTATGGAACGAAGTGTGTGGTTTTCACAGACCACAAAAGTCTCCAGCACATTCTTAATCAGAAAGAGCTGAACATGAGGCAACGACGTTGGGTTGAACTCTTAAACGATTATGACTGCGAGATTCGCAACCACCCTGGTAAGGCGCATGTTGTAGCCGATGCGCTTAGTCGAAAGGAGCGAGTCAAGCTTCATTCTGTTTGAACACTATCTGATCTTCAAACACGTGTCCTTCAAGCACAACAATTTTATGTTTCACAAAATTTGATAGGTAATGAATTACCACGTCAACTTGAGCTTAAGCTCGAAGCGAAAGACGATGGTTTGCTCTATTTTAAGGATCAATTGTGGATTCCGAAACAAGACGATCTTCGCACTTTAGCGATGGACGAACCACATAAGTCTCGATATTCTGTCCATCCTGGTGCTGATAAAATGTACAAGGATCTTCATACTAAGATCTGGTGGCCTGGTATGAAGAAAGATGTTGCCTTGTATGTGTCAAAATGCCTAACTTGTCTCAAAGTCAAGGCAGAACATCAACGACCTTCTGGTTTGCTTGTACAACCAGAGATACCGGTTTGGAAGTGGGAGAACATTGCCATGGATCTCATTACTAATTTACCGCGTACGTCTAAAGGTCACGATGCTATTTGGGTTGTAGTTGATCGTTTGACAAAATCTGCTCACTTCTTACCAATCCGTGAGTATTTCTCTGCTGAGAAGCTTGCCAAGATCTATGTAGACGAGATTGTATCACGACATGGTGTTCCTTTAGATATCATTTCCGATCGTGATGCTCAATTTTCATCTCATTTTTGGAAGGCCATGCAATCTGCTTTGGGAACCCAACTGAATCTAAGCACTGCTTATCATCCCCAAACAGATGGCCAATCTGAGAGAACGATTCAAACTTTGAAGGATATTCTTAGAGCATGCGTGATAGACTTTGGTGGTAATTGGGATTCTCATCTGCCACTGATCGAGTTCTCTTACAACAAAAGCTATCATGCTAGCATTAAAATGGCACCATTCGAAGCTCTCTATGGTCGAAAATGTCGTTCACCTGTCTGTTGGAACGAGACCGGTGAAGCCCAGCTTACTGGACCTGAGCTCGTTCTGGAAACAACAGACAAAATTAAGAGAATCCGCGATAATCTTGTGACAGCGCAAAACCTTCAAAAGAGATATGCGGATCTGCAACGCAAGCCCTTAGAATTTCAAATCGGAGATCGTGTCCTACTCAAGGTGTCACCTTGGAAGGGAGTGGTGAGATTTGGAAAGAAAGGAAAACTTGCACCTCGATATGTGGGACCATTTAAGATTGTGGAAAGAATTGGAAAGGTTGTCTATCGTCTAGAGCTACCTCCAGAGCTTGGAAATATTCACCCGACTTTTCACGTGTCCAATCTGCGAAAGTGTTTAGCTGACTCTGATCTACACATACCTCTCAACGAGATCCAAATCGATGAAACAATGCACTTTGTCGAGAAACCCGTGGAGATCGTGGACCGTGCTTTCAAACAGTTGAAGAACAAACGGATTCGATTGGTCAAAGTTCGCTGGGAATCCAAACGTGGCCCAGAGTTTACTTGGGAACGTGAGGACCAGATGAAAACAAAATATCCGCATTTTTTTTTTCACAAGCTTCCTCTAGTTAAAATTTCGGGACGAAATTTCCTGAAGTAGGGGAGACTGTGACAACTGTGTTCTGTAATCGATGTAGGATGTAAAACAATGATGATTATTAATAAAACAATGTGCTTTGGTGTTATTATAAGTGTTTTGCTGTTATTATATGTGTAATTGTGTTTAGTGATTTTACAATTTGATTCGATTCCAATTTCAAGCTCTAAATCGCTTTCTAGAAGGTTATACGCAAACTGGTGCTTAAACGCAGTCAGTATAATGAGACAAACACTCCGGAATAGTGACATAGGCTTAACATACCTTAAATAACCTCCACATAACTTAGAAATAAGTTTTGAATGGTTTGGTGTGTCGAAATCAACTTTGTTTGATCGCAGGGACTATTTGTGTCAAACTGCGAAACTATGCCGATTTGTATAGTAACGAACATTCCGGAACTTGATCATAAGTTAAACATACCCTAAATAACCTTTACATAGCTTATAAATAGGCTTTGAGGGGTTCGGTATGCTAAAATAAACTTTATGCTCATTCAGGGATTAAAAGCGTCAAAAAGTGCATAAGTTTGCATTTTCGCGCATAACTTACGTTCTGAATACATCCGGACATCTAAAAATTTATGTAAGCATTAAAATATTTTATTTTAGTGTTTGGCATGATAAAATTCCATTCATCGCTTAATTTGGATCGTTTTTGCGTTCGTTACGACTTCCGTCGTAATTAAGCGAATAACGCAACTGTACGACCAAACGAACCGACATCCGAGATGTTTTTGAGCATATTTTAAGTTCCCTATACTTTAACTTTATTTTAGAGCCTTGAAATGGGGTTAACGGGGCTTAAAAGTGCCAAAAAAATCAAGTTTTACAAGTGCAGGGACCATTTTTGAAATTTCTGGCAGATTCAATGAACCTAGTCCATTTTGAAGTGTTGATGGTTTTAACCCATGGTTTTGCAAAACCATGGGCTGGTATTCAATGAACATAGTCCATATTAGGGGCTCCCATGGTTTTAGAAAACCATGGGCACACATGTAAGGTCCAGATCAAAGCTCAGTTTTCGAGGAACGATCATAACGGTTCTAGAAATCCTATATATACCCCATCCATTTCACTTCAAAACCCACAATTTGAAATCTGATTTATGCTCTCTAAGTGGAAGTATATGCTTCCTACCTGAGAGAAAAATCGGAATCAAATCTTGCGGGGACCTTCTGTAAGTGTTCTTTCGTTCTTTTCATTCGTTTTAGCGTTAAAGTCAAACTGCGTTTGACTTTCTGCATTGACCATTTTATGGTCAATGTGAAGTTCATTTGAACTTCATAACGTGAGTGTAATCACGATGGTTATAGCCCCTAGTGACTATACCTACTGATTACCACGTTATCTAGGCTCAGTGACAAGTCGAAGTTTCGGCCAAAATGCGCATTTACGCGTATTTTGTAAGCAAACTACTTTAGGATATCAAAACTGTTAGTTTTGATATCAAAACCTGTTTTCTAACTTGGTTAAGCATGTTTTAACATGCTTAGCTCGTCACTTTTAGTTTAGTGCTTATATAGGGTCGTAAAGGTAAGCGATCTAATCAATCGCTTATACTTTCGAACCCGACCCGTTTGGTCGATCATTAGGATCCGACCAAACACATTAGGTGACCATAGTAGCATAGGGAATAACCTTCCGAGGTTATACCTTATGGTCACCTAGTTTAGATGGTTGTATGATAAGTAGTTTATATGCCTTAGGTAAATGACCAAAATGCCCTTTTCATGCATAATTGGTAATTAAGCATATGTAACCTAAACTTTTGTCACATAACTGATTATACAACATGATTAAACTTGTATAGGCATATAATACTTGTCATAGGACTAGTTAGACGTCTCGAACGCGCGTTTGCGCGCACGACGCGTTAAAGTAGCATAAGCTACCTTAATGGGTCGCGATGGGTCGAAAGCACTTAGGTTAGGTTCCGATTTAGGAAGTAGGCTTTGTTAAACCATATCACATGAGTTCCAACACTCATTTGGGTTGCAAGACCTCATTCTATCCGATCTTCCGATTTAGGCGTCTATTGTTTAACTAGTGGTTCGATTACTAGGTGCTGCTTGATTTCTCTGGTTTACTCGAGTTTGTTGAAGTACTATTGATTGAGGATACCTTGCACTACATGTGAGTACATAGTTCCCCTATTTTACTATTTTCAAATGTTTTGGGGTGATTCATATGTACATAATGTTTTCAAGGTGTTAACGATAATTTCAAAAACGATTAAAACGATTTATACTAAACTAATAACGATTTCGATAATGTGAACGAACTTGTTGGTTGTAGTTACATAACGAATGACATTCATTAATTTTGGCCAAACCGACCAGTATTAGGTTATGGTACCATAGGATCTGACAAATCCCGTTATTTCACTATACCCATGGTTATGTGTGGGTGTTGTGGGTAACGACTGAATCTGTAATTATTAATTTACCCTTTGGAGGTTTGTTAATACGAGAAGCGAGGAACGAGGAAGTCGAGTCACGAAGGTTTGAATGTTATTAGCGAGATGACTATGTATAAGTTTTCACAATTAAAACGAGGATGATTTAAACGATTTAAACGCTTTGGAAACAATGTTAAACGATTTGGGTAAATGATTGGTTTTTGGCTAGTGTTTAGATAACGGGACGGGTGTAATGTGGTGAAAACATGGTAGATACGCCGCTGGTACTTCTTATATATAAGTGTTTTCAACATATTACATACCGTGGCGTTATTTAGTTCACTTGGGTAAACGATATTGAAACGATGTCACTCAACGATGTTTTCGAAATAATATACGAGTTTTATTAACGAATTTTTACGAGATGTTTTACAAAATGGTTTTTCTAAAACAAAAGTGTTTTTGGGTTAAGAATCATGGCTACGAGATTTTATAAACGATAACCCATTTGGTTTGAGTTGGTTAATTATGTTGCAATACGCTTTTCAAAACGAGGTTTGTATTTTGACTCTTGAAGTCTAATAAAGTACTGCAACATGTAAACGAAGACACGATTCCGATACTCTTATAAAACCTATGTACTCGCCAGCATTTCTTTGCTGACTTTGTTTTTACATATGTTTCAGGTGTTGTTGCTTGATTGACGTTCTAGGATGCATGCGTCACATAGGATCTGGAAGAGGCCTTAGTGACATAAAAGGATGATAGTTGATATAAAACTTGTTTGTTATGTGTTAAAACAATGTTAATGCTTAATATTATCAATAAAACAAAACACTTTTTGTATCCATGGTTATGAAACGATAATTCTGTTACAACACTCCCCGACGTTTCCGCCACGCTTTGTTGTTTTACGTGGTCGGGGTGTGACATTCTTATGGGTGAAGAATCGTTCGAAGATGGTGGAACTAACATGGGAGAATTGGTGTCGATTTGAAATTGTTTGATAGATTGTGTAGTTATATGTCGTTGCTTTTTATTTTGGTGACGATATTCTGTATGTTTTTTGATGGGTAGCATCTTGCTACTATTAATAAAATAATTTCTGTCGGCCGTTCAAAAAAAATATATATATATACATTAAATATAAACAATACCTACATTATATTGAATTATGTGCAGCGAATTTACATAACCTTGATGCACCGTTATATGTGGTAAACATACATTTTCAACTACTACAAACACAAGTGTCGACGCCGACACGGGAATAGGTATGGCCCTTTATTGGGCTAAATGGGCGGCAAAAGAATAGTGCCAGGCAGTTGCCTGGCACTCCTCTATTGGCCTAATAAATTTACGATTTTATCCCGCTTTAAAATTATGATTTTGCCATTAGTTTAAAATTATGTCCTTGCCCCTACTTAAAAATAAATTTACGCTTTCACTCCCAGCTAAATATTTCAATTTTGCCGTAGGTTAAAAATTACGATTTTGCCCCGTTTCAATTTACAGTTTTGCCATTAGTTTTTTTCCCTTAAAATTACGATTTTCCCATCAGTTAAAAATTATGTTTTTACCCCCACTTAAAAATAAATTTACGCTTTTGCTCCCAGCTATAAATTCCAATTTTTCCCTCAGTTCAAAATTACGATTTTGCCCCGTATAAATTTTTAATTTTGCCATTAGTTTTTTTTTCACAGCCAAGTTACGATTATGCCCTCAACTTAAATTTACATTTTCCTATCGTTTTTCTTTGTTTTCCTGGTGAAATTACAATTTTACCCCCAGTGTAAAATTACAATCGTGCCGGCAGCTTCCTTGCACTCCCCCGTTGGTCCATTTAATTTACGATTTATCCCCGAATTAAAATTATGATTTCGCCCTCACTTAAAAATTACGTTTTTCCTATCTTTTAGTTTTTTAGCAAAACTATAAAGGTTTTTTTTAATTGGTTTACTCGATTTAATTTTTTTTCGTGTCAAGGAGCTGCCTAACACTGGCTCATTAGTCCTGAAAAATTACTGTTTTGCCCTGAGCCCAAAATTACGATCTTATCATCGTTTTTGTTTTTTTTCCTAGCAAAATTATAGTAGTCTTTTTTTAATTGATTGAGAATTATTCGGCCATCGCCCTGCAACGCATGCGGGGCATCAACTAGTTATATTGACATTGAGTGGATTGAAGCTAAATATACCAATAAAAACCTAGACCCACCATTCGGCTATGTGAACTGTTTCACAATTTTTATAGAATAAATTGTCAAAATGGTCTTTGAGGTTTGGTCACTCTTTCTACTTTAATCTAAAACTCAAATCTTTTAAATCTGAGTCCTTTGGTTTCAATTTTATTGCCATTTTCATGCAAAAGCAAAATCTGATCAGATTTTTCAGTTAACATTCAGTTTTTTTTTGTCTTTTTCCTCCCTTTTACTGAAGGGCAAAATGGTCAGTTTTTTATTTTATTTTTATAATAAAACGTTAAAAGATCATTTTGCCCTTCATTAAAAGTGAGGAAAAAGACAAAAAAAAAATTGGATGCTAACTGAAAATCTGACCAGATTTTAATTTTGGATGAAAATGGCAACAAAATTGAAACCACAGGGACCTAGATTTAAAAGGTGGACTAAAGTAGCAAAAGTAACCAAATCTCAGGGACCATTCTGACAGTTTACTCATTTTTTTTTTATTACAACATCATAAAGTTCTTGTACATGCATGACACACTGCCACGTAATTATGAGCTTCCATTCACTTTTTTCACCTTTAATATATAATGCTTTCACACGTTTCCATTACGCACCATTCATTAAAATAAAACTTAAATCTAATAAATTTAAAAAAGGAAGTAAATGTTTGGTTGGTTGAAAAGGAGGGGGCAGATCCTTTTCTTCCCGCCATTATTCTACCCACGCCCACCACCTTAACAATGTTTTCTATTTATTTTAAAAAATACTTATTATAAAAGTTTGCTAAAACGATAAATATTGTACAAAATGTTTATAAAAAACGAACCCTTATATACGTGGCGTACAAGTCTGTACATGGCGCATATAAAGTGGCAAATTCCCACATGATGTGAATCAGAAACTCTCTTGGAAATTGAAAATGACGGCTATTATAAGACCCACATCAGAAATTTACACGATTACAACTTTAAAATACGCATTTTAATACTCAAAATGGGACTTTACAAAAACTTGTCATACCGACATTTCCATATGTTTAAAAACATTACAAAAACATAGTTGTAAGCGTTTACATAAATCACTTATAACAAAACAAAACAAAACAAGATTTAACGCGGAAGCTTTATTTAATGTGTGTTCGATTCTTGTTCGACGCTTGATCTTCATCCGGGACTCTCGACATTCACTTATGATCAAAACCAACTTAAAAGTTAGTTTTGATAGTTAAATAACAAGCACAGCAAGGTAAATGGGTCAAACAAACACAATAAACAAAAATTACAGGTTTTTACCCCGTCGCCGCACGCGACGGTATTCCCACTTGGGCGTAGCGCGACGCCATGCCCCCATTTCGACAGAATGTTCTTATTCTTGAGCTGCAGATGCCCAGCTACAGTTTTAATCGAAAAACGAACTTCAAAGTGTCATAACTTTTCATCTACTTATCCGGTTTACACGATTCTTTTCCCTATGCGATCGTAATTTGATTCCCCATCTTATGGAGTTAAAATCCAACATCTGAATTCACAAAATTTTAGATTTCAAGCTCTCGGCTTGAAATTCAATTATAACACTTTTTGACCCGTTCATGATTTTATCGACAAACTTGTTTGTCGCCTCTGGTTTTTCGTGAACATATTATTATAATTATTTCCTATTGTACAAGGTTCAAATCATGGGTTTTTAAGCATCATTGACCCGTTTTTGCTTATAATCTTATTTTGACCCGTTAAGGGTATTTATGCACTTTTAAGCTTAAATTACGCTCATTCCTTGTATGCCTCATAACTCCACCCATTCATATTGATTAGTCTTCCATCACAACTATGATTGAAGTGGATTTAATGTAATAGACTATTTATTCCGAGTTCTATCCTTCGGATATGTAATTTTACGGCAGGATGCATTTTAAGGCATTTAACCCTTGAAAGTTTATACCTACAACTTTTACACACATCTAAGGGTTACAAAGTCATAATATAAGTTTCTAAACAAGCTCTAAGGGTCGTTTGCCCGGTTTATCCATCAAGGGCCTTTTTAGTCAATTTTAATCTTTCATTTTTTTTAGAATGAAGGACTTCCACTAAATATTTGACCAACATTGCATTTTTAACTATAAGTCTATATATGCGTACCTGGCCCGGGTCAACAAATAGACCTGATTTATACCTCGCTTTAATTATCCCATATTCTATGGCGACGCAATTATCCAAATTGCTAATCGCTCATGTTAACATAAGACTTGACAACCACATTAGTCGATATTGTTAAATGGTGTTATCACCACCATTTGACCCGTTTGGACTATCTGACCAAACATTGCATAAATTAAAAACATGGTTTTTGATTCCCAATTTATACATCAGACCCATTTCGGATTTTTCACAAGTTCTTTTCTTACACGCTCAACCCATTTCGGCTTACGCCATGGGTATATTTTTAACTTCGATTTACATTAGTCGACACTTGACCAAATTTCCATTTTTACCCTTTTGCTCATTATTAGATTACAATATAAGGTAATCTTAACGAAAACTCATAAATTCTTAGTCATTGCATGACTAATTTACCGTTTCGCCCCTTTTTACCATAAACCATGGTTTTTATCATTTATGTTTGTTCCGACCCGTATCATTACGCGCCGGAAACCATATTTCGAATAATATCTTTATCATATTTATAACTTATAGAATATATAAGTATTCCACAAAGAAGTGTAAGTTTCACTTACCTTGCATCCATGCCACTCTTTTCTTTCCGTACTTGCTCCGTTTGACCCGCTTCATCCACAAGTTTCCACCTAGCTTGTTAAGCGTCAAACTATCATCATAATTTCCATAAGGTGGTTAGATTAGTCATTCTAAATCATGACCTTCACACCTTATAAATCTTTTTACCGTTATTATTATTGAACTCTATCATAGGTTTGTTTGACTTTTAAAAGGTCAAACCACCAATTGACACAAATGAGTGCACTAACAAGTTCACAAGACTTAATTTAGGCACATTATCAACCACTTAGTGAGCATCATCTTTTGAGATGTCATATTAACTAACATGTTATCTATTTCATACATCAAGTAACAATAAATCAACAAGTAATTTTAATCATTGTAAGCACATATACACTTTGACCATCATAATTGTCACAACCCCCGATCCCTGATCCCTGGGAACGGGCGGACGTGAGCTCAGAGTTTGGTGGTATCAGCTGGTTAAATCTGGCAGCGGAATTTACATCAGGACCGTAGTTAGGAAATGTTTATCAGAGTAAAACCACCATATTTTATATTAATAATCACATGGGTAAAACCCAAGTTTTTTATTACAATACATTTATAGGGATGAACCCTATATTATTTAAATTTAAAACACTGTTTATTTGGTAACTTTTATAGCCACATTATCCCAAGCCTTCAGTGCTCTCCAGCTGGCTTTTTATTAATTGGCTGTCACATTGGGTTACCTGAAACATGTTTTAAAAATATTTTGTCAGTGGGAAATACTGGTGAGTGAATCCCAGTTTAATCAAGTATAAATCAAAAGTCACAGTGAACAATATTGAGGGCACATCCGCAATTACATTTGTTTCCAAGATATACCAATTAACATCAGTGGTACTGTCATACTCAACTTGTGGAAATGTTACTCCTTGACCAGGTGGTAACAAATTTTGTATACAAAACCCCAACATACCCACTATAATTGTATTCTTACAAATACTCAATATGGTTATTCGCATTGAAAGATATGTAAGGTTTTGTAAAACAGTTCACAAAAAGGTTTACAAAAAGTGGATCAACTCACATTGCTGTCTTAGGCTTTTCGTAAGGGTTTCCTGGATATAATCTATAATTTATACAAATGTACATTGGTTAGTATCATAACCCTTTGAAATTATTAATGATACCCTCCCCGAGACGGCATTCCAACAACTACGTCGGGCAGAACCACGACAGTTGTTACGGAACCCTAAATCAATCGGGCAGCGTAACTATTACGAAACTGGGGTTATAATACTTACAATGGAGCAGAACCTCGCTAATTAGGGGTATAGTACCCGACTATAATGCTTCTACTACAGAAAGTGAGATTTAGAATTGAAATGTGAGCGACGAAAAACGTAGACTGGTGGCCTTCTTATATAGTTGCTGATTCTAGTCCTGTCGCGGCCCGCGTAAAAGACAAGGGGCCCTTACGCGGCCCGCGTCAACATCGGTCAACTCAGTAGCTTAGCTGGGTCAGCTAATAGGTCCGCCATGATGTCGACACGTGTCGGCCTCTGGTGTAATCGCGTGTAATGATCTGTCGCGGCCCGCGTCAACTTAGACGAGGTCTTACGCGGCCCGCTTGAACTAAAGTAGTCAGCGGAGTCAAGTCTGGTCTTGATACAGCCCGCGTGAACTTGAGGTGGGATCTTACGCGGCCCGCCTCAGCTCTAAATTCAGATTTTTTTTTATTTTTATATGTTATAATATAATTCGGGCTCGGTTTTCACATACGGGGTGTAATATAAAACATATTGAGACATTTTAAGATATACTGGGGTGTCGAAAATATTTTGAGAACATTGGTTTTACCGAGAGTTGTTACATTCTCCCCACCTTGTTTTAGAGCTCGTCCTCGAGATCTACTGGAACAAATGCAGATATTTCCTCTTCATTTCTGACTCGAGTTCCCATGTGTACTCAGGTCCTCTTTTGGAGTCCCACTTCACTTTGACTAGAACTAGTCTCTTATGTTTGAGATTCTTGACTTTCCTATTTTCAATCTGTAGAGGTCTTTCTACAAATTTAAGTTGTTCATTTACCTCTATATCCTTAAGAGGAACTATCAGTGATTCATCAGCTAAACACTTCTTAAGATTAGATACGTGAAACACATCATGTATTCCTGCCATTTCTTCTGGCAATTGTAGCTGATAGGCTACAGGTCCTACTCTTCTAATAATTTTGAAAGGTCCAATATACCTGGGACTTAACTTTCCTCTTTTGATGAATCTTACCACTCCTTTCCAAGGAGAGACTTTTAACAATACTTTATCTCCTACTTGAAATTCCAACGGCTTTCGTCGGTTATTGGCATAACTCTTTTGTCGATCACGTGCTGCTTTCAGTCGTTCTTTGACTTGAATGATCTTGTCAGTTGTTTCTTGTACTATCTCAGGTCTAGATAGTTGCTTTTCCCCAATTTCTGCCCAACAGACTGGGGTTCGGCACTTTCGTCCATAAAGTGCTTCAAACGGTGCAGCATTGATACTTGTGTAATAACTATTATTATAAGAAAATTCTATTAAAGGTAAGTGATCGTCCCAATTACTTCCAAAGTCAATTACACAAGCTCTAAGCATGTCCTCCATTGTCTGAATTGTTCTTTCACTTTGTCCATCTGTTTGAGGATTATAAGCTGTGCTTAACCTTAACTTGGTTCCCATTGCCTTTTGGAAACTTGACCAAAAATGAGATGTAAAGCGGCTATCCCTATCAGAAACAATTGATAATGGAATACCATGTAAAGAAACAATTTCATTTACATACAATTTAGATAATTGTTCCATACTAATTGTTTCCTTCATTGGTAGAAAATGAGCTGACTTAGTTAGTCTATCTACAATCACCCAGATTGTATCATTTCCTTTCCTAGTTTTGGGTAATTTAGTAACAAAATCCATTGTTATCAATTACCATTTCCAAACTGGCATCTCTAATTGCTGTAACAAACCTGAGGGTTTCTGATGTTCAGCCTTAACTTGTGAACAAGTTAAACATTTAGAAACATAGACTGCTATATCCTTTTTCATTCCTATCCACCAGAAATTTTTCCTTAAGTCCTGGTACATTTTATCACTTCCTGGATGCATCGTATACTTAGATTTATGGGCTTCTTCTAATATACGATGATGTAGATTTCCTAATTTAGGTATCCACATTCTCTTTTCATGGAATCTCCAAATTCCATCCGTTCCTTGTTTTAATTCTTTTAGCATACCTTTTAATTTTTCAGAATCATCCTTGATTACTGAGTTTTGTGCTTCTTTTATTTGATCATTTAAATCTACTTGCAGATTTAATTTAAGAGAACGTACCCTTCTTGGTTTTTCATGATACTTTCGGCTTAAAGCATCTGCCACTACATTTGCTCTTCCTTCATGATACTGGATATCACAATCATAATCACTAAGAAATTCCATCCAACGTCTTTGTCTCATATTCAACTCATTCTGTTGGAAAATACACCTTAAACTCTTGTGATCAGTAAATATGGTAAACTTACTACCATAAAGGTAATGTCTCCAAATCTTAAGAGCAAAAATTATAGCTCCTAATTCTAGATCATGGGTTGAATAGTTCTCTTCATGATTCTTAAGTTGTCTAGATGCATAGGCTATAACTTTTTGACGTTGCATCAACACACATCCATAACCTAATTTAGAAGCATCACAATAGACTACGAAATCTTCAGTTCCTTCTGGTAATGCTAGTATGGGTGTATGGGTTAATCTTTGCTTAAGAATTCTAAATGCTTCTTCTTGTTTAAATCCCCATTCAAACTTAACAGATTTACAGGTTAGCTTAGTTAAAGGAATGGTTATTCTAGAAAAATCTTGAATAAACCTTCTATAATAACCGGCCAATCCTAAGAAACTTCTAACCTCAGTTGGTGACTCAGGGGTTTTCCATTTCATAATTGCCTCAATTTTAGTTGGATCTACATGAATTCCTTCATGATTGACTAGGTGTCCAAGAAATTGTACTTGTTCCAACCAAAATTCGCACTTAGAAAATTTAGCATAAAGCTTTTCCTTTCTTAACAGACTTAGAAGTACGTGCAAATGTCTTGCATGATCCTCTTTATTCTTAGAGTAAATTAGAATATCATCTATGAATACAATTATGAATTTGTCCAAATATGGCTTACATATTCGGTTCATCATGTCCATAAATGCAGCTGGGGCATTGGTTAAACCAAAGGGCATGACAGTAAATTCATAATGACCATACATCGTTCTAAATGCGGTCTTAGGAATGTCCTCTTGCTGTACCTTTAATTGATGATATCCTGACCTTAAATCGATTTTAGAGAAAAATCGAGCTCCCTGCAGTTGATCAAACAGATCATCGATTCTTGGTAATGGATACCGATTTTTAATCATGACCTTGTTTAATTCACGGTAGTCAATGCACATCCGCATTGATCCGTCTTTCTTTTTAACAAATAATATCGGCGCTCCCCATGGCGACGAACTTGGTTGTATAAATCCCTTTTCCAACAATTCATCTAATTGTTTCTTCAATTCTTGCATTTTGACAAGTGCTAAACGGTAAGGTGCTTTGGCAATTGGTGACGTTCCTGGTATTAAATGGATTCTGAATTTAACTTCTCTATCCGAAGGTAGTCCTGGTAATTCTTCTGGAAAGATATCTGAAAACTAAGATACTACTGGAATATCTTTTAAATCTTTTCCTTTAGTGTTAGTGATTATAGAAATCAAATACACTATAGAACCTTTTCTTATACAACTTGCAGTTTTCATCACAGATATAAACTTAGTGGACTTAGAAGATTTATTTCCTTTAATTGTGATCGTTTTACCTTTTGGTGAATTTACTTGGATTAACTTTTGATCACATAAACTACTGGCTTTATTGGCTATTAACCAATCCATTCCTAAAACAACATCAAATCCTGCCAGATTCATGGGATAAAGATTTGCAATAAATTTCTGATTTAAAATTTCTATTCTTGCTCCCTGCAAGATTTCAGAAATTCTAACGGTTTCTCCATTAGCTGTCTCTACTACGCATTTATGTGGTAGTTTAGTTAATGACTGATTTAGAAATTTTCAAAACGATGTATTAATAAAACTTTGGTTTGCACCAGAGTCAAATAATACTTTAGCAAAAACATCATTAACTAAAAACGTACCAGCTATAACATCGGGGATCATCTTGGCTTCTTCTGCAGTCAGAACAAATACTCTAGCATTTCTAGTATTCTTGTTATCTGAAGCTGGAGCTAATTTTGGGCAGTTTGGCCTGATATGACCTTTTTCTCCACAGTTGTAGCATAATCCATTACTGGACTTCCTCTTGCAATTTTCTTCCTTATGTCCTGGCATCTTGCAGTAATTGCAGAGATTGGAGCATTTTCCCGAGTGCTTTTTCTTGCAGACCTTGCAGTAGGTTGCAGAGGTAGAACCCATATTCCTACGATTGTAATTTCCAGAACGAAATTCTTGAGTAAGCCTTTGGGTTAGGTTCCTTCTCTGGTCTTCTTCTCTAGTACGGACTAATTCATCAGTCAAGGTATTTGTTAATTCTACAACTTCTTCTATGGTTTGAGGTCTAGCGGCCTTGACTATGTGTCTAATCTCTCCAATTAATCCCCAAATATAACGAGAGATTAACACTGGTTCTGGTGAAGCAAGAGTTGGCACTATTCTAGCATATTCAAAGAATATTTTAGTGTACCCTTTACTATCCACACCAGTCATCCTAAGATTTAGGAATTTGTTTGCTATCTGTTCTTTTTCATTGGGTGGGCAGAATATCCTTTCTACCTTGTTTTTAAATTCTTCCCATTCCATATTGTAAGTCCTATCACTTCCTCTTGTCTGGAGGATAGTGTTCCACCATTCTAGTGCTGCATTCTTAAACAGATTAGAAGCAAACAGTATCTTATCTTCTTCAGCACACTTACTTATTCTTAAGACTGCCTCAGTCTTTTCTATCCAGCGTAAAGTTGCAATGGCCCCTTCATTGCCCGAGAATTCCATTGGTTTACAAGACCAGAATTCTTTATAAGAACAACCGTTAGGCACGGTTCTTCTTCTTTTAGGAATAGGCATTTGAAATACCGGTCCATTGTTCACGCTGTTTTCTGGTTCAATTGGTCGCTTACTGCTATGTTTACTTTTATTATTCGCTTCTTGAATAGTTTGAATAATAAATGGCATAGCATCTATGATTCCATGTGCCACTATATGTTGAACGACACTATTATCCATTTGGTTTTCGTTGTTATGGATGCTCGGATTATCATTAACCACGTTAATGTTACTCTGGTTATCGTTATTCAGATTTCCTTGATTTCCTTCGTCGGCCATCTGAATTTTAAACATTTATCCAACATTAATATCACAATTAATAGGTAATATAGTTAATCACATGACACGCAATTTAACCAAAACCGTCGATCATTGCGACTATACTCTTATTCATATACTATGCGTCTATTACACACTAGTACAGAAATAAAGATTACAATACCAACAGAAATAAAATAATAATATGCATCCGTACACACATATCTTATTTTATTTTATTATATTATTGTTACTACCACTTCCTCCATTCTAACATTCACGGATATGGATTCATCCAAAAATCCATATTGCGCTCATCGTATTTCCATACGAGACGCTCTCCTACCTGACGCATTCTTTCACTGCTCTCCAGAATTTCCTCCCCAAAAGTCCTAAGTTCTTGAACGTTTTCTGCACTCATTGGGGGTGCAGGTTCTCGGACTGGGTTTGGAATCTGGGGTGCGTTTTCCTGATATGGGGGTGACAGTTCATGAAATTGGTAAGGATCCTCTAATATCTCCCTAATATAGTCATCTTGATAATAGGGATCTAAAGGGTCCATACCTGGGTAAGCTTCTATGTTCTGTATGGGTGGATAGTCCTAAATAGGGTAACGTTGCACAAAGTCCCTATTATTGTCCCACCAGGGGTCATAGTTCGGGTCTAGGGGATTCGGTGCAGGCACCATTGGGATTTCTTCTGGGTTAAAGTCGTGCATTTCTACTTGGTTTTCTGGGTTTTCTATGTCCATGGGTTGTTATGGGTTTTGTGGTTGTGGGGCTACTAATTGTTCCAGACTCGGGTCGGCAGCAGTTGTAGCTAAGATATGAAAATTAGCTAAGCTTCTATTTAGCATATCTTGAGTATGGGCATCTGTCTCTCGTTTGATAGCTGCTAAAGCCCTTTGCTGTTGCAATTTTCGCATTCTCTTCCTACGAGCAAAAGCTTCTTTACTGAACCATCCTCGTTTCTTACTAGGAAATGGTTCTTCAGATTGAGCTCTAAAGGTAAATATTCCCTCTTCCTGATCAGCAGAATACCCTGAAAGGGCAGGCTGTGATGATGTACCTTCACTCCTAGGTGAATCAGCTAACTGACGATTCACATCTGATGGTCCTTGATCACTCATACTGAAAACTAACAAATAGTCAAATGACACATAACAATTAATTACAGTTATGCATGTATTTCTGTAATTTATTTCCTAACACAAAATATAAACTTTAAGTGTCAGCAGAACACTTCTTTGGCTCAGACCAGTGGCTAGGCTCTGATACCACCTTCTGTCACAACCCCCGATCCCCGATCCCTGGGAACGGGCGGACGTGAGTTCAGAGTTTGGTGGTATCAGCTGGTTAAATCTGGCAGCGGAATTTACATCAGGACCGTAGTTAGGAAATGTTTATCAGAGTAAAACCACCATATTTTATATTAATAATCACATGGATAAAACCCAAGTTTCTTATTACAATACATTTATAGGGATGAACCCTATATTATTTAAATTTAAAACACTGTTTATTTGGTAACTTTTATAGCCACATTATCCCAAGCCTTCAGTGCTCTCCAGCTGGCTTTTTATTAATTGGCTGTCACATTGGGTTACCTGAAACATGTTTTAAAAATATTTTGTCAGTGGGAAATACTGGTGAGTGAATCCTAGTTTAATCAAGTATAAATCAAAAGTCACAGTGAACAATATTGAGGTCACATCCGCAATTACATTTGTTTCCAAGATATACCAATTAACATCAGTGGTACTGTCATACTCAACTTGTGGAAATGTTACTCCTTGACCAGGTGGTAACAAATTTTGTATACAAAACCCCAACATACCCACTATAATTGTATTCTTACAAATACTCAATATGGTTATTCGCATTGAAAGATATGTAAGGTTTTGTAAAACAGTTCACAAAAAGGTTTACAAAAAGTGGATCAACTCACATTGCTGTCTTAGGCTTTTCGTAAGGGTTTCCTGGATATAATCTATAATTTATGTAAATGTACATTGGTTAGTATCATAAACCTTTGAAATTATTAATGATACCCTCCCCGAGACGGCATTCCAACAACTACGTCGGGCAGAACCACGACAGTTGTTACGGAACCCTAAATCAATCGGGCAGCGTAACTATTACGAAACTGGGGTTATAATACTTACAATGGAGCAGAACCTCGCTAATTAGGGGTATAGTACCCGACTATAATGCTTCTACTACAGAAAATGAGATTTAGAATTGAAATGTGAGCGACGAAAAACGTAGACTGATGGCCTTCTTATATAGTTGCTGATTCTAGTCCTGTCGCGGCCCGCGTAAAAGACAAGGGACCCTTACGCGGCCCGCGTCAACATCGGTCAACTCAGTAGCTTAGCTGGGTCAGCTAATAGGTCCGCCACGATGTCGACACATGTCGGCCTCTGGTGTAATCGCGTGTAACGATCTGTCGCGGCCCGCGTCAACTTAGACGAGGTCTTACGCGGCCCGCTTGAACTAAAGAAGTCAGCGGAGTCAAGTCTGGTCTTGATACGGCCCGCGTGAACTTGAGGTGGGATCTTACGCGGCCCGCCTCAGCTCTAAATTCAGATTTTTTTATTTTTATATGTTATAATATAATTCGGGCTCGGTTTTCACATACGGGGTGTAATATAAAACATATTGAGACATTTTAAGATATACTGGGGTGTCGAAAATATTTTGAGAACATTGGTTTTACCGAGAGTTGTTACAATAATCATGGGTTTAACTCTTGTTTGAAGACCCACTTCTAATCACTTATGAACTCTTAACAAAATCTCTAATTTGTTCAAGTAGTTCATTCATGCTAGTTAGTATGATGTTTATAAACACCAATACAACATCAATTTGTCAAATCATCAAAACCCATTTATCACATACAAGGTTAATCTTTCAATCACTAGTTTATGGCACTAAATCACCAAATTCACATCTAGGGTTTGTTCCTAGACTTGTACTCATGCCATTTTCATTATAACATCCAACATTCAATCTTAAATTTCATTTATGAATGTTTATCCAAATTTCGAAACATCATCAAATGACAAAATTCTACATACCTTGTGATCTCCTAGCTTGGTTGATCACGAATTTAGTTAAAGCCCCAAATTTTCTAGCTCGATTCCCTTCGATTTGCTGATTTTTCGTGAGTTTAGGGTTTCAAAGAGAAACCCTCTTTTGTTCTCCAGTATGTTCGATCCAGAACACACACTTTGTGTGTGTTTGGAGTTTTTGATTTTTTTGTTTTAATAATAATTATTTTCGCACTTAATCCTTTTAGTCCCTCTAGTTTCCAAAAGTTATAAAAAGGTTACATAATCAAGTTCCTTTATTATTTTAAAACACTTAACTAACTAGGTTGATATTCCTAGTTACTTAGTGGGTCCCGGGAGTTATAACTCGTTTTATTTTAAGTCCCATTAACTCGGACTTCTTATAAACTTACTTTTTCTCAAATTATTTATTCTCCTTTTAATTAATATTATGATTATTTGTTTAAATCCTAATATTCGCCTGGTTAATTTTACCACTAATGGTATTTTACCCGTTCAAAATTATTAACGTGGTCTGATTACCAAACCCATTTTCGGGGTGTTACAGCTATACGCTACGTACAGATCTGTACGCAACTTATAAATGGGTCTCAATGGGTGTGCAAATAGGCAATTGGGTGTGCAAATATGTAGACCCTTTCAAAAAAGTTAAAGTTCTGGGAAAATTTCACAGAATAGTAACAAAATTTTAAAAGTGTTATAATTAGGTCACTGATGTCGTTTTTGTCCCAATTAGATAACTTAACATTTAAATCGAGCCATGTCAATTTTTCCACGTGTCAAGAAAAAAATGGAGCATAAGATGCAAGGTTCTAATTATTTTAATATATGAAATTATATTTATTAAAAATAAAACCCATTTAATTACATTAAAAATTAAAAAAAAAAGTTACAATCCACGTCATCACTCGACGTTAGCATCAAATAAAAGAGAAAAAAGAAACAAAAATTCACATCACCACGGTTACCTATGAAATGGATGAAAAAACTTTTATTTTAATGAAGAATGAATGTTAAGTGACCTAATTGGAATACTTTTGAAACTTAAATGACCTAATTGAAATACTTTTAAAACTTGGTTACTATTCTACAAAGTTACCCCGTTCTGTTCTTTAACCAATCATCCAGGTTTACATTCTTTTGACTTTTGTTCAATCATTCACCTTGTTAATTGTTATAGTGTTTGCTAATTGATATATAATGGGTAGTTAATCATGAACTTTTGGATAATTTTTTGATTATGGATTAACTTTTGGAATATTTTTTAATTATGAAATGATGTAGTTTTGAATTATTATTTAAGTTAAAATTATATTTTATGAATTTATAGGGTTAATTAGTCAACACGGTTGAACCGTCCAGTATTAGTTAGTTAAACCAATTCTAAATCTAACCTGTTATGATTTAAATACCGATTTTTAAAACATTGGGTGAAGGCGTTTGAACTTTTTATTTTTTATTCTCCTACAAAAAACAGAAACCACATACGTAGACGGTTTGTTGGACTTTGGATAAACTAAGCTTGACAAACGTTATTTAGAAATCTGAATTTTTTTTTTTTTACTCAAACCATTGTTTAACACCTGTTAAGATTTACTCTTCAACTTTTTATAATCCAAAATTTTTTAATGTATTTATTCTAATTTTTGTTCTTGTCATTTTTCTGAAAGGCAATTTTTTGTTCTTGTCATACATATAGGCTTATGTGCATTTGGGTGTTTTTATTTTGAGTTAATTTTCATTTTGTTTCCTGTGATTTGGTAATTTTAACGGTTTTGTCCCAATAGTTTAAAAATAGTCATTTTCCTCCCTGTTTTTTCTAACTTATCGTTATTTTGCTCCGCGTCTCTAACTCCATCAGAAAAAAAAATCCATAAACTAGAAGGGGCTTTTGGTAATTTTATAGATAAAAGCAAGGACGTGTAAGTCTTTTCACCTAAATAAACTTATAACTTGTTTATTTACATGTATACAAGTAATTCTTTTCTGATCTCTCATCTTTCCAACCATTCTTTCTACCGGCCACCACCATCCACAACCATCCACCACCACATGCAACTACCACCTGCCGACCACGACTACCGCGACTTTTAAGTAAACGTTTTAACTGAGTTAGAGCCAGGGAGTAAACTACCGAAATACCCCTACTCAGCTACTCTTAATTGAACGTTTTAACTGAGTTATAGTCAGTGAGCAAACTGGCGACAAACTTGAAAGATCACGAAGGAAAATGACTATTTTTAAACTATTGGAGCAAAACCGTTAAAATGACCAAACCATAAGAAGCAAAACGAAAGTTAACTTTTTTTTTTTCTTTTAGGGCAATTTTGGTCTTGTCATACATATAGGCTTTATGTGCTATTGGGTGTTTTTGGTTCCTAATGGACTGTTCTTAAGCCCCTTTGCTGTTTATGTTTGCCTTTCCAGGCATTATTTTCAGCAATCAGAATGTCGTCTAGGGTAACTATCCCTTCTTGGTTTCTTGCCAGCTGGTGGTAGCTCATCTCCAGCGGTCGTTTGCTTCCTGTCTTAATAGAGGCCGCTACTCTGTGGATTTAAATCGGGTCTAGGGCTTGGTTAATCGTCAATCAAGGAAGTCTCTACATCTCTACTTCACTTCTTGGCTGCTCTAGTTGGATAACTTGCGGTTGTCTCTATCTTGTATCACCGCCGATTCATAGTGGTTGTTCTCGTTATTGTAACACCGCCTATACAGAGTGATAGCTATTAGCTTGTTTTAATTTCGATTTCTATTTCAATAAAACCATTGTTTTTTACAACACCCAACGTCGCATCATCCCAAAAGGACATGAAACACTGCTCTCGTGAAGCGTGAGTGGGTCATGAAAGGCTCAAGCGTGAGTGTGGTCACGGGCATTGTGTGAAATTAATTTTTTAGCCGGTGAATGCACTCCATGTGTTAAGACTGTAAAATGATAACACATGGTCCTATGTTTGTAAACCTTGCTAAAATGAAATTTTAAAAACTGAAGTTTTTCACTGAAATAAAAAAAAATCACTTTTGTTACTTCGTATCTATTCACATGGTAAATATTCGGGCTTACATTTTAATTTTTTTTTTTTTTTGTACGCAAGGCTATCAGGCATGTCATGGATGAGACATGAAGGAGTATTCGGGAGTTTTAAAAGACAATTGTATAAATAAATGTAACGAAAGTTCTCTTGTAATTTATTGTCAAGATTTAAGTATTTGTGAAATCACGTTTGATTTATGGCATTTGTATAAGTAACAAATCAACCTAATCGGGTTGGTTGTAAATCAACCTAGTCAGGTTGGTTGTTACGGTCACGCTGTTTCAACATCTTAAGGAATAGTTGATCAATGGGCATAAGTTTTACCTTTGACCTTTATCCTTTGGTCACAAGTTCCTCGAGTTAAACCGAGCTATGAAATGCCACACACGTTTATGCGTAAAACAGAGATAGGAAATGCGATTAATACAAAAATAGCTTTATAATGTTTTTCGTAAGATTAAAAAATGACTATGTCTTAACATCATTAGAATAAGTTTAACTGAAAGGTGATGTAATACATTATTAATGCATTAATAATACTTGAATTACTTTGTTTTGATATAATTAACACATTAAAAGGTTAGTAATATTCTTGTATCTCATTTCTTTGATCATTTCTATAGTTTAGTATAAGGGTTTCTTTTTTCGTCTATGTGTCTAAAAATGTTTCACAATTGCCATTTTAGTCTACTTGGTTAACTTCATCCATTTATTCTGTTAACGGGAAGGGCAATTCGATCATTTTATATGTAATTCTGTTAACTATAAGGGCAATTTAACCATATAAAATGACCGAATTGCCCTTCTCGTTAACAGAAAAAATTGATGAAGTTAACATAATGGCCTAAAATAGCAACAATGAAACATTTTTAAATCCACATGTAAAAAATAACACTTTTAAACTAAACCGGGAAAATAACCCAAACCACATAGACTAAAATAGCATTTAACTCTAAAGAAAATATACACTTTAAAAAGGTCGGGTCATCGGTCATTAACATCCACATAAAAGAGATAAGAATATAATATTGTGGAGGCTACATCCGTAATTTATCGTAAACATAAAGGTCTAGAATGTAAACAAAACAAAATATTTCAGATACATTGAACCTGGACATCCTCAGTTTACTTCTATAAATAAACCGGTTATCAAAGGAGAAACCATACCACAACCAAATCAGCCACAAACCAAAATCCTCCTTTCTTTCATATATTAAAAATGGCGCCAAGCCTCGTTGTTCCGGCGGTTCAAAACCACCGGTCTGCGGCGGCGAAGACAATGGCGGAGGAGGAGGTGTTGAGAAGGAGAAACGAGGAACTGGAGAGAATTGAAAAGGAGTCTAGAGAGAGAAGAGAAGATGAAGATGGAGCTGCAGAGGACGTGGGAGCGGCTGCGCGTGGCGGAGGAGGCGGAGGAGCGTCTGTGTTCGCAGCTGGGAGAGCTTGAAGCAGAGGCCGTGGATCAGGCGCGTGCATACAGAGAGCGTCTGGTTATGTTGATGGAACAGCTTTCGGTTGCTCAGAAGATAATCGAATCGGCTACTGTTCAGAGATCATGAATGGAATTATTAAATGGGAGTTTTTGAATTCTGAGAGAAATCATATAGAATATAGAGATTGTATATTTATTAATTTTCTTTGGGTGTAGAAATGTTGGTAAATGTAACATTTCATTTTATTATTATTATTATGTAGAGTGAATGCTGTTTATTGATAAGAATTTAGGGTTTGACGATCTTTATTATTAGTTTTTTTAAAACTCTCATCCCGAATTTAGTTCAAGATCCATCAGTATGTGATTAATTATTATTTGTGTTGTAATTTATATTTATATTGATGTTGAATAGTGGACATCAGGATGTAATGGTCGATGGTGGTTTTGTCGGAAGGAATAGGGTGCCGTTTATCTTTAAATTTTAATAAAATAAAATGGAATATACTAGAATATACCTCTAGTCATTATCGTCGTCGCAGTAATACTTTAATTCGATTCGAAATTAATAAAAATTATACATATTTATTTATTATTTTCATATAAAATACATATATAACTTTTATTGGGCTATAGTATAAATTAATCTCTGAATTATTTTAAGTATTAGAATAGCCTATTACCAAACACTTACAAAGCCCATAACTTCAACGAATTTTTTTACATATTTTAACTAAATTTGAAATCAAAACTAATTTATTTGAATTTATCTGAATTCGATTCGAATTTGAATTTTTTATCCGATTAGAATTTTAATTCGAATTGGGATTTGAATTCGAGGGTTGAGTTATAATACAAAAGATTTAAAAATAAGAAGGGTAAGAAGGCACCAGAGAGTGACAAGTGTCATATGAGTAATTAAATAAGTGTCCTATGAGTAATTAAATGGAAAGGGTAATTTTGTCTACAAGAGGAAAGAGAATATGCACATGCAAGTCACATGCTATTTCCCCCCTAACTTTTAAACGTCCGTAACTTTTTTATACATCATTTGTTTTAAAAAAAAATTATACCATAAAATCGAGCGTTTTTTATCTTTAATATGAGTACCATATTGTTATATTTTTCAAAAAAAATTTCAAAAACCCAGTTGCATATTACACAATGGACGTGATGTAAAACACAATGTAAATTAGATTAAAAGCACAATCAATGACAACAGATAAAGACACAATGGACAACATACTAAAACACAATGAACATAACGTATAACACAATGAACATAACGTATAACACAATAAGAATCAGACTAAATAAAAACACAATTGATGATAACAGATAAAAGACACAATTAATGACAGCAAATAAAAGACACAATGGAGAGCAGATGAAGACACAATGAAAAACAAACTAAAAACACAATACTTAACAAACTAAAACACAATGAACAAGATAATAAAAAAATTGAACAAATTATTAAACCACAATGGACAACATATTAAAACACAATGAATAACATATTACACAATGGACATGATGTAAAACACAATGTAAATTAGATTAAAAACACAATCAATGACAACAGATAAAGACACAATGGACAACATACTAAAACACAATGAACATAACGTATAACACAATAAGAATCAGACTAAATAAAAACACAATTGATGACAACAGATAAAAGACACAATTAATGACAGCAAATAAAAAACACAATGGAGAGCAGATGAAGACACAATGAAAAACAAACTAAAAACACAATACATAACAAATTAAAACACAATGAACAAGATAATAAAAAAATTGAACAAATTATTAAACCACAATGGACAGCATATTAAAACACAATGAATAACATATTACACAATGGACATGATGTAAAACACAATGTAAATTAGAATAAAAACACAATCAATGACAACAGATAAAGACACAATGGACAACATACTAAAACACAATGACCATAACGTATAACACAATGGCGATAACATATAACACAATAAGAATCAGACTAGATAAAAACACAATTGATGACAACAGATAAAAGACACAATTAATGACAGCAGATAAAAGACACAATGGAGAGCAGATGAAGACACAATGAAAAACAAACTAAAAACACATTACATAACAAACTAAAACACAATGAACAATATAATAAAAAATTGAACAAATTATTAAAACACAATAGACAATATATTAAAACACAATGGACAATATATTAAAACACAATGAATAACATATTAAACACAATGATCTGAACTAATAACACAATTTATAGAAAACCCAGATATAACAAAATCTTCATTGTGTCATATATTGTGTTATAGGTTTTTATAAAAACGCAATGGATAGAACTCAAATTAACATTGTGTTATAGGTTTTGATAATAACACAATGTATAGAAACTCTACTGACCAAAACCCAGTTAAAAGACACAATGACCTGAACCTTTAACACAATGCCAAAAAACCTAGTAAAAATGAAAATTTTATTTTATTTTTATATGATAATATGGTACTTATATTAAAGATAAAAAAACGGTCGTTATTATGGTGATATTTATTTTGAAAAAAAAATGTCGTATGAAAAAGTTATGGACGTTTTAAATCGATGGGGGAATTGGCATGTGCCTTGCATGTGGAGAGAGAAAATCCATAAATATAGGATTCCTTTTATGCCATTCTATTATCTTCTTTTCCCTACAACCAATCTCAACCCTTCAAATCTAAGATCAATGGACTAGAATCTTTCTTACACTTCTTATTTATTTTATCCTTTGTATTTGATCCAAACCCTTGAATTCGAATACGAATTCGATCAAATTTGCTGGTTAACTTGAATTCAAGCAAAAAAATTATTTGAAAATTTTGATTCAAGAAGTTTGAAAATTTGATATTTGATTCGATGAACACCCCTAAATTTGTGAATCTATTTTTATGCATTGGTCGTTACTATAATATCTCTTTCTTTGGTACCATTCGGACCGGGCTGGCCCATAGTGTGTTTAAGATTGGGGTAAATAAGTCAACCATCCAATAATTTGATCACCACTTTCTTGGGCTGTCTTCTTTGTGGTTAGATCACTAAAGTACAAGGAAAGCTATGAAATTTAATGTGAAAATTTCTCCAACTAACCAACGTAGTAAATCAAGCGAATAGCATCATTATCTATAATATATTACTAGCAGGATGTCCGTACGATGCGGCGGGGGCGACTCATCGCATTGCGATACTCGTTTTTTGGTAGTTTTCTTATTCATATAATATTTATTGTAGCATTGTTGTGATAGATATACATCAAAAGCGAAATAATCGGGTAATCCATTTCATTGTGTTGAGCATGGTTCGGTCGGTTCGGTTATTATCCTCAACCGAAGCCGAAGCCGAAACCGTAGTCATCACATAGTCTATTTTATTATCCAATCGTTTTTGGTTAATCACTTCGGTTTATTTGGTTAGATTGACGGTTTTCGGTTTCATTCATTTAAGTTCAGTTAATAGGGAAAACCAAACTTGGGCTAAAACTTTTGCTTATAAATATATGAAACTAAGGTAAAAATACATGAAATGAAAGTAGGTAAAAATATATGAAATGAAAGTATAAATATATGAATCGGAGATATAAAACATGAAATATATGAACTGGAGGTATAAAAGTTAGAAATATATCAAAATATGAATGATTCGGTTCGGTTAAGCTAATTTCAGTTAAATACGAGCACAAAAAAGTTGATAACCAGTTTTTGGTTAATTCGGTTTTCAGTTTCCAGTTAATATAGTTTTTGGTTGATTCGGGTTCGGTTTCGTCTGTTTTCGGTTTGGTTTAGGTTAGCCGATTTAGTTATTGCTCATTGATAACCTTTTTTTGTTAACAACCAATAGGTGCGCACGTGATGCGGCGGGAAACACAAACATTGCCACGATGTGCATTGTTCGGTTGGTTAGATTATTATCTTCAACCAAAATTGAGGTCGTCGATTAGTCTATTTTATTAACTAATCCGTTTTCAGTTAATCGGTTTGATTTATTCAGTTAGATTTACGGTTTTTGGTTTGATTCATTTAATTTCGGTTAATAGCCAAAACCAAACTTGGGCTAAAACTTTTGATTAGAAATACATGAGATGGATATATAGGTACATGAAATGGAGGTATAAATACATAAAATGGGGGTACAAATATGAAATACATGAACTAAAGATATAAAAAGCTAGAAATATATGAAAATATGAATGGTTCGGTTCAGTTAATTTTGGTTAAATGAGGGTAAAAAATCTATAAAAGTTTTTGGTTAATTTGGGTTTCGGTTAATCAGTTTTCAGTTAACTTAATTTTTGGTTGATTTTGGTTTAGTTTCGGTTAACGATTCAATTATTACTCACCCCTAGACACTATTAATCACGTAACATATCAATTTTTTAATTAAAAAAAACCATAACAATACTTTACTCAAATTAAAGAGAACAAAATACTCGTTTATGTGGTGTAATTTAAAGTTATGACCGTTTAAAAATCGGGGTGGGGGTAGTTTTTTATATTGGGATAAAGTGTAATTACTAACTAATTATCTATAATTTTGTTAAAGATGGGAGTTTAGTCACTTGACATTCTGTAGCTATTAAACATTCTAGGATAATGATGTAACACCCCAAAAACGGTTTGGTAATCAAACCAAGTTAATACTAATGACGGGTAAAAGACCGCTAGTGGTGAAAAATTTACCCGGTAAATAATAACATTTAAGTAAATAAACCTAGTATTAATTAAAAAGAGGTTAAATACTTTGAGAAAACAAAGTATATAAAAGGCCCGAGTTAACGGGACTTAAAAATAGTACGGGTTATGACTTCCCTAAACCCATTAAGTAACTAAGGATATCAACCTAGTTAGTTAGGTGTTGTTAAAACAATAAAAGAAAACAAGAAATAGATAACCCTTTAAATAAGTTGGGTAAAATTTCAGGGACTAAACATGGGCAAATGAGATAAAGTTTTATTAAAACAAAATAATAAACAAAACACACACACATACGTGTGCGTGTCTGCGATTTTAACCGGAGCCAGGGAAGGCTCTCTTGCACAAAACCCTAAGTTGTAAGAATTGATCAAATCAAAGAGGCAATCAAACCCAAATCGACAATCCAAGCACAAATTAGTGATCACCTCAGCGAAGTGATCTCAAGGTATGTTAAATTTCATTATTTGGTTCCATCTTGAATTCTTGATGAACTTATGAAATCGAAATCCGAGCTTGCATGATTGATGTTTAGGTGAAACTAGGATGAATCCATGTCTAGGAACAAACCCTAGCCGAAAAATTGATGAATTAAGATTGAAAAATAGGAATTTGATGATTAACCATGTATGTGTTAAGTGGGTTTTATAACAAGATGATGAACTCATGAATTCGAATGTTTAAATTGCGAAAACTGATGTTATGATACAAGTTTTAAATGTAGTTCATGAACACTAGACATAGAGGTTTGGTTTTTTATGTTAATCTTGGTAAAAATGACTAGTTATGAACTAGTTTGTAAATGTGTAAAATTATGCCCATTAGGTGTTTGTTAAAATGCCTAAATGAAAGCTAAAATGTTGAAATCGCGAGTGAAACGCGCATTTGAATAATATGACAATTTATGCGAAATATGAAGCGATAAGAGTTCTAAATATCATGTTGATTTAGACTTAATTATGTAAACCATGTGATCGAAAGTAGTTAACTTTTGATAAGTTAAGTTAACTAATGATGAAGTCGAATAGTAGTTTCGACATAGAAAATAAGTAAGGTGGAATAGTCGTGATTGTTAATGACTAATCTAACCGCCTTGTAAATGATGACGATAGTTTGACGCTTAACGAGCTAGGTGGCGGCTTGGGAAAAGAAGCGGGTCAAACGGATCTAGTATGAAGAGAAAAAGCGTGGCTTGGATGCGAGGTAAGTGAAACTTACACTTCTTTTTATAGAATACGTATATATTCTATAAGTTATAAATGCGATAAAGATAATATTCGAAATAAGGGTTCCGACACGATTGATACGAGTCGGTACAAATATAAATGATAAAAATCATGGTTTATGGTAAAAAGGGGCGAAATGGTGATTTAGTCATGTAATGACTAAGAAATTATGATTTTTCGTTAAGATTACCTTATAGTGTAACTAATAATGAGAAAAAGGATAGAAATGGAAATTTAGTCAAGTATCGATTAATGTAAATTGAACTTAAAAGGATAACCATGGCGTAAGCCGAAATGGGTTGACCGTGTAAGAAAATAATTTATGAGAAAAAGGATCGTGTGGTAAAATCCGAAATGGGTCGGATGTGTGAATTGAAAATTAAAAAAAAATCATGTCTTTATTTTATGTAAATGTTTGGTCATATAGTCCAAACGGGTCAAATGGTGGTGATAACACCATTTGACAATATCGACTAATGATTGTTATCAAGTCATATGCTAACAGGAGCGAATAGAAATTTGGAAAATTGTGACACCATAGAATATCAGTTAATTAAGCGAGTTAAAAAACGGGTCTATATGTTGACTCGAGCCAGGTACGCATATTTAGATTTATAGTTAATAGTGATATTTTGGTCAATTATTAGTGAAAGTCCTTCGTCGTAAATGAGGGACTAAAATTGACCAAAAAGTCATTGATGGGTAAATTGGGCAAACGACCCATATGGGTTGTTTAGGAATTTGCATGATGATTATGGATTATGGGTAGATGTTTTAGATATGGAATTACGAAGCGTGAAAAGAAAAGAGCTAGTTTTAGACTAAATTGCTTAAATCCCCTAAATGGGTCAAAACGAATCTATGCGCATAGGTTGCGTACTAGCTGTGTAATTCATAAGAATTATGAACCCGAGTTAAAGATTTTGTGTTAAATGCATTGGAGCATGTATTTTGTTTAGTTAGAAACAAGTTAGTGGTTCTAAACTTAAGCGGGTCAAAAGTTTTAGTAAATCAATTTCAAGCCGAGGGCTTGAAATCCTATATTTTGAGAAGTTAGATATCAGGTTTCAACTCCATAAGATGGAGAATTAAATTACGATCGATTAGGAAAAAGAATCGTGTAAAACGGAGGTGTAGTTTGAAAGATATACTAGTTTTCGTAAAACTTGTATGGCTGGAAAAAAATGCAGATATAGAGCTGAACTCGCTGGAAAAACACATCCCTCGCGCCACGCGACAGATGTCTAGTATCCTGTCGCGACACGTGACAGGTGGTCGCGGCCCGCAAAAGATGAGGGGCTCTCGGTCGCGCCCCGCGAGAGACCTAAAAAGCTGTAAAAATTGTTTTCTTGTTCGTTTTAATATTCGGACTTGATTTAAACACTTATAAACTGCGAATGACTAATTTATTTCATGGTTTATGAAATGTAGGTGTATCCTTGGATACCGAATGATGATCAAGCTCATCGAGGAACCGAACACGATCAAGATACAAGCTTCTGCACGTTGTTTCGTCGTTATTTGCAAACGATGTATATAATCATATTATGAAGTTTTTATTTCTAAGTTGTAAAAGATTTTAATAAACCCGTATTGTCCTATGAATGTATAATCGTAATTGCACATTTTAAGTCTATAATGAATAGAAAACCGTTAAATAATAGTAAGGGTGTTACAAATGACTAAGTACGTTGGGCTTTAATCACACACTTACTTGTACCTTTTAATCTATACGTCAATAGTGACCAAGACAACTATCGAAACGCCGAAAAAAATGAATAGGTCGTCACGGTACTTTTAGATTTTTTTTAAAAACATTATAGTTTATAAGATATGGTAATAATACGAGAAAAAAATATAAGTTTGTTGTGGAGGGATAAAAGTATAACTAATTACACATAATTATGTTAAAAGTTAGGGATTTAAGTGTAATAATATGGGGGCTAAAATATAATTATTGATTAAAAGATCAATTTACCCTCACTTTAGGGGTGTATTTATAAATTAATAGGAAAAAAATTCTTATTTTTTGGGTATCTTAAAATGACCTTCACCGTGCATTATAATATAGTATAGATTATGTATGAGGGGGGGGGGGGGGGGGCATTTTAAGATACAAAAAAATAAGAACTTTTTCCTTTTTAGTTTATTACATAACCCCTAAAATGAGAATAAATTGGTCTTTTAAACAATAATTATATTTTAGCCCTCATCATATTACACTTAAAGCCCCGAGTTTTAACATAATTATAGCTAATTAGTTACACTTTTCCCCATCCACAACAAACTTATAATTCTTTTACGTATTCTTGTCATATCTTATAAACTATAATGTTTTAAAAAAATCCAAAAGTACCGTGACAACCTACTCATTTTTGTTGGAGTTTTGATAGTTTTCTTGGTTAGTATTGAAGTGTGGATTAAAAGTGTAACACCTTGGAAATTGGTGTCAAATAATATAATGACACATGTCCATTAAACTCTCATATTATGCCACATTGTTTGGCGAGACGAACTATTTTTGTGCAAAGTAATGGAAGAATGATGTGGAGGGACTATATATGTCAACATGCCAATTTTGGCCTTATGGTACTGCTTACGGACCGTAAGCTAAATAAAATACTTATATATGGCAAGCGGTTACGGACCGTAAGGGATTCAAAATCAGTGGGCGCACTATGGGCTTACGGACCGTAAGCCTAAGGCCCTTATGGTCAGTAAGGGACTGCCAGTGGTAGTTTTGTTTGGGAGCCAAGGCATTCTGCCCTCTTGCCACATATCCGCGGTTGTGCCACCCATCTTCAGCTCTTAACACATCAAGGGGCACCTGTAGTGATCTTAGGCCAGTTCTAAAGAAAAGTATCAATCCTATGAACCATCTCCAACTATAAACACCCCTGTATTTGCAACTAGGAGCCTTGCTCAATCTAAAATTTCTTCCTCTATCACTTATTTGGAGCTCCTGATAAAAAGGACCTCCTAACTGAGTTCTAATATTCTCTAGGATCACAAGTAAGTGTTCCTACGCTGCTCATTTCGTTTTATAGGCTTTTATTAGCCGAAAGTCAAGCAAATTGACTTTTGCTTTGACTTTCGGTTTAGACCATTATGGTCTAGCTATTATTCGAATCGAACATGGCTACGTGATCGTAATAAGGTAGGTGTTTATCCCTTAAAGGGCACCTCCTGGAAATCAAGTTAAGTTGGTCAAATGACGGGTCAAAGTTAAGTTGAATAAAAAGTCAAAAGGCAGATTTTCAGAAAACTTATAAAATGAACTAGTAAATGTTATAACTCATGTTTTTGACACTAAATCAGTTGGTAACTAATATTAGAACATGTCTAAGCATGTTCAGCCCGTCATTTTCAGTTTACATGTCGGTTCACAACCGAAAGTTGAGCAGTTTGACTTCTGCTTTGACTTTCGATTCTGACCCGATTTAGAAATTTTAGCTACTGATTCTAAGTTGCATTATGACCATAATTATATGTAGGATAACCCTCTAAGGTTATACTACTTGGTCAAGATCAGTTCTTGAGCTTTTCTACAAGTTCTTAAATTATGCCATATTATGCCTAAAATGCCCTTATGGTGCATAACTTTGTTTTAAACCATAATGAACATGTAAAATTCATAACCTACTAATGTGGTAACATAATTAAAATGTTTTGGCATATTGAACTTGTTTATGGCTCATCCGATCACCCGATACCGCCTATGCACGTACGGTTAGCTTATGTAACTAGTTTACGTAAGTTAACCGAATTGGGTTAATTGTTTTCAAATTCTTTCAAATTCCAGAATGTAAATAAGTTTACCCATATTATACAAGTCCTAGTACTTGTGAGGGTTTAAACTACATTCTATCCGGTCACCGCTTAATCTAGCGTACTGTATCGTTTTCATTAATTTAAGTTAACCAGTCCAAGTCTATGACTTGAATAAGACCCGTTAACATTCTAATTGGTTATTATACCACTCATTCCAGAATAAGGCATTCCGGTAGATTGCAACCGTGCTAAGTTACTGTAACAACTCTCGCCAAAATTATTATTTCTTATTTTATTAAGTCCAATAGGAAACCCTAATTGAGACCCCCAAGTAATATTGCATATCCCCTAAAATTTTCAGAACAGTTGGAACCAGGATCAGGGCCCCCTAAAACTCAAGGGAGGGGGTATCCCCTAGTGGATAATTATCCTCATAACTTGCTGTAGAAAACGAATTTCGTCGATCTGTCGACTCACACAAGCTAGTTGGACACGGGGCTACCCTACCCTAAAAAGGGCGCTGTCGCGCCACGCGACAGGGACCAATTTTCAGTATAAATTCCAGGGGTTGGCACTTGCATGGCACAGTTGTTTCCTCGTAAAAATTTGTTTCCTACACTGAGTTATACTCTATTTCGTTCAAAAACACACACAACACGAACCTCTGCTACGACAACATGGTAATAACTCGATCACTGCTACGATACAATGTCCGATCGATTGAAACCGATCCGATGGATGTTTAAGTGCTGCCCAAATCAGGGCTATACTTTATCATTCGTCATGAGGGTTTTGATTTCGTGAGCTTATCGTAAATGTTGTATTAAGTTACTAACCTAGTTTCGTATGCACATTTATTTAAATTAGGTTACGAGGATAAATCAGTAGGCTAAACTCTGCCCATCTAAATTTGCAATGTGAGTCATTCTCTTTTTATCAAATTGCTTCCAAAACCCTATTTACTTTCAAAGTTATAATTACAGGGATTAAGTCTTTGTAATCTTCAATTATTGCCGGTATGTGGGGTTTTGTATACATTACCTGATACCCGTCACCATTGGATAACGGGTTAGCTAATGGGTGATCTGACCATAGTCACAAATACTGTCAAGTGATAAATACCGATTTGGGGTAATTGATTGATAAAAACATTCTAATCACCCTTAATACTGTATATTATAACAGTGTGTCGTTTTGTGCAACTTGAATGACTCGCCAGTATTTCCCTACTGATAAAACCTTTTTAAAACATGTTTCAGGTGATCTGTTGTGATCCAGGAAAAAGTGCCGTGTAGCACTACAAGCTTGAAGAAGTGGCTCAATAAAATAAATAAACATGTTTTTGTAAAACAGTGATTTCCCAGTGAAATCACCTTTATTGTAAATTATGGGTGTTATTCCTAAATTGTGAAATAAAATAATTGGGTATTTTCAAGTTTTAAAAGATCCAGTTAAAATTCCGCAGCCAACTTAATAATTACCACGGGTTTTCTGTCCCGCGGCTCCTGAAACGGGTAAAACCGGGCCAGGGGCCGTGACAGTAACTTGATATATCGGCTGTGCTTTTTATATATCTTGCATTGTAAAATTATATACCAGGTAAATACTCTTAACATATTTTTCCTATATGGGCTTGGGATACGATATATTATTACCGCATGGTCGGGTATGGGGTCAAAGACCTATGTGTCGGGAATCCAAATAATCCGTTTTAATTCGTATTGCTTGAACTTAAACATTGGGGGTTAATACAACCGTGTCCTGGATATCCTCGGCTCATTTAATTGCAAGTGGCCATGACCTAAGCACGGGGTGCAGGCATACACCTAACAAATGCTAATGCTATATTGAAATGATTTTTATTACCCAATACGGGTTTACCCAATAAGGGTATAAAAGTGGTGTGTCGGTTAATCATGTTCTCGGCATAGTTTCCGGGCCCCATATGTATTGTCAAGCTTGTAAAACTGATAACATGAGAAATAGTTTATCTCAAGTTATTTATGAAAATATATATACCATTGTGTACATGAAAATGATTTTGAAATATTTTCAAAATGTGTCGGTTATTTGTATTTACTAGTGTAAACTGACGTATCTTCAAAAGACCAAGTGACATGTTGCAAGGTTACGAAATAAGATGGAAGTGCCCGGTAATGCTTAAGAGGAATTTGCAACTCCTTGCATTTGAAGCCTAGTAGTCTGCATATTTCATTTTGTTATTTTCGATCCGCCTGTGGATCTTTCGATACATCCGTCGGTATAATATTTTTTGAACATTCGAACATTATAATTTGTACTAGTATTTTAAATCCAAGATTTTTTCTATGCTATTTGTGTATTTGATATCAATCGTCACGTACCCCAAGTCCAGGCCCATTGGGAAATATCAGGGTGTGACAAAAAGGTACAAGTAATTAAATACCGTCAAATTAATCCTAGAATGTTTAATAACTATAGAATATCAAGCGATTAAATACCGTCAATTTAATCCTCTCATCTAGATTACACTTTAATCTCTCAACTTTAAAAAAATCTTAGATAATTAGTTAGTAGTTACACTTTATCCCCTTATAAAAACTAACTCCCTCCCTCTCACCCGTCTGATATTTAAACCGTCATAACTTTTTGGTACGTATTTTATTCTCTTTACTTTGAGTATAGTATTGCTATAGTTTTTTTTAATTAAAAATTGATATGTTACGTGATTAACAATGTTTAAGTGTGAGTAATAACTGAAACATTAACAAGACCTAACCGAAATCAACCAAAAGATGATTTAACTGAAAATTGATTAACAGAAACCCGAATTAACCAAAAACGTTTATCTATTTTTTTTACCCTCATTTAACCAAAATTAACTAAACTAAACCATTCATATTATATATATTTATTTCCTATATACCTTTAGTTCATGTATTTTATTTTTATAAGGTTTAATATCCCATACTATTAAACAAATAAGTCAAAGACATTCATTACAGATATTCAGTCTAAAAAAAAAATTCCATTCCGACAACTCATATTTTATTTGGTGGGTTTCTAGACTTCCTAACTCGTTTGCAGCTTATCATCCAATCAACCTGTCACATACGTTAAAATAAAAGCCAATACATAAAGTAAAGATTAGTACACAAGTTTGCATAGATATAGCATGAAAAGCGTTTACGCATAACCAGCATGTAACACGTAACAGGCGAAGCATGTAACTATCAACAATGATACAACCTAACCACGAGACTGCGTTGTAGAGTATGCGCGACACATGTTCACCAAAGCGAACACGTGAAGTAAAGTAAAGTAATGTGATCCCTAGCAAACCCTGTCACACAGGTGCTGAGTCCAAACTATAATACTCTCGTTGCTAGAGGTGGTCTAGTGTAACACTGTTTAAGCATAGTAACAAGCATTCAACAAATCAGGTATAGCATGCGGGAACAGTTAGCGTTTATAAAGTGTTTGCGTTGTGTGTTGTGTTTTGATATAGAATGTATGTAACACCCAAAAGTGCGTTAAATGAAAATGGGTTCGAGTATACTCACTGTGTGTGTTTATCAAGTAAACACAATCTGGATTGGTTTGAAGGGAGCGCCGGATCAGCCTGCATATGGGAACAGAAGCATAAGTCTTCCAAGTGCTGACATGGTCGAAATCAAAATGTTGAGTGGGGTAAAAGTGGGTTAAGTGTTCAACTGGCTATACGAACGGATGGCTTTAGTCCATCCGGACGGATGGCTATTCGGGCGGATGGCCTGTGGCTGTTTGTGAACCGTTAGAATTTTCGAAATTTGATTAAAACGTTTTAATAGTCGTGGCAACAAAAATTAAACAACGGATACTATCAGGGTCAGGTCATCCGGACGAATTGGTTCCATCCGGACGGATGGCCATTCGGGTGGATGGTCTGTGTTTGAAGTTTTTGTAAAACTTTTCTAAAACAACGGTTTTGGTTAACGGAGACTGACATGTTGGCGGATTCAAACAACGGAAAACACCAAGCCCAGTCCATTCGAATGGATGGGCCTTGCCCATTCGATCGGATGTTCTGTTCTTGATGAAGATTCCTGCTCGACCCGTTAATCGGTTCGTCTCTTCAGTTTTCGAGCCGACTTTCTACTATGGAAGGAGTCGAGAGTCTGACAGGGTCCGATTCCTCCAATATTGTGTAAAAACTGAAAATAAGTTCAGAAATAAGTTGAGAAACGTTGAAATCTTTCATAACTTGATCCCATCTCGAGTGAATCATGCTCCACAATAGTTTACCTAAGCAAAATGAGTGGAAACCATCTTCGAAATGGCTGGAATCAAGGGTTTTTGAGAAAAAGTTAAAGTGTGCGTGTGTGTGAGTGTGATTTTGATGAAGAAGATGGAGTAGAAGTCAATAGAGGTGGAGATTAACGAAGATTTGAGAGAAAATGCTTACAAAAAGGCCTTGAATAGCGTCTGAGACTTGGGAGCGGATGGGAGTGTCAAAGTGTTGAAATGAGGGTGTATGATGGGTATTTATAGAGGAGGGCGAGGGGTTAAGTCGGTGTGCGAGTGGTGGTGTCCAGATGGCTCCATCTGGACGGATGGGTTCCATCCGGGCTGATGGGCCTCATCCGGACGGATGGCCAGGTTTGTGTTTTTTAGTTTTCCGTCTTTGGTTCGTTTGTTAAGCGTTGCATTGTGTTTTATCAAGTTGCGAGTAAGCGTATAAGCATTGCGTTGATAACCACATAACATTCTAAACAAGTAATCCAATAATTAACACACAGAATAATGTAAATGCATAGCTAAATCTGCGTTTCGAGTTTGCGTTGCGATAGCGTTTAAGTAACAAGCGTTTAAATGCGATAACTGTTATTAGATAAGCGTTGTAACATGCGTTTAAAATGCGTTGAAAATATAGTTTAACTGATAGCGTTAATCAAATCTCGAGAGTACAAGCGCTAACGATGGAAATACGATAGAAGTAGGAACAACCGAAATACGGGTTGTTACAGAAGAGTCATAAACAACAGTTAACTACAACTTCCACAATGATGGCATAGTACATTGTTGTTTATAACGCAACCTGTCATGGAGTATTGCTTAGAAATCTGATCACTAGACTCAAAATCGTTAATTCCATTTCTAGACAATTGAAGCTTTACTGTGTTAACTCAGCTGCCGTTAGTTTCTCAAACAGTAACAGTTCGACTGGAGCTGGTTTATATCTCGATACAAAATATATGTTTGTACGCGAACGAGTTGAGGAAAATAATCTTTGTATTGAGTATATTAGTACTAAATATATGCTTGCGGATCCGATGACTAAAGGTCTCCCACCTAAAGTTTTCGAAGAACATGTATCAAATATGAGACTTACTAAAGACCTTATTTAATGGCATATTGTCCTAGCTTAGGTTTTAATTAATGAAATTTCCTCAGTTTGATTTTCTATGTCTCTAACATATGTTCTGCTGGTGTAATGACATATAGACAAATATAAATACAAATCAGTCGCTAAAGGGCTTATGCGTATTTTGATCATAACTGTTAGGTTTTAAGTTGAGGTTATAGTATAACTAATGGCAGAGCCGGCCCAATGGGCTTCCAACCCTAGGCACAGGCCTAGGGCCACCCAAAATAAAAGGCCTCCAAATTTATTGTAGGTTCTTTCTATACCAGGCCCATTTTTTTATTTTATACTAAGAACTAAAAAGCCCAAAGAAATAAAGGCCCATGTCGTCAAAGTGAGAAGAAAATAAAAAGCCCAAAGAAGTAAATAAAGGGAAACGTCGCAGAGCTGTTGTCTCGGTCTCCCACACAATTCACGATGACGATTGAGGAACAGCCTGAATCGAATTCGAACGGCCTTGCAGGTTGGAACTCACGATGTCGGAGCCTGAATCGTCGTCTGAATTGTCGATTGGTTACAGGTAATTAACGTATATATACTCTTCTCGATTGAGTTTTGTCGGTCATCAAAGAAACCCTCAGTTCTCATATACAATTACCTCGATTTGAAATTGAATTGATATCAGTTCTTGATTTGATTTGATATCAGTTCTCGATTTGAATTGATATTAGTTCTTGTCTTCTTGATTTGTTGCAGACGTGGAACGGCTCTATGGCAGAATTGATTATTGATATCAGTTCTTGTCTTCTCGATTTGAATTGATTCTCTGTTCTCGGAACTCAGTGGCACTGAAGTCTCAGACACTCAGATTCTTGGAAGTCAGTGGCACAGGTTAGATATCTGATTTTTTTCCTGGAATCAAGTTGTTGTTTAGGGCATTAGGGCTTATTTTTCTTTCATAATTTGCTATTTTTCTGAATAAAGTTGTTGTTTAGGGAATTAGGGCTTATTTTTCTTTCATAATTTGCTATTTTGCAAAAGGGCCACCACTTCGTAGTTTGATTAGGGCCTCCGAAAACGTAGGAACGACTCTAACTAATTGGGGTCCTGAGTCGAATGATGATTCAACGGCTGTATTTCTCTACTATAGTTCTTGGTTTAAAGCTAAAATTAGTGTTAACTCCTGGCGAGGCTCATCTAATACTCATGATAAATAATTACTCGGCTAAGTGAGAGAATGTAAGATTAAATATATTATTATTGTAGTATTTAATCTTGTATCCATTATAATCATTTATATTATATGGATCAAAATATATTAATAACCTAGTATATAATTAGTTGGTAATTGTTGATGGACCATATTACCCTTATTAACTAATTAAGTTTCCTCTTGGGTATATATATAAGGAGATTATTAGAGAGATAAAGGGTTAGACAATTACACAAACCTAATAATAATAACATCATTATCGTCTCTCTCTCCCTCCCTAATCGAAACGTCCCTTGTTTCGGTTCATCACCATCATAATCATACACCCTAAGGAGGAACCAGATCATCCTGACAAGAATATCGAACTCAATGGCTGCATCTCTGACTGGATTCTCTGCTGGCTTGTCTGCTGTAATAGGTATGTTATTCTTGTTTTCCATTATGTTTAAACAGAACTGATCAACATAAATATGTTTAGAAACATGTACATTTGAGATGCTCTAATTTGAATTAAGTTGTAGAAAAATATCTGCTAGATGTAATGGGCCCATACTAGAAGTTTACTCATTAACCTCCTCCCCATTTGCATCACATTTATGTTGGACATGGTTTATGATTTTATTGAAATATATTAAGAAAAATAAATAAAGATACTATCTTTATACATTTGGGAAATTCTAGTACACATGTCGTGTTTAAATCCAAATGAAAATTACATGAAATACAATATATTTAAATAAATCGATTCAAACCGTTGTCTTCGATAAGAGCTTGAGCAGCGTCTTTTTTGTACTATTCTTTGCGTAGTCTTCAACAAGATCTTCGTGTAGTCTCCCTTGCTGTAAGAAAGAACAAACGAATGTTGACGGTTGTGGCTGAGGCACGTGTAACATGCTTCCTTAAAACATATTCCACACCTTTGCTAAAGACGGTGCGCAATGGCGGAACTAGCCCATTAAATCAGAGGTATCCCAAAAATTTTTTTTTGCCGTGCAATCATACAATATTAAAAAAAAGACAATAAATAAATAAAGTAAACAAATACCTAATAGATTTGGCTTATTCTTTTTTCATATCTTGAAATCGTTCCATCACATCGTCATCTTTTACTTTATGAAAAAATCATTTTCGACCGCACAAACATGGCATTGTTCAAAAATTCTGGGCCAAGTCGATTGCGTAAATCCGTCTTGATAATCTTCAATTTCGAAAAACATCTTTCAAGGGTTGCGATTGCAACCGGTAAAACCAAAGCTAGCTTCACTACCCGATAAACCAAAGGACAAGAACTATGTGTTCCCATTTCAACCATAAGACGCGCAAGATCACTTATTCTATTATATGGGCTTTATTAGTTATTACAGTTTGGGCTTAATTATCATAAAACTTATTATTTGGGCTTCGTTACTAAACAGGTTTTGGGCTTAATGAATAATATCAAGTTTCATAATTTCCTCTTAGGGGTATTCTCATATATGTTTTTGGGTATGCTATGTATAAAACCGGAAAAAAAATTATGCTGCGAATACGAATACGGGTTGAGTCGTAGCCCGTGCTACGGCTCATTCTACATTGGTTCCGCCCCTAACGGTGTGTCTGTCTCCCATGGTACAACAACTGAAGCCGTATGTATTGCTAGAGATGTCTCACGCGCCAGAGATACAACGGGTAAAATTGTAGTGTTTGAACTTATGGAACGAATAAGGATATGATGGTGGTGGAAAAGGAGTAGAGAGTGCTCCTCTCTATAGTTAGTTTTCAAGTGTCCATCCTTCTCCAAGTATTCTTCACGCATATAGCTATGTAATTTTCTTGTAGTAACAAATGAGGCACACAGCCTACTAATTATATAAGAGTTAAGGTTGGTGAAAGGGTTCACTTAATTAGTCACCTAATTAGCGACTTCAAAACTCTTAATAAAACTAAGGGGTTGTTTGTTTTTTGTCAAAAGCACTTCAGAACCTCTTATGTCTGCCTCACGCAGACCACGCGCAGACGTTTAAGTCTGCAGTGTGTTTGTTTTCTTGAAGTGCTTTCATTAAAAAAGTCTTCAAGACCTCTTCCTCAAGCAGATATGGACTACTGTCTTCAAAGCTCTTCTATCCTCTTCCTTCCTCACTGCTCTTTCAAAACAAATAAACCCTAGCATCCATCCAGCCGACACTTCAGTTTGATCTCCACCTCCACACATATGGCTGCCATCTTCCCGTTGTGATACGTACGCCGCCGACCACACCTCCGTCGAAGCCACCACACCTCCGTCGAAGCCACCACACCTCCGTCGACTCCACCACCGTCGAAGCCACCACACCTCCGTCGACTCCACCTCCGTCGAAGCCACCACACCTCCGTCGACTCCACCTCCGTCGAAGCCACCACACCTCCGTCGACTCCACCTCCGTCGAAGCCACCACACCTCCGTCGACTCCACCTCCGTCGACTCCACCTCTATCGAAGCCACCACACCTCCGTCGACTCCACCTCCTTTTTCTCCGGCAGACGCACCTTGTTGTTTTGGTCAATGGTTTGATCGGAAGGTTAGTTGTTAGGTTTTTGAATATTTGTGTTGTCGATGTTTGAGTTTTGAACGATTCAGTTTTGAACGATTCAGATTTGAATATTTGTGTTATCGATGTTTGAGTTTTGAACGATTCAGATTTGAATATTTGTGTTGTCGATGTTTGAGTTTTGAACGATTCAGATTTGATCAGTTTCGGTGAAATCAGATCGATTTTGTTTGATTTTCGGATCATTTCGGTGAAACTTTTGAACGATTCAGATTTGAATCTCTTGAAATTCAGTATGTGTAGATGATTTTCGATTGAAGATTGATACATTTCAAATTGACTCGGATCTTTCGATGTATCGTTTGTGTATATCGGATTGATTCGATTGAGTTTCGGTGTCATTTCGGACATTTCGGACAAGTTTCTTTGGTTCGATCAAAGTTGAAAACATTTCGGATTGTTCTTATCACTTAAAAATTGTATGAACAATTGAAACTGGAAAAAAAAATGTAAAGAATTTTGTTCTTTTCAATCAGTTTCGGTGAACAATCGAAGTAGAAAGGATTTGTAAGTAGATTTTGCTTGATACCTTACCTGCATATCTGAATTAAATTTCAAATATTATGGTTGTTCTAGATTGTTGTTCGAACTATCGAAGTAGTTTACTGATGCGCATGTTAAGGAAGTAGTTTAGATTGAAGAAGTTAAAAAACACCTCTGTAAAACAAACAGTCTTATTCTTGCAGACTGCAGAGGTTTGGTCCACCTCTTCAGCTGCAGATGTCTGCAGATGTGGTCCGCAGACGTTTTACCTCTGAAAAAACAAACAACACCTAAGTGTAATCAAAAAGCTCTACTCAAGAGTTTCTTTTTTATTTTATCGAATGAAGGATCTAATTAATATTTTTAGTTTCACTAAATTATTAATATACTTAATATGGATTCACTAAATTTCCAACAATTTAGTGAATGCTTTGGATTTCGTCTTCAATTTGACTAGTGATTTTTAAGACTATGGGGTATGGGGCGGGGGTTTGGGCGTGGGTTGGGGGAAAACGCCCAAGGCACCACCCTGGGTGGGCTTGGGTTGGGGCGTGGCCCTTGGGGCTTGGGTTTCAAGCCGGGCGTGGGGCGGTCTTGACATCCTAGCTGGCGGCCTCCTATTCGCTGACCCCGCCATGTCATAGCGGGCCATTTGAAAAGTTTGAATTTTAAATTCAAACCGTTTCGCTTGGCCAAGCGGTCACCCCAAGCGTTCACCCCAACCCCAACATCCTCTATAAATAACCTCAAACCCCACCGTGTGGTCCATCCCAAACATCCCACGAACCCGCTACCCCAACCGGTCACCCCAACCCCAACATCACACGAACCCGCTACCCCAACCCGAAGAACATTGCATCATGGACCCACGAGGAAGAATTGGCTCTCGTCACAAGCGTCGTTGACGCTATGAAGGGGCGGCCACCGGGCCAAACAAAATATTGGCCGGAAGCATTCGCAACCTACCGACATAACGTGTAACGACCGCCACAACCTCAACGCGTGCCAACATAAATGGCGCGAGCTACGGCCCAAGCTCGAGCGTTTCAAGGCTTACTACGAAGCCGTTCCGAGCGGCGAGTTAAGCCACGAGGACCGGGTGGCGGTGGCGAACATAGAGTTTCGAGGCAAGGAGCGAAAGACGTTCGACAAGATCGACCTTTTTGAAATTTATTTAACGCTCTAGGTTTGTTATTTTGTAATTTTTAGAAATTATGTAATTTTTATGATTATGTAATTTTTAAAATTTTAATGAAGTTGTAGGTTTTTTTTTTTATAATCTTGTGTGATTTTTATAAATTTTTTGTAATTTTTTTTTTTTTGAATATTCTGCCACGTGGTGCACCCAACGTACCCAAGCCCAACCCACGCCCCACCATACCCCGCGGACACGTAACTAGGCGGTGGGGGGCTCCCATTCCACGTGTCAACAAATGCCCCAACCCAAACCCAGCGCAAGCCCCACGGTCTAAGAATGAATAAAATTAGGTTTACTGTTTGGATGAAACTCATTCAAAATCAAAATAACTAGTTTCTTATAGTTAGGTCGAAAGTAGCTTGTACAAGATGATTATTAGTTACTTTAAAACACTATACCAAACATACATCGTCTAAAGATATTTTAATACGTTTAGAAATAATAAAGCTTTTGCGTCTTTAATTAAACAATATTATTCCTAATTAATATGTGGTAAATTTACGTTTTGAAAAAGACCACTCGAACAACATCAGATAAAACCTATAATCTCTCTGGAGAATGCAAGAATTCGTGTGCCGTCTTGGAATCACTGAAAATAACAAATGTCCACTAGATCAACATCTGGATTTTATTGTTTTTTTAGTTCTGTTTTTTGGAAGACGACATGTGTATAATAGTTTGTTAAATATATGTTGGGAGCTGAGGGTCGGCAGCCGTCCGATCAGTGTGCCTGTTTCTTTCTTTAGATGCTCGTCAACTTAAAACATTTAGTCAACGAGACTTGTATTTATCGTTAAATATATTTGAGTACATGACATGTTTTCTTTATAATAAGTTGTTAAGAAGCTGCAGCCGGCTTCCACTTAGTTAGTTAGTTACTGATCATAAATAAGTTATGATATAAGATATTCCACTTAATTGTATATAACCTACCTACAGTTTAATGTTTCAATCCATTTTAATAGATTAGGTTACGTGCTTCTCAAGTTTTTAAACATTGAATTTAGAGACGCTCAATCACTTATTACTGATCATATAAACAATTTTATGCGTGTTCTTCTTTGCTAATTACAAGCATCACATGCACCTACCTTCGTGCTCAATCTTGTGACCACGTATGTTTTAGACTAGTAATGTGGCAAGCAATGCTTTACTTACAATTTTAGTATTAGTAATTAGTTGATGCTTGAGCTTTGAATTAGTTAACTTAAGTTGAATCAGTCTTTACTGGTTAAATAAGTGGAATCCTTATTTATTTATTTATTTATTTATTTATTTATTATATACTAGTTTAATTTTATTCTTATGCATGGTGAGAGAATATATTGGGTATGTTTGGTATGAAGCTTTTAGAAGCTTTTACCTTTAATGTAACACTCTGAAAACGGGTTTGGTAATCTGTTAGGATCGGAGGCTCTCATGATTGTGTTTGTTTGTATGTTTAGAATGATTTGTAAACATGAAAACATGTAAAGTGCAGCGGAAATGAAAACAAACTTTGTAAACACAATCAAATGGAGAAAATAGTTTGATAAACAATTGCTTCTCATAGAGTCAAAAGATTTACAAATCAAAGCAAAAGATTACAGATATGCTTACAAACTAAACTCCCCCTCAGCCTGATGCCCCAAGGTTGGTTGCACACAAGATGAAAGGATTAGACATGAGGAGAAGAACTCGCTCAGTCAATCAAATGTAATAGTACAGGGTACTGTTACATTTATAGGCAAACCAAACCACTGAGGCATCTTAGCTGACGTCACCATGAAAGTGACATCTAACAACCTAACAACCTTCAACCACTGATCTTATACAAGTACTGTTGTCTAACCACTGATTATAATACATTACAAGTGATAAACTAAACTACTGCTTTCTCCTTCCATAGTTGCATACCAAACACTGATGTTAGACCATCAGTGCTTTCCTCAAGGTTGATCAGTCCTTGGGTGAGCAGTTCTTCAAATCAACAGCAGTGCTTAGACAGCATCAGTAGATTGAACCAGCAGTGTTTTACTCCTTAACAGTCTTTAGGGCTTCATCAGCAGTTTCAAAGACAGCAGCTGTTGTATACGGTTAGTGGATAGACGACATCAGATGTTGGAGCCACTGTCAAGGGGAAAGTTTAGTGCAAACCGCTGCTTATGATGAATCCACTGTTGTGATCCGGTTTTGGCTTTACATCATCTGTTCCTCTGTAGGGTTCAATCCCAACAATCTCCCCCTGGAACAGATGATGCCAAAACCCTTCATTATTCTGGATTTTTATTTACTCATCACAAGTTCCCTAACTCGTCCTTTGAATTGTAATTCAAAGTCAATGGGGCTTGTATCATCCTCATCCCTGCACAGTGTAAGCTCAAGGAGATCTTGCAAATCTTCAACACCCAGGCCAAGTGCTGTTTCCCTTGATATATGCTTCACTTCACCATTGGATCTGAGCAAAGTCAACACGTGGGTCTTTTGATCAGACATCCACTTTAGTGTTTTTGAATCCAATGGGTTTCTTGGGAGAGATTTATTTGAATGATGAGTTTGGAGATTGAGGCCTGGTGATGACAACTTTGAGCAGTGTCTTGAGATTTTGCTGTTTCTTGTAGTTCTGCTCTAAGTGTCTGAAGAACCATCTTCATGATATATTCTTCTCAAGCTTGTTCTTCTTTTGATATTTCTGCATCCATCTGCTTTGTTTCCTTCTTTGATGAAGGATGGCAGTAGGTGGTGTTTGTGGTGGTTGATTTAGTGGGGATGGCAGTGGTTGTGGTGTGGTGTGTGTTGATGTGGTATTAGTGGCAGTTGTTTGAGTGACAGATGTTGTTAATGGTGGAGGTGTAAGTGATTTTGTGGGAACAGAAGTTGTGGTTGAAGTAGTAACTGGCTTAGTTTTAGAAGCTGTGGTGGTTGATTGCCTTGTTTTTCTAACAGGACTCTTCTTTAATGAAGTACCAACCTCTTCTTTTTCCTTTTTGCAGAACTAACTTTTTCTCAACCAAAGCTTTGCTCTCATCCCTTTCCCTTTTTAATATCAGCAGTGGTTTTGAGACCAGCTGAATTGACTTGACTTTGAACGATCCTCATTTGTGTATCTTCATCATCTGCTTGAATTTTCAGGGTTTCATCACCTCCCTTTTCCTTTTCTTTGACAGATGTTTCAGCAGAAGTTACTGAAAGATTTTCCTCAGAGTCATTTTTCTCCCCCTTTTTGGCATCATCAACTCTTTTGAAAATAGGTGCAGGGGTTGAAATAAATTCCACAGCTGTTGGAGGTGGTGTAGCAGTGGATGGTACCGTTTGTGCTTTCAACTGTTGCAGCATGTCTTTGATTTCTGCAACAGATGTATCCAGTTTATCAATTCTAGCCTTCAATTCTTGGTACATTAAACCATCACCCAACTTAATGGGGTCATCTGATTTCCCACTAGCAGTGGTTGTAACAGTGGTTGATTGAGGAAGTGTATCCCAAAAATCATCCACTGTTGCCCCTTTGTCTTGGTACTGGGGACTTCTTTCTTCATAATGAGAAACGCTTTTTAGTGAACCAGTGAAGACTGGATACACAAGAGTTCCCAGTGAAGAAATTGCCTTCAAGGAAGTCTTATTGATGAAACTACTGTCCAAGTGCAAACCAGTGGGTTCAGCACTTGTAGTAGTTGCTTCACTTGAACTACCACCAAGAGTTACTTGTAACTCAAGGGGTGTAACCTCCTCAGTTGTTGCTGGGATAGCAGAGGTATAAGCATCAGACTCAGTCACTTGTTGGAGTGTACTCTCAGTGATAGGTGGTTGAGAGGAACTGATTTATGTCTGAGTTATATCCAAAGCATGCAACAAGGTCATTATTGATGGTGGTATTTGTGAAGTGAGGATATGGGATGAAAGAGAATTTGCCCCGGGAGGAGGGCTGTGGAAGTTAGATTCAAGTGAATCTATTGCTTCATAAAATGGCGTCCCTGTGCTTACAACCTGTTCTTTTTGTGAAGAAGCAATAGGAGTTTTAGGCATGGGTTGAGACCTTTCTACCATCTGCTATGAGGAAGTAGCAGCAGTGGTTTCTAGTGACTTTTGTGTTGTCACTGGCAATTGCTCTGGGATCTCATCTTCCAGAGTTGCCTTTATTGTAGGTTTGGTGGGCTTTTTGGTTGATTTCTTTTTGGTGGTTTTAGGTGTGGGTTTCACAGCAGTTGAGTTACTGCTATGATCACCTTGAGCAGTGGGCTCAGCAGCAGATACCTGAGGAGCAGTGGTAGCTGCTAAAATCTGCTCAGGCACCTCTGCTTTTGTTTTGGAAGTTTTTGATAGCCTTGTAAATGTTTCAGGTGTAAGGCCATTTATTTGAAAAAGTGATCACGGCAACTGATGCACACAACTGTTGAATAACATCTGTCCACGTGTAACCTCTGTTATAAATCAGTGTTTTGTACAAGCAGAGGATACACTTTGGTAGTGGATAGATTTTACTATTTAACAGAGTTTTAATGCCATCAGTGCTTTGAACAGACTTTGAGGATTTATTGAAAAATTCAATTTTAAACTATTTTTAAGGTTATTTTTGATTTTTCTAAAAACATTTTTATGCTATTTATACATGGAACACAAGAAAGCTTGCCTTAATCCATGTTTAGCACTCCAATCATAGGGATCAAGTTTTTAACAGTAGATGAATCCAATTCTTAAGTTTGTACATCTACCAACTGATCTTTAGGATGGACATGTTAAAGATGAAATCAAACCTTTTTATAGCAATCCCTCACAAGGTGATGTCTGATAATGAATGATGGTGAATCAATGAGATATTGAACTTTTGATGATATATTTCAGCTACTTGACTGTCCTGCATAAAAACAATCTTTTGAGCAACTATACCAAAATTCAATAACATATTTTGAAGTTACAAACAGTTGGACTTTTCAGCAACAACATCAGCATCATAATATTCTTCAATCAGTGGTTGGAAATATCTGCTGCATGTGCACAGTCAATAACACCTTGATGTTTGTACTTGTTTTGAGTTTGATAAAACTTGACAACCATGCTTCAACATATGCAATGTTCTTTTAGGACCCACTTTTTGCCAAATAGATTATGATCCTTTGGCTGTGGCACAAGATTTTCAAACTTGTTGTCACCGAACTGCTGAAGCTCCTCTTAAATGACACTACCCAACTTTCTGTCTTTTAGCTCCCCTAAGGTACCTGACATGTTGATGGAATGGTAGAACTGGCAATAAGAGAACATATGTTTTAGGATTGACCTTTTTAAAAGGAATCCCTTTTTATTGATGTTGTCAAGTGTATGCTAAAATGGATGTGATTAAAAAGGATTGAGGTTTAAAAGATGAGGCTGCAGATGTGAGCCATCTGAGCTAACAACTGTTGGTGACTTTAATGATCCAACAACTGTTTGAAGGTGAAAGTGGAGGAATAAAAGGAATTGGTGATAACCAGTGTTGATTGTTATCCACTGTTAGTAGATTTTTATCAACAGTGGTTGTGGACATGGAAATAGAGGTTAAGGGCTACTTTGGTCAAGCAATTGTTGAGGTAGCAGTCAAGTGATTTCTATCCATTTTTGATAGACTTCTATCAACAACTGTTGGTGGATCAGTGGGTGAGCTTTACCAGCTGTTTTGTACATCTGCTGCTCAGATGAAGGAAATGATTTTGTCATGTGATAACACAGTATCATGTCCAACATCTTTTGATGGTGATAATGAGATATCTGCAAAGTAACATCCTTGACAAAACACATTTTAGATGCATATTATCAAGATTGACACATTAGCAGATTTTTACAGGGATTTGTATTCAAGGTTTTACTACTTATCTATTTCCTGTTTTAAACATTCGACAAATTTTGACAGTAGTTGAGTATCCCAGATGATGGCAAACTTTTCACTTTGACTACACATTTTGTGTTCTATTCCTTAGAGTAAAACATGAGTAGTCAAGAATTTTAAGGTCTGTTAGCAATCAATCTTTGATCTGTGATGAAAACTTGAGTTTGAAATGACTTTAACTTATTTCACCATCTCCTTTTGATCTATTTTCAAGGACAATATCACCCTAAGCAAAAAATATAAGGGATCTTCATCCTGACAGGAATTGAAACTTTTACTATATAAAAAAAATAGAAGTTCAAAATATATCATTCTCATAAAAAAGAAGAAGAATAATATATCCTGTTTTATTGAGAAAAACCTTTACAAAAAAAATTAAAGGTTATTCTGAAAATGACATCAAAAAGGATATGGTACATTTTTTAATAAAACTCATAGTCATATCATTCTCAAGTCTTATGAAAATGGTCAATGATTTGAATAACTAATGTTTGAGACCATTTCCTTGTCAATTGATTGCTAAAATGAGGAGACATGTACACATAAGTTTTGAAAGTCCTGTTATAGACTTTGTTACCATGTGATGACTCTGAAAAATTTTGTCTAGTCCTCCTTGTAAGTTTAATCACTGGTGATACTTTTGTTACCTGAATTTCCCTGAATCAATGAATGCACACAGTTGCTTGATGACCATTGTTCACCCAAATTTGGACTCTTAAGTGTTTTATGTTTATCCTTTTTTCTTTTGATTTCAAAAGTTTTGAGATAAACACACTTTTGAGTTTTTGTAATTTTTCTTCTTTACCTTTTTACCCTTTCCATAGAAGAGTATTGAAACTTTTACTGGAAAGTTTTCAAGGAAAGAATACTCAATCCAAAATCATTTTCAGCAATGTTTTGAGAGATTTGGACATTTTTGCTACTACTTATGCCAAATTTCACATTACTCATGATTTGGTTTTCTCAACATCAGCATATAACCTTTGTAGGATTTCAACCTTTTTCTCACAAGAGATTTGGGCTAATTTAAAACTCTTTACATCACTGATATTTTACTATCATGGTTTTGAGTAGATCCATGGTTATATCTGATGTTTTTTTTTTGAGACTACTGATTTTCTTAATGTATTCTTAACATAATTGATTTTGGTCCTTTTAGAGGATTCTCAACCTGTTTTTCAATACATAAGATCTAAGACTAAAGTTTTAATTTCCCTCTTTCAATGTTAACAAAAACACTAATGCTTCTATTTGAGCATAGATCTCTGTTGACATGAGGTAAACACCTTGGCAGCAGTCATGATGGAATTAACATAGTTTTTCAAACATAAACACTGAATTTATGGTGATTTGATTCACAATAATCCAGCGTTACGTAACACCTATGTGATGAATAACATCTTGGTTGTTTTACAGGGTTTTTGACTAATCAACTTTGAACGTGATTAATCGTTACTCTGTTTTTCAACTAAATACGAACAACCTTAGCATCAATAATTTTGAGCTGAACTGTTATGTCAAATTTGATTGTTAGATCGAATTTGACTGTCCAGGCTCTGATACCAATTGTTAGGATCGGAGGCTCTCATGATTGTGTTTGTTTGTATGTTTAGAATGATTTGAAAACATGAAAACATGTAAAGTGCAGCGGAAATGAAAACAAACTTTGTAAACACAATCAAATGGAGAAAATAGTTTGATAAACAATTGCTTCTCATAGAGTCAAAAGATTTACAAATCAAAGCAAAAGATTACAGATATTCTTACAAACTAAACTCCCCCTCAGCCTGATGCCCCAAGGTTGGTTGCACACAAGATGAAAGGATTAGACATGAGGAGAAGAACTCGCTCAGTCAATCAAATGTAATAGTACAGGGTACTGTTACATTTATAGGCAAACCAAACCACTGAGGCATCTTAGCTGACGTCACCATGAAAGTGACATCTAACAACCTAACAACCTTCAACCACTGATCTTATACAAGTACTGTTGTCTAACCACTGATTATAATACATTACAAGTGATAAACTAAACTACTGCTTTCTCCTTCCATAGTTGCATACCAAACACTGATGTTAGACCATCAGTGCTTTCCTCAAGGTTGATCAGTCCTTGGGTGAGCAGTTCTTCAAATCAACAGCAGTGCTTAGACAGCATCAGTAGATTGAACCAGCAGTGTTTTACTCCTTAACAGTCTTTAGGGCTTCATCAGCAGTTTCAAAGACAGCAGCTGTTGTATACGGTCAGTGGATAGACGACATCAGATGTTGGAGCCACTGTCAAGGGGAAAGTTTAGTGCAAACCGCTGCTTATGATGAATCCACTGTTGTGATCCGGTTTTGGCTTTACATCATCTGTTCCTCTGTAGGGTTCAATCCCAACATAATCAAACCCCGTTAATAATAAAAGACGAGTAAAGTATCGTTAGTGGTAAAAGTAACCCGATAAATATTAGGATTTAAATAAATACTCCTAATATTAATTAAAAAGAGAATACGAACTTTCAAGAAATAAAATGGACAAAAGGTCCGAGTTAACGAGACTTAAAACAAACCTAGTCATAAACTTTCCCGAACCTACTAAGATAACTAGGAATGCCAAACCTAGTTAATAAGTGGGAATATTGTTAAAAAATAATTAGGTTGTGACCTAATTAATAACTAACTAAAAATGAGGGACCAAAATACGGTAACTTGAAAATGATTTTATAAAACTAAATAAAATAACACAACACACACACACAAGAATGTGTGTGGTGCGTGTTCTGGATCGACCAGGAAGGGCTCCAAGGAGCCAAAACCCTAACTCAACCAAATTCAACAAATTGAAGGTCGATTCTAGCCTCAAATCAATGCATAAACGTGAATTAACGATCACCCAAGCTAGGGGATCATAAGGTATGTCGAATTTTTGATATTGATAAAGTTGTGAAAATTTATTAACATCACAAGGTGCGAATTCTGTATGAATCATATAAGTTATGGCTGAAATTGAGATGTATGATTGCTTAGGAACAAGCCCTAAGTGAAGATTTAGAATAAATTGCTATGATTTAGGTGTTTGGTAGAATTACCACACCTAGCTAAGTGGGTTTTGATAATATGATGAAGTTAAGGTTAAATTTGTGCTTATAATCATCATATTGAATAATGAAATCAAGATACTTGAACAAATTGTAAGTTTGAGTAATTGTTCATACATGACTTGAAAAGGGGTTTTTGTATGATATGAAGAAGTTGATATTAAAATCATGTTATAGATGCTAGAAATCATATTACCTATTAGTTTGTGTGCAAAAACTTGAATTGTTAATAGTTTGGATGAAAATGTCTAAGTGAGTTCAATGAACCAAATGTGCATTTGAATATGTCAATAGGCACTTTGACTTCTAAAAAGTCAAAATGACCAAAGATATGATCGAATGATAAATTCGACATAAAACCCGTAGGATGGAATAGTCATAAATGATTATGACCAATCTAACCGTCTTACGAATTGTGATGATGATAGTTTGACTCTAGACAAACTAGATGAAGGCTTGGGAAAGAAGCGGGTCAAACAGATCGAGTACGCGAAAAAATAGCATAACCAGATGCAAGGTAAGTACAACTTACACCTTTTCGTAGAATACGTGTTTATTCTATAAGTTATGAATACAATAAAGATAATATTGAAATGTGGTTTCCGACGCGAAAAGACACGGGTCGGAACTAATATAAATGATAGAAACCATGTTTAATGGTAAAAATGGGTGAAACAGTAAATTAGTCATGAAAAGACTAAGATAAAAATGGGTTTTCGGACGGCTACTTATAAGTAAGCCTAAACGAATGAAAAAGGGGAAACGGTGATTTAGTCACGAACAAATAGACAAAAGTTGAAATATAAAACGACACTAAGTGACTTAAGGCATGTCGGGCTAAACGCGTAAAAGGGGGGGGGGGGTTTAAGAGACATAGCTAAATAGGCGAGAAATCTGAATTGAGTTATTTAGTGAAATGGTAAATAAATACCATTTCAATATAAGCACAAAATGTTTAGTCGTTTGACATAAACGGGTCAAATGGTAATGTAGATACCATTTGACAAATAATGACTAATAAGTGTTGTCGAGTCTTATGCGCACAGGATAAAACGGTTGTGATTTAGCGGTGCTATGAATTAGCATATTATGGACGCAAGGTATTAAAACGGGTCAATATGTTGATCCGAGCCAGGTACGCATAAATAAATTTATAGTTAAAAGTGCAATTTTGGTCAAATAATTAGTGAAAGTCCTTCATCGTAAAAGAGGGACTAAAACTGACCAAAACGCCCTTGATGGGTAAATTGGACAAATGACCCTTACGAGTCATTTAGAAACATGTATTGTGATAAAGTAAAGCTTAGTTAAGTGTTGAAGCATTGGCAGAAATACTTATCGGATCAAATGCCTCAAAATAGCTTCTTGTCGTAAAATAACAACCGAAAGGGGGTATTTTCGGAATAATCAATTGATAATCATTAACCACCATAAGGATAGTTGTGGTGGAAGTTCATTTGACAAGTAATATGAAAATATAACGCTAGAAATGAATGAGGGGGGTTGGTGCGTAAAAGCGCTTAAATACCCTTAACGGGTCAAAATAAGCACATAATCATAAACGGGTTAATGATGCATAATAACCCGTGATTTAAATCTTGTGTCATAAGAAACAATTGAAATGTGATGTTCATAGGAATTTTAGAATAACAAACATGTTGGTTTAATGAATCATGAAACGGGTAAAAAGTGTTAAAAAGGAATTTCAAGCCGAGAGCTTGAAATCTGAATTTTGAAAGTAGTTGAGTATCAGGTTTTAACTTCCTAAGATGGAGAATTAAATTACGAACGCGTAGGGAAAAGAATTGTCTAAAACGGACGTACGAAACGAAAGTTATGGCAAATTTAAGTTTGAAAATTTGTTAAAAATGGAGCTTGGTATCTGCAGCTCAAAAGAAACAACTAGCTGTCGAATACGGGGTGTCACGTTGCGCGACCGCTAACCCGAAATAACGTCGCGCCACGCGACAAGTGTCGCGGGCCGCGTAGAATGAGACAAAGTCTCTCGCGGGGCGCGAGAGACGTGTTGCTGGAAACTTTTTGTTTATTTTGTTTGTTTGACCCATTTACCTTGTTGTACTTGTTATTTAACTATCAAAACTAACTTTTAAGTTGGTTTTGATTATAGACGAATGTCGAGAGTCCCGGATGATGATCAAGCGACGAAAAGAACCGAACACACGTCATTTGAAGCTTCCGCTAAGAGATCATTATGTTTTGTTTTAAAATGATCTATGTAAACAATTGTTACTTTAATTTGAATACTCTAATTTTGTATGAACGTTAACTTGTCAAAGTTTATGAAAGGTCGCATTTCTACATAAAATGCGTATTTAATATTATGATTATATTATAACGAGACGGGTGTTACAAGTTGGTAATCAGAGCTCATGGTTAAAGAGTAAAGTGTGTTCGGTTCGAGGCTTGATCGCAAATCCGGTAAGTACAGGTATGTTAATGGTTTAGTATGATTAAATTGTTGTGAACAACACATAGGGTTATTGTGTAATACACGTCACCCCAATGAAAACGATAGGTATAGTTAACAAAATCACGTGATTTGACACGTATAGTAAAAAGCCTTGTATTACAATACGGGCGTTTGTTAATGTCGGAATTACTAACTTTTGTAAATGTTTAGTTGAGGGACACTCGCATCTGAAGATGACGAGAGTTGAATGAATTGTGGATATGATGGTGGAACGGTCCGAGGTATGACGAGCAGAGCATACTCATTAAGGACCTAAATCGCGTGACGATCGCGAACAAAGTTAACAGCAAGAGAAGCCCGTAAGGGCAAGCATTACCAGGTGCACGCTTTTAAATTTAATCGCATAAGTAGTAATATGCAACAAACATGTAGGGAATGACGGTTGCATATCTCTGATAAAACCTGAATAGGATATCTATTCAGGATGATGTTTCCAAGAAAAGTTTAATAGAAACATGTGCTATTCACGATGATGAATAACAAAGAAATAATAGGATTAGTTCATATGGAAACTTAGACGGGGGGTAATTATCCAAGTGGAAAACTCTCAATATAATGCTATTGAGAAAAGTAGCGATCACATTAACGAATGTGATTAGATAATAGTTCGATAGAAAGGAAAACATTTTAGATGTTCATAAGTAAAACTAGTAAAACTAGTGACTTTGTTGTTTAGCAATTAAATAAAGTTTTACTAAATGAAATCAGGGATATGAAATAAATAGAGGCGTTACTTACATAGGGCGTGATGTGAAAACTATAAAAAGGTCATGTGTGTCATGTGTTAATCTCTTACTCTGGCCAAGTAAGTAGTGGCATATGATACCATGAACTTCTTGTAGTGGACGCATTATGTCCAATGTAGTAAGGACGGGGTGAATGGGACGAACTAAAAAGGTACCCAAATGAATCAAACAGGCAAGATGTTTGATAATAAACGTAAACGCAAGTTGGATGACAGAAGCGTATTACGTTAGAGTAACGAGCCCGAGAGAAGGGACAATGATCAAAGTAAATAAAAATACAGACCGATTAATAGGAATGCTAAGGCATAGAGATAAAAGTTTGAATGTTACAAGTGATGAAATTCGCACAGACAAGTCAAATGAATTAAATAAAAAATATAAATAAATAAATAAAATATAAAAAATAAATAAATAAAGGACTTGATTGAATAGAAGCGATGGGTTTCGCTAAGTCGACCAAATAAATTAAAAACGAAGTCTTAATACATACCGGGACGGTTGCTTTGATAATGACTTCGGTAAAATACCCGATAGATGGGTAGGATTTTGAAAGTATGCGTAAACCAAGAGACGGGAACGCGAAATAGAAAGTCAAAGGACTCGGATTATGAGTCATGACTAAAAGACGATGAGAAATTGCAAACAAAAATTTTGATAACCGCGTTCAACTATTTCAAAGTTGGACGGGTCGAATAAAGAACGAAGTTTGATACTCATAAGTGATGAAATTTCACCCAAAATGAGTCAAATGAGTTAATTAAGAAATAACGCTCAATATAGTAAGGAAAATGCAAAGCGGTGAAACATGAAAGCTAAAAACATTAAGATAAAAGAACCCGGGCAATGGGTTGTAAAGAAATATAAGTATGAACCGAGAAACGGTAAGTGTAGAACAAACCGACGTGTGAATAATGTAAGAAGTCATAAAGTCGGAAGATTAGTCCTGAAGTAAACGAATGAAGCCTAAGAGTACGGTCAAGGTCAACTGAAATTCGAAAGTGAAAATAAATGATTCCAAAAATAGCAAGGGGTGCCTCGACACCATATATGTACATATATGTACATTGAATAAAGACACGAATAAAAGATGATCTACGGGATCATCATAACCTACGGGATTAAAAGTAGTGATAAGGTTTACGGGACCAAAAAGACCCTTGGGTCAGAAATACAAAGAAACGAATTGGGATAGTCTATAGAACTAAGTGAAAGAACCTACGGGTTATTTGGGTAAAGCGTGGAAAACTGGTTACAGTTCTCCATGTAAAATAATAACAGTCAGGAATAAAACTTAGACGAAAATTCCTAGACATGAGAGAAAGAGACGTAAGACAGAGAAAACGTAAACTAAAAATTTAGTTTTTTTTTTGTCAAAAGCAACGTTTTAATAAACATAAGTAGTATGAGGGGATTTAGAAAATCTTAAACACACATAAGGCCGGAGATGGCAAAATAATATACCCGGATGACGAGGTATGAAGTGACGGCGACTAATTAGTCTAGCTGGTAAAACTATTCAAAGTTAGGAAAATGTCATGACAAACATAAAGCGCTTGTTAATATAAGACAAGCGCGGGGTAAACATGTTATCAGACGGATGAGACTAAGTGGCCAAGTGACAACTCGGTCAATAAAGATAAAGGATATAAGCTGAAAGTAACGGCCCGCAAGGCCTTACACATAAAAGAAGTACGCGTCAAAATAAATAAAAACGTTAGATTGAAAGGAACTAAAGAATGTCTTGAAAACGAAACTAAGTTTGTTTAGTATAAATTAAAAGAACTACGTAAATAAGGTTTTGGGAACGAAACCTTTTTAAGGGGGGTAGACTTGTAACACCCCGAAAACGGGTTTGGTAATCATACCCTGTTAATACTAAAAGACGAGTAAAGTACCGTTAGTGGTAAAAGTAACCCGGTAAATATTAGGATTTAAATAAATAATCCTAATATTAATTAAAAGAGTAAATTTCAAAGTTCGTCCTTTATGTATGTCTAAAATATCAAAGTATGTCCTTTATCTTTAATAACCTCAGAAAACATCCTTAATGTTTGCAAATCCTTACATGTTACGTCCTTTAGTCCTAATCCAGTTACTTTTCATGGTTAAATTTGACTACGTCAGCCCCACATAAGGGTATTTTGGTCTTTTTATCATAAATATTAAAATAAATAATAAAAAAATTATATATATATACATACAGCTCTCTCTCTCTCTCACACATAAACACCTCTCTCTCTCTCTAAACACACACCACCAGCTTTCTCTCTCTAATCGCCGGACCACCACCACCGGACCAACAACCACCGCCATACACCACCGGACCGACAACCACCGCATATTGCCCCTCTCTCTCACTCTTTCCTCTCGAACTATCCTACCAGCACCAAATCCACCTGCCCCACCACCACCACTTTCTCTCTCTTCAACTCAAACACAAACCCTAAATCCCCAAAAATCCTATGAAAAAACCTATTTCAAATTAGCAAAACCCCATAAAATTTAAACCTACAAAGATCAAAACTTGATCAATGAAAGCTGATAAACCCATCTCCACCGTCCACCGTGGCACCGGCTACCCACCGGCGTTTGCTTACTACATCTCCGGTAACCGTGGTGACGATGACAAAATATTCCGGCTGCTTATGGCGCTGTACCATCCAAGAAACAGGTACTTGTTGCACATTGTAACTGAAGGGTATGATGATGAGAGGAGGAGTTTGAGTTTGATGGTTAAATCGATTCCACCTCAAATTGTCTGCAACCCCAACCTCTGAATACCCCCGTCGCAACAGATCCCCTTCATTCGTCGTCTACAACCCTAACCACCTTCACTTTCAGATCTCAGACTTCTAGATCTGTTCGTCTCTTGGTTTGGGCTCGATTTTAGATCCATTTTTCGGATGTTGCAGGTGGTTCAGAACCACCATCGCGACGGTGGAGGTCGTGATGGTTTTGTTTAGATCAGAGGTGGATGGTAGTGGGGTGGATGGTGGCGGTGGTGGGGTGGTGGTAGTTCTAGAGGGAGAAAGTGTGTGTGAAGAGAGAAGAGAGAGAGAGACAGATCCATGGTGGTGGCGGTGGCAGGTGAAGTGGTGGTGGTGGCAGATTGATGGTGGTGGTAAGATAGTTAGAAAGAGAGAAGGAGAACTGGGTTATGTATGTGGTGTCTATATTTTTATAAGTATATAATTTTAAAATTGTTTTGTTTATTGTTTTTGATGATTATTTATTTTAATATTTATGATAAAATGACCAAAATACCCCTATGTGGGGCTGACTTAGTCAAATTTAACCATGAAAAGTAACTGGATTAGGACTAAAGGACGTAACATGTAAGGATTTGCAAACATTAAGGATGTTTTCTGAGGTTATTAAAGATAAAGGACATACTTTGATATTTTAGACATACATAAAGGACGAACTTTGAAATTTACTCTAATTAAAAAGCGAATACGAACTTTCAAGAAATAAAATGGACAAAAGGTCCGAGTTAACGGGACTTAAAGCAAACCTAGTCATAAACTTTCCCGAACCCACTAAGATAACTAGGAATGCCAAACCTAGTTAATAAGTGGGAATATTGTTAAAAAAATAATTAGGTTGTGACCTAATTAATAACTAACTAAACATGAGGGACCAAAGTAGGGTAACTTGAAAAATGATTTTATAAAACTAAATAAAATAACACAACACGCACACAAGAGTGTGTGTGGTGCGTGTTCTGGATCGACCAGGAAGGGCTCCAAGGAGCCAAAACCCTAACTCAACCAAATTCAACAAATTGAAGGTCGATTCTAGCCTCAAATCAATGCATGTACGTGAATTAACGATCACCCAAGCTAGGGGATCATAAGGTATGTCGAATTTTTGATATTGATGTAGTTGTGAAAATTTATTAACATCACAAGGTACGAATTCTATATGAATCATATAAGTTATGGCTGAAATTGAGATGTATGATTGCTTAGGAACAAGCCCTAAGTGAAGATTTAGAATAAATTGCTATGATTTAGGTGTTTGGTAGAATTACCACACCTAGCTAAGTGGGTTTTGATAATATGATGAAGTTAAGGTTAAATTTGTGCTTAGAGTCATCATATTGAATAATGAAATCAAGATACTTGAACAAATTGTAAGTTTGAGTAATTGTTCATACATGACTTGAAAAGGGGTTTTTGTATGATATGAAGAAGTTGATATTAAAATCATGTTATAGATGCTAGAAATCATATTACCTATTAGTTTGTGTGCAAAAACTTGAATTTTTAAGAGTTCGGATGAAAATGTCTAAGTGAGTTCAATGAGTGCATTTGAATATGTCAATAGGCACTTTGACTTCAAAAAAGTCAAAATGACCAAAGATATGATCGAATGATAAATTCAACATAAAACCCGTAGGATGGAATAGTCGTAAATGATTATGACTAATCTAACCGTCTTACGAATTGTGATGATGATAGTTTGACTCTAGACAAGCTAGATGAAGGCTTGGGAAAGAAGCAGGTCAAACGGATCGAGTACGCGGAAAAAGAGAATAACCGGATGCAAGGTAAGTACAACTTACACCTTTTCGTAGAATACGTGTTTATTCTATAAGTTATGAATACAATAAAGATAATATTTGAAGTATGGTTTCCGACGCGAAAAGACACGGGTCGGAATTAATATAAATGATAGAAACCATATTTAATGGTACAAAGGGGTGAAAGAGTAAATTAGTCATGAAAAGACTAAGATAAAAATGGGTTTTCGGACGGCTACTTATAAGTAAGCCTAAACGAATGAAAAAGGGGAAACTGTGATTTAGTCACGAACAAATAGACAAAAGTTGAAATATAAAACGACACTAAGTGACTTAAGGCATGTCGGGCTAAACGCGTAAAAAGGGGGGGGGGGGGTTTAAGAGACATAGCTAAATAGGTGAGACATAGTTAAATAGGTGAGAAATCTGAATTGATTAGTACCTGCACTTAACCTTTTTTGGAAAATACGTCATTTTACACTGGTAAATACAATTAACCGACTCATTTTGAAAATGTTTAAGAAAAATTGATTTAAATGCACAAGGCACAAATAATCTTTTATAACTTGGGATAATTATTTAAAAATAATCTTGTAAAAGAATTATATGTTTATTATACGTTCAGTAGCCCGGGTTAAAAACCGGGTTAAAGATTAATAGACGCACCACATAATATATCCCACGGTGAGTTATTCTCGAACAGGTGGGTACATTATTTTTACATACACACTGGAAGGTGTATGCCTACACCCCGTGCTTAAGTCGTGGCCATTTCAATGAATGAGCCGATGATATCCAGGACATGGTCATTAACCCCCCAAAGGCTTAGAATAAACAAAACAGATTAAACGGGTTATCTCAATGATTTAACCTTCATACGATTAAAAATTCAATACCCGACCAAATGAGTCATGAGAAGGTTTCCTAAGTTAGTATGCCTTAAATATGTTGTGATATCAGTAGGATACCTTCCATTATGCCCAAAACGGATTTAAAATCAATTTAAGCCCTGTAGGGGTATTTTGGTCATTTTAAGGATTATAAAAGAGGTTAAATATTAATCTGGGGTTCTGGTGTAAAAATATCAGTAAAAATATTTAATTTAATAACTTATCTCAGTAGGGTATTGCGTATATGTGAAATTTATCATTTATAACCAAACTATGCACCGTAGGGGCATTTTGGTAATTTCACATAAGCTTTAAAGGCCAAATTTAGAAATCTGAGTTCAAAACTTTTGCTTACTGTTAAAGTATACATCAGTGAGTAATCAATAGTTAAAGATTTGGTATCAAAATGTTATGTAAGACTCATTGTATTACATCAGTGAGTAAAAAGTTTGGTGTCAAAACTTGGGTTTAGATAGGCTTTATGCTAATAATGCCGTTTAATTAATAAAAAAACTTTCAAATTACGATATTGAGCATAACTCCTAATTTAGACCTCAAACTGATGTCAAATTTTTAGGACATGTTTATAAATCAGTAACAAAGGTTTCTGTCATCTCACATTTTCAAAAATCTTGTTTTAAAGTCAAAAGGGCATAATGGTCAACATTTAAGCAATTAACGGAAACATGCAAATGAATCGAATTAATTAGGAACCAAGTTGTATAACCTCAGAGGGTTATACTAACCTATAACCTGGTCCTATTGGAACTCTAAGGCATGTCTAAACTAAGCTAAATCGGGTCAGAACTGAAAGTCAAAGCAAAAGTCTACTTTTGTGACTTTCGGTTCCGAACCGAGCCTAAACTCAAACTTGTCGGGTTGAACATGCTTAGACATGTTCTTACATTAATTACCAAGTTATATAAGTGTTAAAACAGGTTTCATGGCTTCTACATTGTTAATTATGAGTTTATTTGCAAAATAGCTTTCTGTTGACTTTTTAATATTAAGTTTGACCTGGCAATTGACCAAGTTAGAGTGATAATCAGGGGGTACCCTTTTAAGGACTTATTACCCACATAATTACCAACTCATAGCCACTTGCAATTCGGAAAATGACTGGACCATTAGTGATTAATCACTAAGTCAAAGCTTAATTACAACGGCTTTGACTTTTGGTCATTAGACTAATAAAACATGAACTAGAGAGGCTAAGATTGCTTACAAAGGCCCTTAGCATGAATTAGGAGCTTGTGGAATCTTGCTTGAAGTCCAGAGAGCTCCAGAGAGTGTGTTTTGAATAAATTTTGAAAGGTGCAAATGAACCAGCAACAAACAAGTTCTTATATAGGACATTAGAACTCACAAGATCAATCCAACAAGGTCTACACATGTTTCCTAATCATCCCATGTGTCCTCTATGCATGAAATACCATTGGTGCAGCCCCTGAATTCGAAAACCATGCATCTAAGGTGGTGGAACAGGCTGAACAGGCAGCTGTCCATTTTTCTGCCCAGTTACAGGTCTTACGGACCGTAAGCTAAGGGCCTTACGGTCCTTATCCGCTTTTTCATCTTTATCACCCAGATCAGCCACCTTACGGTCCGTAAGGCGATCTCTTTGCGGTCCGTAAGACTTGGTCAGAAGATAAAAATTTTGAGAACTTTGACATTTGACCATGCAACCTATAATACCTTGAGTCTCTAGTCATCATCAGTAGTAAGGGCCCTCAAGTTCAGGTCTGCATTATTCAGAATGTATTCCATGCATTTGTGTTGCCTTGGGGTCTTGTATACATAAAAAATCCACAAGATTAATATCCGTTATCTTTGATATAAAAAAAATATATAATTGTTACAATGTTTTTGGGTTCGTTAAAAGGTCACTCAGAGGTTACTTTTGACATGTTGACACTTTTAACCCCTATGTTTCATAAGATTCTTATTTTAAGCACAACGACTTTCAAGTTCGATAAATTATTCTTTAAAGAATACGAACGTCGTGTAAGGTCAATCAGAGGCACAAGAATGGCATGTTGACACTTTGGATCCCTTTAATAACATATTTACATTGTTTGACAACTTCAGTCCCTCAGAAATAATTCTTTATACATTTAAAGTCCATGACACGTGTCCTTATAATATTGGTCGTGATTTTACGAGGTGTTACATCCTCGCCCCCTTAAAAGAAATCTCGACCTCGAGATTTACTGAAATAAATGAGGGTACTTCTGTTTCATTGTGGACTCTACCTCCCACGTATACTCTGGGCCTCTTCGGGCATCCCATTTAACCTTCACAATCGGTACGTGCTTCTTTCGAAGTTTCTTGACCTGTCGATCCTCAATCGACAAGGTTTTTTCAACAAATTTCAAGCTCTCATCTATATGCACATCCGTATGTGGCATGACTAGTGATTTATCAGCTAGACATTTCTTCAGATTGCAGATGTGAAACACATTATGAATTCCACTGAGCTCTTCAGGCAGGTTTAACTTGTAAGCCACTGTTCCGACACATTCGATGATCTCGAATGGTCCTATGTATCTTGGGCTTAACTTGCCTTTCTTGCCAAAACGCATTACCCCTTTCCAGGGTGATACTTTAAGTAGCACTTTGTCACCTACCTCGAATTTCAGAGGTTTACGCCTTTTATCTGCGTAGCTTTTCTGCCTATCCCTGGCAGCTTTGAGACGATCACGAATCTGCACAATCTTATTGGTCATCTCCAGGACTATATCAGGTCCCGTTAGTTGGACATCTCCAACTTCCACCCAACAAACTGGCGTCCTCCACTTTCTTCCATACAAAGCTTCAAAAGGTGCAGCTTGAATACTGGAGTGATAGCTATTATTTTATGAAAATTCAATCAATGGAAGGTGATCATCCCAACTTCCACCTAAATCAATAACACAAGCCCTTAGCATATCTTCCAGTGTTTGAATTGTACGCTCACTCTGACCATCCGTCTGAGGATGATATGTAGTGCTGAAGTTTAATCTAGTGCCCAAGGATTGCTGAAAGCTTTTCCAAAAGTGTGATGTATATCTCGCATCCCTATCAGAGATAATGGACACTGGCACTCCGTGGAGAGATACAATCCCATCCACGTACAGCTGAGCTAGCTTATTTGAGCTGTGTGTTTCCTTAATAGGTAGGAAGTGGGCTGACTTGGTCAACCTGTCGACTATAACCCAAATAGTATCATTTCCTCGCTTTGTCTTTCGTAACTTTGTGATGAAATCCATAGTTACCATTTCCCACTTCCAGGTGGGAAGTTCTGGCTGTTGTAGCAAACCTGACGGCTTCTGGTGTTCTGCTTTAACTTGAGCACACGTCAAACATGTCACACCCCCAAAATCCACCATGCGGGGTATCACCGCTTGGAGGCGTGACATGACCAGGATCGAGCCACCAATCATACTGAACAACGTACTTAAGTCAATAAACACAACCAAAATACGATTGGTGACCAAAAGCTAGTTAACCAAGTTTTTAATTTAGATAGCGGAAGCATAAACGTAAAGTTCAAAACATAAGTTCGCAGTTCATAAGTTTAAAGTCCAACACATAGGTTTAATAAGTTCATAATGTTTTAAACATTAAACACTGGACATAACCGTCCGCACACCACAACGACTCCTTCCTCGTGCAAGCTCCATATGTTTAGCGACCTGTAAGGCATGAAACAACGAGTCAACAACAAAGTTGAGTGAATTCACAGTTGGTTGTTTAGTTATAGCATTCGTTTTGTAAATCATCTGTTCGTTTTGAAAACCATGTATCGTATAAGTTTGCATCGCGGTCTTTCTGACATGTTTGCGAAGATTAGTGGGGGTTTCCCATGTGTTACTAGACCACGCGTATCGACTGCTACGAAAATGTAAGAGGTGCCCTAAGTCAATGTCTATCAGCATTGACCCTTTGCCCATAGTCCATTAGTACACGCCCATCCGACTGGCACGGTGTGAGGTTTGTTAAACCTAATAGCGCTATTAACTAATGACCCGCTCGCCATAGGCCTCGGCGATTAAGTCAATAATTGAGGGACTTAAAGTGATAGAGTTGATGGTCTTTTGATCGTGTACGTAGGTTTTACGTACGTGCCCTTCAATCCGAGGACAGTAGTAAGTATGAGTGTACGTAGGTTTTACGTACGTGCCCTTCATTCCGAGGATAGTAAAAAGTAGTTTAATAGTAATGACAGTATAAGTAGTTATTCAATCCCATTCCCAAACCCCTGGGAATCCCATGCCTTAGAAAAAGTGTGAACTCACCTCGGTTTGCTCGGTTAGGTTCTCAAATATAGTTAACAGTCAAGGTCGGTCAATCACGTCCTAATAAGGTACGGATAACAATCAGTTTCTCATGCATAACACGTATCCTACGTATGGTTTATTTGCACATTACTTCGTCCACATAACAGGTACACACTTTAACGATTTATGCCCATATGAACTTCCCAACCATTCCCCACTCATAAACAAACATACGATATTGAACGTAACACATATAACATGTTAGATAATTCACCGATAGCATACTCGACATTTAGACACGCAAGTCACAACTTATGTCAATTCAGCATTAATCTTCGAAACCGGCTGTTTTCGGACATTTAAATAAAATAGTTAAATTATTCCAAAAATTCCCAAATTTTTACAGGATCTCTTAAACGTTCCATATTTTATTGTGTAAAAATATCGGGGTCCGGTTCATTACCAATATTTTATAGAAATCGTCTACCGAACTGTGATCAGATTTGTTACATTCTGATCACAGTTTACGGAATAATTCGTCAAAAATTCCTCGTAAGTCCGTTTATTGAAATTCCAGTTCGAGGGTCACAAATACATCCGTGACCATCTTTGATAAAAGTTTCAGGGTCTGGTTCGGTTCAGGTTTTAAGTTGTGACTGAAAACGTAAGACCCTTTTTACTGCAGTTAAAATCAGCCTTAGCTGCTGTCACGAAAACAGATTTTTAAAATAGTAACCGACCTCAGAAAAATACAATTCCAGCGCCATTTTCTTCGTTTTTCGAAAAGACACGATTTAGGCTTTTGAAATTCCGTTTTTCGAGTTTTTAAAGTCCGTTTACAGCCTATTGAAGGCGGCTGGAAAAGTACATCAGCAAGTTATTTTAAAGTTTAAACATTACTAAATCGCATCAACGAGTGTCCGAACAATGTATTTAGCAAGAAAACAACTTTTAAACATCAAGTATGATTTACCCAACCCTCAAACCAACAAGATTCCACTTCAAAAATAGCCACAAGTAAACTTTTATGTAGCTTTTATGTTCATAACTTATGTTACACATTTTCTAGCATTCTCGTTATTTAGTGATTTAAACAACAACACACATACTACAAATCATAAATTTCGAACAAGATGAAACAAGTTAAGATGAGACTCACTACTAGCTTATAGCTAGGGATGAATCTAATGCAAAGTGATGAGAAAATGATGGTGAAAAAAAGACTAGAACAAGCTCCTTTAAGTTGCAACCTCCATGAGTCCTTTGAATCTTTGAAAGGCACTAGTAAAATAAAGAAGATGGAGAATGTTGGAAGTGGTTGTGGTTTCGGTTATGTGTAACCGTGAGGGAGGGGGAAAGAGTGAAGGAATGAGTGTAAATCTTAAGGTGAAGATATGTTGTAAGAATACCATACTTATATCATGATGCTTCATATATTTTTCTTACACAATCAAGTAACCATCTAATAAAATATTATGTTAAAATCTTACACAAGATTAGGAGGTATGGTGGGGAAAATTTGGTGGGTCCATCAAGGACTAAAATCGTTTGGGGGGGGGGGGGTCTTGAGGTAGACAATGTGCAACTAGAATGTTAGATTGTAAGTATGTAAGAAAAATGGTGGTGTAAGTTAGTTGGTTTATTTTAAGCGGGTGTTATGGCATACGGGGATCATGACTAGCCATAAATAATAAAACAATGTGTCTGCCAAAAATTTAGTGTCTCGGGTAATGTCCGGTTATTCGGTCGGACACTGTTCCGTTAAATTGTTTAATTGTTCCGTAAGGCGTCTTATTTATATATTTTTGTAACGAAATAAATTCCTAACACATAGGAAAATACACCGGACCATTTAGTGACTTTTCTGTATACTACCAGTATGTTAACATGCTCATGTAAGTATAGTTCAGTAATCAGAGAGCAGTTAAATATTTCAACACAGTCACCAAGCACTTAAATTATTATTAAATAAATTGTACGGAATACATGTAAATTGAGGGTTGTCACATTCTCCCCCTGTTAAGAGAATTTCGTCCCAAAATTTAGCGCGTGGTTACTGAGGAAGCTAGTTAAGTTGCGTTGTTTTCCTGATTTTCCTGGGGTGTCACATCATCCCCCCGTTGATTTGGAATTTCGTCCCGAAATTCTACAGTAGCTTCAGCCTCAGTAGTGGTTGCGTTTTTCTTAAACAGTTGGGGATACTTGAGTTTCATTTGGTCTTCTCGTTCCCAGGTATACTCTGGGCCACGACGAGCATTCCAACGAACTCGGACCAGAGGTATCCTGGTATGCTTGAGGATCTTAACATCTTGATCCGTAATCTCTACTGGTTCCTCGACGAATCGCAGCTGTTCGTCGATAGTGAGTTCCTTCAGAGGAACTATGAAGGTCTCATCTGATAGACACTTCTTCAGATTCGACACATGGAAAACATTGTGAACTCCGCTGAGTTCTTCAGGTAGATCCAACCTGTAGGCGACTTTGCCAATTTTCTCAATGACTTCGAATGGTCCGACATAATGCGGATTGAGTTTGCCTCGTTTGCCAAAGCGGACTACACCTTTCCAAGGTGAGACTTTGAGTAGCACTCGATCCCCAACCTGGAGCTCGAGTGGTTTTCTTCCCTTACCAGCATAGCTTTTCTGACGGTCACGAGCTGCCGCCATTCGCTGTCGTATCTGAGCAATTTTCTCGGTGGTATCTACCACAAGTTCTGGGCCAGTGATTTGGCTGTCACCAACTTCTGCCCAACAGAGAGGTGATCGGCATTTGCGTCCGTACAATGCCTCAAACGGAGCGGCTTGGATGCTGGTGTGGTAGCTGTTGTTGTACGAAAACTCCACTAGCGGGAGGTGCCTTTCCCAGCCATTACCAAAATCGATTACACATGCCCTAAGCATGTCTTCAAGGGTTTGGATGGTGCGTTCAGATTGCCCATCCGTCTGCGGGTGATAAGCGGTGCTCATATCTAAACGTGAGCCAAAGGACTTGTGCATTGCTTGCCACAGTTCAGAAGTAAAACGTGCGTCACGATCAGATATAATAGAGGTTGGCACTCCGTGCTTCGATACCACTTCCTTTAGGTAAATGTCTGCAAGAGTAGAAAACTTATCCGTTTCTTTGATAGCCAGAAAATGTGCAGACTTGGTTAGTCGATCTACGATCACCCAAATGGTATCGTTTCCGCGTTGAGATCTGGGTAGGCCGGTAACGAAATCCATGGAAATTTGCTCCTATTTTCATCTCGGGATCTCCGGTTGTTGAAGTAGGCCTGATGGTTTCTGATATTCAGACTTGACTCTCGCACAAGTCAAGCACTTGCTGACGTAGGTTGCTATGTGGGCTCTCATACCAGGCCACCAGTATGTGGTTTTTAAGTCGTGGTACATCTTATCCGAACCAGGATGTACTGAATAACGAGACTTATGTGCTTCATCCATCACAAGCTCGCGTAAGTTGCCATAGAGTGGAACCCAAATACGCCCTGTTACATAGTAGGCGCCGTCTTCCTTTTGTTCTAGCCGTTGTCTCGATCCTCGTAAGGATTCAGCCCTGATGTTCTCTGCTTTCAATGCTTCGACCTGGGCATATCGAATTTGAGCGGGAAGGTTGGATTGGATGGTAAGCTGTAAAGCACGTACACACCTAGGTATGGTATCCTTTCGACTGAGGGCGTCGGCCACAACATTGGCTTTGCCCGGATGATACTTGATAGCGCATTCGTAATCATTCAAGAGTTCGACCCATCGGCGTTGTCGCATGTTTAACTCCTTTTGCTTGAAGATATGCTCGAGACTCCTGTGATCGGTGTAAATGGTGCACTTGGTACCGTACAGGTAATGTCTCCATATCTTAAGCGCGAAAACAACTGCTCCCAACTCCAGATCATGAGTGGTGTAGTTTCTTTCGTGAACTTTAAGTTGGCGCGATGCGTAGGAAATGACCTTGTCACGTTGCATCAATACGCAACCAAGTCCTTGGATGGAAGCGTCGCAATAAACCACGAAATCATCGGTGCCTTCAGGCAATGAGAGGATAGGCGCGCTACAAAGTCTATCCTTTAGATGTTGAAATGCGGACTCTTGTGCATCACCCCAACGATAAATGACACCCTTCTGAGTCAGTGAAGTGAGAGGTTGCGCAATCTTGGAGAAGTCTTTGATAAACCTTCTGTAATATCCTGCCAAACCCAAGAATTGGCGGATTTCTTTTGGTGTGCGGGGTGCAGGCCAGTTCTTGATTGAGTCAACCTTGGATGGATCAACATGAATCCCATCCTTGTTTACCACATGGCCTAGAAAGTGGACTTCGCGAAGCCAGAAGTCACATTTTGAAAACTTGGCATACAATTGCTCTTTTCGAAGAAGTTCGAGCATAAGTCGCAGATGCTGCTCGTGTTCCTCCTGACTCTTAGAATAGATCAGGATATCGTCAATGAACACAATAACGAACTTATCCAGGTAAGGTTTGCATACTCGGTTCATGAGATCCATGAAGACTGCTGGTGCATTCGTCAGCCCGAATGGCATAACCAGAAACTCGTAATGGCCGTAACGAGTTCTGAATGCTGTTTTGGAGACGTCCTCATCTCGGACCCTCAGCTGATGGTATCCCGATCTCAAGTCAATCTTGGAGTAATAGCTCGACCCTTGCAACTGGTCGAACAAGTCGTCAATACGTGGAAGAGGATAACGATTCTTCACAGTCACCTTGTTGAGTTCGCGGTAGTCAATACACATTCTGAAAGTACCATCTTTCTTCTTTACGAACAAGACTGGAGCTCCCCAGGGCGAAGAGCTTGGACGAATAAAACCCTTTTCCAAGAGTTCTTGTAGTTGTGTGGACAGTTCTTCGAGTTCTGATGGAGCTAGACGATATGGTGCTCGAGCTACTGGTGCTGCTCCAGGAGCTAGCTCGATTTGAAATTCAACTTGGCGGTGAGGCGGAAGACCAGGTAATTCCTCGGGAAATACCTCAGGAAAATCGCGCACAATAGGAATGTCTTCAATTCTCTTCTCTTCCGTGGATATGTCAGTGACGAGCGCTAGAATGGCAGTGTGGCCCTTTCGTAGACATTTCTGGGCCTTAAGGAAAGAGATGATGCCTTCGACAGCACCACTCTTGTCGCCACGAATCACGAGAGGGTCTTCACCAGAACGAGGAATGCGGATGATTTTCTCCTTGCAAACAATCTCCGCTTGATAACGAGATAGCCAATCCATTCCGATAACGACGTCAAAACTTCCCAGTGTGATAGGAATAAGATCGATAAAGAAAGTCTGACCAGCTAAGACGAGGTTACAACCTTTAACTACGTGTGTGGCTTCAAGACTTTTACCATTTGCTAGCTCTACCGCGTGTTTTGTGTTCAAAAGTGTTGGGGTACGTTTAAGCATTTGACTAACTTTTAGAGACACATAACTGGTATCGGCACCCGAATCAAATAAGACAGTAACAAAGAAGTCATCCAGAAGAAACTTACCCATCACAACGTTGGGATCGTTCCTGGCGTCACCTTGACCAATCACGAAAGCACGACCCCTTGCTCCATTACCATTGTTGTTACCCCCGTTGTTGCCTCCATTGTTATTCCCGTTTCCTTGGTTGTTGTTGTTGTTTTGATTCTGGTTAAACTGGGGACAGTTCTTCTTAAAGTGGCCTTTAGCGCCACACTGAAAGCATCCTTTATTTCCTTGCTGATGTTGCTGCTGGTGGTTCTGTGGGGCTTGTTGTTGTTGGCGATTCTGATTCGCAGGACGCGGGCTCCTGCAATCCCTAGCTTCATGACCCAACTTATGACATCTCTGACAACGACCTTTGTTGCACTGACCACTATGGTGTCTGTTACATTTGTTGCACTTTAGGTGGTTTCCTCGATACCCACCCTGTCCTTGATTACCGGAGGATTGCTGACCAGGACTCTGGTAGTCATTAGTCTTTCGCTGCTGGGACTGAACCGAAGCAGAACCCTTACTGGAGTTTCCATCCCATTTTCGCTTGTTGTCGGTAGGTGCATCAGAAGTAGTTGTGGCACTGATACGTTTGGGTAGCCTGTTGCTTGATAATTTGCTGAATGGTACCCAGGTTGGCTGAAGTTACGTGACTTTGAATTGCTGGTACCAGGCCCTTGAGATACAGCTCAATTCGTTTGATGAGAGGGTCCACCATAGTTGGACACAGGATGGCCAGCTCGTTTGACCTTTTAGTATACGCCTCAATCTCAGACCCCGTCATCTTCAGATTGTAAAATTCCACTTCTAGTTTGTGGATGTCATCCCGACTACAGTACTCCTCCTTGATCAGCTCTTTAAAACCATTCCAGGGTGTGGCATTAGCAACTGCCAGTCCTAGTAGTTGAACCTGCGCCTTCCACCAGGTTAACGCAGCCCCTTCAAGTGTTCCGGTAGCATATTTCACCCTACGGTCTTCGGGGCATTCGCACATCTCGAAAACTGTCTCAAGCTTTTCAAACCAGTGAAGAAGGCCCACTGCTCCTTCGGTGCCACTGAAAGTGGTAGGTCGGCAGTCCATGAAAGTCTTGAACGTGCACACAGGAGGCTGAGCATGTTGACCTCCTGCAGGGACAGCTGCGAGTGCCTCAGCAACTCGTTCGTTGATCAAAGCCGTCAGCTGGGCTTGAGTTAGGTTCAAACGTCCACCCATGATCTTCACAACGAAATAACGTAGGTGAGAAAAGTGTCGCGAAAGTGCGTAAGTGTGGGACGATAGTGGAGAGTAAGCATGCAAGGTTCAAATAGCAATTACCACATTATCTAATGCACAGTGAGAACTATCTAACCGACAATATAACATAAATCATACCACTTATGGTGTCGAGTCTTGCACGTGGAGCGAAGCGTCGTTGTGGATCGTTGAGCACTGTACAGGTTATAGTCTGGTTTTATCAAAAAGCTTTTCCCTTTTTAAAACCAAGTTCACTATAACCAATGGCTCTGATACCAATCTGTCACACCCCCAAAATCCACCATGCGGGGTATCACCGCTTGGAGGCGTGGCATGACCAGGATCGAGCCACCAATCATACTGAACAACGTACTTAAGTAAATAAAGACAACCAAAATACGATTGGTGACCAAAAGCTAGTTAACCAAGTTTTTAATTTAGACAGCGGAAGCATAAACGTAAAGTTCAAAACATAAGTTCGCAGTTCATAAGTTTAAAGTCCAACACATAGGTTTAATAAGTTCATAATGTTTTAAACATTAAACACTGGACATAACCGTCCGCACACCACAACGACTCCTTCCTCGTGCAAGCTCCATATGTTTAGCGACCTGTAAGGCATGTAACAACGAGTCAACAACAAAGTTGAGTGAATTCACAGTTGGTTGTTTAGTTATAGCATTCGTTTTATAAATCATCTGTTCGTTTTGAAAACCATGTATCGTATAAGTTTGCATCGCGGTCTTTCTGACATGTTTGCGAAGATTAGTGGGGGTTTCCCATGTGTTACTAGACCACGCGTATCGACTGCTACGAAAATGTAAGAGGTGCCCTAAGTCAATGTCTATCAGCATTGACCCTTTGCCCATAGTCCATTAGTACACGCCCGTCCGACTGGCACGGTGTGAGGTTTGTTAAACCTAATAGCGTTATTAACTAATGACCCGCTCGCCATAGGCCTCGGCGATTAAATCGATAATTGAGGGACTTAAAGTAATAGAGTTGATGGTCTTATGATCGTGTACGTAGGTTTTATGTACGTGCCCTTCAATCCGAGGACAGTAGTAAGTATGAGTGTACGTAGGTTTTACGTACGTGCCCTTCATTCCGAGGACAGTAAAAAGTAGTTTAATAGTAATGACAATATAAGTAGTTATTCAATCCCATTCCCAAACCCCTGGGAATCCCATGCCTTAGAAAAAGTGTGAACTCACCTCGGTTTGCTCGGTTAGGTTCTCAAATATAGTTAACAGTCAAGGTCGGTCAATCATGTCCTAATAAAGTACGGATAACAATCAGTTTCTCATGCATAACACGTATCCTACGTATGGTTTATTTGCACATTACTTCGTCCACATAACAGGTACACACTTTAACGATTTATGCCCATATGAACTTCCCATCCATTCCCCACTCATAAACAAACATACGATATTGCACATAACACATATAACATGTTAGATAATTCACCGATAGCATACTCGACATTTAGACACGCAAGTCACAACTTATGTCAATTCAGCATTAATCTTCGAAACCGGCTGTTTTCGGACATTTAAATAAAATAGTTAAATTATTCCAAAAATTCCCAAATTTTTACAGGATGTCTTAAACGCTCCATATTTTATTGTGTAAAAATATCGGGGTCCGGTTCATTACCAATATTTTATAGAAAATCGTCTACCGAACTGTGATCAGATTTGTTACATTCTGATCACAGTTTACGGAATAATTCGTCAAAAATTTCTCGTAAGTCCGTTTATCGAAATTCCAGTTCGAGGGTCACAAATACATCCGTGGCCATCTTTGATAAAAGTTTCAGGGGCTGGTTCGGTTCAGGTTTTAAGTTGTGACTGAAAACGTAAGACCCTTTTTACTGCAGTTAAAATCAGCCTTAGCTGCTGTCACGAAAACAGATTTTTAAAATAGTAACCGACCTCAGAAAAATACAATTCCAGCGCCATTTTCTTCTTTTTTCAAAAAGACACGATTTAGGCTTTTGAAATTCCGTTTTTCGAGTTTTTAAAGTCCGTTTACAGCCTGTTGAAGGCGGCTGGAAAAGTACATCAGCAAGTTATTTTAAAGTTTAAACATTACTAAATCGCATCAACGAGTGTCCGAACAATGGATTTAGCAAGAAAACAACTTTTAAACATCAAGTATGATTTACCCAACCCTCAAACCAACAAGATTCCGCTTCAAATATCAGCCACAAGTAAACTTTTATGTAGCTTTTATGTTCATAACTTATGTTACACATTTTCTAGCATTCTCGTTATTTAGTGATTTAAACAACAACACACATACTACAAATCATAAATTTCGAACAAGATGAAACAAGTTAAGATGAGACTTACTACTAGCTTATAGCTAGGGATGAATCTAATGCAAAGTGATGAGAAAATGATGGTGAAAAAAAGACTAGAACAAGCTCCTTTAAGTTGCAACCTCCATGAGTCCTTTGAATCTTTGAAAGGCACTAGTAAAATGAAGAAGATGGAGAATGTTGGAAGTGGTTGTGGTTTCGGTTATGTGTAACCGTGAGGGAGGGGGAAAGAGTGTAGGAATGAGTGTAAATCTTAAGGTGAAGATATGTTGTAAGAATACCATACTTATATCATGATGCTTCATATATTTTTCTTACACAATCAAGTAACCATCTAATAAAATATTATGTTAAAATCTTACACAAGATTAGGAGGTATGGTGGGGAAAATTTGGTGGGTCCATCAAGGACTAAAATCGTTGGGGGGGGGGGGGGGGGGGGGCTTGAGGTAGACAATGTGCAACTAGAATGTTAGATTGTAAGTATGTAAGAAAAATGGTGGTGTAAGTTAGTTGGTTTATTTTTAGCGGGTGTTATGGCATACGGGGATCATGACTAGCCATAAATAATAAAACAATGTGTCTGCCAAAAATTTAGTGTCTCGGGTAATGTCCGGTTATTCGGTCGGACACTGTTCCGTTAAATTGTTTAATTGTTCCGTAAGGCGTCTTATTTATATATTTTTGTAACGAAATAAATTCCTAACACATAGGAAAATACACCGGACCATTTAGTGACTTTTCTGTATACTACCAGTATGTTAACATGCTCATGTAAGTATAGTTCAGTAATCAGAGAGCAGTTAAATATTTCAACACAGTCACCAAACACTTAAATTATTAAATAAATTGTACGGAATACATGTAAATTGAGGGTTGTCACAAAACATTTAGCCATATTAGTGGCTATAGATGTCTTCAAACCTATCCACCAGTAGTTTGCCTTTAAATCCTGGTACATCTTGTCACTTCCAGGATGAACAGAATACTTGGAGTTATGGGCTTCTTGAAGAATCACATCCCTAAGTCCTCCATAAATTGGAACCCATAATCGTCCATTCAATCTTAGGATTCCGTCCTTGCCATATGATAACTGTTCAGCAGTTACACCCAACTTTTCATTTGGATAGTTAGCTTCTAATACAGCTTCCCTCTGAGCGTCTAGCAATCTTTCATTTAAGCTGTTTTTCAATTCAATGCTCTTGGCATTGATTCTAATGGCCTTAACTCTTTCTTTACTGCTCAAAGCATCGGCGACTACATTCGCCTTACCTGGATGGTATCGGATTTCACAATCATAGTCGTTCAATGTCTCCATCCATCGACGCTGTCTCATGTTTAGGTCCTTCTGGTTGAACAAATGTTGGAGGCTTTTATGATCATAATAGATCACACACTTGGTACCATATAAGTAATGCCTCCAAAGTTTAAGTGCAAACACAACGGCACCCAATTCCAAATCGTGGGTGGTGTAATTCTTTTCGTGTACTTTTAATTGTCGAGAAGCATAGGTAATAACTTTGCCCTTCTGCATTAGCACACATCCCATGCCTGTGTGTGATGCGTCGCAGTAAACCACAAATTATTCAATCCCTTCAGGCAATGTCAACACATGTGCATTGCTTAGCTTCTGTTTAAGAATATCAAAGGATTCTTGTTGCTTAGGACCCCAATTGAACTTGATATTCTTGCGAGTTAATGAAGTTAGGGGTGCAGCAATCCTTGAAAATTTTTCAATAAAACGCCTATAGTATCCTGCCAGACCCAAGAAGCTGCGAATCTCTGTGGGCGTCTTTAGTTCTTGCCAATTCATGATGGCTTCAATCTTAGCGGGATCCACCTGGATACCACACTCGCTAACCACATGTCCAAGGAATTGGACTTCACGAAGCCAGAACTCGCATTTTGAAAACTTGGCATAGAGCTTCTCTTGCTGAAGAAGTTTAAGAATACATCGAAGGTGCTTTTCATGATCAGCCTGATCCTTCGAATATATAAGTATGTCATCAATAAAGACGATGACAAACTTGTCCAAGTAGAGCTTGCAAACGCGATTCATGAGGTCCATGAATGCTGCTGGTGCATTAGTGAGCCCAAAAGGCTTCACTAAGAACTCGTAGTGACCATAACGAGTCCTGAATGTAGTTTTATGCACATCTTCATCTCTTACTTTCAGCTGATGATAACCTGACCTTAAATCAATCTTGGAGAAGTAGCTTGCCCCTTGCAATTGATCGAACAAATCGTCGATCCTGGGCAATGGATATATGTTCTTGATTGTAACCTTGTTCAGCTCTCGCTAATCAATGCATAAACGCATTGATCCATCCTTTTTCTTCACAAACAGAATCGATGCTCACCAGGGAGATGAACTAGGTCGGATAAAACCTTTTGCCAACAATTCATCCAGTTGAGTCCTCAACTCTTTCATCTCAGTCAGTGCTAATCTATAAGGTGCTCTTGCAACAGGTGCTGCTCCAGAAATAATGTCAATTCTGAACTCCACTTGCCTATCTGGTGGTAAACCAGGTAGTTCTTCAAGGAAAACTTCCGGATATTCAGAAATGACAGGGATATCTTCAACTTTGGGCTTTGGTTCATCAATAGTTACTTGTGCCATGTAAATGACACAACCCTTCTTCAAACACCTTGACGCCTTAAGCATAGACACTTGCTTAGGCAACCCATGCTGAGTATCTCCTTGTATGGTAAGTGGCTTACCATACGGAGTCTTGATAACCACTTGTTTCTTGTCACAAACAATCTGGGCTTGGTTATGAGATAACCAATCCATGCCTATTACTATGTCGAATCCAGCTAGTTTCAAAGGAAGGAAAGACAATGGAAAAGAGTGGTTCCTAATGGATATGAAACATCCATCTAACACGGTTGAAGCAGTTTCAATGTTACCATCGGCCAATTCTACCTCATATTTTATGCTTAGGGTTTTAACAGGCAGATTTAATAACTTACAAAACTTATTATCTACAAACGACTTATCTGCACCCGAATCAAACAATACCCTTGCATAAACATCATTGGATAAGAAAGGTACATGTTATCACGTTGTCATTTTGGATCGCTTCTTGGGCATTCATTTGGAAGACCCTGGCATTGGTCTTCTTGCCTTCTTCAGGTTTCTTCGCATACTTTGGGCAGTTGGACTTGATATGCTCTTTCTCGTTACAATTGTAACAAGTTGCATCCTTAATATTTTTACAATCCAACGTCTTATGCTCACTAGACTTACAAATCCCACACGCCCTAGGCTGTGATTGGGATTTGGATTTGGATTCATACCTGCACTTTCCCAAATGGCGCTTCTTGCAGATCTTGCATTTGGGCTTCTCACCCGACTGTTGGGCATCTTTTCCAAATCCAGAACCCTTCTTGTGATCCGAGTTCCCTTTTCACTTCTTATCTGAACGGTGTGAGTTATCATCCTCACGTTTCCTCTTCCCCTCACCAGAATGCCTAAGCGATATCTGTCTGACCGCATCAAGGGTAAGAGATAATGATAAATCAGCTACTGACCTAAATGTAGTAGGTCTTGATGCTTTCACACTAGCTTTAATCTTTGGGGCTAAACCCCCAATGAAACGGGCTATACGTTTTGGTTCCGGTGTCACCAAGTAAGGAACCCGTCGAGATATGGTGTTAAAACTCGTGAGATATGCCTAACAGTCTAAGTTTTTCATAACCAATGTCAGAAAGTCAGTCTCGATCTTCTCAACTTCATGTTGAGGACATAAATTCTTTGACCAACGCAACAAACTGAGCCCATGTTAAGTTATATAACGGAATCTTTCCAGTAGCTTGGATCAAAAACCTCCACCAAGCTAGGGCTTCTCCCTTGAATGACTATAAAACATACTTCACAATATCTTTCTCAGCACATCCACTAATATCGACCACCGTTTCCATCTCATCTAGCCACGTCATGCAATCAATGGCGCCTTTTTCCCCAGTAAAATCTCTGGGCTTACAAGAGACAAGATACTTATATGAGCAGGTCTTTGCACGTGGCTCTTGGTCAAATATAATCTTCTTAGATGGGATAATGTGCTGATTTGAGGAGTGTTGGGCATCATCCTTCTTCGGCTCATGAGATTTAGATGGTGGCTTACTGTGAGCTACAGAGTGAGTCTTTGAGCGTGTACCACTAGACTCTCTAAATTGCCTGTCCATGGCTTTAGAAACAACATTATCAATTAATGCTTTAAGTTCCACACCAGTTACATGGATTCTGGTAGTATCATGATTCTCTACAGGGTGACTGTTGATTTCTTCAGATTCTGCCATGTAGCTTGATTTCTACATAAAATAATGATAATGATTCATTCAGAATTTTATAACAGGATTGTCATCTTTGATAATTTTATTAACCACGGTATTAATAAACCATATTGGTTAATTTACTAGGCATATTCATTCAGGATTTTCCATTATAGTTTTCCTCAGTTATAATTTATTAATATATTATGATGGCACAAAAGCCAAGTCACAGGGACAATTTTAATTTATATGCCATGATCTTATAGGATCAAGGCGTTAAGGCATTGAATCATAGTTCATTACCTTTCTTGACAGGGAGTCATAGACTACAACTGTCTTTTGTCTTATATGACAATGAATATGGCCCACAGGCATTACATCACTAATGGATGTTTCATAAAAGAAAAGAATTGGAAGGATCCAATATAAGGATGACTTATGTGATTTTATCGAATCACATTTTCCAGGAGTGTTAACATGTTTTCAGATGTTAACAAGGATTTTGAATCTTACAAGGAACTACCATCATAGCCCGGTCTTAAAATGACACATGGCTAGGTTTTGCCTTTAAGATTTTCTTTTATATATAATGGCAGAATTAATCTTTAAAAGGAACGATATTTTATTTTATTTCATATATTATTTCCATTCATATAATGATAATTGAAATTTTAAATTCAACACATTCCATAATTAAATAAAAAGAGTACATAAATGCCCTAAACGGGACTTTAACAGAAATAACTTGCCCACGCAGGGGCTACACTGTAAATACAAGTCCTCGCAGGGACTGAATACATAAATAGATGTCCACACAGGGACTTGATTGAAACAAGGAAATTACAATACAAATAAATAAATAAGGAATCTTCAAAAATCCCTTTTCTTCTTTCCCTTGATTAAATTCGCCAGACCTTTGAGAAATCCTCGGTGGCTCCTACGCTCTTCTTGAACCTCCCGTTCCACGTGACTCAACCTTTGAAGAATTTCCTGTTGCTGCGATGGCTGGATCTGCGGCGGTTGCGGCTGCTGATGCTGCGGAGGTTGAGGGGGTGGCGGGTATTGGTACCCATAGGTCGGGTACCCAGTCTGACATGGGACTCCATAGGGCCCCTCGGGATAAAGAGCATTGTCGTTCGCTGCTACAAGGTTTGGGTCAACTTCGGCGTAGTTGTAGTTACTATGGGTTGGCTGCTCAAAAGGGTTATACGCCGCTGTACCGGCGTATGAAGGAATCGGGTTATCATAACCCATTGGTGGTGGTGCAACTGGCTCAGAGTCCACCTAAAAACGGGGTTTGAAGGCCCACCCATCTGTGGGTCTTCATATAGTGGCAGGTAATCACTGCCACTTGAATACTGAGGGGTGCTGAAATAGAATCCCCCTCGCACGGACATCCGTGCTCCTGATCTCCTACGCCTCGGTGGCTCCGGAGGCGGTTGCTGCTCTGGTGGCGGTGGTGGCGGTGGAGTGACCGCTAAAAAACGTGAATCCTCCGAGGGACCCTGCTGCTGCTGCGATGGGTTGTAAGAGGGAGTAAACACCCAGTCGTATTGGGCTAACCTTGCCTCATAGCTGTCTGGACCACGATAAGGTGATCCATGAAAAGACGACCCATCCGAAATCTCGATGGGGTGAGTAGGTGTCCCAGATGGTGGTTCGGCGGGATCTGGGTCATCATCCATATCCATGTCCTGAGCTTCAGGAAAATGGTCTTCAGGGCCCAATGGGTTATGACCCATTGGTTCTTCAATCTGATTTTCCGGGTTAAACTGGCTCTGGAAATATGGGGTCGGGTCTTGAAACGCGCAGTGTGACCCCGACCGCTGCAGTGGTAGGTAGGAATTGCCTGATTGGTTGGACTCGTTGCCTTGATGGAGTCCGAAGGAATCATGGTGGGAAGGTGAGGAGCTAAGCGAGACAGAACGCCTCGCAGGTTCTAAGTAGGTCCTCCAGTCTTCTTGAGGAGCGGTGCTCATTGTAACAGACGGAGTTCACCGGTGGGAAGGTCCGGCCTCGTGATCGTTAGGGGCGTTGAATGGCCCATTTCCTCATCCTCCCCTTCGGAACCTTGGTGGCATTTTGTAGATCCTGTCAAAATAAACAAAAGGAACAACAAAGGAAAAACAATAAAGGACAAAAATAAAATGAATTAGGATTAGTCCTAAGTTCTTAGCCTAGACTCGGAAGTCGAGGAATGTGAAAACTGTGTCATTGAGAATAAACACAAAAGGCTAGTGTTTAATTCACTCAATGTTGGCTCTGATATCAACCTGTCACACCCCGATATTTCCACGTATTACCGGTGGGCCCGGTGGGGAGTATCGTGACGTAGTTGATATCATCATAATCAATTTTTCACAGTTTAATACACAACGGAAGTCTAAAGATAAAAACATTACAAACCGATGAAAAGTAATATCAATTATTACAGACGGTTGTAAAAGGGATCCACAGGCGGATCAAATTTAAAAGGAACATTGTTCAACAGATTCTAAAACATCTAAGCTTGCAAGACTCTTTATTGATGCTAGGAGTAGCCAGCCCATTTCGATTTGTACCTGCATTTAACCTTTTTGGAAAATACGTCAGTTTACACTGGTAAATACAATTAACCGACTCATTTTGAAAATTTTTAAGAAAAATTGATTTAAATGCACAAGGCACAAATAATCTTTTATAACTTGGGATAATTATTTAAAAATAATCTTGTAAAAGAATTATATGTTTATTATACGTTCAGTAGCCCGGGTTGAAAACCGGGTTAAAGATTAATAGACGCACCACATAATATATCCCACGGCGAGTTATTCTCGAACAGGTGGGTACATTATTTTTACATACGCACCGGCAGGTGTATGCCTACACCCCGTGCTTAAATCGTGGCCATTTCAATGAATGAGCCGAGGATATCCAGGACATGGTCATTAACCCCCCAAAGGCTTAGAATAAACAAAACAGATTAAACGGGTTATCTCAATGATTTAACCTTCATACGATTAAAAATTCAATACCCGACCAAGCGGTATTTTATATACCGTACCCCAAGCCCGTATAAGTGAAAATAAGTTAAAAGTATTTACCTGAGCAAATTATACAAATTTATCCCAGCCGTATAAACCAGTAAGTGCAAATATCTTTTACTGGTCTCCTAAATCTGGAACGAAGGTTTTAATTAACCTATTAGATTCCTAACGGGTCTTACTTAAATTTAAACTTAGACCGGTTAGTTTTAAAGATTGGTATACGGTTCAAAACGCATGATTAAGCGAAGACCGGATTAGAATGTGGTTTAGACCTGACTAGTATGAAGACTTGTATAATATGGGTAAACTAAACACATTCTGGATTTTGAAGTGAAAATGATAAGGTTTGACCCGTTTCAGTTAATTTATGCAAACTAGTTACATAAACCGTACCGAACGCGATAAATGCATAATGGGTAACCAAATGAGTCATAAGTAGGTTTCCTAAGTTAGTATGCCTTAAATATGTTGTGATATCAGTAGGATACCTTCCATTATGCCCAAAACGGATTTAAAATCAATTTAAGCCCCGTAGGGGTATTTTGGTCATTTTAAGGATTATAAAAGAGGTTAAATATTAATTTGGGGTTCTGGTCTAAAAATATCTGTAAAAATATTTAATTTAATAAATTATCTTAGTAGGGTATTGCGTATATGTGAAATTTATCATTTATAACCAAACTATGCACCGTAGGGGCATTTTGGTAATTTCACATAAGCTTTAAAGGTCAAATTTAGAAATCTGAGTTCAAAACTTTTGCTTACTATTAAAGTATAAAAATTTACTTAAAACATCAGTAGGTATTAAGTCTTATATGCCAAAAATAGTTTTAACTTTTAACCCTTACTATGCGTTTAAAACGCGTAAAAAGTCAGTTTTTGGCGATTTTCGGGTTATATAAGGAAAACTGAGATTTTTATCAGCCCAGAAGGCTTAAAATATTTTATTTATCATATAAAATCAGTAGTAAAAGATTTGGTATCAAAATATTATATAAGGCTCATTTTACTAGTAAAAAGGGGTATAATCGACAATTACCGAATCAAAGCAAGAACCCGATGTTATGTTCAGTTTAAAAATAAATAAAAATATTCAAAAACCCCAAAATATTATATTACATCAGTGGGTAAAAAGTTTGGTGTCAAAACTTGGGTTTAGATAGGCTTTATGCAAATAATGCCGTTTAATTAATAAAAAAAACTTTCAAATTACGATATTGAGCATAACTCCTAATTTAGACCTCAAACTGATGTCAAATTTTCAGGACATGTTTATAAATCAGTAACAACGGTTTCTGTCCTCTCACATTTTTAAAAATCTCGTTTTAAGGTCAAAAGGGCATAATAGTCAACATTTAAGCAATTAACGGAAACATGCAAATGAATCGGGTTAATTAGGAACCAAGTTTTATAACCTCAGAGGGTTATACTAACCTATAACCTAGTCCTAATGGAACTCTAAGGCATGTCTAAACTAAGCTAAATCGGGTCAGAACTGAAAGTCAAAGCAAAAGTATACTTTTGCGACTTTCGGTTCCGAACCGAGCCTAACCTCAAAATTGTCGGGTTGAACATGCTTAGACATGTTCTTACATTAATTACCAAGTTATATAAGTGTTAAAACAGGTTTCATGGCTTCTACATTGTTAATTATGAGTTTATTTGCAAAATAGTTTTCTGTTGATTTTTTAATATTAAGTTTGACCCGACAATTGACCAAGTTAGAGTGATAATTAGGGGGTACCCTTTTAAGGACTTATTACCCACATAATTACCAACTCATAGCCACTTTCAATTCGAAATATGACTGGACCATTAGTGATTAATCACTAAGTCAAAGCTTAATTACGACTGCTTTGACTTTTGGTCATTAGACTAATAAAACATGAACTAGAGAGGCTAAGATTGCTTATAAAGGCCCTTAGCATGAATTAGGAGCTTGTGGAATCTTGCTTGAAGTCCAGAGAGCTCCAGAGAGTGTGTTTTGAATAAATTTTAAAAGGTGCAAATGAACTAGCAACAAACAAGTTCTTATATAGGACATTAGAACTCACAAGATCAATCTAACAAGGTCTACACATGTTTCCTGATCATTCCAGGTGTCCCCTATGCATTAAATACCGTTGGTGTAGCCCCTGAATTCGAAAACCATGCATCTAAGGAGGTGGAACAGGCTGAACAGGCAGCTGTCCATTTTTCTGCCCAGTTACAGGTCTTACGGACCGTAAGCTAAGGGCCTTACGGTCCGTATACGCTTTTTAATCTTTATCACCCAGAACAGCCACCTTACGGTCCGTAAGGCGGTCTCTTTGCGGTCCGTAAGACTTGGTCAGAAGATAAAAATTTTGAGAACTTTGACATTTGACCATGCAACCTATAATACCTTGAGTCTCTGGTCATCATCAGTAGTAAGGGCCCTCAAGTTCAGGTCTTCATTATTCAGAATGTATTCCATGCATTTGTGTTTCCTTGGGGTCTTGTATACATCGAAACTCCACAAGATTAATATCTGTTATCTTTGATATAAAAAATATATAATTGTTACAATGTTTTTGGGTTCGTTAAAAGGTCACTCAGAGGTTACTTTTAACATGTTGACACTTTTAACCCCTATGTTTCATAAGATCCTTATTTTAAGCACAACGACTTTCAAGTTCGATAAATTATTCTTTAAAGAATACGAACGTCATGTAAGGTCAATCAGAGGCACAAAAATGGCATGTTGACACTTTGGATCCCTTTATCACATATTTACATTGTTTGACAACTTCAGTCCCTCAGAAATAATTCTTTATACGTTTAAAGTCCATGACACGTGTCCTTATAATATTGGTCGTGATTTTACGAGGTGTTACAGAACTCTACCGGAATTCGAGAGGATTGCCTGGATAAAAGTTACTGGGGTACCACCGTGCCTCTGGGATAGGCACGTGTTTAACAAAATTGGGGAGCGATATGGCGTAGTGGTCAGAGGATCAGAAGCCTCCATCCACGACGTCAACATCGTCGGAAGTAAGTTGGCAATTTTGGTGAAATTAGGAGCACATTTGTCCTTGGAATTAAGTTTGAGTTGGAAGGGCCACGCGTTAAGGGTGTGGGTCGAAGAATGTGACGTCGAGTGGGAGCCGGAATTTTCCAAAAGGCAACCGGATTTGGTAGCTCCGGCGACACCCCTGGTAAAGTCAATCGTCGTAAAAGTTCATGGGCGGGGAGAGGAAGCTGAAAGGATGGAAAATGTAGAGACGTGCATGGAAAACATGCAAGAAGTTGTTTCTTCCCATGTGCCAAAGACCCCATAGGGATCGAGGAGAGAGAGTGCTGAGGCGGCTGGGGACCCACAACCTAATGATGTTCTTGAAACGACCCCCAACAAGACTGGGCCTTTTAATTCGCTAGGGGCCGAGGTAAACCATCCTAATAGTGGGCTTAGTTTTATAACCCTACGGGCCAAAGACAAACACAAAAGGAACTTTAGCAATTTGGCTACTGGGCCTGTTTTTAGAACACCTGACCTAAATATCAGGGAAGACTCTCATCCTTTCAATCTGGATGAGATCATTCAGCGTACATCCAGAGTCGATACAGGGGAACCAGAGGTGCACAATGTAGAGTCTGGTAGACAGGCAAGCAGCAGTCGGAACAACTCACCGGTGGAAGCCCTTGCACACGACCGACACAGAGGTAACTGCCACGTGGGTGTTGAAGAAGAAGTAGCTAACACAATCAGGTATGGTGCCTGCCTTGGGATCGATCTTCAAGGTTTTGATAACCATGTTCGTAAACTTGTTTCGAGGGAAGAGGGGCTCAACCAACCACAATGAGTTTTATGACCTTAAACATCAAGGGTATCACCGGAGCCGAAAAGTCGGTGTGGGTTCAGAAATTGAAGAGGGAGGCAAAGTTTAATTTCCTGGGTTTGCAAGAAACCCGCCAAGCAGGTCTCACTGAGGAGGTATTGTGTCGTTTTTGGGACCAAAGCCCTTTGGAAGTAGCACGGTGGATGCGATAGGCATATCGGGTGGCCTGGCCTCTTTTTGGGACTCGAGAATCTTCTCCATTGACTCCATTATTAAGGGGAAACTGTTCCTAGTGGTTTCTGGTGTGATTAAAGGCACGTGTGAAAGGTTAAATGTCTTGAACATACATGGCCCCAACATTCAAGCTAGTCGGAGAGAAATATGGGAGGCGGTTATTGACATCAAGATGCAACAACGATGTGCGACACCCCGATGAGCGCATAAACTCCCGGTTTGAATCTAGTTCGACATCCTTTTTCAATGCTTTCATTAATACGGCTGGGTTTTTTGAGTATAGTACGACTGGAGGGAAATGCACATACATTACGGAATCCTAGATCGATCTAGTGTAACACGAGACAGAACTCCAACGACTGAATCGGCCAGAGCCCTGACATGCGTTACGGAGCCCTAAATCGATCGTGTAGGGTAACAACAGGGTTATAATAATAGCCTACAGAATATTTGAGAGAGAATTGATTTCTGAACGATTTGAACAAATGAGCCGAAGCCGCTTTATATAGGCCTGACGAGGGGTCTCTCGCGCCCCACGAGAGATATCAGGATGGCCTTCGCGGCCCGCGAGAGCATTAAGGGTGGTCATAGCCTTGGCTAGTCATTGGCCTAGCTTCCACACGTGTCGGACATGTGGCGCCATTGTGTGCCCGGCAAGAAACTGGGCTTGCTCCCTGTGAAAGACAAAGCTAAGGGAGCCGCGGCCCGCGAGCGACTCCCAAACTTTGTTTTTGTTGTTTTTTCAAAGTATAGGGGTAGTTAGGGGTCGTTTCTCGCATACGGGGTACGTAAGGAACGTTTTAGGGTCACGTTAAGGGTTCTAGGAGGGTTGTTATACTAACCATGCTCGAATCCTTTGTGATCAAAATTCTGTTGAGATTCGTACGCCAACAGGAGAGATGATCCTAATAAAAGGAGACAAGCCGAACAAGCCAACAAAATTTATCTCAGTGATGAATGCTGCAAGCTATGCACGGAAGCAAGGCATAGTGTATATGATCTCAGTGATCATTAACACTAGAGACAAGGAATTGAAGGAAATTCCGGTAATATCGGAATACCCCGATGTTTTTCCAGAAGATCTACCTGGACTACCGCCAGACAGCTAAGTAGAGTTTAGAATTCATCTGATCCCCGGAAATGCACCCATTGCTAAAGCACCTTACCGTTTAGCACCAACGGAGATGCTAGAATTAAAGAAGCAATTAGATGAATTACTAGAAAAAAGATTCATACAACCGAGTTCATCCTCTTGTGGAGCACCTGTGTTGTTTGTTAAAAAGAAGGATGGATTGATGCGAATGTGTATCGATTATAGAGAATTAAATAAGGTTACAATCAAGAATCGATACGCATTACCTAGGATTGATGATCTATTTGATCAACTTCAAGGAGCTAGATATTTTCTAAGATTGATTTACGCTCTGGATATCATCAACTGAAAGTACAGGAAGAGGACATTCCTAAGACTGCTTTCAGAACTAGGTATGGCCATTACGAGTTTACATTCATGTCCTTCGGTTTAACAAATTCTCCTGCAGCATTTATAGACATGATGAATATGATATGTAAACCATATTTGGATAAATTTGTAATTGTCTTTATAGACGATATACTTATTTATTCCAAGAGCAAGGAAGAGCACAATAAGCACTTGCATGTACTTTTAACACTGTTAAGAAAAGAGAAGCTTTATGCTAAATTTTCTAAGTGTGAATTCTGGTTACAAGAAGTGCAATTCTTAGGATACCTGATTAATCATGAAGGAATTCATGTAGATCCCTCAAAGATAGAGGAAATTACTAATTGGAAAGTCCCTAAGTCATCCGTAGAAGTCAGAAGTTTCCCAGGATTAGCTGGATATGATCGATGCTTTATCCAAGACTTCTCAAATATAGTCGTTCCGTTAACTAAGTTAACATGTAAATCGGTTAAGTTTGAATGGGGACCTAAGCAAGAAGAATCCTTTACAACCTTGAAGAAAATATTAACAAATGCACCAATACTTGCATTACAAGAAGGAACTGAAGACTTTGTAATTTTTTGTGATGCTTCTAAATTAGGACTAGGATGTGTTGGTGCATTCGTCTGTCGACTTCGTCTTGCATCGAGTCTTGTTTGTATATAGATAGATCAGGGCACGTTGTTCGAGAAAAATGTCAAATATAGGAAAAGAGGTAATTTCGCCCGGAATTAGAATATGTAATTCCGCTTGAAATCATTATGTCATTTCAAATGAAATCACTGATTTCGCTTGAAATGTGATTTCGTTTGAGCCAGTTCAAGCGGAATTTACATTCCTATATATACCAGGTTGGTCCGTGTCATTTGTAACGAAATTAGATTCCGGTTAGATAGCCGAAGTGCTGCCAAAGTGTCGTCTTACTGTAAAACGTTGTTATATCAATCAAATCGACTTCTAAAGTGAATTGCAAGCTGTTTCGAACTCGATACGTTAGTTTCCGCCTCTCGTATTGAGAAGAACACCTCTGAACGACTCGTTTCGGGTCTGAAAACGATCCTACAAGTGGTATCAGAGCTCAGGAGGAGGAGTTCTACCATTTCAGCTGCAATTTTCTAACTTCTACACCTTCTTTTCAAAATTGAACAACTTTTCACGGTTAAAATCGGCTAATTTTCTCACATTATAAGCGTAATAGTGTTTTTACAAACCCTTGAAAGAATCAGATCAAAATTCAGTTTAAAAGTGACAAAAATAGGCCAAACAGTTGATTTCGTTTGAATGAACACTGATTTCGGTTGAAAAGTTGAGGTAATTTCACACGGAATTACTGATTTCGTTTGAATTACATCTGATTTCGTTTGAAATGGCACTTGATTTCGCTTGAAAGTGCTATTTCGTTTGAGAGTGATTCCGTTTGAAAAGTGTTTCCGTGTGAGTTGATATTTCGCTTGAAATTGTACTGCAGGTGATTTCGCTTCAGAAGGTGATTCCGAATCATGGAAGAGGAATTCTATAATGCGTTTGCTACAGCCCCGACTACTCCAGCCACCATTACTCAGAGCATGAACATGGAAAACGAAACTGGAACTTTACAAAACCCCCCGAAACTCATGGGAATTAAAGAGTATTATGGTTGGAAAGATCGGTTTGAGAACTGGGTTCAAGCTAATCATTTGAGATCTTGGGAGTGTATTGAGAAAAAGTATGTCAAGCCGCGTACATATTTGGGAGTTATCAAAACAATTTCTGAATTTACAGACAAAGAACGAGACATGTATAAAGCTGAAAAGATGATGATCAGTCTGTTACAGCAAGCTATTAAAGAAGACATCTTCATTTTGCTTCAGCACGACAATACTTCAAGATTGATTTGGGATGCACTTAAAACTAAATTTGAGGGTAGTGAGAAGATGATCAGGAGCAAGAAAGCATTACTTAAAAAGGAATTTGACTTGTTTTCAAGCTTGCTGGGTGAATCATCAAAGAAACTGATTGAAAGATATTGTCATTTAGTGAGAACTATGTCGTTGTTAGAAATTGTCAAAGATCAAGAAGAATGGGTCGGCAAGTTAGCTGATGCATTACCTCAGAAAGAATGGGGTACGTATTTGATGATCTTGAAAAACACGGGAGAATATGACAAGTTAACTATTTCACAGTTCATTGAAAAGATTGAAGGTCAAGATCTGGAACAACAGAAGATTGCAAGAATGAACAATCCGAGTGGTCAACAAGATGTCAAAATGTATTACAAAGGAAATATTCAAGAGGTTGAATTAAGTCCAAAAGTTCAAACTGCTTTCAGTGCTGAAAACTCATCTGGATCAGTCAATCAAAGTCCAAGCAGCAGCAGTGGTTTTTCTTCATATCCGAATGTTAATCCAAAGAGTTCTACATCAAGTCATCAGTTTCAAAACTCAAACAACATTAATGGTCAAGTGTTGAATTGCAATATAGCATTGCATCTTCAGAATGGTCAAAATTTTTCTGAAGAGATTGCCAAAAGTCACATGTCGTTACTTGCTACAGTATTAGAGTCATATGAAGGATTGGTTGTAGGGAGGATCGGAAATCCTATGCTGACAAAAGAGGATTACGATCAGATAGATGCAGAAGAGATGGAATTAATGGATATCAAATGGTGTTTAGCGAGTGTTCTCAGAAGAGCTGAAAAGTTTAAGATGATTACAGGAAGAGATGATTTTAGAGATGCAAATGTTTCTACTTTGGGTTTTGATAAATCTAAAGTTACTTGTTTTCGATGCAGGGAGAAAGGTCATTTCAAGAGGGAATGTAAAAATCGTGAAGCAAGTGGAGCACAGAATCCGTTTGGAAAAGATGATTACATCGGAAAGCTATATACCAACAAGTTGCTGATCAACCTTACAAACAAAAGGAACCACAAACTGCTCATGCTAAAATGATCGTAGAAGCAAATAAGAAAGCGTATTATGGTATAATCGATCAAGATGATAAGAAAGTGGCTGAAGGTTTCAGTTGGGACAAATACATTCCACCTGATTCCAAAATGGCTCTTACTGCACAAATCATTCAAGAGCCAGTGTTTGATCAATCATCATCTGATGATAGTGATGATGAAGAGGAGACACAAATAAATATTGGAAAATCTATGTTATCTCCTGAAAGTTTTGAATTTTATTTTGCAGCTAGATTGGTAAAGCTGAAGGAGAGACGGGTAGCAAAAGAACAAAAGAAGATGAAATGTGAAAGTGTTGTTCAAGAAGTAAAACATGAACATAGTGAAGAACTTAATGTTGTTGAGAAAGTAATTGAAGCTGAGAAAGTTGTAGAATTAGAGAAAATGATTGAAGTTGAACAGATAATCGAAGTTGAAAAGATTGTTGAAGTCATCAAACCGTGTCAAAAATGTTTGGAATCTTGCAAGCAGTGTGCAGAGAAAGATGAGAAGTTTAATGAGTTTGAGAAAATGAAAGAGAATTTATTGTTTAATCTCAACTACGTGAAAGAATCTTATGATGTGTTGAACAGAATAGTAACTGGTCTGCAAAAGACAAATTCTGAAAGAGAAGATGCGTTGACAATGATGAGTGATGATGTCAAAGCAGAAAGCTATCAACTTTTACATTGAAGAAAGTGCAAAATGGAAGCAAGAGTTGGAGACAGAAAAGATAGAGAATGAAAGAATTAATCGGTTATTACAGAGTTATTCTAGTTCTGATTATCTGATTGATCGAATTTATCCAACTGTTGCAGGTCTTGAAGCATTTCAAGATGAGAAGCCAAAAGAGAAGGATACTGGTAAGAAACAAAGTGCAAATTATAACAAGTGTCCGCCTCCGATCTGGGAAGGTTATTCTCCCAGAAAACCAAATGAGGAACAAGTCAAAAATGCAGCCAATATAAAGTTAAAGTCCGAAACAATTGATGAGTTACCATAAAATATTGACGTCACATTCACATCGTCTGACACTGATCATGAGTCTGAGTTAATAAAGAAAGTGGTCGATCAGGTGTTGGATAAAGATGAGGAGTTAGAGTCAAAGTCTGAATCCAAGAGTTCGAGTTCATCAGTTTACAGTCCAAAGTCGTCGGTCAAAAGGGTTTACAATAAATAATTTCTGTTATCAAAATCTAATTTGAATGATGAACCAATCAATGTGGCATATACTTTGATTGATTCAGACAAATTATATTCTGATGAGGAATTTCCAATAAGAGGTGTTAAACCTGAAATGATAAAAAAGGTTTTCAAACTAACAGAAATCAATATTTCTGAAATAAAAGATAAAAATCTTTCTGAAAAACCCAAACGTTACACCTCTAGAGATCAACAAAGGTTAAACAAGAAAAAGGGTTACAGTTCTGTTTCTGGTTATCGAAAGAAACCAAACCATAACGGTAATTACAAAAAGAAGGGTTTAGGTTTTATTCCATCGAAAAATTATAAAAATGAGAAAACTTATAAAACAAATACGAAATTTGTTTCAGGGACAAGCTGTGAAGAAGAATCAAATAGTTCTTTCTGGAAACAATCAAACCGAGAATTCCTTGCTAAGAAGCAAAAGGGAATGAAGATTGGAGTTTATCAAAGAAAGGAGACAAGAACCTGTTACAGATGTAATAAAGTTGGTCTCATTGCATGGAACTGTCCTCAAACAACAAAAACAAAACAGGGAGTCTCTGAAAAACTCAAAGAAAAAGTTATTGATAAAACTGAACCGCCAACTGAGAAGTTTAAAACTTTCAAAAACTCTACATACGAAGTTGGTGAATGTTCGAAAAAGTTTTATAGAAGAAGGGCGAATTCTGACAACCAAACATGGGTTGTTAAGAAATCTGATGTGAAATCTGGCAATGAGTCTGATTCCACAAAATCAGAAGAGCCACAAGTTGAGGTAAAAAATGGAAAACCAGTTCCTCTAATGGATGATGAGAACTTTCCACCATTGAGGACTGAAAATTTCAAACAAAAAGTTGGCAAAGTTGAAATTTCAAATCAATTCTATTCTGAAAAGAAAGAATTTGATGTTGAGAAAATGTTTAATGGAAATGTTAAAAAGATTTTTGGAAAAATGGTTGATGGAAAGGCCAAAGGGGTAAAAGATTTTTATGCAACAAAAAAGGCAACTTATTACCCGACTGAAGATGATTTGATTACACCGAAAGCAGGTCAGGCTTGGGTATCTGTGTTCTTTACTTAAAAATCCTGACTTGCCGGAGCTCCCAGGTTGGTAAGTGTGGAGCAGGTATCGGCATCTTTCTTGAAATTTTATGTATTGAGAAGACTTACAAGTGGTAAATCAGGGACATTAAGTTGTACTTGATTTTCTACAAGTGGTAGTTGCTGTTTGAACTTAAAATTGTTATATTTTTCAAATGGTTAAAGAAGAACAAGGTGATGAATTGAACCCCTAACCTACAAATGGTTTGTTAAAATCAACAAAACTAATTTTCCGGAAAAACCAGTTGATTAAAACAAACTTAAGTGTTTTGAAATCACAATGGGAAAATAGTTTGTTGTCAGGGGGAGTTCTGTTTGTTTATGCCAAGTGGATGGCGATTTGAAGTGATTCAATATCAGTTGTCATTTTACTTGTACAGTCTGTTTTCAAAGTTTCTTTAAATGATTTTGAATTTTAGGGGGAGTAAGAAATTTCAGAAAATCCAAAAACATTAGAAATTTTGAAAAAGTAAAAAACATGATAAAATTCAAAATGAGTTTTGTTGTGATAGAGAGGAAATGATAGTACATCAGTGGACGATCACAGCATGCTAAAGAATTGGAAAGAAAAATGTGATAAACGGTCTCACTGATGATGTGCCAGTAGGTGTTTGCACATTTAGTAAATTGTGTCGAGATATAAACCTAAATTTCAAACTTACTTATATCGTGGGGAATATCTCTCGGATATATGGGTAACCCCCGAAATCTTGTTTGAAAGGTCCCTCTTTCTGAGATACTAGGTCTTTATGCTTAGTGATATCTGGGGTATTATCCCGGGACTTCTGATTTTGCGGAAGCAATGGCCTAGTCCCCGGAGAATACTTTATGCTTGCTTGAAATATAGCCCACCCTCAGCATAAAAAATGATGAAACATTGCAAAATGCTAATCGTGTGCTGTTGAAGAAAAGATTCTCTAAAGGGAACCCACCAAAAGTCGAAGCAATAGCCTGAGCTCTCACGGCCCTCGCATTTAACCCTTTACAGATATCATCTAGGTATACTCACCTGTAAGACTGAATACTGGGATCTGGATACGGGAGTATATTCTGAGGTGGGACACACGAATAAGTTTAAGTGCTTAAAACATTAATCTCGTATCTCGAAACAGTTGAACTTTGTGTGAAAATTTAAAGTGGATCAGTATACTGACAATCTAAGTGAATCGTTTAGAACTGAAAATGTTTAAAGCTTAACAGTGTTGGTGATTTGTCTCAGAAACTGATATGATCCTCTTACACAAACTCACAAAAATATTGTCTGTATATATTTTTTTAAAGTATGTTCTTTTTATTTCAAAAATCCAAAAAGATTTTAAGTGTGTTTTAGCGTAAATTTTGAAAAATCCAAAAAGATTTTCGACAACTGACGTTGGAGAGCTGATTTTCAAAATTCCAAGTGCTAAACATGATGAGCATTTAGTAAGGGGGAGTTTGTGTTTAAATAAGAAAAGATTTTGAAAATTTGTTTACAAAGTGGTCATTAGAAGTTTTTAAAGTGTCAAATCTGTCTGGATGATTACCTGCAAGTGGTATATAAATTTGTCAAATTTTAAATTTTGTGAAATTTATTTTTGAATAGAGATTTGTGCAGGAAACAAGATAAAAGCCAGTCACAGATATTGGGATAAAATATTGTAGAGCCAAGTTCAGATCCTGATGTTCATGCAAACTGAGGATGCTGAAGAACTTAAGAAATCAAGAGATCTTTTCAAGAGAAATTGGAGCCAGATTGAGATCCTAGAGAGAAGAGAAAGAAGATGGATGAGGCTTTACATTGTTAGATATTTCAGAGAAGTTCAAGAGGACTGATAAAGACTGGAGATTGAAGACTCGACACCGAAGACTTCGTCAACATCCGAGGGGGAGTCTGTTGGTGCATCCATCTGTCGACTTCGTCTTGTATCGAGTCTTGTTTGTATATAGATAGATCAGGGCACGTTGTTCGAGAAAAATGTCAAATATAGGAAAAGAGGTAATTTCTCCCGGAATTAGAATATGTAATTCCGCTTGAAATCATTATATCATTTCAAACGAAATCACTGATTTCGCTTGAAATGTGATTTTGTTTGAGCCAGTTCAAGCGGAATTAACATTCCTATATATACCAGGTTGGTCCGTGTCATTTGTAACGAAATTAGATTCCGGTTAGATAGCCGAAGTGCTGCCGAAGTGTCGTCTTGCTGTAAAACGTTGTTATATCAATCAAATCGACTTCTAAAGTGAATTGCAAGCTGTTTCGAACTCGATACGTTAGTTTCCGCCTCTCGTATTGAGAAGAACACCTCTGAATGACTCGTTTCGGGTCTGAAAACGATCCTACAGGATGCGTTTTGATGCAACACGAGAAGGTAATTGCTTATGCATCTAGACAACTGAAGAAGCACGAGGAGAACAATACAACTCATGATTTAGAGTTATGAGCAACCTTTGTTGCCCTTAAGATTTGGAGACATTATCTGTATGGTAGTAAGTTTTCCATCTTTACAGATCATAAGAGCTTAAGGTATATTTTTGTGCAAAAAGAATTAAACATGAGACAAAGGAGATGGATGGAAATTCTAAGTGACTATGACTGTGATATTCGATATCATGAAAAGCGAATGTAGTAGTCGATGTCTTAAGTGTCACACCCCTTTCTAAGGCGGAAGCACGAGGTGTGATCTTGAAAGGTTCTCATGGCATACGAAAGGTAAACATACTACATGCTCGTAAAATTACTCCAAATGCCATTAACAAAACATAAGTTAAGTGTTTACAACACAAATGCAATATTGTCTGACAAGTTTACAACTTTATTTAAAGACGAACATCAAGGATTAGTCATTATATCACCACATGAAGTGGGATATGACAACCAAATCCTGCAAAAGAGGCATCAGAGTCTTGTCATAACATAACTAAATCATAAACAACATCCAGGAGCAAGAGTATGACCGCGCGCACATCCACTTTAGTTACCTGAAATACATGTGAGTTTTTGGAAAAATCGTCAACATAATGTTGGTGTGAATTCATGCAGTTTTTGTATTGAACGTTTGTATACTTTGAATGAAAACATGGTATGTAATTTGTATGAAACAAGTATTTCTGTAAATTTAAGGAAATCGAGATCGCTAATGGTTTGCAAGGCCATTAACATGTGACACGACATAGGAAGCATCCAAACCATAGGCATTTTTCGTTGTCGATTCATGACTAGAGACACAAAAGCACTGCTTGGTACTAGTTATGACCAAGAGTGTGGCTGCCTGAAACCCATTAGATCTAACCTTTTGTTCTACGGTCTTAGTATGTACACGATTAATGGTGCTTCTGGTACCCTATTCGTGACATGATCTAAAGTATCATTCCTTAGTTTTTGTATTCAACATGCCATAACACATGTATTTTCCCCAAGTTTAGAAAGCATAAAAAAGTTAAAAGTGGGGACATTAACTCACAACTTTGCGTTTCCTGCGCCATAAAATTCATCGGATTGCATATATAGCGTCGTGACCTATATGTGCTTTATTAACGTTAGTCACTAGACTTGTATCGCACAAGTACAAGTCACCATCTTTTAAGTATGTGTTCTTTGTTGTTAAAAATAATTTATATTTTTAACTATGTATCTTACTTATATTATTTCCTCAAAAATAAATATAAGTATCTTGTATTTTTTCATCCGAGTTATGTATTTTTGTCCAAAACTTCATTTTAAGTTCGTAACTCGTCCAAGTTACATAATCTATTAAGAAATATATTTTCATAAATATATTCTCTTGTATTTGTCTATGCATGTTGTATATGTATTTGTATTTTTACTCCTTAGGAGTATTTAGTGTATTTTCAAGTCCTAATACACTATTACATATAATATATACTACATACACTTAGCACAAAATTTGGTGATCAATAAATATATATATATTTTCCTAAAAAATATACATACTTAATATCAACTTTTATCTTGAAGAAATCATCATTTCTTAACTTGAAGTTCACATAAAAATTAGGGAAACCCTGGTAAATATTTTTAGGTGAATCTTTAGGGAATAAGTTTCACCAAAACTTATATTTTTCTAAGTGTCAAAATTTTATAGAAATTTTGACATGGTTTCCCCTAAAAATGGAGGTTTCCCATGTTTTCAAAATATGTGTTTATTTTCTTTTAAAATCATCATCAATCATCAATAACACAATCAAGACTTATCATAAGCCAAGATCATGTAAATTACACTACACAATGAACTTGAAGTTTTTGTAAAAACTTGTAGTAACTTACCATGTTATTTAGTAGGTTTAGTTACCCTTTAAAACATATTTATTTGTTTGTAAATCACATTATTAAAAGATTTGGTCATTTACAACTTGTAAGATGATTTTTCTAAAAATACTTCTTTTGTATTTTTCTTGTTACACACATGTTTCTAGTCTTGTTTAAGACTAAAAATATGATTAGTTTATTTAGAAACCATGACTTTGTAAATCTTATAAATAAACTTGGTTTCTTGAGAAAATTATTTTTGTAATCATCTATGTACAAGATTTGTATTTTGTTTAAATCATCTTTGCATATGAGAACAAATTTCGTCATTCAAGTTTATGAAGACATAAAGCATGGTGATCTTGGTCTTTCACAAGATCACCACCTTAACTTACTAGATCATGTGTTTAATCACAATCTAGTAGGTTTCTTATGATGTCTAACATCACTAACACAAACCACCAATCACCAAGAAGCAAATCAACACAATCAACATGTATTCTCATACTATTAAGCTTATGTTAAAGTATCATGATCATGTTCTTTAGTGTTCTTCAAGATTAACAATGTTTATCATCTTTTAACCATCAAAATATGAAGTAACAAGAGATCATAAGGGTCTTACTACTAGCACAAGGCTAGGGAAGAACATAAGAGGTTGAAGATGACAAATGTGTTGGATAAAAGCAAATGGGAAAGGTCCTTCAAGATCCATAAGCTCCACACTTTGTTAGACACCTTCTTGCACCTTGTGATTAACTTGGAATAGATGAGAGTTGGATGGAAGTGGTGGTGTTGTTTGTGTGGGTTTCGGCCGAGAGGAAGGCAAGGGAGGAGGAGAAGGTTGGTGTGTGAAGTGTATGAAAGATGTTGATGATGATGTTCTCTTATAACCAAGTTTGTGTATTAACCAATGTGTCATATGTTCCTACTAGTACATGCAAATCCAAGATCACAATCTTCACAAATCTTGTAAGATTGGGGAAATCTTGGTGGTGGGGCCACCTGGTGACCGTCCACATGAAGGGGGGGGGGGGGGGGGGGTCTTGGTTGGTGTTAAATGGTAAGTTAAGTTAATTACTTAGATTTCAAGTGTATTAGTTAGGTGTTATGCATATGATGTGTTATATAGTGTGTTAGGGTGTTCGGGGATCATAACTAGCTCAGAAACATTAAAACAATGCTTCTAGTATAATTTTGGTGTTTCGGGTAGTGTCCGGTTGTTCGGTTAGATACCGGTTCGTTAAAGTGCTAAACTATTCCGTTTAGTGATCTTTAAGTACGCTTTTGTGACACTTTTAATTCCCAATACTTAGGAAAGTATTCTGGATAATAAAACATGAATTATGCATGATATTTATGTGTTAATAAAGCTGATTATAGCTGATTTATTGCTGATTTGTGCAGAATTCTGCATTCAAGGTGCGTTTCGGGTGCTTTTTAGTGCATATTCTAGCTTCCGGAAAGTATATATATTAACCCTTGTATCCATACTTGGGTTTTAATGTATTTTAGACGTTGGACCTACTCCTAGGCCTCAATTCTATTGTATGACTGCTTTCTGCAGAGTTGCTGACACAATGTATCTTACCAGTGAGTTTACTAGTCTTTCTGACGCAACGCTAATATTAATGCATAAGGCAATATTTGAAGTATAAAATGTGCATGAATTCACATATATAGCATGAAATCAGATACTGTTGACATTTAAGCACATAATTGCATATATTAAGTAATAATTAAATTGTTCAAAAATTACCGGTTTTGTTCCAGTTGTCACAGTCTCCCCCCGTTAAAAGAATTTCGTCCCGAAATTCAGGCTGATCTATCTCCTGCAGGAGTTTTCTTGAATAGGTGGGGGTACTTTTCTTTAAACTGGTCTTCACGTTCCCACGTGTACTCGGGTCCGTGCTTAGAGTTCCAACGTACTTTTACAAGTTTGACACTACTCCTCCGGGTCTTATTGACTTTCCAGTCTGTAACCTCAACGGGTTGTTTTGTAAATCGGAGCGTGTCGTCAATATGCACTTCATCCGCAGGGATGATCACTATTTCTTGGGTTGGACTCTTCTTGAGGTTGGACACATGAAACGTATCATGTACTCCGTTAAGTTCTTCCGGTAATTCCAACTTGTACGCCACGGTACCAATTCTTTCCAAGATCTTGAATGGTCCGATGTATTGTGGATTCAGCTTTCCACGTTTTCCGAATCTTACCACGCCCTTCCAAGGTGAGACCTTTAACAAAACTTTTTCTCCCACCTCGAATTCTAAGGGTTTTCGTCTTCGATCAGCGTAGCTCTTTTGTCGATCTCAAGCCGCCTTAATGCGCTCTCGGATCTGCATGATTTTGTCGGCTGTCTCTTGGACAAGTTCAGGACCAACCATACGTTTGTCTCCAGCGTCTGCCCAACATAATGGCGAGCGGCACTTGCGGCCATACAGAGCTTCGAACGGTGCGGCTTTTATGCTCGTATGATAACTGTTATTGTAGGAAAACTCAACTAAAGGTAGGTGAGTATCCCAGCTGCCGCCTAGGTCCATAACACATGTGCGAAGCATATCTTCCAGAGTTTATATGGTTCGTTCACTCTGGCCGTCTGTTTGCGGATGGAAGGCTGTGCTTAGATCTAGTTGAGATCCAAAGGCCTCCTGGAAGGATTGCCAGATCCTTGAGACAAAACGTCCATCTCTGTCTGAAATAATTGAGACAGGCACTCCATGACGTGCCACGATTTCTTTCAGGTATATTTTAGCAAGCTTTCCAGTGCTATCCTTCTCTCGGATTGGTAGGAAATGTGCAGATTTCGTCAATCGATCAACTATCACCCATATCATATCATGCCCCCTAGGGGTCCTGGGTAATTTTGTTATGAAGTCCATCGAGATTTGCTCCCATTTCCACATGGGTATCTCTGGTTGTTGCAGTAGGCCGGACGGTTTCTGATATTCAGCCTTAACCTTGGCACAGGTTAGGCATTTTCCAACATAGATAGCCACATCGCTTTTAAGCCTCGGCCACCAATAGTAATCCTTCAAGTCTTGATACATTTTGTCCGATCCTGGATGGATCGAGTATCTCGACTTGTGAGCCTCATTAAGGATGACTTCTTGAATACCACCGTAGAGCGGAACCCAAATATGCCCCTTAAAGTATAAGGTTCCCTCTTTGTTTGGCACCAAATTCTTCAGCATACCTCGGAGGTATTCAGCTCTACGATTCTCTATCTTAAGGGCTTCTTGTTGTGCGTCATGAATGCGTGCAGTGAGGTTCGTTTGAATAGCCATTTCCAATGCTCGAACCCTTAGGGTCTTAACCCTTTCTTTTCGGCTTAACGCGTCTGCTACAACGTTTGCCTTTCCAGGATGGTACTTAATCTCACAGTCATAATCGTTCAGCAACTCAACCCATCGTCGCTGACGCATGTTTAATTCCTTCTGATCAAATATGTGTTGTAGGCTTTTGTGATCTGTGAAGATTGTACATCGAGTACCATATAAATAGTGTCGCTAGATCTTCAAGGCGAATACCACCGCGCCTAGCTCCAATTCTTGCGTGGTATAATTCCTTTCATGTACCTTCAACTGTCTTGAAGCGTAAGCGATTACTTTTTGGCGTTGCATGAGCACGCAACCCAAACCTTGACGCGAAGCGTCGCAGTATACCTCGAAGTCTTCAGTGCCTTCGGGTAAGGATAGTATCGGTGCATCGCATAGCTTATTTTTGAGCAGTTGGAAGGCTTCTTCCTGCTTATTACCCCAGTCGTACTTCTTGTCTTTCTGCGTAAGGGTCGTTAGTGGTTGAGCTATCTTGGATAAATTCTCGATAAATCGCAGGTAATAGCCTGCTAAGCCCAAAAATTGTCGAACTTCAGTTGGGGTTTGGGGGGCTTCCCAATTCTTTATCGCTTCTATCTTGGCTGGGTCTACGTGAATGCCCTTCTCGTTCACAACGTGACCAAGGAACTGTACTTCGCGAATCCAGAATTCGCATTTTGAGAACTTTGCATAAAGTTTCTCTTTCTTTAGTAGTTCCAAAATGGTCCTGAGGTGTTGCTCGTGTTCTTCTCTCGTTCGCGAGTAAATCAGGATATCATCGATAAATACAATCACGAATTTATCGAGATATGGTTTGTAAACGCGGTTTATCAAATCCATAAATACCGCTGGCGCGTTCGTCAGTCCGAATGGCATCACAAAGAATTTGTAATGCCCATAACGTGTTCGGAATGCAGTCTTTGGTACGCTTTCCTTTTGAATCCTCAACTGATGGTATCCAGATCGAAGGTCGATCTTAGAATAATAGCTCGATCCTTGCAACTGATCAAATAAGTCATCAATCCTCGGTAGTGGGTACCGATTCTTGACAGTGAGCTTGTTCAATTCTCTGTAATCGATACACATCCGCAGTGTTCCATCCTTCTTCTTCACGAACAAAACTGGAGCTCCCCAAGGCCAGAAGCTTGGCCTTATGAATCCTTTATCCAACAACTTCTGGAGTTGTGTAGATAATTCTTGCATCTCAGATGGTGCAAGCCGATAGGGTGCCTTGGCTATAGGAGCGGCTCCTGGAACCAAGTCTATATGGAACTCAACTTGTCGTTGCGGAGGTAGCCCTGGCAGATCTTCGGGAAAAACATCAGGGAATTCCTTCACCACAGGGATGTCTTCGAGTTTCGGTTCCTCAGCCTTCTTATCTACAACGTGCGCCAGGAAGGCAACACATCCTTTCCTTAAGCACTTCTGCGCCTTCATACAACTGATGATTCGCAGAGGCGCGTCTCGCTTTTCTCCATGCACGATGAGAGTTTCATCATTTGCCAGAGGGATGCGAATGATTTTCTCGTGACAAACAACTTCATCCTTGTTCTTGTACAACCAGTCCATTCCGACCACTACATCGAAGCTACCCAATTGAATAGGTAAGAGGTCGATGCTAAATCTTCGCTCACCAAGTTCTAATGAGCAACCCCTAACAACTTCGCCCGATTCAACAAGTTTACCATTGGCTAGTTCTATGGAATAAGGAATATCTAATCTACTAGATTCTATTCCAAGCATACGTTTAAATTCCACAGACATGAAGCTATAATCGGCACCAGTGTCAAATAGTATGGATGCAAAGTGATTGTTAACGAGAAACGTACCGGTGACCACATTAGGGTCCTCGCGTGCGTTCCTTGCTCCAATCACAAATGCTCGAGCCTGAGAATTGTTCCCCCTTGGGCAATCTTTCATGAAATGATCCTTGCTTCCACAACCAAAGCATCCTTGGTTCTGCCCAGCTCCATTACCACTCCGGTTACCATTGCCATTGCCATTTCCACCACCGTTTCTATTACCAGCACCGTTGCGGTTTCCATTCCCGTTTCGATTACCATTTCCATTTCCTTTTCCCCAACAGTTCTCAGTATGGTGACCCAGTTTTCCACACTTGTCGCATTTTGGAACGCAACAAACTCCTTCGTGATGACGCTTGCATGGGTTGCAAATGGGCAGAGTGCCCAGGTATCCTCTGGCAGGAGCGTCATTCATGGTTGCAAGAGTTTTCGCCTCCTGAGGCGGGTTGGGGTCGCGCTTCTTGTTGTTGGAACCCTTGTTGTTACATGTCGCTTGATTCAGGCTCACATGCTTCCTTTTCTTGTCACCAGACGACTCAGCATGCGTCTCGGTCTTTTCAGTTGGGTTCAGTGATAACTTCTTCATACGAATAGCATCTTCAGTAAGGCTGACAGCCAGAGTTACAGCCTGTGTGATCGTTTCAGGTTTGGCCGAAGTTACCATGCTGCGAAATTCGGGAGCCAATCCCCAGATATAGCGTTCAACGCGCTTAAATTCGGGAGTCACCATATAAGGGATCACTCTTGACAAATCGTGGAACCTTCGGGTATAACCAGTAATGTCTGCACCTTCCATGGTCAAGTGCCAGAACTCAGTCTCCAACCTTTGGAGTTCAGCACGAGAGCAATACTTCTCTCTCATTCGTTCCTTTAGTTCATCCCACGTCATGCCGTACGCAGCATCATCACCCAGAGTCTGGACTTGCAAATTCCACCAAGTCAGAGCTTCATCAACAAACAACCCCGTAACAAAAGTGACTTACTGATCCGCGGTACACTTGCTCATACGGATAGTGGAATCCGTCTTTTCCGTCCATCGTACAAAAGCCACTGCACCTCCCGTGCCATCGTAGTTCAGCGGCTTGCAGTCGAGAAACTGCTTGAAAGTGCAGCCTTGAGCTGTGTTTCCTCCAGATGTATTTCCCTGTCTGTTAGGTCTAGCATTGCTGGGTCCTCCACTTTGTTCGGTGCGGTTCGCCTCGTATTGGGCGATAGCTGCGAAGATCCTTTCTTCCAGTAGGGCGTTCAGTTCTTCAGCAGTCCTCGGCAGGAGAGGAGGAGGGGGTTGATCGGAATCCTGATTGTTCATAGCTCTCCTAGGTGCCATGTTCTATCGGAACATAACACAACAGGGTTAGACATTTGTTTGATGTCGTCATACGAGACAGTAATAGTATATATACACAGACATATACCCACATAAGTGACATCAAACAATCCGCCCAACGTATAAATCAATTCATACAGCAACAAGCATGCATAAATAGATAAATACTGATGTGTCATAAGATATTCACCGATGTCTTTACACATATCCGGGCAACTTGTTACATCATTGTTTGCAAGGTAAACAAAATGCATAAGGGTTACATCACCCCATAGTACAAGTTTAATATATGTAAAGGACAAAATATCTTTCTTCACATTGGTGGTTCTTGTCTCTGTACCCTAAATCATTACTCCAAAAGAGTATTTAATAGGCTGGGGGAGGGGTGAGGGTGTTCACGTTTGACCTTTTCTTGTATTGAAGGAATCTCGTTTGATACGTGACAAGACTTGTTGTGGTTTCTGTGCACTGAATTCCATAATTATGTATGTATCCATAATTTTGTAAGTCCTTGCACAGTCCGCACAGTTCGTTTCATCGTCGGATCACTTCCTTCAGATAGGCCACTGGTTTTAGGTAAAGACACGTGTACCTGTGATATTCTATTTCTAGTATATGTATATATTAATTATCACACAGAATTGCAAGTAATTTCTTAGTCAAAGACAAGTGCTACTCCAGTGCACCCTAAGTCTCGTAGTGTCCTTTCTTGACTCTTTGAAAATCTGTTTCAGATAGTGGATTTCGCGGAAAGTTTTATGCAATGAAAACTTTTTGAAAAAAATTGTTTTCGTGAGAGGATCCTAAAGATTGTAGTCTAGACTCGAGAAGGAATCCTGGTTCACTACAATCGCATCTCTGATACCAATCTGTCACACCCCTTTCTAAGGCGGAAGCACGAGGTGTGATCTTGAAACGTTCTCATTGCATACGAAAGGTAAACATACTACATGCTCGTAAAATAACTCCAAATGCCATTAACAAAATATAAGTTAAGTGTTTACAACACAAATGCAATATTGTCTGACAAGTTTACAACTTTATTTAAAGATGAACATCAAGGATTAGTCATTATATCACCACATGAAGTGGGATATAACAACCAAATCCTGCAAAAGAGGCATCGGAGTCTTGTCATAACATAACTAAATCATAAACAACATCCAGGAGCAAGAGTATGACCGCGCGCACATCCACTTTAGTTACCTGAAATACATGTGAGTTTTTGGAAAAATCGTCAACATAATGTTGGTGTGAATTCATGCAGTTTTTGTATTGAACGTTTGTATACTTTGAATGAAAACATTGTATGTAATTTGTATGAAACAAGTATTTCTGTAAATGTAAGGAAATCGAGATCGCTAATGGTTTGCAAGGCCATTAACATGTGACACTACATAGGAAGCATCCAAACCATAGGCATTTTTCGTTGTCGATTCACGACTAGAGACACAAAAGCACTGCTTGGTACTAGTTATGACCAAGAGTGTGGCTGCCTGAAACCCATTTGATCTAACCTTTTGTTCCGCGGTCTTAGTATGTACACGATTAATGGTGCTTCTGGTACCCTATCCGTGACATGATCTAAAGTATCATTCCTTAGTTTTTGTATTCAACATACCATAACACATGTATTTTCCCCAAGTTTAGAAAGCATATAAAAGTTTAAAAGTGGGTACATGAACTCACAACTTTGTGTTTCCTGCGTCGTAAACTTCACCGGGTTGCTTATATAGCGTCGTGACCTATACGTGTTTTATTAACCTTAGTCACTAGACTTGTATCGCACAAGTACAAGTCACCATCTTTTAAGTACGTGTTCTTTGTTGTTAAAAATAATGTATATTTTTAACTATGTATCTTACTTAAATTATTTCCTCAAAAATAAATATAAGTATCTTGTATTTTTTCACCCGAGTTATGTATTTTTGTCCAAAACTTTATTTTAAGTTCGTAACTCGTCCAAGTTACATAATTTATTAAGAAATATATTTTCATAAATATATTCTCTTGTATTTGTCTATGCATGTTGTATGTGTATTTTGTATTTTTACTCCTTAGGAGTATTTAGTGTATTTTCAAGTCCTAATACACTATTACATATAATATATACTACATACACTTAGCACAAAATTTGGTGATCAATAAATATATATATTTTCCTTAAAAATATACATACTTAATATCAATTTTTATCTTGAAGAAATCATCATTTCTTAACTTGAAGTTCACATAAAAATTAGGGAAACCTTGGTAAATATTTTTAGGTGAATCTTTAGGGAATAAGTTTCACCAAAACTTATATTTTTCTAAGTGTCAAAATTTTATAGAAATTTTGACATGGTTTCCCCTAAAAATGGAGGTTTCCCATGTTTTCAAAACATGTGTTTATTTTCTTTTAAAATCATCATCAATCATCAATAACACAATCAAGACTTATCATAAGCCAAGATCATGTAAATTACACTACACAATGAACTTGAAGTTTTTGTAAAAACTTGTAGTAACTTACCATGTTATTTAGTAGGTTTAGTTACCCTTTAAAACATATTTATTTGTTTGTAAATCACATTATTAAAAGATTTGGTCATTTACAACTTGTAAGATGATTTTTCTAAAAATACTTCTTTTGTATTTTTCTTGTTACACACATGTTTCTAGTCTTGTTTAAGACTAAAAATATGATTAGTTTATTTAGAAACCATGACTTTGTAAATCTTATAAATAAACTTGGTTTCTTGAGAAAATTATTTTTGTAATCATCCATGTACAAGATTTGTATTTTGTTTAAATCATCTTTGCATATGAGAACAAATTTCGTCATTCAAGTTCATGAAGACATAAAGCATGATGATCTTGGTCTTTCACAAGATCACCACCTTAACTTACGAGATCATGTGTTTAATCACAATCTAGTAGGTTTCTTATGATGTCTAACATCACTAACACAAACCACCAATCACCAAGAAGCAAATCAACACAATCAACATGTATTCTCATACTATTAAGCTTATGTTAAAGTATCATGATCATGTTCTTTAGTGTTCTTCAAGATTAACAATGTTTATCATCTTTTCACCATCAAAATATGACGTAACAAGAGATCATAAGGGTCTTACTACTAGCACAAGGCTAGGGAAGAACACAAGAGGTTGAAGATGACAAATGTGTTGGATAAAAGCAAATGGGAAAGGTCCTTCAAGATCCACAAGCTCCACACTTTGTTAGACACCTTCTTCACCTTGTGATTAACTTGGAATAGATGAGAGTTGGATGGAAGTGGTGGTGTTGTTTGTGTGGGTTTCGGCCGAGAGGAGGGCAAGGGGGGAGGAGAAGGTTGGTGTGTGAAGTGTGTGAAAGATGTTGATGATGATGTTCTCTTATAACCAAGTTTGTGTATTAACCAATGTGTCATATGTTCCTAATAGTACATGCAAATCCAAGATCACAATCTTCACAAATGGGAAATCTTTGTGGTGGGGCCACCTAGTGACCGTCCACATGAAGGGGGGGGGGGGGGGTCTTGGTTCGTGTTAAATGGTAAGTTAAGTTAATTAGTTAGATTTCAAGTGTATTAGTTAGGTGTTATGCATATGATGTGTTATATAGTGTGTTAAGGTGTTCGGGGATCATAACTAGCTCAGAAACATTAAAACAATGCTTCTAGTATAATTTTGGTGTTTCGGGTAGTGTCCGGTTGTTCGGTTAGATACCGGTTCGTTAAAGTGCTAAACTATCCCGTTTAGTGATCTTTAAGTACCCTTTTGTGACACTTTTAATTCCCGATACTTAGGAAAGTATTCTGGATAATAAAACATGAATTCTGCATGATATTTATGTGTTAAAAAAGCTGATTATAGCTGATTTATTGCTGATTTGTGCAGAATTTTGCATTCAAGGTGCGTTTTGGGTGCTTTTTAGTGCATATTCTAGCTTCCGGAAAGTCTTTATATTAACCCTTGTATCCATACTTGGGTTTTAATGTATTTTAGACGTTGGGCCTACTCCTAGGCCCCAATTCTATTGTCTGACTGCTTTCTGCAGAGTTGCTGACACAATGTGTCTTACCGGTGAGTTTACTAGTCTTTCTGACGCAACGCTAACATTAATGCATAAGGCAATATTTGAAGTATAAAAAGTGCATGAATTCACATGTATAGCATGAAATCAGATAATGTTGACATTTAAGCACATAATTGCATATATTAAGTAATAATTGAATTGTACGGAAATTACCAGTTTTGTGCCAGTTGTCACATTAAGTCATAAGTATCATGAGAAGCCGAAAAGGGTACGTGCTCTCAGATTAAATCTGCAGATAGATTTAATGGAACAATTGAAGAATACCCAAGAAACAACAATCAAGGATGATGCTAAAGGAATGAAAGGAATGGTGAAGGAATTAGAAAAAGGAACTGATGGAATTTGAGGATTCTATAAGAAAGGATTTGGGTACCTATCCAAGGAAACCTACGAGATAGAATTTTAGAAGAAGCCCATAAATCTAGATATATGATGCATCCTGGTAGTACCAGATGTATCAAGATTTGAGAAATAAATTTTGGTGGATAGGAATAAAAAAGTATATAGCTAACTACGTTCTAAGTGTCTGACTTGTTAACAAGTTAAAGCTGAACATCAGAAGCCTTCAGGTTTACTTCAGCAAATAGAAATGCCAGTATAGAAATAGGAATTGATAACAATGGACTTTGTTACTAAATTACCCAAAACAAGAAAGGGTAACGACACAATCTGGGTGATTGTGGATTGACTAACCAAGTCAGCTCATTATCTACCTATAAAGGAAACCTTTAGTATGGAGAGACTAGCTAAGCTATATGTGGATGAGATCGTTTCACTACATGGAATTCCATTATCCATTGTATTGGATAGAGATAGTCGTTTCACCTCTCATTTTTGGAAAAGTTTCCAAAAAACCATGGGAACACGATTAAACCTAAGTGCAGCTTATCACCCTCAAACAGACAGACAAAGTGAAAGGACGATCCAAACCTTAGAAGACATGCTGAGGGCATGTGTAATAGATTTTGGAGGAAGTTGGGACGATCATTTACCATTAATAGAATTCTCCAATAATAATAGTTATCACACAAGCATTAATGTTGCCCCATTTGAAACACTTTATGGACGAAAGTGCCGAACTCCAGTTTGTTGGGCAGAAATAGAAGAAAGGCAATTATCAGGTCCCGAGATTGTTCAAGAAACCACTTATAAGGTAACTCAAATTAAGGAAAGATTGTAAACAGCACGAGATCGAAAAAAGAGCTATGCTGATCATCGACGTAAGCCATTTGAATTTAAAGTTGGAGACAACGTGCTATTGAAAGTTTCTCCTGGGAAAGGAGTAGTCCGATTCGGTAAGGAAGGAACGTTAAGCCCAAGATATGTCGGACCATTTAAAGTTATCCAACGAATAGGACCAGTCGCTTATTAGCTATAACTACCAGAAGAAATGGCAGGCATACATGATGTATTTCATGTATGTAACCTTAAGAAATGTTTAGGTGATGAATTACTGGCAGTACCTCTTCAAGAAATAGAGGTAAATGAAAAGTTGAAGTTCATTGAGAAACATTTGCAAATTGAAGATAGAAAAATTAAGAATCTTAAACACAAGATGTTAGGTGTGGTCAAAGTGAAATGGGATTCGAAAAGAGGACCAGAATACATATAGGAACTAGAATCGGAAATGAAAAGAAAATATCCTTACTTGTTCCAGTGAATCTCGAGGACGAGATTTAAAACAAGGTGGGGAGGATGTAAAAACCCTTAACTAAACCCCATAACAATCCGTAATAATAAACTAATGCACATACGATCAAAATCTGCTTGAAAAATAAAAAATAAAAGGGTTAGAGAGCTGTCACAGGGCGCAATAGCCTCCCCCTAGGCTATCGCGGGTGGCGAAACCCTCCATAACTGCCTTGGACACTTGTCTGACACGTGGCATCCACGTGTCAAAGCTACTAGATAACTCGCGCCACCTAAGCCCTCGCTAGGGGGCTTTGGCGGGGAACGATAGCCTCCCCCTAGGCTATCACGGGTGGCGAAACTCTCCAGAATCAGCTATAAATTGAGCATTCGTGTTGCAGTTCAAACTCGTTCAATTTCTTTCTCTCTCAAGACATTCTGCTCAGTATTATACCCACATAATACTCGGAGTACCACACCTTTGCCCGTTATCAGGGTAATAAATCTAATCACTGGTACGATACTTTATCCGATCGATTGAAACTGATCCAACGAATGTTTAAGTGCTGCCGGTATACGGCTATACTTTAGCATTCATTGTGGGTTTTGATCTCATGATTATCGTTAAAGTTGAATTGAGTTAATACACTAATACGTGTGCATTATGTATTTAATTAGGTATACGCACATTAAATCAGTAGGCCAGTACCGACAACTTAAATTTGCAATGTGAGTCATTCTATTTTTATTAAATGTTTTCAATACCCTATTTGTTTAACAAGTTGTATGTACAATGATTAAGTTATTATATTCTGAAATTACTACCGGTATATGGGATTTTGTATACACTACTTGATAATCTTCACATTGGACAACGGGTTAGCCAATGAGTGATATGACCATAATCACAGATCCGGTCGAGTGACAAATACCGATTTGGGGTAATTGATAGATATAAACAAATGTAAGAACTCTTAATGTGGTAAATTATAACAAATGTGTTTTTACAACTGAATGAACTCACTAGTATTAGTCACAGATCCGGTCGAGTACAAATACCGATTTGGGGTAATTGATAGATATAAACAAATGTAAGAACTCTTAATGCAGTAAATTATAACAAATGTGTTTTTACAACTGAATGAACTCACTAGTATTTTTCGCTGACCAAATATTTTTAAAACGCGTTTCAGGTGATTTACTGTGAAGTGAAGAAAAGTACCGTGAAGCACTTTAGCTTAAATAAGTGGCTATGTAAACTTGAAATAGACGTGTTTTTGTAATCAAGGATTTATCCCCGTGAAAATCCTTTATGTAAATACGGTTTTTACCCCACATTTTATGAAATGAAAATCTCGGTGTTTGAAACTCTGATATTTTTTCTGACACTCGGTCCTGATAAGTTTTCCGCTGTGATAATTTAATAAACACCGGTGCCACTCGTGTCTGCATCACGGATCCCGCCCGGGGTGGGTCAGGGGTCGTGACAGAACTTTCTATCCCTTGATTCAGTCATCTTCTTACATACACCACACGTACACCCGACACAAGAACACCTAGGTGTTTGGAAAACCGAGCCAATCTCATCCCATAATGCCCTTAGTCTCGTATATTGAGTCGAGATCGAGCCACCATCCGGGCTAGTTGTGGTGAACAATTGTTTCAACTCATATGCTCTATGGGCACTTTTTTTGACAAAACTTTCACACAGATCGTTTCAGATTTCTTCAGAGGTGTTTGGCGTATTTCACACTAATCCTAATTTCCTTTTTCATGGTTGTAGTAATTTGTCCTTTGGTCATTGCATCACATTGTATCCATGCCATGTGATCTTTATCAGTCTTTTCTAGTTTCTTCATGGTTCCATCGAGACAAAGACCATCTTGTTCTTAGCAAACAAGAAATTCTCCATTTATTGATATTAAAGCATAATGTGTATGTAGCCATTTTGGCAACTGTTTTAGATCATTGTATAGTTTTGTTTGTGGTTTTATGTGTTTGTGCAGGCAGAGTTTGACTTTTCAAATAGGTCAAATGATTAACACAATTGTTTGTTAATGTTCAATCAAATGGCAACAAGCGAATGGTACATTCTCTTAAACGAATGCTACATTCGTTTGGTCTGTCGACTAGGTGACGTCTATAAATAGGTTTATCATTCGTTTGACCTAGATTTCTTGCCATTTTTCTGATTTTTTAAGCATCAAAGTGTAACCAAACTCTGCCAAATTTTAAATAGAAATTCCCGAAAGTTTATTTACCTTTTGTGCATCAATATCATGACAATTACATTGGATTCCGCACTTTGTGATTGTTAATAAGTAGAATCATTACGTTTTATCAAAGGTCAAAATCCGATCTGGGCATACACTTGAGCCGAATAAAGATAATTGTTGTCGTTTAGTGCATCATTCACGTGCATCTGCTTGGGATAGTTTGAAGGGTGAAGATAATAAGGAGACTTATGATCGAAAGATTCTCCATTATTCTACAAAGATCCATGAGACTCTTTATCGCTAGCCATAGAAGAAAGAAAACAGACGACAATCTAGGGGTTGATTGTTTTCATTTTTTTTTTTTTTGAACGGCGGTGTATTCGGGCTCAGTGACATGCCTCTTCATAGCCCAAGTATATATTCATACCCCAGACGGAATTACAACCGTCCATTGTTAGTTTGATGCTCAAGGATAGTGCCAAACCATTCCAAAAGGAAACTAAACTGGCTCTGTAAAACCCACTGACTTGTTTGCTGTCAACAAGATTTAAATTCAGATCTCTCCTTAAGGAGAAACTCAAAGTGCCGCTAGACTATATGGCCTTCCACGGTTTGATTGTTTTTTATAGAATGGACAATGGACCAATTGACGCAAAAAGTTTTATTTTTTTCTTTAATTATTATGGGTGATGGGATTTGGTTAGAAATTGCGTCCTCTCTTTTAAGTTTTACGTCAAAGAAAAAAAAATATTCCACGTAACGAGTTGTTACCGACAAACAAAAGCTTTAAATGACAAGGTTACGTCATGACAAGTTGAATATTCTGCAATTACTTGCATGTATTTTTTTTCTTAAACAATTAATTTACATACTCGTTTCTTTTTTTTTTTCTAATTTTACTTTACAGTACTTAATATTTAAATTTCATTTCTTACACTTTAAACTTAATTCATGCTATTATACTTTAAAAAACGTTAAAATTTTATGAAAGACTAAGAATACCTTTTGTTATTAATAACTTTGTTTTCTGATCGATATTATGTTATTTTTTGATATTTTGCTTCGTAGATGGATATTATGATATGATGTTCCCTTTTTCTAGATGATATCATGATTAGATTTAATGTATTTTCTAAGAATACTATTATCATAATCAGTTACTTATTGTATTGTGGTTTTTGTGGTATAAACATAGGTTTAAAGGAGGAGGAGTCGATTGGGAATAGTGGTGTTCTTTTGATTTGATGTAATTTTCTTTATTGTGGTTGTCGGCTTGCTATTTCCGTCTGGGTAATAGTTGGCCTTTGTTTGGTGGTTTTATGAAAGTCAATTTTCAAAAAAAAAAAGAAAAGCTACTTAGGCTGGTGGGTATGAGGTCCGTCCCCATCCCCGTCGAGGATCGGCGACGCCGAAACACCATCCCCCCCCCCCCGGTCTCGTCCTCACCGGCTTCCTCTTGACGTTGGCGACGGTCCAAATTTGGTGGGGCCCCTTCATTTTTGACCGTTAAAAAAAATCAATTCTAACTTTTATTTCAAAAACCAACGGTTATATTTCAAATAAATACTCATTTCACTCCCACTTTTATAAATACTCATCTCTTTTACACCATTTTTCTTAACTTTTCACCCACTACAATCTCATATATCTCTCACATTTTATAACCCCTCTTCCCTTTTTATAAAAACTCATCAATTTTTATACCATTTTTTACCAACTACCACCCCATCTCTCTCTCAAAAATTACCATGGCTTCACCTTCTTCCATTTCTTCATCTTCTTCGTCTACGTGGTATTCATCATCTTCGGAAGAGGATGCAATTATGCACAACATGATTATGAACGCAGCTCAGATCTTCATGGCGGGTGATGAAGCGTCGTCCCAACGGCTAACTAGACGAACAAAATTAAACCGAGACCAAGAAGGTACTTTACTATTTTTTCCTTGTGTTTTATATAGATTTGAAAATGTATTTTATCATTAATTTCATTCATGTTTCGTTTTAAATTTATAGCCGCCCACGATAAACTAGTAGCCGATTATTTTGCCGACGAACCCGTGTACACAGCCGAGATTTTTCGACGTCGATTCCGCATGAGTCGTCCACTTTTTTTACGTATCGCAGGCGACATGGCCCAGTCTGATCCGTTTTTTACACTGCGAAACGACACTAGGGGGCAAAGGGGTTTCAATTTTTACAAAAATGTACGTCGGCCATTCGCCAACTGGCATACGGTTACGCACCCGATGCATTAGACGAGTATATAAGGATGTCTGAAAGAACCGCACGTCTATGTTTGCACAAGTTTTGCGAATGGGTTGTCAAATTATATAGCAAGAGATACCTGCGGAGACCGAACACAAATGATGTTCAAAAATTATATCAAGCACACGAACAAAGACATGGTTTCCCAGGAATGCTCGGGAGCATTGATTGCATGCACTGGCCGTGGCAGAACTGCCCAGTTGCCTGGCAAGGTCAGTATACTAGGGGAGATCATGGACATCCGACTATTATTCTAGAGGCTGTTGCGTCACAGGATCTCTGGATCTGGCATGCTTTTTTTGGTCTACCTGGTTCGCTCAATGACCTTAACATCATATACCAGTCACAGATATTTGACGATGTAGTGGCGGGAACAGGTTCAGACACAAGTTTTACGGTTTCGGGGGTGGAATACAGGCGAGGTTACTACCTAGCCGATGGAATATACCCAACGTACTCGACAATCGTTAAAACTATTCCGCACCCGACAGACGAAAAAAGAAAAAAATTTGCGAAGTATCAAGAGGGTGCGAGAAAAGATATTGAACGGACTTTTGGTGTTCTACAAAAAAAATGGTAAATCATTGAACATCCAGCACGTTCGGCTACACCAAAGAGGTTACGACACATTATGTACGCTTGTATCATCCTTCATAACATGATCATTGAAGACGAAGGTAGAGCGATATGCGAGTACGACGAAAACGCGTCTACTGGAAATTTTGTTCCAGTTAGTGGGGAACAACAAGATTTGAACATGTTCGCTCTACGTAACGAGCACACACATCATAACCTACAAGCGGACTTGGTGGAGTACATTTGAAACAACGCTCAAAACGAACCAGACGACGACATGGAGGACGAAGACTAATAGTTTTTTTTTAATATATTAGGACTAGTAGTTTTTTTTAATATATTAGGATTTTTTTAAGTTTATGTTTTTTTTAAGTTTATTTTTTTTAAGTTTATGTTTTTTTTAGTCTATGTTTTTTTAGTGTACTTTTTTTTTTAAGTTTAGGTAATGTTTTTTAATATTAATGAAAATATTTTGTTAATTTATTTGTTAAATGTTAAAAAAAAAGTAGAAGATTAAAAAAATAAGAAACACAAAAGTGGTGGGGTAGGATCATCTAGGACCATCCTCCCATACCCTCTAGTTTTGTGGGATGGACCACCTTGGGAGGATTATGATGTGACGCCTACGTGTCGGATCATCCTCCAAGGAAGGACCATCACCATACCCTCTAGCCTTATAATCTTTCATATTCTTGAACACTTTAGTCTCAGGGACTGTTGTGTAATAGTTGTATAGTTTGAGGTTTAGATAGCTGATTAGAAAGTTGTAACGAATGGTCTGTTAAATAGTCGTTAGGGTTCAGTTAGTAGTTATCGATGAAATGAATTGAGCCTTTCCTTCTGTTCTGTCTTCTTTCCATTTTATCGTAACAAACTGGTATCAGAGCTCTCGATCCTTTCGGAGCTCCTTAGCCACCATTGTTTCCGTTCAATCACCGTTCAAACCACCATTTCACCTTGAAAATTCGTCCTGTTCGTTCAACTCTGATTAATCTTCTTTCGGTTAATCCTTCCGTTCAATTCTGTTCCGATTAATCTTCTTTCGGTTAATCATTGCAATTTTCTTTTATTGAATTCGATTCCATTCAATTCGTGTTTTCTAATTCCAATTGAAATTGATAATGGCAACAAGGCAACAAGAAATGGAGCGTGTAGAAAAGATAGCTAAAGATAATTTTCAAGCCATTCTGTCTCAACAATCTTTAATTGAAGAAAACTCTAACCATGTACAGAATTTGCAGATTCAGATGGTAGAAGTTTGTAACCAATTGAAAGAACTTAAAGAATTGATGTCACAAAGTCATAGAGGGGCTGATCAGAGATTGTTCCGATTGGGTAGACTGGATTTTCCAAAGTTTAATGGTGAGGATGTTGAGGGATGGTTGTACAAATGCAATCATTTCTTTACCATGGATAAGACTCCAAATCCACTGAAAATGCAATATGCTGTGGTAAACTTGGAAGGTGTGGCTTTACAGTGGCACCAAGGGTATGTTTCCAGTCAAGATAGAGAGTTGGAAGAAATTGAGTGGGAAGATTATTCAAGGTCTATTCTCAACCGATTTTCAACAAGATTATCTGAAGAGCCAATTGAGGAATTAAAGAATTTGCAGCAGACAGGTACCTTACAAGAGTATTGTGATGTTTTTGATTCGTTGCTGAATAGAGTTAAACTGTGTGAGGAATATGCTGCTGGATTGTTTGTGGCTGGTTTAAAACCAGAAATAAGGTGTTTGGTGAAGATTTTTAAACCAAGAACAGTGAGAGATGCCATTGCTATGGCTAAACAACAAGAGGTTGTGTATCACACTCTATTTGGGAGCAAAGACACCAAGAAAAGTAACACTTACACCCCATCTTTTCAGAAAACCAATAATACTCCCACTGCAATTACACCCTATAAATCAACTTCTTCTTATAATAATACAAACAATCTTTCCTTACTACCTACCCCTCCAGCCAACAAGATGATCAAACCTATTAGAAAAGTGTCTACTAAAGAGGCTGAAGAAAAAAGAGCCAGAGGGGAATGCTTTTGGTGTCCTGAGAAGTATACATCTACTCACAACTGTAAGTTTAAACAGTTGTATATCTTGGAAATTGGGGATATAGAGACGGAAGAAGCAGTTAATGAGGTAATATCAGTAAATGAACTTCCAATAGAACCCCACATTTCTTTAAATGCTTTAACAGGAGTTCCATCCTTTAGCACTATGAGAATTGTGGGAACTATAGGTACAAGAACTTTGTATATCCTGATTGATTCAGGATCAACTCACAACTTCCTTAAGAAAAGTCTGGCTCAAAAATTGAAGGGTCCAACCCAAGCTGTTACCTCCCTATCAGTGACTGTGGCTGATGGTAATAAATTGTCCTGTGTGGAGCTGTGTAAAGATTTTCAATGGGTCATGCAGGGTATATGGTTCAAGTCTGATGTGTTTTTGTTACCATTAGAGAATTATGATATGGTATTAGGGGTCCAGTGGTTACAGACCTTAAATGACATTGTTTGGAACTTTAAAAGTCTTACAATGCAGTTTCAAATTGGTGAACAAAAATTCGAGTTGAAGGGTACTAATAATCAGAACTTATCTTTGTGTTCTGTGGAAAAGTTGAGTTTTATGATGGAATCTGAAGGCCAAGAAGTTCAGGCTCAACTGTTTAGTATTCAGGAATCGGTCAGAGGAACTTTTCAACATCAGACTAAGGTGAAGGAAATCTCAGAAAACAAGTTAGTAGAGGAGTTACTGGAGGAATTTGCAGATGTGTTTCAAGAACCCACCTCCTTACCACCCCCAAGACAATGTGACCATAAAATTGAATTGATTGATGAGAAAGCAACAATCAATCAAAGAGCTTACAGATATCCAGTGGGTCAAAAAGATATTATTGAGAAAATGGTGCAGGAAATGAAGGACATGGGTATCATAAGAGACAGTGTAAGTTCTTTTGCATCTCCAGTCGTATTAGTCAAGAAAAAAGATGGTAGTTGGAGATTTTGTGTAGACTACAGGAAGTTGAATGAGAATACAGTAAAAAATAGATTTCCCATTCCTTTGATAGAAGAATTAATTGAGGAATTAGAAGGGGCTGTGGTGTTTTCTAAATTAGACTTAAGGTCTGGCTATCACCAAATAAGAATGCACAAAGATCACATCCATAAAACTGCTTTCAGGACTCATCAAGGCTTATTTGAGTTTCTAGTACTACCTTTTGGACTTACAAATGCCCCTGCAACTTTTCAAGGGCTCATGAATGCTGTTTTCAAACCATTGCTGAGAAAAAAAGTATTAATCTTCTTTGATGACATTCTGATTTACAGTAAAGATTTTCAGCAGCATTTAAAAGATTTAAGGGAAGTGTTATTGATTTTTAGAGAGAATCATTTGTTAGCAAAGAAGTCAAAATGCAGTTTTGCTGGTTCAAAAGTGGAATATTTAGGGCATGTGATTTCACAGGAATGAGTGGCCACTGATCAGTCAAAAATAGAAGTAATAAGGGACTGGCCTGTTCCTGTGACTGTCAAACAACTAAGAGGTTTTTTGGGCTTGACAGGATACTATAGGAGGTTTATATCTTCCTATGGGGCAATAGCAAAACCACTCACTGCCTTGTTACAAAAAGATGCATTTAAGTGGTCAAATACAGCACAACAGGCCTTTGATCAGCTGAAACAGGCATTGATGCATGCACCTGTTTTATCTTTACCTGATTGGTCCAAGGAATTTGTAATTGAGACAGACGCCTCATCTAAGGGGTTGGGAGCAGTGTTGATGCAAGATAGACATCCTCTAGCATTTGTTAGCAAGGCTTTATCAACTAGACAATGTTCTTTATCGGTGTATGAGAAAGAACTCCTTGCTATTCTTATGGCAGTGAAACATTGGCATCAGTATCTAATATTGAAGCATTTCACTATTAGAACTGACCAGAAGAGTCTTAAGCACTTGTTAGAACAAAAAATCACTACTCCTCTTCAACATACTTGGCTCAGTAAATTGATGGGATATGACTATTCTATTGTATATAAAAAAGGAGTTGATAATGGTGCAGCTGATGCTCTCTCAAGAATTCATGGTGCAGCCTTGTTTCAGATGGTTTTATCTAGTTATGAACCTCTTTTGTTGGGCAGAATTAAAGAAAGTTTGGTGAAAGATAATGCAGCCCAAGAGCTTGTTCAGAAGTTACAACAGGGAGATGTTATTGATAAATATACTTGGGATGGGGAGTTTATTAGAAGGAAGAACAAGTTATGGATTCCTAATGATGAACAGTTAAGGAAGGACATTTTAGTCATTTGTCATTCCTCACCACAAGCTGGTCATTCAGGTATTCACAATACACTTCAAAGATTTAAAGATATGTTTTATTGGAAGAAGGCAACTAGTGACATTAAGGAGTTTGTTAAAAAATGTGACACTTGTTTAAAAGCAAAGTATGAGACAGTAGCTTATCCTGGACTACTAAATCCTTTGCCTACTCCTGTCACTATCTTTTCAGACATTTCAATGGATTTCATTGGGGGACTACCCAATTCTCAAGGGTATGATTCTATCCTGGTCATTGTGGATAGACTTACTAAATATGGTCATTTTTTACCATTAAAACATCCCTACACTGCTGTGAAAGTTGCTCAAGTGGTCATGGATAATGTGTTCAAGATTCATGGCTGTCCACAAACTATTGTTTCTGACAGAGATGCTCTATTCTTAAGTAAGTTTTGGAAAGAATTTTTAAGGCTGCAAGGTATATCCCAAGCTCTATCTACTGCCTATCATCCACAAACGGATGGTCAGACAGAAGTTTTAAACAGGTGTTTGGAAACATACCTGAGGTGTATGGTAATGACTGAACCACACACATGGGTCAAATGGTTGGCATTAGCACAGTGGTGGTACAACACTACTTGGCATTCTGCTATTCAAATGTCTCCGTACAAGGCTTTGTTTGGAATGGATCCTCCTATCCATTTACCCCACATTCCACTGGATACTGGTGTTGCTGCTGTGGAAGAATTTTTTACAGCAAGAGAAACAATGGTGGACACACTCAAACAAGCACTTTTCAAAGCCAAGAATCGAATGAAGCAATTTGCAGATCAACGAAGGTCTGAAAGATCATTTGATGTGGGTGAATGGGTGTATCTCAAGTTACATCCATATGTTCAGACCACTTTAAGAACTCACAAGTATTCAAAACTGTCCCCAAAATACTATGGACCTTTTCTTATAATAGCTAAAGTGGGACCAGCTGCTTATAAGTTGGATATTCCTCCGGGATCTCAAATTCATTCAACATTTCACGTTTCTTTGCTGAAGAAGGCTGGGGGACCTCCTGAGGTGGTTCATCAAATTCCTGAAGTGGCTAGTAATGGGCTGCAACCATTCAAGATTTTGGATAGAAAGTTGGCAAAGCAGGGCAATAGGGCAGTTGTTAAGTTTCTTATCCAGTGGAAGAACCATCCTCTTCATGATGCTTCATGGATGGTGGCTGATGAGTTTATGTTGAAATATCCAGAGTTTTCTGTTGATTCTTGAGGTCAAGAATGCTTAAGGGGGGAGTATTGTCATGAATAAAGATTAGAAGGGCATTTATGTCATTCTGTTTGTTAGTTAATAACAATAATAAGTCTCAGGGACTGTTGTGTAATAGTTGTATAGTTTGAGGTTTAGATAGCTGATTAGAAAGTTGTAACGAATGGTCTGTTAAATAGTCGTTAGGGTTCAGTTACTAGTTATCGATGAAATGAATTGAGCCTTTCCTTCTGTTCTGTCTTCTTTCCATTTTATCGTAACATTGTTAAAATTATTGTCTCGACATCTCGTTAAATGGTTTGAGGCAGATAGATCCTCTCAACCGTTTTGCCACTGATATTAATATTGAATTAACATTGTTAAAGATGTTGTCCCTCACCCGAGTGCCACTAGTATAATATTGATTGTTAATATCATTTATTGCTTATCATTCCAAAGGATATCATACGAACTAGGAACTGATATATTTCTAAAATTCATTTTTTTTTTCTAATTTTAGTATCAACGTTATTTTGCATTCACTCACTGAAGGTTATGCTCATGCATACTTTTGTGTTTTCTTCAACGTCATGTTACTAAAGATATACGAAAAGGCTACAAGAAGATGTTAGGCCGTGGGGTATGGGGCGGGGGTTTGGGCGTGGGTTGGGGTAAAACGCCCAAGTCACCACCCCGGGTGGGCTTGGGTTGGGGCGTGGCCCCTTGGGGCTTGGCTTTCAAGCCGGGCGTGGGGCGGGGGGACATGCTAGCTGGCTTGCTCTTATTGGCTTGCTCTTTTTGTATTATTATTTTTTTTTTAACAATCTGCCACAACCCAAGCCCCACCATACCCTATGGGCGTGGGTTTTGATGGTGGGGGGCTCTCATTCCACTTGTCAACAAATGCCCCAACCCAAGCCCCCCATACCCCAACGGTCTTAGAGAATTTAATAATATCAAGTCTTCGCAACTAACATTAATTCATTAAATATTCGTGTAAACATTGTCGTTTAACCATTGTGTTGGGCCATATTAATCAGTTGAATCACTAAATGATCCGGTTTTTAAAACACTAAATAACATATAATATATCTTTTTAGGTTTTAAACACATTACCTTTACCTATATGTTAAAAATAGAACCTACTGAATAGTAATATCACCAAGGGATCAACAAATGGTATCGGGTACCGGTATCGGTATCAAATTTACCAAAACGGGTATATTTCCGGTACCAAATCGGTATCGACTTTTGACATTTTCAACACCGGTTCGGCACTAGTATTCACTGGTTTTTACCCTCAAATACCGGTACCGTACCAGTACCGACTGGTACCGAACCGTACCGTACCGTGCCAAGTATATTTGGTACCGGTACCCATTTTTAGGGATTTCCGGTAACAGTATTTTCGGCACCGGTTGATACCGAGCTCATCAACTCTCGTAGGAACGCAAGTTGAACTAAAATTTCAACTCACATAATAGTTTAGGGATTTGTGTTATATTGTCAAAAGTCAGCAACAGGTTCTTCTTAAATTGTAATAGAGTTTTGCATAATTTTCTTACCATTCCACACTTTTATTGCTTTTGAATTTTACTAAAGTTACATACCTATATCAATACAATTCAATCTTTACGTGTCCGGTAAAATTTAGCTATGTTTTGTACCATATTTTTATATAGATCAAATATCTGGATTTTTTTATGCATTTGGAATTTCACTATAAAACAAATTTAATTGAAAATATATAGATATATTTCCAATTGTTAATGTTGAAAACCAGAATTTACCCATATAGATTTGGGGTTTCGCCCAGCATAAATTGATTTTTTTTTTTTTTCAACTTTTTTTTAAGAACAACAGTCCGTAATATCATTAGAAACAAGCTCAATACGATTACAAACTAATAGTATAAAAAGATGCTCAAAAGTTTTTTTATTTGCCACAGTCGAAAAAATAAAGATATAGGCAAACATGAGTGGAAAATTAGGGCCATACGTTGTCCCAACATTCACAAAACTATTATCTCCAACATTATTGGGGAAAACAAGTGAGGCATAGTTTCTAGGATTATGTGATATTAATATGTGGCTTAGCTTAGCTTCTATGCAAATTAAAAAAAGTCATATCCACTTAAAAAAAGTAAATTGCAATTTTACCCCCTAAGGTTTAGGCCAATTGGTATTCTGACCCCCTCTAACAAAATAATTGCAATTTTACCCCCCAACGTTGGTGTTATGTCGCACATTTACCCCCTGGTGTCAATTATGTTAACAGATCTGTTAACTTTAATGTGAAATGACTATCTTACCCTTTAATATTACCCCCACTGGTAAATTACTAAACTGTCCTTTCTTATTTATAACAATCCTAAATTAAACCGACACTCTCCTGAATATTTTTCGACACCCCAATATATTTTAAAATATCCCAATATGTCCTAAAATACACCCCATACGCGAAAACGAACCCTGAATACCTTGAATATTATTAAAAATAATTAAACATCAATTTTTGAGGTTTAGGCGGGCCGCGTAAATGACCCCTTAACCCTTACACGGGCCGCGAGAAGGTAAAATGTGGCTGAACCCTGGGCCGCCACGTGGCCCAACACATGTCGACCCTACTAGATGACCCGGATCAGCTACGCTGTTGACTAGCGTTGACGCGGGCCGCGTAACCTTTGGGTTACACTTTACGCGGGCCGCGAGAGGACCAGAAATCAGCACTATATATAGAGGGCCTCGGATCTTCAGCAAACTCGCTCACTTTCTTTTCTATATTTCGAAAATCTGATTGTTGGCATAAAATACGGGTATAATACCCCCTAAATAGCGAAGTTCTGCTCCGTTGTAAGTATTATAACCCCTGGATACGTATTAGATACGCTGCCCGATTGATCTAGGGTTCCGTAACGGCTGTCGTGGTTCTGCCCAACGTAGTCGTTGGAATGCCGTCTCGGGGAGGGTATTACTAATGTTAAAATGGGTTATTATACTAACACGTGTGCATTTGTGTAAATTGTAGATTGTCACCAGGAAACCCTAAAGGATAATCTAAGACAGTAATGTGAGTAATCTCCTTTTTGTAAACAGTTTTTACAAAACCTTAACTAATTTACAATGCAATTTAGCAGTGATTGAGTCTTTGTAATTCTACGATTACTGCCGGTATGTTGGGGTTTTGTAAACAAAATGTGGAACACGTTACCATTGGACGAAGAGTTAACCAATGTGTAATATGACCCACCAGTCAGGATTGACAGTACTGAATGAGTAATTGGGTAGATATAAACATTGTTATCGCTCTCAATACTGTTTAAATTAAATTAAATTAATATTTATTGATTAAACTGGGATTCACTCACCAGTATTTCCCACTGACAAATGATTTTATCCGGAACAGTGCTGTGACGGTTACCGATGCTATTTATTGCGATGGGTATATAATCGTTTGGGTAACCTCCTCCGTGCAATCATTGCTTTGTTTGAAAATTTTTCCTATTCCTTGTTCTTAAGAAAATTTTCCATCCTTCTTTCGCTTATGTCAACCGGAGAACGTCAAGAGGATCTTGTTGAAGATATGTCGACTGTACTTCCACCATTGAAGTGGCCTAGGGCGTCTTTTGAAGGTTTGATTCAGAATCTTAAGTTTCCGGAGAACTGGGGTGCTTTGTATCCTGAAGAGGGGCAAACAGCGGCAAATGCTCTGGCCGGGTATATTACCCTCTTTTGGGATTTCTTCTGTGACGGTAACTTTCGCTTGCCTGTCACCAGATTTTTCCTTGAAATTCTTGGATTCTACAATCTGCACATCTCCCAACTTCACCCTATTGGTATGGTTAGGGTTCGACATTTCGAATTCGTATGTCGGACGATGCATGTGGAGCCAACCGTTCCCCGATTTAGGGTTTTTTATCAGATGCATTGTATCCAAGGATTTTATTCATTTGTTCAGAGGGCTTCTGCAAAGAAGATTTTACATCAACCCCCAAAATCTTTCCATGATTGGAAGCAAAAATTCTTCTTTATTAAAGCTGGAGTAATTCCTGTGAGGATGGTTCTTAGGGGAAAAGAAGATATTCCGATCGAAACCCTTCAGACTCCGGTTGATGAAAACTGGTATCAGGATCTGAAGGATGTGCCCAATATTGCTTTGCCGGAGAAAGCTCTTGTCGGAGCTGGCATGAGTTTAAATTGGAAAATGGAGCGTGATGACAAACCCGTATACACGGAGGATGGTCATAGTAAGTTTGAGGCTTTTCCTCTTTCGAAAAAACTTTTTTTTTTTTTTGACCTGCTCTCTCTTCAAATGTAGTTGTTTCTCTATACGTTGTTGCCTTCAAGAGGGAAGGCGGAAGAATGGGAACTATCAAGAAGAAGCCTGAAGAGGAGCTCTGGTATCATCGTATCGTGAGAAATTTTGTTCTTCCGCGGGATGCGGACCTATCTGTTCAACCGGCAGCTGGTGCTGGTGAGTTTACATCTGTTTTTCCCTTTCTTTTTTGCTTTGAGTAATTTTTTGTCTTGCGCTTTCGTAGGTGAATTGTTGATTTTGGGCGTGGGCCCTGAGAAGAAAAAACGCGCAACTACGTCCACTTCCGCGCCGAAGAGAAGTGAAACTGTTAAGACTCAACCTTTGAAAGCGAAAAATGTTGGAGAGAAGAAAGGTACGCGCCGTACTTCTGTCTCCAGGTGTGATTATGTGGTGGTTTCTGACTCTTTGGAGGGTCTTATTCCTGTAGTGACTATGCGGGAACCAAAGCCTGAACCAAAGGATTCTGCTGATATTCCTCCTTCTAACCCGAATGAGCCTATCGATCTGGATTCCAGTCCCGAACATTTGGTTCATAGGAAGGCTGGTAAAAGAAAGCAAGCTGATGCTGATCCGGAGGGTCAACCTCCCAAGAAAGTGCAGAGGAAGAAAATTACCAGGAAAGGAAACCTGGATGCTTTTGTTTCAGAATCTGTTCCTGGTAAGTGTTGCTTTTCTTTGTTTTCTTTGAGCGGATAGGATTTTTACAGACTTTTATTTGTCCAGAAGTTCCTGTTTCCCCTGTTCCTGTAGAAGTATCATCTGTGGTTGATAAAGAACTTCCCCCTTCCCCGCCGTGCGCTGCCGTTGCAGACCCGTTAGAGGCTTCAGAGATAGCTGGGGAAGGTGTTGAGAAAACTATTGAGGCTGAGGAGCCTGTTGGTGCTAATACAGAGACTGAACAGATTGTTGAGCCGGGTGTGGTAAATGATGCTGATAATCCACCGACACCGGAAAAGGAAACTGCTGAAAAAATTCAATCTTCTCCCCCTAGACCTTCTGAAACTATACCTGAGCATACTGAGAAGGCCGCCACTGAGAAGGCAGGTTCATCTGCTGGTGTTGAGAAGCAATCTCCAATTCGCCCAGAAGAAACTCTGGGAGAATATTATTACCGGACTTATAAGGAGAAAGATGCTTCTGATCCTCATGTCCCTGTTTGGAATGTGAAAAAGGGAGATACCTTTTCGAATTGGCGTGTATGCCAAGATTGGTTGCAGGGGATACTTCCGCCTGGCGAGATTAAGTTTCAGGAAAATCAGCCTTATGAACAGACCTACCAGTCTTATCTTGCAGAAACTGCTTCCCATGTTTCTACTACTCACCGCATAGTGCGTGAGTGGTATAGTATGCACAAAGAGCGGACATCTTTTGTAGCATCACAAAGGAAGTTTGCTAAAGATGAAAAACATGTGGCTCAGTTGAAGGCTAAATTAGAGGCTGAACAAGCTACGTTTGAAGCTGAGCGCAAGACTGAGGAATGGTCTGTTGCTGGTTGGAAAAGAAAAGCTGAGGCTGAAGCTGCGCTTCTATCTGAGGAACGCAAAAATTGGAGGAGAATTTGTGAAAAGGATAATGCTGAGAAAGCAAACCTTCGCAATATTATAAATAACCTCAAGGCTGAAGTTGAAAATCTGAAGAACCAAGATGCGGAGGTAGAAAGATTGAAGAAAGAAAAAGCTGATATGGAAGTTATGTTGGTGGAAGCGCGCTCTCATAGGGAACGAAGCGAGCAACGGGAGGTACAAGCTTTAGCCACTCTTGCCGTTAGAGATAAATAATTAGAGGAACTTACCGCTTTGGTTTCTGACCAGGAACAATTGAAGAAGGATCTAGAACTTGCGCATGCTGAGAATACTGAAACCTCCCGCCGTTTAACTGAGGTTGAAGAGAAACTGGAGAATTCAGAAATGGCGCGAGTTTCAGCAGAAAGCGAGCTTGAACCTTTAAAGAATGATATGGCCTGGTTGAAAGATCGTGGGATTGCTTGTGTAAGTTCCTTTCTTCTTGTTTGTTCATATATGCTTTTTTGATGCTTTATCTTTGCTTGATTTCATAGGTTGCTGAATCTGTATTAAACTCTGAAGAACTGGATAAAACTGTTGCTAATTTGATGGTCGCTGCGCGACGAGATGGTTACGCGCAAGGTTATGCGGAATGTTCCCAACACGTGAATAGCGCTTTAAAGGTTAACTGGGATGATAGCAAATCTGCTACCTTTGGCGTTAATACTGCCAGCGCGCTTGCTTCTATGAAGACAGAGTTTAATAACTTGCAACTTCCAGTGATGGAGCTGATAAATGTGGCGCTGCAATCGGATGATCACGTTGCGCAACTTAAAGAAATCTTTCCGGATGGGGGTGAAGATTTAGAGTAGGATGAAATTGTATTGAACAATTTTTTTATGTAGGATGTTGATCCTTGTTTTGACGGTGCGCTGTTGCGCAAGGATTTTAAACACTGCTGTGTCTGAACTCTTTAGGGCGTATTTGTACGCCAAAAATAGTATGTTTCTATTTGTTTTGTTAAATGTCTTTACAATATTTTGCATGAGTACAATTACTTTTGCTTTTGCTTTTGCTTTGAGTAAGGCGAATAAAGTTGGTATGAAGCTCATGTGTGAGTTTATGGCCGTTTGTGACGTGATCACTGACCGCGCATGGAGCTTTGTGTTATACTACCATAATGTTTTTGCACTTACTAAAAAGAAATTGCATGCACTTTGTAAACACAAAAATAATAGAAACTTTGTAATTTTATTCATGGATAGTGCTCAGAGGCATTACAAAGTTGTTCTGATAATTAAATGGAACTTAACTTACTCCGCGATAGTTCCGCCGCATTTGATAAGTCATGTCTTTTCTGCGGAAAACTTATAGAGTCCTTTTAAGTTTTAGCCCGTTTGCTTGAGCTTTCTTCTCCCCGGGTAATCTGCTTAATCTCCTTGCGCATATTCTGGAGTAAATGCGTAAGTTCTCCATTTTTGAGGGCCTTCTCTATTTCCGTGCGCAGAGATATGCAGTTGTTCGTGGTATGCCCGTTATCCTTGTGATATTCGCAGTATTGCGTCGGGTCTTGACCACGTTTACTCTTCATCGGAATCGGAGGTTTGAATTGGTGGTCCTCAGTACTTAGAACCTCCGCCGGGGTCTTTGTTAGGGGAGTCCACTGCCTCTCCCTATTTTCGTGCTTGTTTTCTCTTTGTGCAGAGAACTTGTTGGTTGTTGTGCGGGCATCTTCAGAGGATCGACTTGATGACTCGCGCCATGACTTTTTGTACCTTCTTTCACCAGTTGTGCTTAAGTCTGCAGGCCTGTTGTGTGGTGGTGGTGGCCTGTTTGTAGTAAGGTTTTTCTCGGTCTGCGCATAAACCTTGGCCGCCGCCATTATCTTTTCCCAACTCGTGGGAAGGCCCTCTGTTCCCGATAACACCTTGACCATGTCGTCACACCTAACCACGTACTTAAACTGAGCACGGATTAGTTGTTCGTTAACACCTCCAATCTCTAACACTTCTTTATTGTATCTGGTGATAAAATCCTCCAGATTCTCGTCATCGCGACGCCAGATGTTCATGACGTCGGATGTATCGCGCATTGATCGCCTTTGTTGGCTGAAGTGTGTTAAAAATTTTCTACGCAGATCTTTCCACGACTCGATCTGTCCCGTTGGTAGGTTATCAAACCAGATTCGCGCTGGGCCGGTTAGTGTTTGCACAAACAAATGACACCATAGCGGAAGAGTCCAACCGCCAACCAACCCTGCGCTGGTGAATACTCTTAGATGATCATCAGGGTCAGTTAACCCATTGAATTTCCCAACGTTAGATGGTAATTTGGCCCTTTCCAATGGAGCCAGAGCTATCTCCAATATGAACTTCGAGTTTTCCGCCGCTTCAGCAGGGCGATAAACTAAGTCATAGTTATGCTCGGCCTCGGGGTTATAAATCGCTCGAGGCCTGCATTTGTTATAGTTTGGCTGCAGTCTGTTGAATATGCTGGTGTTTGCACTCAAACGATATGTTTGATCGGATTCATCAGTATGAGTGTCCCGTTGGGAACCCAACCTGTCATGAACCGATTGTCTTCGACGAGGGTGTGGTTCATCATGGTGTTGTCTCCGGTAACTGCCTGTATCATCATAAGTTGATTCTTCTCGCTGAGAGGCATGAGCTCTTGATCCCGGCCTCCGGGATTGGGTCACGGGAGCAGTTTGAGCACACAATTATGTGTATACTGCGTTTAATGCCCCTTGGGACCGGACATACCATGATATCGGAGTTTCTCCTGGTGGTAAGATTGATTGTGTAGGATTTGTTGGTAACATTCCTGGAGTGACAGGATCATTTGCTCGATTAGATTGAACCTCGTTATCGTCCGAGGCCTCTTCTACGATCCCTTCTACTGGTAAATTGTTTCCGACGTTTGGTCGAGGACCAGGTTGCCGGTGAGATGACGAATTCTCTGCCATGTGCAAAAACAGAAAACAGAATGAACTGAATCGAAACGAGGTAGAAACTAGAAAAACTGAGAAAACGGTGGGCGCCAATGAAGAAACACTAACTAAATGGTCGGAACCGAGATAGTTAGGGGGTTTGAATCCGCATAAAAGGGTTAGCTCTCTCTCGGTTGATTCAGTTGCAGCTGAACTTCTTCTCCGGTGATTCTGCAAAAAAGAACACCGTTAGCCTCGCCAAGGGGAGAAGAGGGTTCCCTCCTTGACCCGACTCCGGTGTGAGAATAAGTATTGGTAATGGAGAAGAGAAAGTATTTGAGAAGTGAGTGTGATCTGAGTTTATACCTGAACAGTTCTCATATTTATAACCAGGAGTTTGGGAGGGAAAACCTGTTATTGAAAAGATGACGGAATATGCTAACGCCGTAGCGGTTATATTTTCTTCCGTTAAGTTCTTTGATCCTACGTTAAGTTACCTCGATCCGATGTGAATGCACACGGATCGTGGTTTGATCTATGGCTGGGGGATTGCCACGTGGAAAGTGATTAAGTGGAGATTACTCTCCAATTGCATGCCTTCGTTGTGATTCCAGGGTTGCTTGTGGTGATGACACGTGCCCAGACGGTTATAACCGTCTGGGTGGTGCACGATTGTATTTCTTTCTAGAAGATTACTGCTGTAATCTGGTGTAACACCTTGCTGTGTGGACACAGACGAATAAATCCCAAGTCTGGGTAAAATAATATCCAAGTCTGGATATTTAGGCGGAGGTATTGAACAAAGGATTTTAATCCTTTGTTAAATTGGAGAAGGCGCAAGGATTTATGTTTTCCTTTGGGCGCGTGGTTACAGATTGCTGACTTCTCCTTCTTTGTAAGACCAATGCGCGGCCGCGCAAGGTCGAAAGGCTAAAAAGGTTGGTTTGTGGTATGGTCTCAAATCCTTTTTTATGAGGTTTTTGGGACCTTACCCCTTCAAATACCCCCTAAATAGCGAAGTTCTGCTCCGTTGTAAGTATTATAACCCCTGGATACGTATTAGATACGCTGCCCGATTGATCTAGGGTTCCGTAACGGCTGTCGTGGTTCTGCCCAACGTAGTCGTTGGAATGCCGTCTCGGGGAGGGTATTACTAATGTTAAAATGGGTTATTATACTAACACGTGTGCATTTGTGTAAATTGTAGATTGTCACCAGGAAACCCTAAAGGATAATCTAAGACAGTAATGTGAGTAATCTCCTTTTTGTAAACAGTTTTTACAAAACCTTAACTAATTTACAATGCAATTTAGCAGTGATTGAGTCTTTGTAATTCTACGATTACTGCCGGTATGTTGGGGTTTTGTAAACAAAATGTGGAACACGTTACCATTGGACGAAGAGTTAGCCAATGTGTAATATGACCCACCAGTCAGGATTGACAGTACTGAATGAGTAATTGGGTAGATATAAACATTGTTATCGCTCTCAATACTGTTTAAATTAAATTAAATTAATATTTATTGATTAAACTGGGATTCACTCACCAGTATTTCCCAGTGACAAATGATTTTAAAACGCGTTTCAGGTAACACAATGTGAAAGCCAATTAGAAGCCAGCTGGATAGCACTGAAGGCTTGAAAAAGTGGCTATAAAAGTTACCTAAATAAAGAAGGAGTTTTATTTCAATAAAATGAGATTTATCCATACAAATCAGTTTGTAAAAAAAAAACTTGGGGTTTATCCCACTGTGATTATTTATATAAAATGTGGTGTTTTACTCTGATAAAATATTTCCTAACTACGGTCCTGATGTAATTTCCGCTGCCAAATTAATAAACTGATACCACCACAAACGAATGTTCGCGGCCGCCCGTTCCCGGGACAGATAAGGGGGCGGGGGTTGCGACATTATTACCCCCTATACTTTGTTGTAAGAAACAATATTACCCCCTGCAACTTCCAAAACCCTTCCCGTCAAAAAAGTTTGACCAGCCAAAGTCAACTACACATGGAAATTAACAAGAAATCTGATTAAACACATCACAAAATCAAAATTGTACACTCAGACATTTGGCATTTGGCTCCATGTTTGGCTGCACACTCAAAATTGTAATGTTTGGCTGCCAAAATTGTAATTAACAAGAAATCTGATTAAGCACATTCACATTCAGACATTGTAATTAATCTGATTAAGCACACTCACAAACAAACAAACAAACAAACAATCCCACAAAACAACTAAACCCCACTACATTAATCAACAAACCCACAAAAAAACACAACCTTTTTGCCAGAACCATGAACAAAAAACACTCTGTAATCTAGGGTTTCAGGCAGTCCTTCTTCCTTGATCTGGACATCAGGTTTGTAAAGAGCTGAACAAGCAAAACCCCTCTTTTTTAGAGCTAATATAGGGTTGTTATTGAAGTGAAAGGTTACAGATTGAGGCTTGAAGAATGGAGATGCAACAGCGGCTCTAAAGAGTGAAGAAGATGATGCGTCAATGATTGTTGTTGATGCCATCACTCTAGCGGCTACCATTGATGATGAACAGAGAACGAGGGTTTGAATTACGACCACAAATGTTGAAAACCAGTGGTCAGTGGATTGTGTAGAGTAGAATGCTGATTCAGCATTCCATTTTCTTATATGCGTTCCAGGAGTTCGATGGGGAGTTTGGACCAGATTTTCCGGTCCATTGGTGGTGAAAAACATCGCAGTTGATGTCGCTGGAGAAGAAACGATGAGAGCTTAATAGGTAGGGGGTAAGATTGCAACGAGTGTGATATATTAGGGTTTTATGTTGAGTAAGATATAAATCTAGTGTGGAAAAGACGATTATACCCTTTGACCGTTAATAACTTATGTTGACTTTAAACAGAATTAGACAGCAGGGGGTAATATTGCGACATAACATCAACGTTGGCGGGCAAATTGCAATTATTTCGTTAGAGGGGGTCAGAGTATCAATTGGCCTTAACCCCAGGAGGTAAAATTGCAGTTTACTCTAAAAAAAATTCTAACCATGGCCCCCAAATTGGAATTTAATAGATGTAGGCACACATGAATTATATGTGTTATCAAAGTAAAGTGACATGAAATGATCACAATTTTTTCTTAGGTGTTAAGTGTAAAATACCAATAAAAAGAAAACGTTAAGCGTTTGGATATCGTTTTCATTGGGTTATGCATGTAAGACTATGTGTAGTGGTAATGTCTTTACCCGTAGTGTTTTACGTCATGTGGCAGCTCAGTTAGCAATTAGGTATTATGGGACGTTTTCTAAAATGGTTGTAGTAGGGATGTGGGGCATTATGTTAAAAGAGGTGTAATAAAATTAAATAAAAAAACCATCAAAAACTCTTATTGGACAAACAAAAGGAAGATGAAGGATGATTGGCCAAACCTAATGAACCAAGGCGTGGAATAAAGCATGCTCCAATTGAATTTGGGTACAAAAACGCCCAGGGGCCATATGTGGGCGTGGTTGGGCGTGGATTAGGCAAAAAAACGCCTGAATCTCGCCCCCACTACGGATGGTCTAAGGGTACATGAGGTGGTCATTACTTATCATGCTTCATCATACACCACACTCAATCATCATTTGACACCTCACTTTATCACATTTCACTCTATCACACTTGCAATGGGCATTTCCACACACACATCACGACATTCAAGTCCATCAAGCGTGATCAAGTGCTTGCGGCGGTGTTCCATCACTCATCACTTACAACGGTGGTTCATCACAGAACCACCCGACTACTCTAATTGGTGGATATTGTTTCATGTCATGTTGTGTTTTGGACACTTATGTACCAAGTCTTTCTTCGTGGTACAATTATAATTTCTTTACACAAGTTTGATCTATCGTTAACTTCTTTTTGTAAGCAAGACACAAAAAGTTGTGTAATGTATCTCATCTCCTTTTACACACTGTATTTTTTTCTGTTTATTCTAAGTTTACCCTTTCACATTTTTTAGTTTATAGCAACAATAGAACTATGTAACGCAGGTAAAATTAAATTAAACATAGTAAACAGACTAAAATCACACTAGCATTCGCAACCCATGATGAAAGAATTGAGATTGTGCATTGAATTTTGACCGAATGAGTAGTTTCATTATTTTTGTATTATTAATATTAATATATATTAATTAACGTTGGTTTATAATGTTAGGTAAATCGGGTGTTGAGATTCGGATCTTGTTCTTGTCAATGAGACCCCTCCCTGTGTTCCATTTTTTCTCCGTTCCCGTTTCCTTATCATGTCTAGAATCTGTGATTCCCTTTTGTCGTTTTACAACCCTTAATTTCTTCACCTTCGTCAGCACCCGTATTCTTAATTCATCACCCTTAGCTGTCTCATCACTATAAATCCATTCATCTGTCACACCCACATTCACTCATCTCACCACTCTTAATTTCCACCCATTTCTTTTCTATATTTCCAATCAACCATGGTTGAAACCGGAGACCAAAAAACCGGATACCAAGAAACCGGATCACCAAACAATTCAGTTTTCCGGTTCAACTCCCCGTTAATCCAAGTAATCCTAATCGGTCTGGTCTGTTTCTGCTGCCCAGGGATGTTCAACGCACTCTCCGGCATGGGCGGCGGCGGACAACTCGACCACAACGTCGTAAACAACGCCAACACCGCCCTCTACACCACCTTCGCCATCTTCGGCATCCTCGGCGGCGGTATCTACAACATCATCGGACCCCGTCTCACTCTTTTCTCCGGTTGCTCCACCTACATCCTCTACGCCGGATCTTTACTCTACTACAACCACCACAAAGAACAGCCCTTTGTTGTCCTCGCCGGCGCCCTCCTTGGCGTGGGCGCCGGCCTCCTCTGGGCCGGCCAGGGTGCCATCATGACGTCGTACCCGCCGGCCCAGCGGAAAGGGACGTATATATCTTTGTTTTGGTCTATTTTTAATATGGGTGGTGTTATTGGTGGTTTGATACCCTTTGTTATGAATTATCATAGGGAAAAAGCAGCCAATGTTAACGATGGGACATACGTCGGGTTTATGGTGTTTATGTCGATTGGGACGTTACTTTCGTTAACGATTTTGCACCCGAGCAAAGTCATCCGTAACGACGGTACTCATTGCACTAATGTGAAATACTCTAACGTGGGTACGGAAACGGTTGAGATTGCTAAACTATTTGCCAACTGGAAGATGTTATTGATATTTCCTGCAGCATGGGGGAGTAATTTTTTTTACACGTATCAGTTTAATAATGTGAATGGGGCTTTGTTTAACTTGAGAACTAGAGGGTTGAATAATGTGTTTTATTGGGGGGCTCAGATGTTTGGGTCGGTTTTGATCGGGCATGTTATGGATTTTAGTTTTAAGAGGAGGAAGGCGAGGGGGTTGGCTGGGATTTCGGTTGTGGCGGTTCTTGGGACGGGGATTTGGATTGGGGGGCTTTTAAAGCAAAGGGATTATGATTATGATGATGTTATAGTGAAGAAGAGTATTAAGCTTCTTGATTTTAAGGACTCTGGGAGTGCTTATGCAGGGCCGTTTGTGCTTTATTTTAGTTATGGGTTGTTGGATGCAATGTTTCAGAGTATGGTTTATTGGGTTATTGGTGCTTTGGCTGATGATTCTGTTATTCTTAGCAGGTATGTACATACTGATTTTGTGTTGAATTTATGAAGGGTCATGCTAAAGAGACACCACCCCTAGAAGCGTAGAACATCATGGCTGTCGCGTGTCATATCACGTGTGATGTCATATGGGCCGCATGATTGGGCGAGAATGGTCATACAGACCAAATGACTTTGTCAGTGGCAACGTGAGTCAAACACATTGTTCACCTGTCATAGGATCCATATGACATTATACGGTATGACATGTCAGTGGTGTCTGGATAGTTTGCTAGTGGTGTTTCTTTGGCCAAAGCCTTACGAATTAATACCCAAAAATGACAATTTTTTAACTTCTTTTTTTGGGTGTTTAAGATATGTTGGATTCTACAAGGGAGTACAAAGTGCTGGAGCGGCAGTAGCATGGCAAATTGACTCACATAAAGTGCCATACATGAATCAGTTGCTTGTGAATTGGGCGCTAACCACCATAAGTTATCCTTTATTGGCTCTTTTGGTCATAAAATTTGTAAAAGATGAAGATAAAGTTGCAGAAGATGAACTACAGACCCCTTCTGGGTACACGAAACAGTCTAATGATGAATCTGTAAACCCAATTTAAAAAAAGAAAGATGATGAAAACTGTTTAGTTTCTTTTTTGATTTTGAAGTTGTAAATGTTGTGTATGCAGCATTGGTGTTTGAAGTGTAGATTGTATTGGGAAGCCAGTAATATATGTTTCTTGAATTTCATTCATGTTTTTGTGATATGGGAACTTCAAAAGTTGGACAAAAAGGCAGCCTGGTTAGCTGAATCAGTTTAAAGTGATAGATTAGTGGATCAGGTTCACTTTTTTGCAAGCATGTTGAAGTTTGTTTGTGTTGTGGTGATTCTTGGCCCATAAAGATGGTGTGGACACCCACTCAACTTTAACCCATTAGTAGATATGTTCTGAATCTTTTAGGCTGGAAGGAATGGTGTGGGGAGGATGGGCCGCCACGTCACCGTCACGTAAGCGGGTATAAGGATGGGCCTAAAGGGGATGGACCTAGGGTGTGGGGGATGAATTCCTTTATATATATGTATGTGTGTATGTATAGGTGTGTGTGAGTGGGTCAGGCCCGGCTTGGGCGGCGAGCAGCGGACGAAGGGGACGGCCCTGGGGCGGCGACGGAGCAAGGGGGTGGAAGTTTTGGGGCGGCGGCGATAGGACGGGCATGGGGACAAGCCCCATAGCTTCCAGTCTTGGTAAGCCCTCAAAAGATTTATACATTACCGGAGCCAAACTCACTTCTTGAAGTAGGTTACCCGACGTACTTGGAGACTATGGTCGTTTAATTAGTTCTTTCACTACGTAAGACTTTCCGACTAGACACACAATGTAACGACGTAGATATTTTTTTTTCTTTAGTTTTTCTTAGTATGTTGTCATATCAAGAAATGCAACATGATTTCTCTTCTATGAACCATTCTTTGTTGTGATTCGCCTAAAGGTAAGAAACAAAGAATTATTTTTATTAATCTATTTTTGGGGTTTGTTGTATTGTGGACATGATGTTTGTATTGAATTAAGTTAGGGTTGATGTACAGTTAAATTTTGTAGCATTGAAAAGTGACCTTAGCAAAGTTATAAAATGTTGTAGCTTTTAACTAATTTGATAATGCTTCTTAGGTTTATATGCCTAAATCGAATCAAACTACATTGAAGTTGTATATATTGAATTTTTAGGCTTTTAAATTACAACACCATGAAGTTGTATATATTGAATTTTTAGGCTTTTAAATTACAACACCATGAAACTTAACACTTTTATAATAATCCTTGCAAACTTGGTCCCACATTTTTCACTCAGGCTTTTAAATTACAACACCATGAAATTTATTAAGACTTTTAGGCTGGGTAATATTGTATAAAGCCTTATCATGCCACATCAGCGCCACATATATGACACGTAGACAGGGGCTTTATAGCTAACTATCATTCAATGGGATAAAACCTCTTACCTACTTTTTTTTTCAACGGCCAATGAATCCTCCAAATGGGGTATAGGCGAAATTCACCACATCGGGATACACACCGAACCGGGGAAAACGCTCACCTACGGCCGAAACCTGTGAACACTCGCCCGAAGGCACGATAGTGCGGTGAGGTAAAACTCGCTCACTTCAAAGATCGAACTATCGATCTCCACCTGTTCGTCTAGTCTCACATAATCACCAGGTGTCGTAGAAAATAAAGCCTCTTACCTATTAATAAAGATAAAAGGAAGAAAAAAAGTGATTGGCTCTTGAAAAGTGGCCCCCACATGTGCAGCCCTTAACACTAGCCAAACCCATTGTGAAGCTATCTATGGTGCCCAGGCAATGGGAAGAGGGGCACTATGGGACGTTATTGAGGGTGATTTGGCAGGGCGTGAGACCACACCGCCTAGTCTTATAATAATCTTTGCAAACTTGGTCCCACATTTTTCACATTTGACATGTGCGAAGTGTTGATTATATCATTAAACATGTAGCCAAAACATAAAACCTTAATCATAAACTTGAGCATGAAAGTATAGGCACTTACATGTGGGAATGGTTATCTTTGAGCATGAAACTTGGTCCCACATTTTCCAGTCTTAGTAAGCCCTCAAATGATTTATACATTACCAGAGCCAAACTCACTTCTTGAAGTAGGTTACCCGACGTACTTGGAGACTACGCTCGTTTAATTAGTTCTTTCACTACTTAAGACTTTCCGACTATACACACAAGGTAACGACGTAGATATTTCATAGTATGTTGTCATATCAAGAAATGCAACAAATCATTCTTTGTTGTGATTCACCTAAAGGTAAGAAACAAAGAATGATTCTTATTAATCTATTTTTGGGGTTTGTTGTATTGTGGGCATGATGTTTATATTGAATTAAGTTAGGGTTGATGTACAGTTAAATTTTGTAGCATTGAAAAGTGACCTTAGCAAAGTTATAAAATGTTGTAGCTTTTAACTAATTTGATAATGCTTCCTAGGTTTATATCCCTAAATTGAATCAAACAACATTGAAGTTGTATATATTGAATTTTTTGGCTTTTAAATTACAACACCATGAAACTTATTAACACTTTTATAATAATCTTTGCAAACTTGGTCCCACATTTTTCACTTAGGCTTTAAATTACAAGAGCATAAAACTTATCAACACTTTTAGGTTTGGTGGTATGGTATAAATTCTTATCATTTCACAACAGCGCCACATATATGCCACATAAACATCGGCTTTATAGCTAACTATCATTCAATGGGATAAAGCCTCTTACCTATTAATAAGAGAAAAATGTTTGGATAGTCCATGTGGTTTGCCCATTTTTCATCTTTAGTCCCTAACTTTCTAAAATTACACATATAGTCCCTAAGTTTTTGAATTTCGTTCCCGGATAGTCCCTGTCGTGGATGGGGGTTAGTTTTTGGTGTTAGGTGCGTGTGAAATGACAAAAATACCCTTACTGTTAAATTAATAACTAAAAAGTTAAAAAAATATAATTAATATTTTACAATTTATGTGGGACCCACCACACACCCTACCTACTTCATTTTCCTCACTCCACACCACCACCACCATCTACCCCCCCCCCCCCCCACACACACACTTCACCGAAACCACCACTGGCTCAACCATCCCCACCACAACCACCACCGCCGCCATCATCACCGCATGTTCCCTCAACTTGTGGATCTTCACACCGACTGCTCCAGCCCCGTTCGCAGATTCCTTGCAGAGTCAGTGCGCCTCCTTCATTCATATGAATTTTCATTTAATTTATTATATTTCTTTCACAAGTTTCTGCTATATGTATATATATATATATATATTAGATTCTTCTAGGTGTTACATTAGAATGCTTTTTGCGCTGCATTTTAGGGCTAGGAAATCCAGGTCTGGTCTACCTGTTGCTAATTCATTGATTGATTCTCATATGTATGTAGGATCGCTGACGATGTTGGGTTCAATAACACGAATTCATTACCTGATATTGTACCTCTGTTGTTAACTCTCTTAAGAGATGCTACACTTGTTGTTAGGGGTGAGCAAAAACCGAACCGAAAACCGAAACCGCACCAAAAACCGTAAAAACCGAAACCGCAAAACCGCAACCGACACAAAAACCGCAAAAACCGAAACCGCAAAAACCGAAACCGCAAAGGTATGGTGCGGTTCGGTTTTAGCTTTAAAAACCGCACCAAAAAACCGAAACCGCACCGCAAAATTATTATATATATATATATATATATATATATATATATTATATATAATATACTTAAAGATTTAAATATACTTTGATTTGTGCACAAGATTGGATAAGGTGTACAAGGGTTGATCTTGAGCTCGGATGTTCTATGAAGAATAAAGACATAGATGAATTTAATAAGAGGATGGCGGGATTAAAAATTGGTAAGGTTTTCTTTACATGTGTGAGTTTATATTTCAAATACCTACTAACATATATTTTTTGTTTTTTTTTTTCTATCTAGGAAACACTAATGGCAAATGATAGTTGGAAACATTGAAAGTTGGAAAGATTGAAAGTTGGAAACAAGAATGAGTTGGAAACAATATTACGTTTTTATTTGGATACGACTATGTGATTAAGCTTTCACCGTTTCACATAGCAACTATTATTCTAGACATGTTTCTAGTACAAACTCTTGTTTTGATTGATGTCCTCTAGCCCATACATATGCTCTTCACATTGCTCTTGCAAAAATTATATTCTAATTACCATCAAGTATTAGATGTATTCCAGTATTAAAACCGAGAGTTTTTTTTTGATGTATTCAAGTATTGCTGAGAGTTTTTTTTAGATGTATTCAACTATTAAAACCGAAACCGCACCGAAACCGAACCGCAACCGCAAATAAACCGCAAAAACCGTACCGCAAAAAAACCGCAACATGTGGTTTTAAAAAAATAAAAACCGCACCTCGCGGTATGAGTTGCGGTTTTATGCTAAAACCGCACCAAACCGCACCATGCTCACCCCTACTTGTTGTTGCTAGACATGCCATCACATGTGGAATCACTTTATTCCGACAGTCTCTTATCAAAACTACAATTCAGGTATTATATTACTTGAGATGCTATGCTATGCTCAAATCATCTTCAGCGGTGATCATGGCGGCGGTGGTGGTTGTGGCGGGGATGGTGGTGGTAGTGGTGGTTACGGTGAAGGGAGGGGGTAGATGGTGGTGGTTGAAGGTGGAGGTGGTGGTGGTGTGGAGTGGGGAATATGAAGTGGGTAGGGTGGGTGGTGGGTCCCACATAAATTGTAAAATATTAATTATATTTATTTTAACTTTTTAGTTATTAATTTGACAGTAAGGGTATTTTTGTCATTTCACACGCACCTTTTTTTTTTTTTTTTTGAACGGCAAATTTGGATCACTGACGGACCACTGGAGTATCATCGTGCCACCAGAGGAACCACCCGATCATATTCATCTCCACTAGGCATAATGCCACACCAATTCAGGAGGAAACCCAATAAATATGGGAAAACCCCCCTTGTGGGAATCGAACTCAGGACCTATTGGTCCCAAAGCCTTATCCCACCACCAAGATGCCACTAACATCATAAACTAACCCCCATTCACGTCAGGGACTATCCGAGAACGAAATTCAAAAACTTGGGGACTATATGTGTAATTTTAGAAAGTCAGGGACTAAAAATGAAAAATAGGCAAACCACAGGGACTATCTGAGCAATTTTTCTCTATTCGTAAAGAAAAAAGGAAGAAAAAAATGTGATTGGCTCTTGAAAAATGGCCCCCACATGTGCACCCCTTAACGCTCGTCAAACCCATGGTGAAGCCACCTATGGCGCCCAAGCAATGGGAAAAGGGGCGCTATTGAGGGTGATTTGGCAGGGGCGCTGGACCACACCACCTAGTCTTATAGTAATGTTTGCAAACTTGGTCCCACCTAGCCAACAAGCAAAGGCTACAAAAATAAACGCAACTAGAACTTGCATGAAATCAAATCTACACCAAGTTGTTAGTTAAGCTCATTAAGTTCATAACATTAAGTTGGACGTGCATTAAGTTATGAAAACGCTTACTTTGAAAAATGAACATCAATTCAAAACATAACTTAATTCATGAAGCCCAATTAATTAATGACTTTTAGTTATGCTCATTAAGTTCTAGGTGTTAAGTTCAGTTGTTGTGACCGATACCCATAGAGGGTAGTACGTTGAGGTACTTGTCACTAGGGGTGTTCAAAACTATCCGTATCCGAAAATCTGATCCGAATTATCCGATATCCGAATTCGAAATATCCGAAAATTCGGATATTCGAAATTTCGGATATTCGAATTTTTTTATTCGGATTTGGATAGTGATGTTAAAAATTTTCAGAAATTTAGGATATCCGAAATATTCAAAAATTTAATCTTTTTTTCAGATATCTAAATATCCGAAAATATCCGAAGTATCCGAAAATATCCGAAGTATCCGAAAATATCCGAAATATCCGAAAATATCGGAAAAGTATCCGAAGATATCCGAAAAATATCTGAAAAGTATCCGAAATATCCAGTTCTGAATATAAAAATAATAATAAAAATTGAAAATTAAATAAAAAACGGATATTAGGATATCCGATTCACTATCCGATCGGATATCCGAAATTAGGGCTGGCATAACAGGTCAACCTAATCTGTTAAGACAAGAACACAATAAGACACCAACCCGAAACACGTAAACACGAACACGACATGAAATCTTATTGTGTCAGATTTTCGAACACGAACACTAACATGTTAATAAACAGGTTACACGAAACGACCTGTTAAGACACGAAAAAATTACCAATGTATCATACGACCTGTTTAAGACATGAACACGACCTGTGAAGAAACAAACACGACTTATTAAGACACGAACACGATTTGTTTAAGACAGGAACACGACCAAATTGGGGAAGCTGTGAACCGTATTGGGAATGGTGATGTTTGTGAGACAGATTTAAAAATTAGGGTTTGACCCCATGTCCACATCCACATATAATATTTTTTTAATTTTTAATTATTAACATGTACTTAACGGGTTTTAACAGGTTAACCGGTTTTAACTTGTTTAGACACGAAACATGTTAAGGTCTTATCGTGTCGACCTGTTTTAGACACGAAACCTGGTAAGGTCAACCACGAAACATGATAACTTCGTGTAGGTTTGTGTCATGTTATCGTGTTCGTGTCAGAATTGACAGCCCTATCCGAAATTTCGAATATCCAAATTTCTTCGGATATCCGAAATTTCGGATACAGATTCGGATAGTGAAATCTGGTATCCGGAAATTTCGGATATCCGAATTTTCGGATATCCGGTTTTGAACACCCCTACTTATCACCGCTCAAACCATCCAACATGTAACCGTTGGGGAGTGGTCAAAGTGATCACTAGGGAGGTTTATAAATATAAAAATATTAAAAAACAATCTTCTCTCTATACTATATTATAATACATTTACAAAGTGTATTTCAAAATATCTAAAAGTTAAAGAGTTTTTTGAATTTAATGATACAACTTTAAAATGAGGGGTAATTTAGTTTTTTTAAACATTAATTACACTATAATTCATCATCTTAATTACACTTTAATTCTATCATTAACTAAATTTGGTTAAGGGTGTCCGGGGTGAGGCGAGTCCCCGAGCGGGAACACCGTCGCCGACCCCTCGGGGAGGCTAATCGGGGAATGGGAGCTATGGGTGTTCACCGATGAGGGATTCAATTTTCAAACGGTTATATAGCCGTTATATATTAAAAAAAAAATTCCTAAACCCTATATATACTACCACTTCAATCTTTTTATTTTTCAAACCCAAAACAACTCTCACCCATTCAACTCATCTAATTTTTTAACCAATCTTTAAAAAAAATGGATTCCAAGTTCCCGTTTTTTTCTCTCCTGCCCGACTTTCCCGACGATGAAGATTCATCGTCAAGCGATAGTAGTTTAATTTTCTTCCAAAATCTCATCCAACAAGCGGAGCTATTAGACACGGCATCGTCTAGTAAAAAAAAAGTTGTCCGTCGAGATCGTGTGGGAGGCCACGAAACACTCATGGCCGATTATTTTGTCGATAATCCAAAACGACATCAACGTGCTCCAACAATCTCCGTTATTTCTTACTCAACGAAACGGAACGGAGCCAAATTGTCCATTTCAAGTGAACGACCACTTATACAAACGCGGGTATTATCTTACTGATGGGATCTACCCTAGCTGGTCCGTGTTTGTGAAGTCTTTTCCATATCCTCACATCCCGAATGAAAAAAAGTTCAAGAGGCAATACGGGGCCGCAAGGAAAGATGTGGAACGGGCGTTTGGTGTGTTAAGGGCGAAGTGGGGAATACTAAACCGTCCAATGCGTTCCAAAACGGTGAAAAAGATAAGGTCCATCGTGTATACGTGCATTATTTTACATAACATGATTATAAAAGACGACGGAAGGGCGATAGCACCGGTACACATTCAAGATCCTCCAGTCGAACCCGTCTTCGATGATACTGCTTTTAGCGAGCTCATTGACGAAGAAACGCATTGGAGACTAAAACACGATCTCGTTGAGCATCTCGGACGTTTAGATCTACCTCACCTTGAAGCGAATTCCGACGACGAGTAGTTTGTTTTTTTTATTTTTCTAGTTTGAATGTAATTTTTATTTTTAATTTAATGAAATGTCTTTTCTTAAATTTAATTTAATTTTTATTAATATTTGTTTAATTTATAATACATGCATAATTACAAAAAATAAAAAAAAAACAAAAAAAAGCAAGTCCCCCAAGAGAGGAGTGCCGCCATCAAATTGAGGGTGTGGAGGGAGTTAAGGGGGGAGTTGACGTGGCGCGTGCTGATTGGGTGTGTGTAAGAGAGGTCACTCCCCTCTTAGAGGAGTGCCCCTCTCACCCTAATTAGTTAGTACTTACACTTTTGCCCCCTTTATGTTAAACCAATTACCTTCACGATTTTTAACGGTCATAATTTTTTCATATGTTAATATTAAAAAAAGACTACGCTATAAAAATGAGCATTCTATTCTATTTAAGTTGAATATAATATTTCTATAGCCTTTTTCTTCACACTTAAATCATGTTTTTGGGTGTTTAACACTAGAACACCTACAATGTCCTCTCATTACAAAAACATGCCAAGTCGGGTAAATGTCATCAAAAAGATAAAAGTTTCATCTATAATGTCGCTCTATGGCTACAAACGAACACGGTGGCGCGGTTCCATGTATTTTGTTATAGAATAACGATGATTGATGTAGGACATTAATGTCGTTGTTTGAATCAGGAACACCAAAGCACGCATACCAGATCTATAAATCGTTTTGACACAAATGTTTCGAGCATGATCGTCGGTCTTTTGAGTTCACCTCTCATAAACTGCCCTCGCAAACTCGTTGAACCATTTCTCCAAATAATATGCGTACAATCGATACCCGTATCTTTAAGTTCCTTGGCTTCTTTGACAACCATTGCAAAAAGAAAAAAAAATCAAGAGTAGAACCCTTAACCATTTCTCCAAATAATATGCGTACAATCTATTATGGAGCAAATGAAGTTTCCAGTAAGGTTCATCAAGTGGGTTATGGCCACAGTCATTAGTGCTAGAGCTTCTGTTCTAGTAAATGGGTCTCCAACTCAGGAATTCACGTGCTTTAGAGGGTTGAGACAGGGCGACCCTTTATCACCATTCGTGTTTATCATTGCTATGGAGGCCTTAACCGGGGTAATGAAAAAAGCCTGCTCTCTCGGACTTTATGAAGGTATTCGGCTCGCCAACCAAGGTTCGATCATTTCCCATTTCTTATATGCAGACGATGTGATTTTTATTGGCGAATGGGCAACATATAGCGTGCAAAATCTTAGGAGAATTTTAAGGTGTTTCTACTTATCTTCCGGGCTTCGGGTTAACCTTGCCAAAAGCAGTGTTTTTGGGGTAAATGTGGGTACTGATAATGTACAGAGCATGGCAAATTCTTTGGGTTGCAGGGTTGGGTGTCTTCCTTTTAAACACTTGGGGCTTCAGGTGGGGGCGAATATGAATTTAGTGAAGAATTGGAAGCCGGTCATTGACATTTTCAAGAAGAGACTTGCTTTATGGAAGGCAAAAACCTTGTCTTTCGGTGGCAGATTGACTCTAATTAAATCTGTTCTTAACGCACTTCCGACGTACTTCTTCTCATTATTCAAAGCCCCTTCCAGTGTTATTGACCAACTTGAGAGACTACGGAGGGAATTCCTTTGGGGTATAACACCGGAGAAAAGAAAGTTGTGTGGAGTAGCATGGAACAATGTGATGACACCAAAAGAGTTGGGTGGAGCGGATTTAGGATCTTTAAAAGACGCTAATTTGGCTATGCTTGCCAAATGGTGGTGGAGGTTTAAAATAGATCCGGACAGCTTATGGCGAAAGGTTATATGGTGTATACATCATAATGAAAGATCATGGAACCCGATACCTGGCAAGATGTCGATATCCGGGCCGTGGAAGCAAGTGTTTAAAATTTCAAACGAGTTTGGAAAAGTTGGGATAAACCTGCCGGATTGTTTTCTGGCCATACCTGGAGCTGGTAACTCAGTGAGTTTTTGGAAAGAAAAATGGATCGAAGGTGGAACATTACAAAGCAGATTTCCTGCTTTGTTTAATCTGGAGAGACTCAAAAATGTTTCTGTGGCAGATCGAGTAAAGGTTCAAGATGGGGTAACAACTCTAAACTTCGAGTGGTTACGGCAACCAGAGACGTCGGCTGAACTGGCTGATGTACAGGCACTTTCTCAGCAATTGGTTGCAGCGGCTAGGGGCCATGGAGCGGACCAGTGGAGGTGGGAGCTGGATACATCAGACTTTTTCACTGTAAAAAGTCTTAAAAACCATTTACAGAATGCGAGATTTTCCGATCTACGAAATGATTTTGTATGGAACAGTTGGATCCCGGCGAAAGTGAATTTTCTGGCTTGGAGAATATCCTTGGATAGGCTGCCAACGCTGGTTGCTTTAGCCCATATAAACGTCGGGTCCGGCCAGGTGTTATGTAGGATATGCGATCAGCAACCCGAAGACATTGATCACTTGTTTGTGAGTTGTGAAGTGGCACAGCAACTCTGGAATTATATTTCAAGTTGGTGTAAAATCTCAAACATATACGCTTATCGAGCAAAGGATCTATTAGTATGGCACAAACATGTCCGCGGCAATATGAAATGGAGGAAGCTAATTTACGCGATAATGCAAGTGACGTTGTGGGTATTGTGGCGAGGCAGAAACAACCTGATTTTTAATAACAAGGAAATACGTTTGGTGCGTATGTCGGAAGAAATCAAACAATTGAGTTATTTGTGGATTGGGAATCGGTCGAGCCTAAAAGGAATCACTTGGGACGAATGGAGCAATTTTGATGTAGCAAGTAAATGTTTGTAGTTTTTTGGATGTATTTTTGGCGAATGTAATCGGTGTATGTAATTGGTGTGGGCTAACTCGTTGTTGGCCCTATGTTTTTGAATAAAAATTTTTGTTGGCCGTTCAAAAAAAAAAAGAACCCTTACTGTCGAACAAACTGGATGAGTCGGGTGGAAATGAACTTGAACCCTCCATTGGTATTTTTTAAAAGTGTAGGTAAGAAATTTTGTAAAAGGCAATGTTTTGAAAACCGGCCGGTGGAACCGGAGCATACACCGGGCCGGTTCAGCCCATCAGATCGTTTCAGCATCAGCCCGGCGGTCGGGCCGGGGGCCGGGAGGTCGGACCGGCGGGTCGTCTCGTAGGGTCGGGCCGGTAAGTTTTTTTTTATTAAATTATGGAATAATAATTCATAGACAGAAATCGATAAACCACCACTGAACCGAGATCGTGGCCTAGAATGCATGCATATATATTGAATGAATCGCTTCCTTCTCTGTTGACGAATCGATGCGAAGGTTGGCCAAAACCATCAAACACAGTGGACGAAGCGATGCGATGGTTGGTGGCTAACCGTCATACATGAAGAAGAAGATGAGTTTCCATTGAAAAGAGAAAATATGGTTTTTAAGAAGATGAAGAAGATGAGTTTCGTTTGAAAAGAAAAAACTAAAACTATTGATATAGGAAGAAGAGAAATGTAGATTTTCAAAATCTTTACTCCTGACAACTTTTTGTATTGTCTCAATAAAGCAAATATTATTCTAATTAAAAAATAATTATTATTAACATTTTAAAAATATAATCATTAATGAAGAGCACTTGGATAAATTTGAAATATAACATCTATGATTTTAATTTACAATATATAATTCTCAGAATTACAAATTATTATTTTAAGATACTGAATGTCACACATACAAGTTCCTTGTATTATCACTATTAAGTTTCTTGAAAAGATTTTTAAAATTATTTAATGACCATTATAAGTTAAAAGTTGCTATATATTATGGAGAAGATATACTGTTTATTAAAATTATTTTGAATGTTGTCCGGTTCGTAAATCCGGTCCGACCGATCCGACCGGTTCGACCATTGAACCGATAAGACAACCGGTTCGATGTCCGGTCCGGTTTTAAAAACATTACTAAAAGGTTACACTTTAAAGTGTGTTTGAAAAATGATAGAAGGTTGGATAAATTAAAGGGGTGGAAAAGATATTTGTTTAAGTCTAACGATCATAAAACCATTGTTAACAACTTACTACACACACCACAGCCATGAAGGCCACACGCTCACAATCATAATCACATGGCTTACGCCAGTATGACCACGATGGTCACACCATCATAGGGGCCACCACCAAGTCCCCTTAATAAATTCCCCTCTTCAAACTCAAGCATTATGAATGCTTTAAGAAAAAAAATAAAGTTAAACATCACATGCTATTGTGCGAAGAATATGAAGAAACAACCGACCATTTATTTGCTTCATGCACGTTCACTCAGCAGGTTTGGACCGCAATTTTAGGGTGGTGCAAAGTCTCAAACTACTTCTTTTTTGGTGCAAAAGATGTAGTAAATCTGGAGGATCATTAAAGGGGGTCAAGGAAGTGGAAGAAAGTGCTTTACTCAGTCGTTCAGACTACTTTATGGTGCCTGTGGAGAGCCCGAAATGAGCTAGCGTTTAATCAAAGGAGCCCAAATGTTGCTAGCGTAATAGACGAGGTCAAAGCTATGGCCTTTTTATGGGACAAAAACAGGACCAAGGCCCAAGGGCTAGTATGGGAAGGGTGGAACAATTTTGTGTTAACCAGTTTGGGATTGTAATGGTGCACTAGTCTGTGTGATGCAGTTTTGCGTGCGATCAAATGGCTCAAGAAACTATTGATAATCAAAGACGATAATATGAACCAAAGGTTCCAAGAACAACGTTATTTTCTATTAAAATTCAATAAAAACTGAGTAAACAGTAAACCCTAGATCCCGTTTTATAGTTGGGCATTACAATTCAAATAGAAAACTAAATAACAAAATATTAGAAAATTAAAATTCAAATAAATATAAAATAATATCTGATATCCCTGCATCAATGTGCCTTTGTTTGTTTGTTTTTTTTTTTTTTTTTGTTTTTTTTTTTTTTTGTGTGGTGTATGTAAGATTTGTTGGCTAATTTTTTATGTTAGCCTGTATATATAAATGATTTGTTGTTAAACAAAAACATCACATGCTTTGCCACCCATATAATGTATCAAGTGCAATTAATGATCAAAACAATGATTGGAGAGTTGTAGCGTAACATTTGAGTAGTTTATTATTATTATTTTATCACAAACAACCATGAAAATTAACCTAAAAAAATACTAAAAACAAGGGTAAAGGTCAAAAAAAAAAAAAATTTGCCAAGCTGGCCTAAGATTGATTATATTCGTTGAAGCAGTCCAAAGTTTGGTATACTTTCCCATCGCCCCAAACCCAAAACTTGTTTTCCAATTGAATTTCTACCACAAACCCTAATTCTCTTCAATTTCTATCTTCCAATTTCCACCAAACCTGTTGTCATTCCAGGTGAGCTTCCCCACCGGAAGCACGCCGATCAACCACCACCATGACCACCAAACTACCACCACCTATCCTCTTTATCATCATCACCATCGCCGTTACCGTTACCGTTACCGTAACCGCCTCACCGACCTCGTTCGTATACGATCCAGATCTCCTCCGATTACCGTCCGATGACTCGATCTCCACCGCTCTCTGTCCTCTTTCCGTAAACCCTAGCTCCTGTCCGGTCAAATGCTTCCGGCCAGATCCGGTCTGCGGCGTCGATAATGTCACGTATTGGTGCGGTTGTTCCGAGGCGCATTGTGCCGGTGTTTCTGTAGCGAAATTAGGGTTTTGTGATGTTGAGAATGGAGGTAGTGGTCCGGTTTCAGGTCAGGCTTTGTTATTGGTTCATATTGTTTGGCTTATTTTTCTCGGATTCTTTGTGTTGTTTGGCCTGCTCTGATTATCCGTTTTGTTCTCGATTTGATTAACGGTTGTATTTGTTGTTGAATATTGAGGTCTGATTTTTACATAGATAGACTTACTTCTGTATCATTATATTGTATATGTTGAGAACAGATTCTTTTGATTCAATTTATCATTCTTTCGAGATCATTTAATTGAATTCTTTGAGCCAATTAGATTGTAATTGTGTTGGTAATTTGAGAATTTTGTTCTTGTGAATTGAAGATGTTTTGTTCTTAATTTTTTATTGACTTGGATGATAGAAAGGTTTTATTTTGAAAATCAAGATAATGAGGGATTTTATGTGTTTTGGGGAATTTTTTGCATATAAAAATATGTTGGTTTTAAATTTGTTTAATGAGCGATTTGAGCTGGCTTCAGCTTGGGATCAGGCTCAAGGTTGAGCTGGCTCGGCTTTGCTTGAAAATCAAGCTCAGTCGCGGATTGGATTGAATTCGAGCTACCTCGTGTCTTGTGGCTCGTTTATATCTTGGTTTAAAAAAGCGACGACCTAAGGCACAAACCAAAACGTCTTGTGTGACATAAGGCGCATAGTGTACAAAAGGCGCAGGCGAGGCGCGCTTTTTAGGCTAAAATTTGACCTGAGGCGCAGGTGAGGCGCGCGCCTTTTGTACATGGGTGGTTTTTGTGCAGCTGAATGTTGTACAACAGACTTTTTATGATGTACATTTATATTTTTTTCATTTAAAAACATATATAAAGCTTAATTATAGCTAAATCATAGGTAGGGGATGCTAAAAACCTATGGGATATATAAAATAATTTATACAATCACTTTGCGTCTTGCGTACAAAAAGCTCACCGCTGGTTTTATAGACCTCATTGCTTTTGTGCGCTTCCCGCTTTTTTAAACCAAGGTTTATATGTGAAATTTTGATGATTCTGTACAGAATGGGTGAAACCATAAACTGCAGAATTTGTAGATATGCACAACCTATGAATTTGCAACTGTTGAATAAACATGTTCAAGCTTTTATAACACAAGTTTAATACATCAACATATTCAGTTTATTAATAAACAAGTTCTCATAAATTGATGTTGCTGGATAAACTGCAATTATTCAATTCATACTTAAAAGTTTATGAATAAACAAGTTTTCATTGACTGCCAGTTGCTCCACAAGAATTACAATCATCAAAACTAGCGGATGCATGTTAAGAATTACACCAGAAACTTGATAAAATGAATTTATCATGTATTTCTGCAGCAACACCAAAATCACTTGTGCAGCAAACTCCGAATTATACACATTACTGACCTATGTTGTCAAAGCCCACACCTTTTTCTCTTTATCTTCTTCATTGCGTCTAAGGTGCTGTTTGTTTTTTCTGCGGGAAAATGTTTGCAGTCTGCGGACCACATCTGCAGGCATCTGCAGGAGAAGAGGTGGACCAAAGGTCTGCAGTCTGCAATGAAAAGAGGATTTGTTTTTTTTTATTTTATAAAAACATCTTCTCACTTAGAAGACACACACAAACACACTTTCACACACAAACCTCCCTCGATCTCTCTCCTCTCTGCCTTCATCACCACCACCAAGCACCACCGTGACCACCGTCGCCACCGTCACCACAAACCTCCCCCGTCGCAACCACCCACCCCCGTCACACTCTCCTCCCTCGATCTCTCTCTCTCTGCCTTCATCACCACCACCAAGCACCACCGCAAACCCACCGATCACTCTCATCGATTTGGTCTCCTGCCGCTCCCTCTCTCTCTCTAGTCTCTACGGTATCTCTCTCATCGATTTGGGGGTTTTGTTCGATTTAGGGTTTCGGTTCAAGCACCACCACCGATCTCCGATCTGGTAGCACCACCACCACCACCGATCTCTCTCTCTACGATAGGGTTTTGTTCGATTTGGGGTTTTGTTCGATTTGGGGTTTTTGGGCAGGGATGTAGTGGTGGAGGTTTGGGCAGGGATGTGGTGGCGGAGGTGGTGGTGGAGGTGGTGGCAGGGATGTGGTGGTGGAGGTGGTGGAAGAAGAGGTTCCAAGAAGACATGGAATCATGTCTGTGTGGTGAAGATGTCTCGCAGACCTTTTTTTAATGAAAGGTCTGCGAGAAAACAAACAAGCTGCGGACTCCAAACCTCTGCGCGCGTCTGCGCGGCGCAGACATAAGTGGCCAGAAGTGCTTCTGGCCAAAAAACAAACACCACCTAATCCAACGCCTTTTTCTCGCCTGCGCCTGGCTCTGGGCGCTCGCTTGAGCTGCGTTTTTACAAAAAAAAAAGCCCAGATTGTCGCCTGAGCAACCACCAGGCGCTATAGATGCGCCTCGCTGCGCCTAAGCGCCTAGGCGCGCGCCCGACACGCTTTTGACAACATAGTTACTGACAACTGTATAATCACTGAACCTGCATAATAGTGACAAGTGGTCAAGAAGTAATCTTAATTACCTTCTTCCCGTGTCATTTAGGGGGGGAGGGGTTATTGCACGGACCTCCCGGCCGCTGAAGTGATCCCACTCCACAAGCTACCAACGTCCCAATGCTGCCTGGCGGTTAATACCCCATCCCGAGCTGAGTCCGTTTCCCTCTGGGAAGAAGGTGGCAGAATACCCCCTGCCTGGACTCGAACCCGGGTCTCTGTGAAGAGTAGAGGTGGGACTGGCCAACTGGGACACCCCAGTTGGTTTCTTCCCGTGCCATTTAAATGTGTGAATCCATTGGGAATAGTCTAGTGGTGTTGTTGAGTTAGCTAAGGTGTAGGATATTAGGAAGTTATGGGTTCAATCCCCATAGTATGTGTAAGTTTAACCATTCAAATTTTTTTTTTTAATGTGTGATCATTAGTTTGGATTTTGATTTCCAAATTCTCCTTTTCTTTTGTAGAATGCTGCGCATAGAAGCATAGAATTGTTAGGGTGTAAGGAGTGGTTAAACACTTAGAGTGGCAAACTAAAAAATCAACCAATGAGAGTGTGTCATGTCAGAGTGGTAAACTATGCTCAAAAGTGTTGGTAATGGTTAGATGGCATGGACCCCACCCCCACACACCCCCTCTCTCTCTCCTCCCCTCCCTCCCCCCGCATCGGTGTTCCCTCACCGAAATCTTCCCCATTTTCGGCAACATTATGCGGCAAAAGAGTTGGCAGCGGTTGCCGATGTGGTTTACCGCTGCCACTCCTAACACCCTTAGTGGTAATAATGGTTGATTCTAACTCCTATTATGATTGGGATACAAAATATGTCAGGAGTCATCTTTGGCTAAAAGAGAAACCTGCTATATTTTTTACTACACTAATTTAAAACATCTAATTCAATGTTCTCTACAACTATAGTCGCGGTTTAAAAAACACACCATATAATTAGGTTTCCAATTAGACTTCGAGTTCAGGTTTTTGTGTATATTTAAATAGTATAGACTTGATATAACAAAAAGACGTACCCAGTAAAATCTTACTGTCTAGATTTAATACCAGCATAGAAATCATCTTCATGTCTATTACGGACATTAGTGGTAGGGTATGATGGTGTGATTGTCAAGGTGCGTTGTGATTTTCTTTCATAAAAGGATGCTAAGTTATTCTATACAATAACAAATTGAATTGTGAATAGTGATAATCTTTTATTGGTCTATGTTATAATATTATTAATTTATATTTTATTTTAAGTTAATTTATATTTCTAACTCTAAACTTTAGTAGAGTTATCATACACGACCCTGAACTCTAATAATTGTTTTGTTTTTTTTAAACGAGTTATGTTTATACCCCTGAACTTTAATAGATTTATCATACGAAAGTTTAATAGTAATTAGTTTTAATATTACGTTTTGACTCCATAACTTTAATAGAGTTATCATACGTTCTTTGAAGTTTAATAAAGGTAATATATTTTTTTTACAAATTGTTCTTTTATCTTTTTTATAAGTTTAATTCTTTTGTAATTTTACTTATTATTTATCTAACTTATTATAAGTAAAACTAACTTTTAACTATAGACATGTCTACTTAACCGAGGTGCTTGCTTATCTTTACCGACAATATTAATCCTTCAATATACCATATACCAGATAGCAAATTTAATAATTTTGTATTTCCCTTATCCTAGTTCAAGCTAATTTTTAACTTTAGATATGTTTATTTAATCATGTTGATTGCTTATTTCTACCGTTGTTTAGATTAAAGATTGCATGATCTATTATAACCCGTCGATATATCATGTAACAAATACATCCTTTTCTACAACCCCACCACGAAGCGTAGGCTTTGATACTAGTTACTCACATTTTCAAGTGGACTATTAACTCATTTGTTGGATACAAACTCTCAAAACCTTAGTAATGCAACACCAACTTATAAAGATTAAAATTGGACCCAATTTTCCCTGAGCACTTCTCAAACTTTCCGTACATCAACACACTTCTCTTTGCTTAGTTTACAAGTTTACACAATTAACAATTTCAATGTTAGATATAATTTACTCGAAACAAAGAGTGAATTACAAGTTTTGTCCTTCAACTATATAACAAATTTCAAGCGGTGTCATTTGTCTTTAAAACTGATGAGTTTTGCACTTAATATGTTAAAACGCTACATATTATGTCCTTTAGGCCTAAGACTATGTGTAGTGGGGCGTTTTTTTTTTTTAAATTTCAAAAAAACGCTCGAAAACGCCCAACGCACCATTACATGGGGCGTTTTTTTGTAATTTTTTTGAAAAAAATGTGCACCGGCGTGTTATTTAAAACGCTCAAAGTTGTTGCTTTAGTTTTGACATCTTTGACAAGTGGGGGCATTCTTTGCTTTTTTTTTTGACATGTGTATGTTTCTGACATTTTCTTGACTAGTGTTAGTTTTTTTTTTTTTTTTTTTTTAATCATTTTTAATGATTGGAAGGGGCGTTATTGAAATAATGCCCCACTACACCTCTTTTACTATAATGCCCAACGCTGACTAGGATGTCACGTGTCGGATAATGCCCTATGGTGGGGGCATTATTTTTGTTCACCACTACGGGTGGTCTAACCTAGTTTACTTTTTCAATTAAATGTGACCACATGCAAGTCACATGAGGGCAAATTAGTCATGTCATCCACCATTCACAATTTCCCCCAATTAATACCCACCTAAACCCTAGTTCAACAGTTCATCCCCAACACACATTTGCCGTTCACCAACTGTTCAACCACCCACTGGTTATCATCATATATATATAATTATATATTGGTGTATAATCCATTAATTTGAATTCCAGTTTCGTTCATGTTGATAACCCAATGGCTGCAATCTTGAACCGACTTTCAAAATCATACACCAACCTCACAAAACACATCAAAATATCCCGCAACGTCAAGCGTATGAGCAAAATATAAAAACGTGTACGGCGCCTTAAAGTCTGAAATTACCGGGTCACCCTAACTACTTACGAACAAAGCATAAAAAGGGGAGGCGAACACGATGGGGACGACTTACGATTACCGGTAGGCGGTGCATTTGGATTCCGCCGGAATTGATATCCTGGATCCCTCACAGTCGATAAAAATATCCTAATGTGGGGTCCATTTGGTCAGATTTAACCACAAAAATAAACTGAGTTAGGGCTAACTTGCAAGGGTTTGCAAACATTAAGTACGTTTTCTGTAATTATTGAAGACAAATAACACTGTTTGCAATAAGTGACATACGTAAAGGACGATTTTTGTAATTTACTCTAAATTAAATGAGGTGTGTATTTTATGCTATGATTATAGCTTAAAAGGAGAAATTAACAAAGGTTTTATAATTTAAATATGTATTATTATAATCATTTGTGTTTTTTAAGTAATTTTTAATTCTAATATATTAATTTCAGAAAAAAAAATCAAAAAATTCGGGTTGAACGGGTCGTGTTTGGTCAACCCACGAAACTTCTGGTCGTGTTCGGGTTCATATGTATGATACGATTTTCGGGTTAAGGTCCGGTTCGGGTTTGTGTAAAATTTTTGGGTTCGGGTCAGATTAAACTAGCGAACACGACCAGTTTAGCACCCTTAGTGTATATAAAGAATGAATGCTGTTTCACTAAATTTTAAAAGATAACGTAGAGGTAGAGACTTCGACAAATACTTAACACATTTCTCAATTTTCGCACAACAATATTCACTTTTTTTAAAGATCAACTTGTACCTGCCAAATTTAGTAAGTGATCACAAGGTTTGACATGAAAAAAAACCTTTAAAGTGTAATTCTTCTTTCCCTTAAGAGCTATTCATCAAACGTGGTTGCCCAATCATTATTGGATTGGTTTCTGTGGCGGAGCTAGACCACTAATTTAGGGGTATCCTGAATTTTTTTACCGTGCAATCATACAATAAAAAAACGATAATCAATAAAGTAGAACAACTACCTAATAGATTTGGCCTCTTTTTTTTCATAGCTTGAAACTGTTCCATTACATCGTCGTTTTTTTTCTATATCTCTTTTTCAACCGCACAAACTATAACATTGTTCAAATATTATGGGCTCATTCGATGGCGTAAATCCGTCTTAACAAACTTCAATTTAGAGAAAAAAAATCTTTCAACGGTTGTGGTTGCAACCAGTAAAACCAAAGTTAGCTTCACTATCCGATAAACGAAAGGATAAGAACTATGTGTTCCGGTTTCCACCATAAAACAAGCAAGTTCATTTATTCAATTATAATATTGTTTTGGAGGGTCAGGATTTAGAGAGAACTGTGAGAACGGTGAGAACGATTTTGGTGGTGACATGTGACATTGATGTTAAATTACACTAAGGGGTAATATTGTCAAAAAACCCACTCACATGAACTGGGTGTTCAAAATAAAACGCCATAAAAACACCCAATTCAGAAAAATGCCATGACAAATACCCAGTTAAAACGCCATAAAACACTCAAAAGCTATTTTTCGAGCTATAATTTACAACACCTCAAAAAAACCCATTTTTTTGACGCCATAAAACACAAAGCTATTTTTTGAGCTATAATTTACAACAGCTCAAAAAAACCATATTTTTAACGTCACAAAACGCTCAAAAACTATTTTTTGAACTATAATTTAAAATAGCTCAAAAAACCACAGTTAAAACGCCATAACAAAAAAAAAATTATTTTTTGAGCTATAAATCACAACTCAAAAAAACCATTTTTTGAAAACGCCGTAACAAAAAAAAAAAGTTATTTTTTGAGCTATAATTTACAACAGCTCAAAAAAACTACACTTAAAACGCCATAACAAAAAAAACTATTTTTTAGCTATAAATTACAATAGCTCAAAAAATCATTTTTTTTGAGCCAGCTCCTAGTTAAAACGCCATAACAAAAATAAAACTATTTTTTTTAGCTATAATTTACAACAGTTCAAAAAAATCATTTTTTGAGCCATCCGCCTAAACTAATATTTTTTGAGCTCAGAAAAATCATAATTTGTACTGTAAAAACGCCATAGAACACCAAGTTCAGAAAAACGCCATGAAAAAACTTATTTGAAAACGCAATAAAACACTCAGTTCAGAAAAACACCATGAAAATACCTAGTTAAAACGCCATAAAAACATCTAGTTCAGGAAAACGCCATGAAAATAGCTAGTCTAAAACGCATAAAACACCCAGTTCAGAAAAACACCATAAAACACCCAGTTCAGAAAAACGCTATAAAACCCAGTTAATTTTTTTTCGAAAAATATATCAATAGTATACTCGTTGGAAAGATAAAAAACGCTGAGTTTTATGGTGTAATTTTTTTTTGAAAAATAATCACGTATAAAAAAGTTATTGTCGTTTAAATATGATAGGGGAAAATGGCATGTGATTAGCATGTGCACCTTTGTTTGTATCTTACTATTTTACCCCTCCTGGTAGTTCCAAGACCCCTATTATTTACAAAAATGTCACCGCATCAATCTAAGCCACAAACCACTAAGATCTTGTGGCTGAGAATCGTTCTCACCGTTCTCACACTTTGAGGCATTTTCTCTTGATCCTGTTCCTTGTTTTGGGTTTTGTGCTAACTTTATCAATTATATTTAGGGCCTTCTTTCAATTCTATTATTGTTAATTCGGGCTTATTTTTATCATTTGGGCTTAATTATTATACAAGTTTTTGGGTTGTAAAATGTTTGGGCTTATAAAATATGAGATTTTAGCAACTATCATATTTTTTGGTTAGGAGTATCTCATATTTTTTACGGGTATCATTTGTATAAAACCGGAAAAAAAACACTATGAATACGAAGTTGAGCCGTAGCCCGTGCTATGGCTCCTAATCTTGTGGTTCCGCCCGTCGCAACCCTCGCCGCCTATCTATCCCGGGAACGGGCGGCCGCGAACATCGGTTGTGGTGGTATCAGTTTGTTTATTATTTTGGCAGCGGAAATTCATCAGGACCGTAGTTAGGAAATGTTTATCAGAGTAAAACCACCATATTTTATATTAATAACCACATGGGTAAAACCCAAGTTTCTTATTACAACATAGGGATAAACCCTATTTTATTGAATTTAAAATATCGTCTTTTAGGTAACTTTTATAGCCACATTTTTTCCAAGCCGTTAGTGCTCTCAAGCTGGCTTTCTTCTAATTTGGCTGTCACATTTTGTTACCTGAAACGCGTTTTAAAAACATTTGTCAGCGGGAAATACTGGTGAGTGAATCCCAGTTTAATCAAGAAACATTTTACCAATTAACACAGTATTGAGAGCGATCACATTGTTTATTTCTACACAATTACTCATTCAGTACTGTCAATTCTGACTGGTGGGTCATATTACACATTGGCTAACTCGTTGTCCAATTGTAACGTGTTCCACATTTTGTATACAAAACCCCAACATACCGGCAATAATTGAAGAACTACAAAGACTCAATCGCTGCATAATCGTATTGTAAAGCATTTAAGGTTTTGTAAAACAGTTCACAAAAAGGTTTACAAAAAGTGGATAAACTCACATTGCTGTCTTAGACTTCTTTTAGGGTTTCCTGGTGATTTATCTATAATTTACACAAATGTACACATGTTAGTATAATAACCCTTTATTTATATTAACGATACACTCCCCGAGACGACATTCCAACAACTACGTCGGGCAGAACCACGACAGCCGTTACGGAACCCTAGATCAATCGGACAGCGTATCTAATACGTAATTGGGGTTATAATACTTACAACGGAGCAGAACTTCGTTAATTAGGGGGGGGGGTATTATGCCCGGGAATTATACTATCTATCAGAAATTTCGAGATTTAGAAAAGAAATGAACGAGTTTTGCTGAAGGCCATATGCACTCTTATATAGGGCTGATTTTCGAGTCTCTCGCGGCCCGCGTACTAGGGGGGTCTAGGCGTAGGTGATCCGGGTCACGAACTAGGTTAAACACGCGTTTGACACGTGTCAACACCGGGTGCGATCTAGCCTCATAGCTGTCGCGGCCCGCGTAAGCTCAAGAGGTGGCTTACGCGCCCCGCGTAAGCTTCATTTTTCTTTTTTTTTTAATGGTATTTCATATTTTGAGCTCGGTTTTCATATACGGGGTATATTTAGAGATATATAGGAATATTTTAAAATATATTAGGGCGTTGAAAAATATTCAGGAGGGTTGTTATACCGCCCCTGATTGGTTTAGAGTAATTCTACATGCTCAGTCTTGAAAACCCCACTTAAGAAGAAATTCTAACATTTTACTTGAGATTAGAGCATTCACATCCAACCTCCTAAATTATATGAGGGGGTTTTTATTATATGAAAACGGGTTGTAGGTGGTTGTAAGTAGTTGTGAGTAGAGAAGAGAGAAAATGTTACTGTTTATCTAGTAAATTTGAGGGGACAATGTTTACCCTTTATAACTTTTAAATATATTTTGAAAGCGGTTGTTAATGAAATAGAGAGAAAATGTATGATAAAGGTATTAAAAAGTATTATTTAATTGAATAGGAAAAAAGAAATAATAATAATTTTTAATGTAGTATTGGGTAATAAATAGGGATTAGATGTGAATACTCTTACATCACCACTGTAGGATTGCACAAGTTCATTAATACTAATTATGTATTTTTGTTTTTTCCGTTCTACCAATAATTTGGTTTGATATCCAAGTATCACTTGTAAGTGATACCATATAGAAACAAAACAAGTTGAATTGTATTATGAATCTTCAATTGCATGAACAAAAATGGGGAGTTGTCTCATACCAGTTGTCACAAAGTCATCCTTGAATCCGCCGTACGGTGCCATCCGTCCTTGAATCTACCGCTTTGCTTATCATTGATAAGAGTCACTAGCTTCGTCCCACCATAAACTCATCAAGTGAGTGCCTCAACTCCCGATTAGTAGTACGCAGGAAGTGCAAGCATTTCCTTTGCACGACTTTCAGCAATCGCTAAGCCTCTCCTGGATTAGATGAAGAAGTAGTTAATAAACCTAAGGTGCAAACGAGCCGAGCCGAGGCGAGCTCAGGCTCGTTTAACTTATAAAGGCTTGATCTAGAGTTCTGCTCGATTCAAACTTTGTTTTTAAAGCTCGAGCTTCGCTAATTTTGATATTTATTAATTAATTTATATTAATAATTATCATATTTTTTATATATAATTTAGTTATTTTTCATAATATTATAAAAAATATTTATTATTATTAAAATGTATATTTAAAAAATTAATTAAAAACTATATAGACAGGGTCTCGTTTAGGCTTGCGAGCCGACTTGAACTCAATAAGCGAAGCTTGGGCTCAGGTCGTTTAAGCTTGGCTCGTTTCAAGCCTTTTTTTTTCAATCCGAGCTCCAGTAGCTCAGCTCATTTGCAACCTACTCTAGTATATCAACACAAATGACTAGTCAAATAAATTGGCATGTCACATAATGCTAACACACATCTTATTCCTTATGTTGAGGTTCCTTCTTTAACAAAAAAAAATGTGTAGACGCGTTATTGATGTGAGAAATTGAAGTTTGAGTTGATTAATTTGACTAGAGCCTCTACGGTCAATACTAATGGATAAGACGGTTGAAAATGTAGCATTAAACGTGCTTCTTTTGTTGTTGTTGGCATGGGCGTAGCATAGTGGGGGCGGGAGGGGGCGACTGACCCCCCCGAACTTTTTGCTCAGTAGTGGAGAGTATGTAGTTTTTGTATAGAAATTTTTGGGTATACACGTTTTTGACCCCCCGGTTTTATAGAAATTTTTTGGTATATACGTTTTCGATCACTCAGTCAGAAATCTCGAGCTTCGCCACTGGCTGCTCACACTTTTGTCAACATTTTACTATTGTCAACATTTACGGCCCAACGGTAGCCAGTAGCATTCTATTTTATTTTAGAGTTAAATATCATTTTAGTCCTTTAAGACTATTTTGCCATTTTTTTTTAAAGATTTCGTTTTTTCGTCTATGAGTTCAAAAATGTTTTATTGTTATCATCATTTTAGTCCACTGGGTTAACTTTATTCATTTTTTATGTTAACGAGAAGGGTAATTTGGTCATTTTAAATGTAATTGTGTTAACTAGAAGGGCAATTCGGTCATATAAAATGACCGAATTGCTCTTCTCGTTAATAGAAAAAATGGATGAAGTTAACCCAGTGGACTAAAATGACAATTATGAAACCTTTTAGGGAAACATTTGCACTAAATTGATAAGATAAAATGACCCAAACCACAGGGACTAAAATGCAATTTAACTCGTTATTTTATTTTATTATAGTTTGGCTATACACGTTACTTGACAATCTTGATGCACGATCCATACAAACCTTGTCCAAATGGTTATATATATGTATCCATTTTATTCAAAAGTAGCCTCCAAATTCTTCACTCTATCGATTCGATGGCCACCATGTCCCGTAAACCATCAACCTACCTCCTCCTCCTCATCATCATCACAGTTGCAGCACGTACCTCTGCTCAGTCCACTTTTCCCTGCCCTTCTTCCTCTGTAAACCCCGACTTCTGCCCCATCAATTGCATTGTACCCGATCTAGTCTGCGGTGCTAATAACGTTACCTACTCGTGCGGATGTGACGACGCCCTTTGTGCTGGTACTACTGTCGTCAAGTTAGGTCCTTGTGACACTTAATTAAAATGGATGGTGATCATATAGTTTGCTGTTTGTATATCCCTATATGTAATACTTTTGTGTGATTTCGTTGTTTATGTAGAAGACAGTTTGTTCTTCACATATGTTGCATGCATGTACTCTATCTAGATCAAGAAACTTTGCATGTAGAATAATATCGACATGTGTATCTTGAACTTTATATAATAAAAAGTACTTACTATGTAATTGTTAAAACTTGAAGTTATTAGAAATATTGGTTATTGAACCCTTAAGAGTTGTGCTTGGGTATTTGATATTTCAAGTCGGGTTTTGGACCTTTTGGTGTGAGTTTGGGTAATGGAAACTCCAACCGATTATTTTTAACCACATAAGTTTTTAAATAGGGATCCCGTATACACATGGGAAAACCCGTAAACCTGATAAGTAATGTGTACTAGATGTGACAGGGTACGGTATACATTTTTACATTTGGGCAACCCATCTCCATCATTAGACAAAGGGGCCAGGAGGGTTGAAGAAACTGATGAAACCCTTTAAAGATGACTATGAATCCCCTCATGAGTTTAATTTAAGCATGTTCTGTTAATTAGTTCTTTTAAGATTTAATGGAAAACACTTTAGGGATCTTGATATACCTGACAATCCAGTAGTGGTGAGACATGAAGAAGAAGCCATCTTGATCGGTTCCCGTTTAGGGTGAGCAGTTAGGATGAAGATGAATGAGGATAGCAGTTAGATCACCAGTTGAATACGAATTCGGTTATTATAGTGAGGGGGGGGGGGTGAGATTTAGAGTCTGTATTTTTAGGGTTCCCCAATAACTTATATGCTTCACCCAAGGGGAAACCCTAATTAACTAGTACGGGCCTTTACATCCATCAAATAAAGCCCAGTTAATTTTATAGGGATATTAAGGTAAATTGATCTGGTTATTAGATAAATGATCAATAAGGGGGCCATAAATTATTTATTAAATAATTTACGCTAACATTCTCCCACTTGGCCGGCTGATCATTTATTATAAGTATTAGGTAAGCCTGATCAGGAGTTAATACCCATTTTAGTTTTAAACCAAAATTGCGGTAGAAAAATACAGTCGTAGAGTCAGTTATTCAACTCAGGACTCCCATTAATCATACTACAATTCCAAATTTAAAACCTAAGCAAAGTAAGGATCAATTTACAAGTAAGCCCTTAAACGATGATTTGTATAATAATAGTCTTTACGTCATTAGGCTAGCGAAACATAGTCAGAGATAAACAAATCAAATGAGGAAATTTTTATCATTAAAACGTAAGTAAGTACAATATGCATTTAAATAAGGTCTTTACAAAAGCCCATCTTCAAAACATGTTCTTCGAATACTTTATGTGGGAGACCTTTGGTCATCGGATCCGCAAGCATATTTTTCGTACTTATATACTCAATACAAAGCTTATTTTCCTCAACACGTTCACGTACGAACAATTACTTTGTATCAAGATATAATCCAGCTCCTGTCGAACTGTTACCATTCGAGAAGTTAACGACAGCTGAGTTATCACAGTACAACTTTAGTGGTCTAGATATGGAATTAACAACTTTGAGTCCAGTAATCAGATTCTTTAGCAACATTCCATGACCGGTAGCGTTATATACAACAATGTATTCTGCCATTATAGTAGATGTTGAAGTTAGCTGTTGTTTATAACTCCTCCATGAAATAGATCCGCCGGCTAACATAAAGGTATACCCTGAAGTGGATTTCTTGTCATCTTTACATTTAGTAAAGTCAAAATCAGAATAACCAACCAGTTCCAAAACGTCAATTCTTCTATAAGTCAGTTTATAGTCTTTCGTCCCCTGAAGATATCGAAGTACTTTCTTCGCTGCTTTCCAGTGATGAAGGTTAGGATAAGACAGATAATGGCCTAGCATCCCTGTAAGATAAGCGATATCTGGACAAGTGCAGACTTGAGCATACATGAGGCTCCCAACTACAGAGGCATAAGGTATCATTCTCATTTGCGCCTTTTCATCCTCAGTTTTCGGACATTGAAAAGAACCGAAAACATATCCTTTAACTACTGGAGATACAGAGGGAGAGCTGTGTTGCATGTTATATTGACTAAGAACACGATCAATGTAAGCCTTTTGTGATAAGCCCAAAATTCCATTTCTTCTATCTCAGTGTATTTCGATGCCAATAACGTAAGAAGCCTCTCCGATATCTTTCATGTCAAAGTTATGCGAGAGTAAGCGCTTCGATTCATGCAACATATTTAAGCTATTACTTGCCAATAGAATATCATATACGTAAAGGACAAGTATAGTAAAATTGCTCCCACTTATCTTGAGGTAAGTGCATTGATCCACTTGGTTCTTCATAAAGCCTTGCGTCTTCATGACTTCATCAAACTTAAGATACCATTGACGTGATGCTTGCTTCAAACTGTATATGGATTTCTTCAGCTTGCAGACAAGATGTTCTTGACCTTCAGGTTTGAACCCTTCAGGTTGCTTCATGAACACGTCTTCATATAAGTCTCCATTGAGGAAAGCAGTCTTGACATCCATCTGATATAGCTCTAAGTCAAAATGAGCTACTAGGGCCAAGACGATCCTTAAGTAATCTTTTCGAGAGACAAGTGAAAAGGTCTCTTAATAATTGATTCCTTCTTTCTGAGTGTAGCCCTTTGCAACCAATCTTGCTTTATATCGTTCAACGTTTCCATCCAGATTTAGTTTTGTTTCGAAGACCCATTTGCATCCTACGGGTTTAACACCGTCGGGTAATTCAACCAAATCCCAAACATCATTTTTGTTCATGGAGTCAAGCTCGTCAATCATAGCTTTGTTCCATTCAGAAGACTGATCACTACTAATGGCTTCATTGTAAGAGGTAGGATCGGTAAACTTTCCATCATCTGATACGGCTTCAGCTAGGTAGGTTTCATAATCATCAAAATTAGTAGGCCTTCTCACCCTAGATGACCTCCTAGGTTGATTCTCAACTTCCACATTTGAGGGTCCTTCATTATCAGGTATATGAGGAGCAACATTTAATTCTGAATGAGTTGGAGGTGGTGCAGTGACATGCGGTGCAGCATCGAGTACAAGAGGAGTAGTAATAGGAGGTAATGAAATGGACGAGTGTCTCCCCCTGCATCTTGTACTTCTTGTAAATCATTGTAAGGATTTTCACTGCTCCCACTAACCTTAAATTCCTTAAGAAACGCGACACGCTTGGTTTCTACAGTACGAGTAACATGGGAGGGACAATAGAATCTATAACCCTTTGAGTGATCCGGATATCCAATAAAGAAACAACTTGTTGTTTTCATATCAAGTTTCTTTAAGAAAGGGTTATAAAGTTTAGCTTCGGTAAGGCAACCCCAAAGTGCCTAAGATACCTTAATTGATCTAGATTAAGGCGAGAACGCAAGAGGTTGTCGGTGAGGGTGATTCCTATGCTATATGTAGGTGGACAAGTCCAACCCTTTCCCGGGCTCTCGTTAAAGAAGGTGTATGTCGAATCGCTCAGGTCTATGTATGCATCAAACGAAGTTGATGGGGAGTCCTTCACGGCACAATCGACATAGGGACGACTATCGCTCAAGTCCTCACTAGAGTTAGAAGTATCATTGGAAACAATGAAGTTGTTTGAATGCGGTTCCAACCTCTCTTCTTGGTTATTGTCTTGGAAAAGATTATTGAAATCTTCCCTAAGTTCTTTTAACCAATTAAAAATTAGATCTTCTAGTTGCAATAATTCATCGAGAAGCATTTCTCCTAGAATATCTGGTTGGGCGCATTCGAGGGAGCGATAGGGATTATTTTTACTTTCGCCCCTCTTAAGGATACTAGGAAATGATGGGTCTATATAGTGGGGTTTATAATTTAGAAAAAAAGCATTCTAATTCTTTATGGTTACCACCACATAATTGACACCACATAGTACCATAAGAGTGCCGAAAGTAAAAAGTATCAGTATCACTCATGGTTGTGTCAGAAATTACCAACCGTCGGGACCTTACGGTTCTGTTTTCAGTAACTGAAACTTGGGCACGGGGGCGTGTTGAGTGGGCACGGCCCCGTGTTCAGCTTACTGTCTGACTTAAAACAGGATTGCCAGTTCCAATGATTGGGCACGGGGCGTGTTCAGCGGGCACGACCCGTGCTGAGTTCTGCAGAAGCTGAAAAATCTAAAAAAAAATCCTAAAAAAATGAAAATAAGAAAAACGATTAGGCCGTTGATTCCTAACTTTCTTAAAATCCTTGTGTCCCCGGCAGCGGCGCCAAAAACTTGATGCGTGTGAAGTGTTATATATATTAGGTGTATATTTTAAGCCCCTTTAACACTTATTTTTAGCCAAGTTTTAAATTTATAAAACACGATATTTTACTAACACTAAACACACATATGGGCAAGTGCACCCATCGTGAGCGTAGTATAGCGTTGGTAAGATACCGAGGTCGTCCAAGGACACAAGAGCTTTTAATACCGGTTTATCCTCAACGTCTAATCAAAATAAAAAGTTTAGAAAAATGTTTTAAACTAAGAAAAATAAAAACTAACTAAAATGCTGAAAATAAAAATAAAAATAAAAACAGATAGACAAGATGAATCACTTGGTTCCGACTCGTATCTAGTGTAACCTTTGATTATTTCCGCACTTTTGCACATGATTAAGAGATTATCTTAGTTATTGTAGTAGGCCCCTCTTTTGAAGGTGACGTTACCCTCACCCCAGTAGTTTGAGTCAGCAAGGATACAATCCTAAAAGGGTGGATTATTGGAAGATAATGAATTAAGTTATTAATGCAATATTATGGTAGGCCCTTCTTTTGGAGGTGACGTTACCCTCGACTAAGTAGTCTGAGTCAGCAGGGATACAGTCCTAAATAGCCGGGTTATAGTATTAATAGTAGTTAACTTATGAGGGGATCAAAGAGTTTGGACCCCCGCCATCCAATACCGTGAAGTATTGAAGGAGGTCCTACTAAATTTGACCCAGGTCCATTGCAGGACCTCTAAACGCTGAACAATGGCAAGACCTTTACCAAACCGTTCCCTTAACCCCCGACCAGGTAGCCAACATACCTCCATATAGACCGTGGAGATATGAATGGTGAAAATCTTTTATTTTATATAGACAGTAAAATAATTTCAAGACACCACGGACAAACGATAAAGAAAGATCACCTTCAACATAAGCAACTAGTTATTAAAGTCATTAATACGAAACCAAATAAAAAGTGCAAAAGATTAGAAATAAAAAGTATTACACTAGACACTTTGTCTTCACCAAGTGATGTAAGAGACTTAGGCAAACACGGCCTTGATTGTCAAGAACTCTTACGATCAATCTTGGATCCCGAGACGACTCACACACTCTACGATGGACAATGGATGATGGTGGTGGATGATGGTGTTATGGTGGTGGTGGGTGGTGGGTGAAGTGTGAGAGAGGTGGTGTGCCAAGGGATGGTTTGAGCTTGAGCCAAGCACATCTATTTATAGGCTGAACAGAAGCTCGGGCACGGCCCCGTGTCCAGTGGGCACGGCCCCGTGTCCACATCCTTCTCTTTCTTCATTAAATGCAGCTTTGTCTTATTAGTTGACCACGCCCCCGTGTCCGCTTAGCACGACCCCGTGGTGCAGAAGAATCTTTGTACTATGCAGATTTGCTGGATTGTGCGAATCTTATAGTTGACCACGGCCCCGTGTCTGCTGAGCACGGCCCCGTGGTGGGCAATAGAAGCTTCTACCACTTTGTCTTTTCTGCTGACACTTGGGAACGCCCCCGTGCTGGCTGAGCACGGGGCGTGTTCAGTCTTCTGTCTTCTTGTTTTGCTCGGGAAGATGCTGTCGTGGGGTCGGGCATGTCACGTCTTGTTCCTTTTCTTGTATTTATGTTAGATTTTGATGTCTTTTTGCTTCTTTTGTTAATTTGAGCTCATTTAATCATGAAAATACAAAAGGAAGACAAAAGCACATTTTTTCCAACATTAGTACTAAAAAGGGGTTAGTTTTATGCCTCATTTGATGAAATTTATATGTTAATATTTGAACACATCAAATACCCCCACACTTGAATCTTTGCTTGTCCTCAAGCAAAACTCTTTAATATGTGGCTATTTACACTCCCAAATGGAATGGGTAGAGAAGAAGGTTTTTTGGGCTTGTCGTAGAGTGTCGGGACTTCCAAGATTCTTTATTTAATTTTATTTTTATTTATTTACAATCCTATTCGTCATGATTTATTTAAAACTTTTCATAAGATAAATTACTTATTAGGGCATAACATGCCTTTGTAAAATTCTATTTATATACAAGTTTACATACCTCACGGGGATCACTCAACACTCGGCCGAAAATGTATTTTTGTAGATCACTCGAGAGCGGCATGGAACTTACTCTTACCATAGGCTTGCCAAGCAATCAATCCTCCTCCTTTTTAACTTATATACCTTTGTGAATATCAAGAGGACTTTGTGGGTTAAGGGTTAGGCTTGGGTTAAAGGTAGGTGGTTGGGTTGGTGGTTAGTGGTTAGTAAAAAGGGCGAAAAGCGTAACAAGTGTCGGTTTTCGTATGACTTTCTATTTTTGTAACTTTTATTTTGATGAAGCTATTTATTCAAACAAAGTTATTTTTGATGAACTTGTTTGTTTATTTTCTTTTGCTTCATCATCAACAACAAATTTTTTTTTTTCAAAAGTCATATAAAGAACCGAACTTGTTACTAAAACAAAGGGGTAAAAATGAAAAAGGTTTTGGTGGGTAAAAAGGGTGTTTGGTTTGGGTTATGAAATGAAAAGGTTTAGGCTCAAAGGGGCTAACTAGGGGGATTTTGGGTAGGTGGTAAAAAAAATAATGGTGTAGAAATAAAAAGGGTTAGTCCTAATGCCTCCATCATTTACTTACTCAGGTCTAAGTTGGTAAGGACCGGGAATGTATCGTCATGGCAAGTTCTAGATTCGTAAGAACCAAGCGGCTATTCACACAAGAAACGAAAATGAGCATTTAGTCAAATGATATGTAAGTGTTTGCTCAATAAAGGCTCAAAACTCACTTTTGTGGGAATGAGTTTTTATGTGATCAAGTATATATAATTAAATTTTAACTAAGCTTGTCATGCCTTTTCATAATTTTCTTATGTTGGTTCTTTTTATCACGACGCTATCGGTTGTAAATTCATAAAAATATAACCTTTTTAAGAACTTGAATTTCCCGAATTAAACCTAGACAAGTAAAAAAAAAATGAAAAATTTTTGAAAAAAATTTGGGGTGATTAGTGGTTCCAATAGAGTTTTGTGTAAGGCTTGTATTTAGGACTTGCAAGTTTCAAGGTTTTAGCATCCCCCCTACACTTAAATTACACATTGTCCTCAATGTGTCCCAAAAATAAGTTTTTAGGTTGATTGAATGTGTAAAAAGGTGTGAAAAGCAAAAATTTTGTGTTACTGGGCACTGAACACGGCCCCGTGTGATCCGGGCACGGCCCCGTGTTCAAGTGCCAGTAACAAAATTAAACAAGAGAAACAGAAGTCTGGACACGGGGGCGTGTTGGGCGAACACGGCCCGTGTCCAGTTACCTGAACTGGGTCTTTTTCTGCAGACTGTGCAGCACGGGGCCGTGTTGGGTGGACACGGCCCGTGCCGAGCTTACTGCAAACGAAGAAATTTGTCGGACGGTTCTGTTTTCCTGTATGGAGTGCTGGTTCAAGTTTCCCTTGCATCCTTTGCCATCTCAAGTGTGTTTTATTCATTTCAACACCATCCAAAACACCAATTTTAACTAAAACCATCATTCATTAATCATAGAGAGAATTACATAATAGTCCTAAAAATTAAAAATAAAGCAGAAAATAAAAGTTAAAAGTCCTAATGGTCAAGTGATCCGTAAAATCTTCCTAAGGAGTTCTACTTCTACAATAAGAACCAAAAATTCCGGAAGTAGACTTCCGGTTTAAAAGTCTTGTAGAACTCCAAGCCGAACGGTGTTCCTTAGATGTTGCTAGAGCCATTCTTCGATTTCCCTAGGGAGAAGGGAGGCGGCTTCATGTTCCTCGACATTTGGTGGAGGATGAGCGACACCAACCGGGACCCCTCGGAGTATGTCTTGAGGAGGTTCCGGATGTAGGGCGTACCATTCGGCCGGAATGATGACTTCCGGCACCACATTCCTTGCCCTTTGGGTGATAATCGGTACCAAAGGAGGAGAGGCGAGAATGTTCAACCTTTGGTGCAAAAGGTTGACCTCCCGGAGACATCCTTCTAGTCCCACCGTCAAATGATTAATGCGGTCGTCCAAGGCCTCTTCCACACTTGTTACTTCATCAAGAGCTTCTCTTAAGGCGTAAACATAGTTTATAAGAGAATCCTCAACTGTAGATGATCTTCTCCCCTGCCGGTTGTTCCTGGAATGCGACGAAGAGTTTCCGCTTGTTCTGCTTGCCATTCTGAGAAAACATGCCGAAAAGAGTTCAATTTTATGGGTTCAGTACTTCGGACACGGCCCCGTGTTCAGTGAACACGGCCCCGTGTTCAGATATCTGCAGGATTTTTGGATAAGGAATCTTGGGGTTTCAAACTGTTTTTATGATTTTTGAAGCATTTTTTAACTTAAATAACTTGAAACATTGTTATATAACTTATTTTTATCAAGATTCCATGAACAAAAATCTAACAAACATCTCAATATGGCTTGAAACTATAGAAGGTTCAAGCTTTAATGGAAGTATGAGGAAAATTGAAGAAGATGAAAGTGGATAAAAGAGGAAAGGACAAGAAGATAGTTGAGAACCTTCTTTTAGAAAATACCTAGGATGGTATGTGAGAATATTCCTCAAATCTCTGTCCCTGGAATGGTTCAAATGTGCAGGATTCTTAGCTGCATTTATAGAAAACGACAGTACGTTGCGCACGGCCCCGTGTCGGCTGGACACGGCCCCGTGTGCAGATGGAATCCTGACACATTTTTGTCCGCATTCTGACAAAATCAGAAGGGAATCTTTTGGGTGGACACGGGGACGTGCTGACCTGGACACGGCCCCGTGTCTAGAAGCTGTCTTAAGGATTTCTTCAAATTTAAAGGAATTTTTCCGGATCGGGTGGTTCCTTACTGGATGGAACAACCCCAAAGTAATTAAGATACCTTAATTGATCTAGATTAAGGCGAGAACGAAAGAGGTTGTCGGTGAGGGTGATTCCTATGCTATATGTAGGTGGACAAGTCCAACCCTTTCCCGGGCTCTCGTTAAAGAAGGTGTATGTCGAATCGCTCAGGTCTATGTATGCATCAAACGAAGTCGATGGGGAGTCCTTCACGGCACAATCGACATAGGGACGACTATCGCTCAAGTCCTCACTAGAGTTAGAAGTATCATTGGAAACAATGAAGTTGTTTGAATGCGGTTCCAACCTCTCTTCTTGGTTATTGTCTTGGAAAAGATTATTGAAATCTTCCCTAAGTTCTTTTAACCAATTAAAAATTAGATCTTCTAGTTGAAATAATTCATCGAGAAGCATTTCTCTTAGAATAGCTGGTTGGGCGCATTCGAGGGAGTGATAGGGATTATTTTTACTTTCGCCCCTCTTAAGGATACTAGGAAATGATGGGTCTATATAGTGGGGTTTATAATTTAGAAAAAAAACATTCTAATTCTTTATGGTTACCACCACATAATTGACACCACATAGTACCATAAGAGTGCCGAAAGTAAAAAGTATCAGTATCACTCATGGTTGTGTCAGAAATTACCAACCGTCGGGACCTTACGGTTCTGTTTTCAGTAACTGAAACTTGGGCACGGGGGCGTGTTGAGTGGGCACAGCCCCATGTTCAGCTTACTGTCTGACTTAAAACAGGATTGCCAGTTCCAATGATTGGGCACGGGGCGTGTTCAGCGGGCGCGGCCCGTGCTGAGTTCTGCAGAAGCTGAAAAATCTAAAAAAAAATCCTAAAAAAAATGAAAAATAAGAAAAACGATTAGGCTGTTGATTCCTAACTTTCTTAAAATCTTTGTGTCCCCGGCAGCGGCGCCAAAAACTTGATGCGTGTGAAGTGTTATATATATTAGGTGTATATTTTAAGCCCCTTTAACACTTATTTTTAGCCAAGTTTTAAATTTATAAAACACGATATTTTACTAACACTAAACACACATATGGGCAAGTGCACCCATCGTGAGCGTAGTATAGCGTTGGTAAGATACCGAGGTCGTCCAAGGACACAAGAGCTTTTAATACCGGTTTATCCTCAACGTCTAATCAAAATAAAAAGTTTAGAAAAATGTTTTAAACTAAGAAAAATAAAAACTAACTAAAATGCTGAAAATAAAAATAAAAATAAAAACAGATAGACAAGATGAATCACTTGGTTCCGACTCGTATCTAGTGTAACCTTTGATTATTTCCGCACTTTTGCACATGATTAAGAGATTATCTTAGTTATTGTAGTAGGCCCCTCTTTTGAAGGTGACGTTACCCTCACCCCAGTAGTTTGAGTCAGCAAGGATACAATCCTAAAAGGGTGGATTATTGGAAGATAATGAATTAAGTTATTAATGCAATATTATGGTAGGCCCTTCTTTTGGAGGTGACGTTACCCTCGACTAAGTAGTCTGAGTCAGCAGGGATACAGTCCTAAATAGCCGGGTTATAGTATTAATAGTAGTTAACTTATGAGGGGATCAAAGAGTTTGGACCCCCGCCATCCAATACCGTGAAGTATTGAAGGAGGTCCTACTAAATTTGACCCAGGTCCATTGCAGGACCTCTAAACGCTGAACAATGGCAAGACCTTTACCAAACCGTTCCCTTAACCCCCGACCAGGTAGCCAACATACCTCCATATAGACCGTGGAGATATGAATGGTGAAAATCTTTTATTTTATATAGACAGTAAAATAATTTCAAGACACCACGGACAAACGATAAAGAAAGATCACCTTCAACATAAGCAACTAGTTATTAAAGTCATTAATACGAAACCAAATAAAAAGTGCAAAAGATTATAAATAAAAAGTATTACACTAGACACTTTGTCTTCACCAAGTGATGTAAGAGACTTAGGCAAACATGGCCTTGATTGTCAAGAACTCTTAAGATCAATCTTGGATCCCGAGACGACTCACACACTCTACGATGGACAATGGATGATGGTGGTGGATGATGGTGTTATGGTGGTGGTGGGTGGTGGGTGAAGTGTGAGAGAGGTGGTGTGCCAAGGGATGGTTTGAGCTTGAGCCAAGCACATCTATTTATAGGCTGAACAGAAGCTCGGGCACGGCCCCGTGTCCAGTGGGCACGGCCCCGTGTCCAGTGGGCATGGCCCCATGTCCACATCCTTCTCTTTCTTCATTAAATGCAGATTTGTCTTATTAGTTGACCACGCCCCCGTGTCCGCTGAGCACGACCCCGTGGTGCAGAAGAATCTTTGTACTATGCAGATTTGCTGGATTGTGCGAATCTTATAGTTGACCACGGCCCCGTGTCCGCTGAGCACGGCCCCGTGGTGGGCAATAGAAGCTTTTACCACTTTGTCTTTTCTGCTGACACTTGGGCACGCCCCCGTGCTGGCTGAGCACGGGGCGTGTTCAGTCTTCTGTCTTCTTGTTTTGCTTGGGAAGATGCTGTCGTGGGGTCGGGCATGTCACGTCTTGTTCCTTTTCTTGTATTTATGTTAGATTTTGATGTCTTTTTGCTTCTTTTGTTTATTTGAGCTCATTTAATCCTGAAAATACAAAAGGAAGACAAAAGCACACTTTTTCCAACATTAGTACTAAAAAGGGGTTAGTTTTATGCCTCATTTGATGAAATTTATATGTTAATATTTGAACACATCACACATGTTCCAAAATCATTGAAGTCGAGAGGTGATAAGACCTCATCCTTCACGAGTCGAGTTAAGCGTTCTCATAAAATGTGGCCTAAACGTTGATGCCACAACATGGATGAAGTTTCTAAGTCTCATTTGCATTTTCTCTTTGTTAAGTTCTCATTAATATTATATGATAACAAAGACTTGGAAAATCATCATCTAATTCTAATCCATAGAGACCACCATCCAAGAAGCCATAACCAAATATTTGAGAACTAAAATTGATAGAAAGTTTGCCATGACCATGAGATACAAGAAACCCGTCTACGTCTAACTTTGGTCCTGATAAAAGATTCCGAGTAATCCCAGGAATATATACGGTATCATAAAGTTTAATAGTTAAACCGGTTTTCATAACTAAATCTAATGTTCCCACAGCTTTGAATACTAGCGGCTTTCCATTACCCAGCTTAAGCGTTCTTTGGTTTCTTTCCAGGTTCCGGATTATATAGAATCCCTGTAAGGAATTGGTTACATGAACCATAGAACGAGAATCAAACCACCAAGTATTAGATGGAACATTTAAATTAAAGGACTCAAGTATCACGAAAAAATTATCACCTTTCTTGGCTAGCCACTCCTTAAAGTCCGGGCAGTCCTTCTGCTTATGTCCCACCTTACGGCAGAACTTGCAGTGAATCTTCCCTTTGGAGTCATTAGAGCCAGAAGCACTTGCACCTGCATCCCGCTTTTGGACCTTTGCATTAGGCTTCTTATTGTAGTTCCCCTTCCTTTTCTTCGAGTCAGCAGTCATCAGGTAAGCAACATTGGCTTTCTCCAGTTTTAGACGTTCTTCTTCTTGCACGCACATGGCAATCAACTCGTTCATCTTCCATTGATCCTTCTGAAGGTTATAGTTGACTTTGAATGCTTCATAAGATGCAGGCAGAGACGTCATGATAAAATGCACCAGAAAGCCATCACTAATCTCCATGCTTAATCCCTTGAGCTTTTGGGCCATGTCATTCATTTTTAGGATGTGCTCACGAATACCGTTAACCCCATCATACTTTGTAGTCACCAATTTCAAAATAAGGGTGCGGGCTTGCGCCTTAGACGTCCCTTGGAATTGAGACTCCACATTAGTAAGATATTCCTTAGCTATAGTAGCGTCAGGAATGGCTCCCCTGATATCATGATTTGTCGAATTTTTCATGAAGATAAGAGACAAGTGATTAGCTCTCTCCCACTTTTGATGGAGTAGTTTTCAGCTTCAGTACTCTTATCAGCAAGAGCAGGGGGAGCATTTTCAGTTTGCGCACATTCAAACTTCATGAGTGCGAGAGTAATGTTAAGAGAATCCTTCCACGAAGCATAGTTCGCACCAGTCAAAGTATCAATAGCCATAGCAGGAGCTGATAGTGGATTAAAAGGATAAGAATAAGATACATTGCAAAAGAAAACATTGGAGTGACTTATGGGTAACCTAAAACTAAGGCAGGTGGAAATCAAGACCATTATACTAACGAAGCTGTGATAACGTTATTTATACACACCAATTTTAAATAAGGTTCTACTTGAATGACGGTTTTCGGTTTGGCCATGGTCAATCTTACAAGTATTATGAATAGCCAGACTGTGCAGATTAGATGTAACACATCACCTTTAGGGAGAAGTTGAAACACCATAATTTTAGGCATAAGTCAAAGTTTGTGAGACATGAGTGTAACACATCACCTTTGGGCAGAAAATGAAATACTCATGCATCTTAGGCAGAAGTCATGTGTATATCATATGAACAAATGTAATAAGACAAGTGTTACACTATGCTTGTTCATATAATAAGGATATACACCTAAGTGACTATGCTTAAGTTCACTAAATAACGCCACAAGTAAACACATCACCTTTGGGCAGAAGTGAGAACTTGAAAAAAATGTTATTTTAGTTAAGCAAATTTTAAATCAATCAAAATAATTAGTTGAATGATTATTTAAAAGTTAGGTTTATAAAACATAATAGAGTAAGGTTTTATAAAACAAAAGTATTTAATAATAAACCCAGCTGTTGCGCGGATCGAATTGGACATTCTGATCTCAATTTTGATCATTAGAACTCTAGTAGGGCATAAGATTGTGAGTATGGTAACTTTATCTCGAGTTGGACATTAGTCGAGTAGGTTATCACTTTAGTCGAGTTGGTTAAAACAAGTAATAAACCTTCTCGAGTATAAAAAAACAAATAATAAGATGTCCAAAATTCCACTAATTTAAGAACTAGATCAATATTTTGTTTTGAAACCAAAAAAAAATCTCTGATAACAATATACCTTATGTGTTAATATATAACTTTCTAGTTATTACTCGACAATAAAAAATCATCCAGCTTTAGGAATCATACAATAAGAAATAATAACTCATACAATAAGAAATAATAACTAGAAATCATCATAAAACATAAAATTTCCAGTTTCTGGAATCGAAACAATTTACTTATGATCTAATGATTTTGAAAACTTATATATAAACATGTTTAGCCATTTATCTAGAAACCGTAATGTAACACCCTTACTATTATAAAAGGGTTTTAGCACTAATAACGACAATTAATTGTGCACTTACGAATACACGTACATATAAAATACGGGGTAACTAAAAACTTTTACAATTTAAAAGTTTTACAACATAATGTAATTGAGTTCGTCGTTTAAAAGTTACGACGTAACGCCGTGCGGAAGCTTTAATCTTGTGTGTTCGGTTCTTCGTTTAGCTTGATCTTCATCCGGGAATCCCTTGACATATACCTATGACCAAAACCAACTTAAAAGTTAGCTTTGGTAGTTAAATAACATGATTAAACAAGTCATATGGGTCAAACAATTAAAATAACACAATTTGCCAGCGATATCAGCTCTCGCGGGGCGCGACGGAGTGGGGGAGATACCTACGCGGGCCGCGACCCTCGTTGCGTCACGCGGCGCCTAAATGGCTTCGCCGTCGCGTAGCGCGATGACCTTGTTTTTCCAGAAAGTTTGTTTGCTTGGTGCTGTACAATCCCAACTCAACTAACTCAACTTGTTATGCATTAAAACGTGCATAACTTTCATTTTACAATTCCGTTTTCAAGATTCTTTTTCCTACGCATTCGTAATTTAATTCTCCATCTCATGGAGTAAAAACCCGACATCTGAATTCACAAAATTTTAGATTTCAAGCTCTCGGCTTGAAATTCAATTATGACACTTTTGACCCGTTTGTGATTTAATCAAACAAACTTGTTGGTTACCTTTAAAATGTCATGTAAATCACATTATATCAGTTTACTAATATTCAAGGTTCAAATTGCGGGTTCTTATGCAAATCTTAACCCGTTTTGCATATCTATTCATTTTAACCCGTTAAGGGTATTTACATTTTCAAGCTTAAATCACGCTTCTTTTTAGTTTACATCCTATCTCCAATTTTTATACGTATCACAAGGATTCAATTTAATAAAACGCTTATCTCTAAACAACTCTTAAAGGTTGTTTGCCCTATTTACCCTTCAAGGGCTTTTTTGGTTAATTTTTAGTCCTTCATTTTACGACGAAGGACTTTCGCTAATATTTGACCAAAATATCGCTTTTAGCTATAATTCTAAATATGCGTACATGACTCGGGTCAAAGCTAAAACCCATTTTAATACCACATCAATTAAATTGCAAATTAATAGCACTGCAATTCCTTATGCTATTCACCTTGTGATCATAATACTTGACCAAAAATCATTAGTCAAATATGTCAAATGGTGATATCATCACCATTCAACCCATTTGGTCTAATGACCATTTTATTCTCATGAGATGGTATTTATTTACCATCTCGTCTATGTAATCCGCTTCCAGTTTACACCGTTCAATCATATTGCTTAAAAATCTTTTCTTGATTCACTTGACACATCTTGTTTTACGCTTTTGAGCACCTTTTTCAAAAACAATTGTTTGTTCGTTAGCTCATAGCCAAATTATCGTATTACCCTTTTTACTCATTTAAGTTTACGCCATAATATACCGTTTCTTAAAACTCTTTGTTTATTCGGTCTACACATGACCGAATCAACATTTTACTACTTTTACTTATTCCGACCCGTATTGTCATGCATTGGGTTACCATAATCAAACTACCGTTTCATATTATTCATAACTACTACAACCAGTAGGTGATCTAATAGTAAAGTATAAGCTTTACTTACCTTGCGCTCAATTACACCTTTCCTTCATTCGTGACCCGTTTGACTCGTTTGTTCGCCAAGCTTCCACCTAGCTTGTCTAGCGTCAAACTATCATTTATAATTCGCAAGATGGTCAGATTAGTCATCAACAAGTATGACTATTCCACCTTACGTATTTTCTATGTCGAAATCATTATTCGACTTCGTCATTGGTTAGTTTAACTTTCTACTAGTTAACTGTTGGACCGTTCTAGGACCTCGAAAAGTCAGTAAAGAGTGTTCATCTTCAAATACGAAGGCGGAATCAACGTAAAAGAAGTCATAACAGCTATTTTCCTTTTAATCTATCTTTTCTGATTGATTTACATGCTTTTACAATGTATTCTGATACAAATCCGGCAGCACCTTCCCTTACACACACATACAAGTCTCTACCAAATGAACAACACACTAACCTATTTATAGACCCTTTGATTTCGCTTGAACTTGTAACAGCCCATTTCAAGCGAAATCTCCTGTGTTGATTTCGCTTGAACCAAACATAACCACTTTCAAGCGAAATCTACAAGTTAAACATGTAAAACCCTAATTTAAACCCTATTGTGTGTTCATTCAACCTATCTAGACACAAGACTTGATTAAGATGTAATCAACAGACATTAAGTGCACCAACAGACTCCCCCTTGATTGTTGATGAAGTCTTTGGCTTCAAGTCTTTGTCTTTATCCTTCTTCAAGCATTGCAAAAACTCTCTTCAATCTTTATCTTCAAACTTTAAACTTCAATCTTCCCTTTGATCGTTGATCCAGACTCCCCCTTTCACAGACTCCCCCTCTCAATATGCTAGAATCTGAGACATCTGGTTCAAGCTTTGACAATTAGCTTCCGTTGGGAATAATGAAGTCCAATCCTGTTACTCAACCAATAACCATTACAATTCTATCTTTTCAACAGTAAATCACAAACTCAATCAGTTTTAACAATCCACTCAAGTATTCAGGTCCAAGTTAATGACCCTGATCACTTGATTAATCTACCAAGTCCAAATTAATGACCTTGGTTGATCTTTTGACGAAACAATACTGATTTTAAAACAACAATTTCAAACATTTTCTGAAAATAACAAGTATCAAGTTAATGAACTTGTTTTTAACTTTTCTAACAATTCAAACTTCATCAAAGTAAGCTCTCCTCATTCTTCAGTCCAGAATCTCCTGCATCTGCTTCAAACTTCTGAGAATCCAACAATCAACTCTCCACTTTGGTTTGTCAGAAAATAAAGCAGAAATAAAATCTTTTTGGATTTTATCAAAGTGTTCTAAACTAAGAAATGAAATACAGAAAACTTAAATTGCAGAAAGTAAACAAAGTAAACTATTTACAAACAAATTTTTGGCGAGCGTGTCAGGGAATCATATCAGCTTTTCAGACAAATCACAAGTACCGTTAAGCTTCATTACATACTCAGACTTAAACAATTCACCTCGATTGTCGATATACTGATCCATCTTAAATTCCCACACAAATTTCAATTTACTCAGGATACGAATTAGATGTCTTATGAACTTAGCTCATTCATGTGTCCCACCTCTTGAATATACTCCCGTATCCAGAATCCCAATAATCAGTCTTACAGGTGAGTATACTACAATGATATCTGTATATAAATTAGGTATGCGAGGGCCGAGGGATCTCAGGTCGATACTTTCGTATACGCAGAGAGATATCAGCTTCGACTTTACGGTATGTCCCCTTTAGAGGATCTTTTTGCTTACAACAGCAGCGACTATCAATTTTATTGTTTCATCGGCATGCTGAGGGTTTAATGCTATGTTTCAAGCATTGCAGAAAGCATTATCCAAGGACTAGGTCAGAACCACCGTTCAGCAGAAGTCCCGGAATAATACCCCAGACATCATTGAATATAAAGACCTAGTATATCAGATTATGAGACCTTTCAAACGAGATTTCAGGGGTTACCTATATATCCAAGTGGTGTTCCCCACGAATTTCACAAGTTTGAAATTTAGGTTTATATCCCGAATAAATCTACTAGATGTGCGAAAACCTATCGACACATCATCAGTGAGACTGTTTAACTCATTTATACTTTACAAATCTTTAGCATACTGTAATCATCTAGCCGATGTACTATCATTTTCCCTATATACACAAGCTCTTTTTCAGATTTTATCATGTTTTTGTATTTTTGCATTTTTTCCTGTTTTTGAATTTTCTGAAAATAAACTATATACAAATATCTACTCCCCCTAAATACCAAAAAAAGTAAAAAATCGACAAACCATTGCAGATTGTTTCTCGTCTTCATCCGCAACAGTACTTTCATCAACGCCCACAATTCCATCCGACACCGAAAGAAGCTTCATACCGTTCAGTTTTAACAAATATTTAAACCGATTTTTATCAAAGGCTTTGGTATGTAAATCAGCTTTCTGTTCGTCAGTGTGGATTTTCTCAATTCGTATCAACTTTTTCTCAAAACAATCACGAATAAAGTGATGACGAATTTCTATGTGTGTAGTTTTAGCGTGATGTACTGGATTCTTTGTTATATTTATTGCGGCCTCATTATCAACAAAAAGAGGTGTGTTAAGAAACTGCAAACCATAGTCGCGCATCTGTTGCTGTATCCACAAGATCTGAGAGCAGCAACTGCTAGCAGAAACATACTCCGCTTCACATGTAGATAACGCCACAGACGTTTGTTTCTTACACTGCCAGGTAACCAATTTAGGACCAAAGAACTGGCATCCTGCAGTTGTTGATTTTGAATTGACTTTGCAGCATCCGAAATCCGAATCGGAATACCCTCGAGCGTAAAGTCGCCTTTCCTAGGATACCACAACCCCAATGAAGGAGTTCCTTTCAGGTAGCGCAATATCCTCTTCACAATGATCATATGCGAAGCTCTTGGGTTAGATTGAAATCTTGCTGCGAGGCACGTTGGGTACATTATATCAGGACGTGAAGCTGTTAGATACATTAAAGAACCTATCATGGAACGGTAAAACGTTTCATCAGCCCTATCTCCGGTGAGATCTGGGTGAATCCCATGATTTGTTGCAAGTGGGGTAGCAGCTGGAGTAGAACTTGACATCCCAAATTTCTCTAGAATATCATGAACATACTTTGACTGATGAATGAAAATTCCCTCAGGAAGTTGTTCAACTTGTAAACCCAGAAAGAATTTCATCTCCCCCATTGATGACATTTCAAACTTTTGCTTCATCACTGATTCAAAATCTTTACATAGATTTTCATTTGTCGACCCAAAGATTATATCGTCCACATAAATCTGAACTATCAGAAGATGACCATCGACCTCTTTAGTGAAGAGAGTGGCATCCACTTTTCCACGAATGAACTTGTTGGCTAGTAGGTGTTGAGACAAAGTCTCGTACCAAGTTCTCGGGGCCTGGTGTAAACCATACAGCGCTTTGTCCAATAAGTAAACCTTGTTTTTGTGGATTGGATCGGTGAAGCCCGGTGGCTGACCGACATAAACCTCCTCTTTAACCTTCCCATAAAGAAACGCCGATTTAACATCCAACTGATAAACTTTAAAGTTCTTCCAAGACGCAAATGCTAGGAAAATTCTGATTGCCTCTAGTCGTGCTACAGGAGCATAGAGTTCGGTAAAATCAATCCCCTCCTGTTGACTAAATCCCTGAACAACGAGTCGAGCTTCATTTCGAATCACAACTCCTATATCGTCCCTCTTGCACTTGAACACCCACTTGGTGTTAATCTTTCTCTGACCATCCGGCAAATCAACTAACTTCCACACTCCCAATTTCTCGAATTGACTAAGTTCCTCCTGCATTGTATTGACCCAAGAGTCTTCAGTAAGCGCCTCTTTGTAAGTTCTTGGCTCAACCTGCGAGATAAAACAACTTAATGAAAATTCAGTTTGCAAAGGAGCAACTTTTGTATAAAAACATGTAAGCCCTTTATCAATCTGATTTCGAGTGCGAACGCCTGTCTGCAATTCTCCTATGATCAACTCCTCTGGATGATATGAAAAAGTTCGCGGCATCACTTCACTTGGAACATCTACATTTCCCTCCAGATTAGTAACATTCTGTTCTGCTTCTTGTTCACCAACTTGGTTTGTTTGACTTGAAATCTGAATTTGCTCCCCCTCAGAATCTGAATCACCATGATCAAATACTGGCATGTTATCAGCTTCTAGATTATCATTCTGAGCCGACTGATTATCCTGAGCAACTTCATTCTGTTGGACATCATCATGTTCACCAGCATTACTCGGACCTGCTTCATCGTCATTGGACGTTTCCTGTGGTCTCCTCGAATACTCAGCTGGAAACCTTAGCTGCGACTCATATTCACGCAAAATATCCAACTCATCAAAGAAATCTTCATCATCCTCTGATTCTTCTCTCATGTCAAACGAATCCCACAGTTTGTCATAATGATAACGCCATGAATCACCAGGATTCTATGGCGGCATAGAATAACCTTTACATTCCACATTTGCAGCTTCAATAATCCGCTTCTCACTTGGAACGAAGACACGTCGCATCGGATTTGCATAACCAACAAAAATTCCATCAATGCTCTTCGGACCAAACTTTCCATGAGGCTCTATAACCGTACAGGGTGACCCAAACGGTTCTAGATACTTCAAATTCGGTTTGCGATTATTGATTAGCTCAAAACATGTTTTGTTGAACTTCTTAACAGTGAGAACCCTGTTGAGCGTATAGCATGCAGCAGAAACAACTTCAGCCCAAAAATTTATTGGTAACTTTGAATCTGCGAGCATAGTTCTAGCCGTCTCGATTAGTGTCCGGTTTTTGCGTTCTGCGACTCCATTCTGCTGCGGAGTGTACGGAGCACTAAACTCATGCAATATACCTCTTTCATCACAAAATTCTTCCATCTTGCTGTTTTTGAATTCAGTACCATTATCACTTCGAATTCTCTTGATACGCCTTTGGTACAAATTCTCAATCTTCCTGAACAGCCCCATCAAACTGTCAAATGTTTCATCTTTCGTCTTCAAGAAAGAAACCCACGAAAATCTGGAATAATCATCAGTAACGACCAAACAGTAGTAATCTCCTGTAATACTTTTGACATTCACCGGACCAAACAAATCCATGTGAAGTCTTTCCAGAGGTCTTGAAACTGAATTGACTTGCTTTGTAGGGTGTGACTTTTTCTTCTGCTTGCCTTTAACACAGCTAATGCACTCCCCTTCCAGATGAAAACCTTTGATATTAACACCCAAAACCAAATCATTATGCACCAAGTGATTCATCTTCCTTAGGTGAATATGCCCCATCTTGCGGTGCCACAATCTTGATTCTTTCTCAGTTGCTCTAGAGACAAAACAATGTGCTTGACCAGTAGTTGTAGTTGCTACACTCATATCTAACACATATAAATCATTCACTCTAGGTGCCCGCATGATAATCCATTCTTCAGGAACAACAAATCCAGGTTTCAAAATCAAACATTCTTTATCAGTGAAGTGAGTAGTATACATATTGTCACAAATCTGCGAGATACTAAGCAGATTGTTCTCCAGCTCAGTGATGTAGTTAACTCTCTCAAACGTCACAATCCCATTGGATAACGTTCCTTCACCAACAATTCTACCACCTTCATGACCTGCAAATCCCACATAACCACCATTGATATTCCTCACATCATACAGCAATGCAGTTTTTCCTGTCATATGTCGAGATGCGCCACTATCCATGATCCATCTTGAAATGGCTCTTGGAAGATCCCGCACATACCACAAATTGATTTCAAAACATTTCAACAAAGATGCCGATTCATGCTTCGCGATCAAGGAAGCTCCGGCAATTCAAACTGCTTAGTTGAACATGGTGTCCACCCAGGCCTCATCAGCCTTAGGTGTAACCTTGACCCTTGCAATTTGAATTTTGAAATTTTCAGCCTTCAAAGGTGGAAAATTTGCATCATAATCAACCGAAATTGATTCTTCAGCCTTTTTCACTTCAGAAGTTGAAATTTTCATTTCAGTTTTTGGTTTCCAAACTTGTTGAGATAAAGTAACCCTTTTATAAAACTTGTCGCTTTTAGTTACCACTTTCTTTACGGGTTCATTTTTCATTTTGATGTTGTCATTATTCTCATTCTTTTTCTCAACAATGATTGGTGCTTTACCCTTCTCATCAACTTTCTTCTTTTGTCTGTCAACAACTTCAGTCTTAGGCTTGGAGTTGGTGCAATTTCTTGCAATGTGACCAACTTTGTTACATCTAAAACATGTACGAGTATCAACAACTCGACTTGTGCCTTCAGACTGAGGTTTTGAGACCCTCTTCTCAAAGAACTCTTTATTTGATTTTGAAAAAATTTCATTTTCCTCATCAGAAAGTGAACTTGAACTGTTCACAAACACCTTCTTTTCTGCAAATCTTTTGTTTTGAAAACTCTTCTTCTGATAACTATTACCACCCCGATAACCACCCGACCAATTGTTTCGATTGTTATTATAAAAACGTGGTGGAACAACAGGATTTTTGTAATAAGCTTTATCTTTCTCAAAATTCATTTGCCTTTTTGTTTGACTCAAACTGTTCACTTCTGACAACTCAACTTCAATCAATTTGAACACATTTGTCAACTTTTTCACATTAACATTCTCAATGGGAAACTCAGAATCCGAATACAACTTATCAGATCCAGCCATCTTGTACATCACAAGACTCGGTTCATCACTTAAGTTGTTTTTGGATTTTGATTTCTGAATGTACTTGTCCAAGAAACATCCATCTTCCTCAGTAGTGTCACTATCCATTTTTAGCACATTTTCAATAACACCTTTTACAATATCATTTTGGACACTATCGTCATTGGAAGATGTGAACGTGACATCAATGTTCTATGGAAGTTTAACTTCACTTGCTTCCTCAATTTCAACCAACCCAGACTGTTTTTTAGTGTAATTATCAAGAACAGGTGGTGGAACTTGATGAAACCCCACCCCAGTTCCATCACAATACACATCTTCGCCCGCTTTGTCTTTCCCGATTGGTTTGGGAATGATGTGTTGCAAAAAAAAGCTTGCGGAGCTGTAACTGTTAAGCTTCAACTGGATTCGCTCGTTTTCGATTACAGCCTCTTGAACTTTAAGTTTCAATTTAGCGATTTCATCCAGTTGTTGGTTGATTGATTCTTCTTTTACTCTAAGCACTGCTTTTAAATGTTCATTTTCTTTAAAAGTTTTACCATTTCGATCATCACAATCTTTCATTGTGCTTTTGAGTTTTTCAAATTTTTCAGAAATCTGACGGTTTTCAAGAATCAACTTTTCATTTTCTTGTTTAATTTTGTCATGAACAATTTTATCATTTTCAATTTGTCTAGTTAACTCTTTTATCCGTTCAGTTGAAGCTTTAACCATTTTGTCACGATCAAGAATTTGATTCTCAACGCTTCTGACCTTTGCTGTCAGATCATCAACTTTCTTTCCGTTGAGATACGTGACTGTGCTACAAAATTTGCACTCTTTGTTGCAATTTTTGCAATCAGCATTACCATCAATTTTCTTACCTAACACATTTGTTGACACTTTTGAACTGACCTGGCCTTTTGACTCAGACACGGAGTTAGAGTCTACCTCAAGTGCCTTAGCAGCCAGCACTTTGTCAGCCATATTTCCCAAGTTCTCAGCATTCAACTCCTGAGTTGTGTCAATAATTCCAATATCAATCTTCTTTGATTTTTCCTGCTCTTCTTTCTCTTTTCTCTCTTTCTCTTCTTCTTTCATTTTCTCGGTTGGAGTTCCCCACCATTTGTGTTGCCAATACTCATCATCTTCTTTGTATTGCTGGATTATGGCTTCGATATCAAGCGTACTATCATCGATCGCAATATTTCCATATTCATCAAGATAACACTCTCTGTCTGAATCCCATCTATTTGCTCTCCTCGCTTCCAGAAAGATACGAGATATTCTAATGATTTTGTTTTCAGAAATCATTTTTCTGTATTGATATTTTTGCTCTTCAGTTCGATCGTCTTTCCACGGAATAGGATCGTCATTATTCGCCATGAATGCGTAACCAACCGCATCTTCTTCTGGTAGAACCTCTTGACTCCAATCATAACCCTCATCATCGTAAATCACTGCAAGAGCTCTAGATTTCTCTTTGTTGTCTTCAACCTGTTTCAATCTAGGCGGCTCGGATTTATTCTAATGATAAATTGCCTTCTTGTAGTAATCATCTCTGAAAGGGTTCTCCGACTCATCAGCATAAGCGTTTCTGCATTCTCGTTTGAAGTGACCTTTCTGCTTACACTTGAAGCATGTCACCTTGGACTTATCGAACCCCAGCTTGGTAGATGCACCACCAATTGTTTTCCTTCCGGTAATTTCCATGAAACGCTGTGCTCGACGAACAGCACTGGCCATAGCCCAACGAATATCGATCAGCTCCATTTCCTCAGGATCAATCTGATCATAATCTTCTTTCGTCAGATTTGTGTTGCCTATCTTCCCAGCTACTAATCCTTCATACGATTCTAACACCGATGCTAGGAAGATCATCTGCTGCTTGGCCGACTCCTCATCAAAATTCTGAGCATTCTTCAAGTCTATTGCGATGTTACATTGAAAACGATTCTTTGCATCTGGATGATTTCCAGAAGATGAAGATCCACTGTGATAACCACTGTGACTTCCACTGCTTTGACTGCTTTGACTTTCTTTGCCAGCTGTCGACACATTTTCAGCAGAAAACGCAGTCTTGGGAGAAGTTGCTTTTGGCATCATGCTCTTTGGATAATACAAATCCAAATTCTGCTGGTAAGATGAGTGATTGACTTTGTATGTCTTTTTCAACTCCAACTCGTGACTCTCGAGTTTCTCAATCAGCAAATCTAATGTCAACTTTTCTGGTTCTTTGATAGTATTCTTCAGCATCAGCGCATAATATCTCCAATCCATCTCATCAGGTAACGAATCGAACAATTTGTCGATAAGATCTTCTTCAGGAATTTTGATATCATGTCTTACTAATTCCAGCTTCAAATGACCAAACCTTTCTATCATTTTACAAACTGACTCGTTCTTTAAACATCCAAACAGATCAAACTCTTTTCTAAGAAGTTTCTTTTTGTTTTTCACGATTTCAGTACTTCCTAAACATTTCTTTTCTAACTTTGCCCAAAGATCTTTTGCATTTGAATAATCGATCAATGAAATTATGTCTTCTCGGACGGATTGAAATAACAATGCCACACACTTTTGTTCAGCTACAAACGAATCAATCTCCTCAGCTGTTCTTAAAGTTTCACCATTTTTGTTTCCATTGGCATAACCGTTTTTCAGACTTTTCCAGCTAGGAAATGCGAATGCCATCAACCAGTCCTCAAACTTTCTTGACCACCGACTGTATTCCTCAATAGCCATTAGCTTTGGAGGTTTATTGAACGTTCCGAAGGCACTTTCCGATTCCCAAGCTTCCTTTTTCTTCTCTTTTGGAGGATTCTCATTCACATTGCTTGACGAAGTATCATTGTTTCCGGAATCTCCAGCAAACGCGTACATATCGCTGAATGGGTTCATGAAAATATCATCCATCGTGAATGTTCCTACAAAATCAGCAAACACTTAGAAAATTTTTAGGTTTTGAAAAATCAGCAAGTTCAAGCGAAATTCCTTGAAGTGAAATCACTTCAAGTGAAATCAACACTATACACTGTTCAAGCGAAACTGATCAATTGAAGCGAAATCTGCCAATTTACACTCAAGCGAAATTGTTATTCTGAATTGTTTAGTTCAAGCGAAATCTAAGAAACCTATTTCGCTTGAACTTGTCAAGCGAAATTGTCTAATACAAGTCCAATGATTCAAGCGAAATCCAACAAATCAATTTCTCTTGAACCTTTTCAAGCGAAATAGTCTATATTTCAAGCGAAATCCTTTGATTTTCAAGCGAAATCGATCTTTTATTTCGAACTCTTTCAAGCGAAATCTGGTTTTAGTACATTTTTCACAAGTTTTAATCTGAATCTTTGTAGGCTTTGTTAAAACTATGTTTTATACAATATACTCGAAAATCAGACCATTTCGACCGTTGGAACAATTTCAGTTCAGAAAAGTATAAAAAGAAATGAGTAGAAAATAGAGAATCCGGTAATATCAAGCTGCTATTGTATGAACTCCTCGTCCTGAGCTCTGATACCACTTGTTGGACCGTTCTAGGACCTCGAAAAGTCAGTAAAGAGTGTTCATCTTCAAATACGAAGGCGGAATCAACGTAAAAGAAGTCATAACAGCTATTTTCCTTTTAATCTATCTTTTCTGATTGATTTACGTGCTTTTACAATGTATTCTGATACAAATCCGACAGCACCTTCCCTTACACACACATACAAGTCTCTACCAAATGAACAACACACTAACCTATTTATAGACCCTTTGATTTCGCTTGAACTTGTAACAGCCCATTTCAAGCGAAATCTCCTGTGTTGATTTCGCTTGAACCAAACATAACCACTTTCAAGCGAAATCTACAAGTTAAACATGTAAAACCCTAATTTAAACCCTATTGTGTGTTCATTCAACTTATCCAGACACAAGACTTGATTAAGATGTAATCAACAGACATTAAGTGCACCAACATTAACTACCTCTAATCATATGATATGTGAAATTAATTAAAATCTACATTATGATTAGAATCCATATTATCACATATCACCCCTTATTAATCAAATTAGGAAATTACGCGTTTCATTCATAGTTTCAACATATGAACATTCACTTAGGCGTTTTAACAAACACCTTGTGGGCATAATTTTTACACATCTACAAGCTAGTTCATAACTAGTTATTTTTACCAAGGTTAACATCACTTTCGAATCCATTAAATCTAGCATGCATAACTACACCTAGATTCACTTCATGGAAATCAAATAATACCCACTTTATGATAAAAATTCAAGTATTCTTCATCATCCTACAAAAACCATTTAACACTTAAGTGTGTGATTATGGAGTTTCACAATTATGAATACCGATTCATCAATTATTGACTAGGGTCCGTTCCTAAACATGGATTCATCCTAGTTTTACCCAAACATCAATATTCAAGCAAAAATTTTCGATCTCAAGTGTTCACCAAGAATTCAAGATGTAACCAAAGGATGAAAATCGACATACCTTGTGATCCCCTAAGCTTGGTGATCACAATTTTAGTTAAAGCCCTAATTTGTTTGCTCGATTTCTCCTTGATTTTGTTGGATTTCATGAGCTTTAGGGTTTTGAAAGAACCCCCTTGTGCTCTTGATCGTTCCTGCGCACACACACACACTTACCAAGTGTGTGTTGTGTTTTATTTTTAGTTTTAATAAATAAGTTTCCTCCACTTGGCACTATTAGCCCCTCATGTTTTGTTTTTATAAAAGGTTTAACTATTTCTAGTTTCCTTTATTGTTCTAACAACACATAACTAACTAGGTTAATATTCCTAGTCACTTAGTGGGTTCGGGAAGTCATAACCCATTTTATTTTAAGCCTGTTAACTCGGGCCTTCTGTATACTTTGTTTTCTCAAAGTATTTATCCCCCTTTTTAATTAACATCAAGTTTATTTATTTAAATCCTAATATTTACCGGGTTAATTTTTACCACTAACGGTATTTTACCCGTCTTTACTATTAACGTGGTTTGATTACCAAACCCGTTTTTGGGGTGTTACACGTAACGATAAAAAAATGGATTTTAATCAGGTTTAATAAAAACTTAGTTTTTCCAATTTCAATTCCAGATCATAAGGGAATTTTAAGAACTGAGTAACATTGCTCTGATACCACATGTTCATCAGTTCTTTTAAGATCTAATGGAAAACACTTTAGGTATCTTGATATACCTGACAATCTAGTAGTGGTTAGACATGAAGAAGAAGCCATCTTGATCAGTCCCGTTTAGGGTGAGCAGTTAGGAGGGAGATGAATGATGATAGCAGTTAGATCACCAGTTGAATACGAATTCGGTTATTATAGTGAGGGGGCCGAGATTTAGAGTGTATATTTTAGGGTTCCCCAATAACCTGTAGTTATATGCTTCACCCAAGGGGAAACCCTAATTAACTAGTATGAGCCTTTACATCCATCAAATAAAGCCCAGTTAGTTTTATAGGGATATTAAGGTAAATTGATCTGGTTATTAGATAAATGATCAATAAAGGCACCATAAATTATTTATTATGTTCTCGTTTAGTTTTTTTTTCTTGTTTCATGTATGATTCATGCTTCATATTAACTTCACACTTGTATACGATGGCATTAGTAGCAACTTCATTAGTCTGGTTATTACTTTTATGTTAGCAAGACCTCAAATAGAAAACTAAAAAACTAGCCTAAGATTAAATATAAATCACTGCATCACTTCATATACCTGCTGCAGAAAACTTGCAAGTTTTTTTAACCTTAGCCTTTTCTTGTATCAACTATCCTTCCTCTGAGTCAACTAAACAACTAGAACTTTAACCTATAATGACAAGGAAGTGAACAAAGAAATAGAGAAAATGTTTAGGAACTGATTTATTTTTAATCATCAAACAGAAGATGTGCTAATACGTTATAGAGGACAAATGACAAAACTATGCATTGACTATCACCTAGGTAGGTTTATCGCATAATGCATGATGCGCACGATGCGATCATGCAAACACATCAAGTGAAGTGATTCATTGAGATTATGTGATGCGATACTGATGTGCTGAAAATCCTAGTTGGATGTGCGCAATATGAAGTTGTCGGATATCTTGTGTAAACGAAATGCTTAGAATCCGATTAGAATTATCAGTTGAGTAAACCAGAAATTTATTATTCTGAAAAATGTAAAGCGGAGCTTCTATGCAAATCTTTTCACATTTTTTATCTTTATCTTTATCTTCTCCTTTCTCTAAAAACATCCACAATAAGTAGGATTAAAACACCTAAAAACGTATAGTGAGCTCTCACATCATAAAAACATTTATTCTTCAAAAATATTAAAACCCCACCCAAAAAAGAAAATCTAAAAACATAAAAAAACATTGTCACATCGCCACCACCACCTTTTACATTTACTTTTCTTTTTATTACCAATCTTTAATATTTTAAATTTATTAAAACTTCAGTTTTATAATTTTATAAATTTTAAGGTGTATTTAACTAATTTTGAGTTTGCGCTTCGTAACGGGTCGTAGGAAGATGTTGGTGAGGATGTATTTGTTATTTGGCATATTGATGGATTAATATTAGACCATTTAGGCTTTAACCTAAACGTCAATAAAAATAAGTAAGCAACATTGTTAAGTAAACATGTCTACAGTTAAAATTTAACTTTAACTATAATAGCTTGAACAAAATAAGAGAATAAAATATGTTACGTGGTGTATTGAAGGGTTAATATAGACTATGCATGCTTTGGTCTAAACGACTTTGCGGAAAAGTCGCGGTGAGAGTTTGATCAGTATCGCACCTTACAACAAAGGATAAAGAAAACAATTTTTTTTTTTCGATATTTTAGTGTAATTGGGATTGACTTGATGATCAAAGCGAATAATAATAAACATCAAGCAAGTAAGGAGGTGCGTGAGTGCACGCTTGTTTGAGTTATTATAATTCGAAGTGCCCGTACACTACGGGGGTTCCAAGGGGGCAACGCCTCCTTGGCGGGGGTCCCGGGGCAACACTCCTGGGAGCAGGGTCCAAGGGACGGCAGCCCCTGGCGGGGTCCAAGGGGCAAAGCCCCTGGCTGGGATCGAAATAATGGCAGTTTTGTAGTAGTTGTGTCCTAAAAATTATGGCAGTTTTGTGGCAGTTGTGTCCTAAAAATTTAGATAACTGGCTAATGGCAGTTAATCATCCCTAACCCCAAATTCGTAGACAGTTTTTTGGTTGCATTCTTCTTTTGGTTCAGACAATTTTCACACAAACATACCCTGGTTTAATTTCTCGAAAATCAGAGTTGTATCCGATTAAATTATTCGGGTGAAACACCGAAATAATTTGATCTGAGAGTGATTACACGCCTCTCTGATCATCTGGTTTTCTGAAAATTCCCCAACAAAAAAAGTCATTAATATTAATCAAAATAATATCTACATGTGTTGAGTTCATTGTAGCCGTGGCTCAGATATAAACAAAATGCCAATAAAAATAAGCACTTTTATTAATTACGTGTTGCACAAGAGGTTCTAACACTAAAAATAATATATGTATAACAAAATCTTAATATAAAAATAATATATGAACCACCAATGGTGAATAAGAAATACCGACAATTGAAAATATTAGTTTAGGCCACCGGGGTTTTTTGACGTTTTCTCCCAAAAAACCGCCCCATACTGCCCCTATACCGCCCCATGGGCGTTTTTCTTCAAAACTTGGGTTGGGGCATTCCAAATTAAACGCCGGGTCGAGATTTTTTTGGCCAATCATGCCACTATACCCATTTCTTCATTAGTTTTAATTAAAATAACAAAAAAAAAAAATAATAATTGGGTAATCATTGGATGGGTCATTATTGGACATTATACCACTACACCTATTTTAAACAAATGTCTCATTGCTAACTGGACTAACACATGGCAAATAATGCCTAAGGGTGAGACATTATATTCGTTCACCACTACACATGGTCTTAGAAATTAACATAACATTTTAATAAAACTTTATGTAATTCGAAAAACTCGTGTTTGTTGATCTTAGAAATTAACATAACATTTTAATAAAACTTTATATAATTCGAAAAACTCGTGTTTGTTTCTATAAAAGTGTCAAAGCATAAATAAATGCATAGTACCCCTATGTCAAACTTCATCAATGAATTTTATGTGTCAAAATTTAATCAATGCCTTATTAAACCCTTTTAAATCTAAGTCAACTTAGAAGAATAAGAATGTTACAATATGTATTGCTATTTGCAGGTAAGATATATTATTATCTATAATCCTCTAAATATATAAAAATCAGTATACGTAAACAATATTACATATGCTATAAGTATAAAAATCAGCATATGTAAACAATTATTAAATATACTATAAAAGTTTATATATATATATGAGTAAATTACAAGCTTTGTCCTTTATGTTTGTACCAAATTGCAGACGGTGTTCTTTGCCTTTAAATTTGACGAGTTTTGTCCTTAACGTTTCAAAATCCTGCACGTTATGTCCTTTAGCCCTAACTCAGTCAGATTGTTTTTGTTAAATATGGTCATATGACTTGCACATGAGGGCATCATTGTCATTTTATCTTTCAGGGACTAATTATGTAAATTAATTAAATACCTGCCATTTTATTAAAAAAATTACTTTAATAACAAAAGATTTACAAAAATATAAAAAAGCCTAATTCTCTTTTCCGACAAACATGTGATCTCAGGCGAACATGTGATATCCGGCGATTAATCTTTTCTCTTTTCCAGCCAATTTCTACTGAATCTTTTTTTTTCTGCTTTCCAGTAACTATTCCGGCAACAAGTCATCTTCTCCGGCGACTCTGTTCTTCTTCCATCAATCAGAAACACTGAAACTCAATCTTTGAATTCAGATTACAGGAACAAATCATTCAGATTACCACAGACCACAACACCATTGCCCCAATCAGCCACTACCAACTTGAACCAACAAGAAATGAATAAAGCCACCAGCCACACCATCGGACATTTACAATACCTTCAATCAAAACCTTAACAAGCAACGAATAATTTACAACACCTTCAATCAGAACGAATAAAGTATAACTTTCTTATTTAATATGCAAAACTAGACCAATAAAAATCAATAACTCTGTTGTTCAACATTACCAGGACGAGATTGACTGTCGTGAATGCAAGCACCTTCAGAATCGACCTCATTTTTACCGATCTTGAACCAACAACTGGTTCTTGAACCACAACTAGGCCCAATTCTTAAAGGGGCTAGGGTTCTGATTTTTACATATCGAAACCAGATCTGCTTCTACTTTGAAAGTTTGACGACGGTTCAAGATGTAAAGAGGCGGAGGGGACGGGGTTGGCGTGGTTTTCTTGGACGCCGGAGGTGGGAGGTGGTAACCGGAAATCAGAGAAGGAAAAAAGTAGAGAGAGGGGTTGTGTGTGTGTTTTGCAGAGATGACATCTTTTGTCTTTTAACTATATATAAATAGGGAGAAATGAAAATGGTATGGGAAAGGACTAAATTACCCTTATGTGCCCCTAACTTAATGAAAAAAACTAACTGAGTTAGGGATAAAGGACACAACGTGCAGGATTTTGAAACGTTAAGGACAAAACTCGTCAAATTTAAAGGCAAAGGACACCGCCTGCAATTTGGTACAAACATAAAGGACAAAACTTGTAATTTACTCTATATATATGATTGTAGAAAGGTAAAATTGATAAAATTTAACGTGTGTTAAAATTAACCAACAACCAACAATCATACCTTGGAAGGGTATTGGAAGGGTGAGATGTAGGGAAGCCTTACCTATACCTCAAAGGATAGAGAGGTTGCTTCCAGTCAGAACCTCAACTCTAAAACATACCAAACCAAAAAGACAAATAAAACGTACATAACTACCCATCAGCCGCACTTCCAGAAAACATAGTCTAGGAACGCCTAAAAGAAACAGATAACACACAACATGGACACATAAAACAATGAAAACAAGCTAAGGCCACACAAAGAAACCACAAGGCTAAGCTCATAAGACAAGATCCTAAGACAAAGTCCCACCATCCTTCTAGGAATCATTAACTCTAATCCTACGTCTCCATGAACTTCTATACTCGACCATGTCCTCAGAGAGATGCAAGACTAGTAAATCTTGCCTAATTTACTCATCCCAAGTAAGTTTTTGTCTGCCTCTCTCCTCCTCCCCTCAGCAGAGAAAGTTTCCACAGTTCTAATCGTAGTCGTCAACTGCCTACTCTTGAAATGCCCAAATCATCTCAACCTCCCCGCCTAGTCTTATTTGAAATACAAGCCACCCCTAATCTTTTCATAAAAACCTCATTTCTTAACCTGTCTGACCTAGGTATGCCCACATATCCACCTCAACATCCGCATCTATGTAACTTCTAGCTTACGCGCCTATATTTTCTTAATGATCCAACAATATGTTCCATATAATATAGCTGGTCTAACTGCAGCACTATAAATTTTTCCTTTTAATTTAGTTGGAAACCTCTTGTAACACAATACTGCAGATGCTGCCGGTGAGCTACATCACTATCTATCTCCCTATCTCTTTGTACAAACTATCCTAAATATTTAAACTTGTTGCCTGCGGGACCACTTGGCCCTCAATGGTGATCTGACTTTCTTCTTCACATGCGCCACTAAAATCAGAGTAAAGGTACTCAGTCTTAGAGCGGCGAATCCTTAAACCTTTACCCTCTAAAGCTGCTCGCCACTGCTCTAACTTTGCATAAAGGCTTTGTTTACTCTCTGCAACTAGCACAATATCATCTACAAAGCGCATGCACCACAGAACTCCCTGTTGAATCGACTTCGACAACTCATCCAACACAACTACACAAACAAACGGGCTCAAAATAGAACTTTGGTGGAGTCCTACCTCCACAGGGAAGAGGTTAGTATCCCCTATAGACGCACACACTAGTTCTAGTCCAAATATAGATACCCCTAATGATGTATATATACTTCTTAGGCACCCCCTAACTTCCAAACTATCCTAAATCAATTTACGTGGAACACTGTGTTAAGCCTTTTCAAGGTCAATGAACACCATATGTAGATCCCGCTTCTTCACCCTGAACTTTTCCATTAATCACCTTAAAATATGAATAACTTTCGTAGTTGACCATCATGGCATGAAACCAAATTGGTTTGTCATAACCTGAATTTCTTTTGTAATTCTAGTCTCAATAACCCTCTCCCATAATTTCATAGTATGACCTAGCAGCTTAATCCCCCTTGTAATTCCCGCACTCCTCCTCCACAGACCTGGCATAGTTCCAGATTCAAAAACAAGGTTGAACAAAGTAGTTAACCATTGAATTCCTTCATCTCCCAAACACTTCCACACTTTAATTGGTATGTTGTCTAAACCAACCGCCTTCGCCTTTCCCATCTTCCTAAGTGTCGTCCTCACATCTCCTTGTGTAATACGTCGACAACAACATAAATTCTTTTGTCCCCTTTGAGTAATGTGGTTATCACTTTCTTGTTGGTAAGCCTCCCACCATTGAAAAGATTGTGGAAGTAGATCTGTCGTCTCAGGTTAATGTCATGTTCATTAACTAATATATGTCCATCCTCACCCTTTATAAACTACACTACTCCTAAATCTCGCCTCCTACGCTCCCTAGTTTTGGAAATCTTGAACATATCATGTTGCCCCCTCTTTTATTTCCAGGCATTCGTACATTTGTTTATAGGCGTTGTTCTTTGCTTCTAACACTGCCTTCTTTGCTTCCTTCTTTGCTTTTTTGTATTTATCCCCCAATCTCACACGTTCATCCTCATTTGTGCACCTCATAAGATCTCTAAAACTCTTGTGCTTATCTCTTATTTTGGTTTACACATCCTCACTCCACCACCAAGACTCCTTATATCCGCTTGTTCTTCCCGTTGTCACCCCTATAGTCTCATTCGCCACATGAGTAACGGTGGTCGCCATAGCCTCCCACATATTGTTTGTGTCCCCACCCAGTGGAGTCGTTATCGTTTATATCATTTTATCTCTTAAAAATGTAACCTTGTTACCCTTCATACTTCCCCATCTGATCCTAGGTCGAAAACAACTCTCATCCTCATACAACTTTTCTCTCACAACTATGTCTTCTACTAGTAAGTGATGCTTGGCCACTATTGTCTCCCCTGGTATAACCTTGCAATCCCTCCACCATCTTCGATCTCCTCGCCTTATCAAAAGGTAATCAATATGCGTGTTACGCCCCCGCTGCTGAAAGTAATCAACTACGTATCCCTCTTCTTGAAAAACAACTTTAAGATACCTAGGTCATGTGCCACCACAAAGTCTAGAAGATCCTTATATAGATTTGTTCTGTAACACCCCAAAAATATTCAATAGTTAAATAAATACCATACACATATATGTAATATGTGTTAAATTAATTAACAATATGATTAATTATGAAACATGAGGGGCTAATTGTGTAAAAAAGGAAAAAACTTAGTTAAATAAAAGAAAAGAAAAATAAAACATATAACACACTCATATGTGCGTATATGGGGGGCGACCAGGAGGGAAAAAGAAAAGAAAACCCTAATTCTTGAAACATGATCTCAAATCCATCAAAATCCAATTAAGAATCAAAGGGGTTTTTATTGCATGCTTGTTAGAATTAAGTCTATAACATCCTCCTATCATAAGGTATGTCAATGATCAAGTATATGGTAAAGTAGTAATTCCTTGACTAGTCTTATGATGTGCAATTGTATAAGGGATTGTTGGAATTGTGATGAATTTGATTATGTTTACATGAATTGAGGCAAACCCTTGATAAGTAATGATAAAACATATGCTATGATTGAGTGTTAGGGTAATATGCACATGTATGTGTAGATGAGTTTGATAAATGAATAAGTCTATGAAATTGGAGGGCTAAATTGGGTATGTGAACCCCCAACAAAGCTAAATTAAGATTGCTATAACATTTATAACTAATGTGCATTCTTGTCTAATGAGTTTCATGGTTAGAAGGTTATCAAATTCAATCAACATTACTAGATAGAATTGATGCATGTAAGGTGTTCGACAAAACGCCTAAAAGAAAGCATTAGTCGCATTTAATGAATAAGTAGTGTTGATGGAATTATGATTTAATTTTTGACAATTACATACATACGCCAGGAATATGACAAAAGGTTTTATTAATAACTTAAATTGCACACTATAGGCAACACTAGTGAGGCATTGGGAAGTCAAGCCGGAGCGAACCCACGACTGAAAGAAAAGCAATAAGGTACGCGTTTATATGCTTCGTTGTTATTATTAGTTGACATGCGGTTATTAAGCAACATTGATATATGTGTACTTATAAAATTGGTATTTTATGGTTTGTCCGAAATAAGAATTTATTAGAGGCAAACCAAATAAGTTGAATAAGGATAAGTGTGAACCGGGTAAATGGGGGCACTAATCCGTGGACATTAAAATTGGAACTACGGTTAATGAATTATTGAAAGCGCAAGCTGGTAATGGAAGCGTGGATATTGAAAATGTGAAAAACCCGGGAGTGGGTAAAAAAGGATGTGTAAAAATCCCAAGTTACACATTTATATGTGATTAAGTATAGTTACTTGAATCACTATGGTGTTAAATAGAGACTCAAAGTGCAAACCGGGATTGGAAGCGTGAAATGAGTAGAATAAGGAACCCAGGAATGGGTCATTAAATTTTGTCTTAAATCCCATTTGCAAGGATGCGGATTAAATGAACTAAAAGTGTTAACCAACAAACATTTCAAGATGAATAATTATGTATGATCTTGTCTCCGATGACGCATACCGATATAAACCTTATTATGATAATGTTATAAGTTCGAAAACAAGAAGACGTATAATTTAAAAGAGTTTCTGAAGGTCCCGGATTACATTTTAATATACAGGAAACTGAAACGGATTAAACGGGTCAAAGGAACAACACAGCAGCATTTCCGCTGCAGACAAAGGCGTAGCCAACGCCAAGTCCGGCCATCGCCGAAGCGGCCCAGCCAACCCATTTCTTCCTACGCCTTAAGCGTTTGTCTACGGTGAAATTATACCGATGCCCATTTTTTAACAGCGTCGACGACGCAAGGGGACGGCGTCGCCGACGCCGTGCCTGTGATCTGTTCTCCTGATTTGTTTGTTTAAACTTATAAATCATAATATTGTTTATATACAAGTTTTAATACTAATATCTTACGAAAATTTTCAGCTCTAGATTGTTTTCAAGTCTATGGATGATTATCAAGCTATTGTAAGTGGACCGAACACAATGAAGATTTTATTTCTGTGACTTTTGTTAATTACCCGTCTATTAGAAAATACTTTTGTAATTGAAGGAATACTTATGTATCCTAAATTGATCATGTATGTTGATCTAGACTAGTAATATTCCTTACTAATCTTAAATGAAAATTTTGTTTAAACTGTTAGTGTTTTGTATACCTTCATATTATATAAAGACACTTGTTCTTAAGAAATAGATTTTTGTATATATATTATTTCAAGGATTGTTTTATTTATTATGGGTCTTACAAGTTGGTGATCAGAGCCTAAGGTTAAAGACAAATGTGTTCGGTTCGAGGCTTGATCAAAACATCAGGTAAGAATTCATTTGAAACAAATTTCAATTGAAAGTCTAGAAAAGATAAGGATTTAAAGTGTATGGGAGGAGTATAGTAATATACTCGAACCCGAGAAGTACACTAAACATGAACGTTTAAGGCAAAGTTGTATACTTAGCCAAGTAGTGAGTATAATTCCCATATAAAGACGTGGGAATGATTAAACGAATTATTTATCAAATTACTTTCAACATTTCAGTAAGGAGATGTCGGGAGGGGCCGGTGACAATACTGTATCCCTCATGACTGAGGAGATAAGAGAAAAGATTTTCAAGGAAGTCGGAAAGGCACTCGAAGCTAGCCTACCAAGATTCATGTAAAGGTTACAAAACACACTACTCTCGACCGTCGAGGAAAAGATAAACGAACTGAGAGAGGATCTTACCAATGATAGAGGTAAGGCCAAAGAAAAGAAGGGTTGTTCCTACAACAAATTTATGGCATGTAAACCCCCGATCTGTAACGGAGAAGTAGATTCAATTGCTTGCCAAAGGTGGATAAGTGATATCGAGGGTGTCTTTGAACGAACGCATTGCGATGTAAGCGACTTCGTGGCTTATGAAACTGGCCAACTTTGAGGTTAAGCTAAGGATTGGTGGGATAACCTCAGAAATGAAAAAGGGGTTGAAACGACGCGAGCTATGACTTGGGAAGATTTCAAAACACCTTTTCTCAAACATCATAGTCCCAAAGCGGTAATCAACAAGATAAAGGAGGAATTCATGCAATTGAGGCAAAAGGGGAAACCGTTGACAAAATCACGGGAACATTCCTCGACAAACTTAAGTTTTGTGATGAGTTGGTCAAGACCGAAGAACAGAAAATATACTACTATCACAACATGCTTAGGGCTGAATACAGGGAGTTTATGACTCCCTCACATTATGAAAGCCTCACTGATATAATCAATCTGGCATGGGAGCGTGAGATTGAGTTGAAAAGGCAAATCGAAAGAGGAGAAAGAAGGGCTTTGGAAACAAACCCGAGTCCCACAAAGAAGTCAAAGGTAGCTGAATCCTCAAAGAAGGGAAATGCGAAAGGAGGATCCCCAAGCTGTAAAATATGCGGACGCGCCCACAGGGGTGAATGTTACTATAAAAACAAACCATGTGTCACATGCGGTAAAACGGGGCATGTGATTTCCAATTGCCCAGACAAAATGACGGTGTGTTATAAGTGTTATCAACCGGGTCATAAGAAGTCTGAGTGCCCGGAATTAACGGGGAAGAAAGAGGGTGCTGACTCAAAGAATGAAACCCCGAAGTCAAAGGCGAGATCGTTCCACCTCACTGCTGCTGAAGCAAAAATGGAACATGACGTAGTTACAGGTATATTTATTGTAAATTCTGTCCTCGCACGTGTTTTATTTGATATGGGTGTGAATAAATCTTTTGTTTCACATAGATTTATTCAAAACCCTTTGTTCACATTAACAAAATTACCTATGCCCATGGAAGTAGAAGTAGGTAATAACAAAAGTTTCATTGTTTGTGATATATGTCGGGAATGCAAACTAAATATTGATGGCGAGGAATACTACGTTGATTTAATACCCATGTCGGTGGGGGAATTTCAAATGGTAGTTGGAATGGACTGGTTGTCTAGCTACCACGCCAAGGTGATATGCTTACGTAAAGAGATACACTTAACATCTCCGAGCGAAAAACGCGTCATTATTTACAGGGAGAAGAATTGTAATCCTATGGTATGCTCAATAATAGAAGCCCGTAAGTTTATTCTACACGGATGTAAGGCATATTTTACTTACATACGTGATGTCGAAAAGGAGACACCAAGGATCGAAGATGTACCAGTAGTATGACAATTCGAAGATGTCTTTCTAGAAGACTACCGGGAATGCCACCTGAGCGTGAAGTGGAGTTCGGGATCGAACTAATTCCAGGTGCGAAACCGATTTCTAAAGCATCGTATAGACTGGCACCATCGGAATTACAATAATTAATGTCTCAATTAAAAGACTTGCTCGATAAGGGGTTCATCCGGCCTAATGTTTCTCCTTGGGGAGCGCCGGTGTTGTTTGTAAAGAAGAAAGACGGGAGCATGCGGATGTGTATTGATTACCGGGAGGTAAACAAACTCACGGTAAAGAATCGATACCCACTCCCGAGGATCGACGATCTATTTGACCAGTTACAAGGCGCAAGCTGGTTTTCGAAGATCGATTTAAGATCAGGTTATCACCAATTGAAGGTAAAAGAAGAATACATACCAAAGACGGTGTTCCGTACATGATACGGACATTACGGATTTCTCATGATGTCCTTTGGATTAACAAATGCACCCGCGGCTTTCATGGACCTCATGAATCGGGTTTGCAAATCTATGCTTGATAAGTCGGTGATCGTTTTTATCGATGATATTCTTGTTTACTCGAGAAACGAGACAGATCACGCTTGTCATTTGTGAGAAGTGTTAGAAATACTAAGACGAGAAAGGTTATATGCTAAATTCTTGAAATGCGCCTTCTGGTTACGAGAGGTGCAATTCCTAGGGCATATTTTAAGTGCCGAGGGGATATTGGTGGATCCGTCTAAGGTAGAAGCTGTGTCAAAATGGAAACCTCCGAGGAACCCATCTGAAATTAGAAGCTTCTTGGGGTTAGCAGGTTACTATAGGAGTTTCATTCAAGATTTCTCCAAGATTGCATCACCTTTGACCAAGCTAACCCGCAAGAACGAGAAGTTTGTCTGGAAGGATGATCAAGAAAAAGCATTTTAGATACTAAAGGAAAGGTTAACCTGTGCACCGGTGTTAACTTTACCGGATGGAACGAACGGCATGGTGGTATATTCAGATGCATCACACTTAGGTCTTGGGTGCGTGCTTATGCAAAGAGGCAGAGTAATTGCGTATGCTTCAAGACAGCTAAAGCCGCACGAGACAAAATACCCGACTCATGATCTCGAGCTGGAAGCTATAGTATTCGCCTTAAAAATCTGGAGGCACTACTTGTATGGTGTGAAATGTACTATTTTCACTGACCATAAAAGCTTAAAGTAATTCTTTGATCAAAGGGAGTTAAATATGAGACAAAGGCGTTGGTTAGAAATTGTGAAAGACTATGATTGCGAAATCCATTATCACCCTGGAAAGGATAACGTAGTGGCGGATGCCCTTAGCCGAAAATAAGAATACACTCCTATTTTGGTACGATCTATGCAATTGGTGGTAACTTCAGGCTTGCTCACACGAATCTGGGAAGCCCAAATCAAAGCAGTAAAAGAAGAAAACTGGGGAAAGAACGTATAAAGGGCTTAGTGAAGGATATTGTGGAAGAAAGGAATGGGATCAAATACCGGTTCGGTAGGATTTAGGTCCCAAACACATGCGGTGTTAAGGATCTCCTACTTGACGAGGCTCATAAGTCTCTTTATTCGATTCACCCTGGAGCGAACAAAATGTATAAAGATCTGAAACTAAACTATTGGTGGCCAGGGATGAAAAGAGATGAGGCTAAATACGTGGAGAAATGAATAACTTGTTTACAAGTTAAAGCGGAGCATCAAAAGCCTTATGGCAAACTCCAACCACTGGATATTCCAGTTTGGAAATGGGAACATATTACCATGGATCTGTTGACCAAGCTACAAAAGACGGCTCGAGGATTTGATACCATTTGGGTAGTCGTAGATAGACTAACCAAGAGCGCTCATTTTATTCCTATCGCGAGACCTATACCTCTGAGAATATGTCGGAAGTGTATGTAAACGAGATCATAGCACGCCACGGAGTACCGGTATCCATCGTGTCTGATAGAGATACCCGGTTCACTTCAAATTTCTGGCGCGACTTTCAAGAACAAGTGGGTACCAAACTGTTGATTAGTACCGCATATCACCCACAAACCGATGGGCAAAGCGAGCGAATGATTCAAACGCTAGAAGATATGCTCCGGGCATGTATAATAGATTTCGGCGGTAGTTAGGATGTGTGTCTTCCGTTAGTCGAATTTTCATATAACAACAGCTACAATTCAAGTATTGGTAGAGCCCCATATGAAATGCTCTACGGTAGAATATGTTGAACCCCAATATGCTGGGAAGAAGTAGGTCCTCGAGAGCTTGCTCACAAAGATATGATTCGGGTTACGAACGAGAAAGTTGACATTATCCGAGCCCATTTAAAAGCAGCTCAAGACCGACAAAAGTCGTATGCGGATAAGAGACTAAGGCCAATCGAATTCCAAATTGGTGATATGGCGATGCTTAAGGTATCCCCGTGGAAGGGAATTACCTGGCTTAGAAAAAGAGGAAAATTAAGCCCACGATTTATTGGACCCTTCAAAATCATTGATCGGGTTGGTAAGGTAGCTTACCGACTAGAAATGCCAGAAGAGATGAGCGGGATACATAACACGTCCCAGTTTCACACCTACGGAAGTGTTTAGCTGACGAGACGGCTTACATACCCCTTGATGATATAGAGATTGATAATAAACTTAACTATATAGCAAAGCCCATTGCAATCCTTGACCGCAAAGTCAAAGGCTTGAGGAACAAGGAAATTGACCAAGTAAAGGTCAAATGGGAGCATCGGAAAGGATCAGACACCACTTGGAGTCTGAAGAGTGAAGAGGAGATGAGACGACTCTATCCTTCTCTTTTCGGTACGTGTACATGTACACACATATATATATATATATATATATATATATATATATATATGTATGATAGTTTCAGGGACGAAACCCTCTTTAAGGGGGGTGGACTTGTAACACCCCAAAAATATTCAATAGTTAAACAAATACCATACACATATATGTAATATGTGTTAAATTAATTAATAATATGATTAATTATGAAACATGAGGGGCTAATTGTGTAAAAAAGGAAAAGACTTAGTTAAATAAAAGAAAAGAAAAATAAAGTACATAACACACTCATATGTGCGTATGTGGGGGGGGGGGGCGACTAGGAGGGAAAAAGAAAAGAAAGCCCTAATTCTTGAAACATGATCTCAAATCCATCAAAATCCAGTTAAGAATCAAAGGGGTTTTTATTGCATGCTTGTTAGAATTAAGTGTATAACATCCTCCTATCATAAGGTATGTCAATGATCAAGTATATGGTAAAGTAGTAATTCCTTGACTAGTCTTATGATGTGCAATTGTATAAGGGATTGTTGGAATTGTGATGAATTTGATTATGGTTACATGAATTGAGGCAAACCCTTGATAAGTAATGATAGAACATATGCCATGATTGAGTGTTAGGGTAATATGCACATGTATGTGTAGATGAGTTTGATAAATGAATAAGTCTATGAAATTGGAGGGCTAAATTGGGTATGTGAACCCACAACAAAGCTGAATTGAGATTGCTATAATATTTAGAACTAATATGCATTCTTGTCTAATGAGTTTCATGGTTAGAAGGTTGTCAAATTCAATCAACATTACTAGATATAACTATTGTATGTAAGGTGTTCGACAAAATGCCTAAAAGAAAGCATTAGTCGCATTTAATGAGTAAGTAGTGTTGATGGAATTATGATTGAATGTTTGACAATTACGTACATACGCCATGAATATGACAAAAGGTTTTAATAATAACTTAAATTACACACTATAGGCAACACTAGTGAGGCATCGGGAAGTCATGCCGGAGCGAACGCACAGCTGAAAGAAAAGCAATAAGGTACGCGTTTACATGCTTCATTGTTATTATTAGTTAACATGTGGTTATTAAGCAACACTGATATATGTGTACTTAGCAAATTGGTATTGTATGGTTTGTCCGAAATAAGAATTTATTAGAGGCAAACCAAATAAGTTGAATAAGGATAAGTGCGAACCGGGTAAATGGAAGCACTAATCCGTGGACATTAAACTCGGGACTACGGTTAATGAATTATTGAAAGCGCAAGCTGGTAATGGAAGCGTGGATATTGAAAATGTGAAAAACCCGGGAGTGGGTAAAAAGGGATGTGTAAAAATCCCAAGTTACACATTTATATGTGATTGAGTATAGTTACTTGAATCACTATGGTGTTAAATAGAGACTCAAAGCGCAAACCGGGATTGGAAGCGCGAAATGAGTAGAACAAGGAACCCAGGAATGGGTCATTAAATTTTGTCTAAAATCCCATTTGCAAGGATGCGGATTAAGTGAACTAAAAGTGTTAACCGACAAACATTTCAAGATGAATAATTATGTATGATCTTGTCTCCGATGATGCATACCGATATAAACCTTATTATGATAATGTTATAAGTTCGAAAACAAGAAGACGTATAATTTAAAAGAGTTTCTGAAGGTCCCAGATTACATTTTAATATACAGGTTACTGAAACGGATTAAACAAGTAAAAGGAACAACACATCAGTGTTTCCACTGCAGAAGAAGGCGTCGCCGACGCGGCCCGGCCAACCCAGTTCTTCTGACGCCTTAAGCGTCTGTCTACGGTGAAATTGTGATGACGCCCATTTTTAAGCAGCGTTGATGACGCAAGGGGACGGCGTCGCCGACACCGTGCCTGTGATCTATTCTCCTGATTTGTTTGTTTAAACCTATAAATCATAATATTGTTCATATACAAGTTTTAATACTAATATCTTACGAAAATTTTCAGCTCTAGGTTGTTTTCAAGTCTATGGATGATTTTCAAGCTATTGTAAGGGAACTGAACACAATGAAGATCTTATTTCCGCGACTTTTGTTAATCACCCGTCTATTAGAAAATACTTTTGTAATTGAAGGAATACTTATGTATCCTAAATTGATCATGTATGTTGATCTAGACTAGTAATATTCCTTACTAATCTTAAATGAAAAATTTGTTTAAGCTGTTAGTGTTTTGTATACCTTCATATTATATAAAGAAACTTGTTCTTAAGAAATAGATTTTTGTATATATATTATTTCAAGGATTGTTTTATTTATTATGGGTCTTACATGTTCCTCCCTAGGAATGGTTGTTACTACTACCTCTAGATTGTCCCGAAATCTTTATTCTCTTGCTCCCCAAGGCCCACTTGTGGTGTGTAAGTGCAAACCATTGATACTACTTCCCCACCTAGTACTAACCTTAATACCATAATCCTATCATTGTGTCGTGTCACCTCAACCACATTTTTGTACAAGTCCAAAGCATGTCACACCAAACGTCACGTGAACTAACAATACTTTGATAAGTCAACGTGTCTATGTTAATTCATGGATACCCTCCCAACACTATCTCATTTCACTTCATCGCGAGTTTTCAATGTTTCACAAAGTTTCTAGGGTTAAGCATACGTCAACGGGTAAGCATATGCGAACCATGCGAAAGCTCGGTAATTGCGGGGCCACGTTATTACGAAAGTGAAGCATGGAAGGCATACCAAACCCTAAGATGGACCAACCCTAAGAATATTCAATATTTCATTTTAAAATATCATTATATCATAAGTTTCATTACATTATCATAATTCATGTTTTGGATTTCAACGTTTCATATAATGTCGCGCCTTGAATTTTCATTTTATCCTAAGTTTCATATTTTTGTGGAGTTTCTCTATTCAACTTAACAATAAACTTTTATAAAAAATTAACGAACTGTCTGCGTTGATCCATGTAGATGTCTGCTAGACGTAACCACACTGGAAACCGCGTTAGAAACTCTGGTCGCTAATTGGCCGCTCATCTCGCGGAACAAATGGCCGCCGTCCTTCCCAACATTGTGGCTCATGTCCAACAAGCCCTTATCAACCAAGGGCCTACAATTTAAGTGAACCCAGATGGTGGGAACTCTTCTAAGTGTTCCTACAAACATTTCAAATCATGTGACCCTCCCAATTATGAGAGCACTGAGGGTGCTACCGCCCTACTCCATTGGTTCGAGGAGATGGAGAACACTTTTCTGAACTGTGATTGTCCCAACGATCACAAAGTCCGTTACGCCACTGGTTGACTGTTAGATCAAGCTTTAACTTGGTGGAACGGTGAGAAGAACACACGTGGTGCCGAAGCGGCGACAACCATGACTTGGGAACAACTTAAGAAATCATGACCCAACAGTTCAGCCCACGTAATGAAACCAAGAATCTGGAAGACGACTTCTGGAATTTGAAGTAGGATAGAGAGAGAACTTAGCTTATAATAAGCGTTTCCACGAGCTAAGGTAATTTCCAAGACCCAGTCATTAGTAGCAACCTTGCCACCCTCGAAGCCGCTATTAGAGTTGCTGTTCAACTCACCGACAATCGTGTCAAGTCGGGAGATCTAAAGTGGAAATGGTACAAGGGTAATTCCGACAAAGCTGTAGTTGGGGGACCAAAGGAGACAAAGGAAGCCAGAACCGAGTCGTCCTCTTTCTTTAACAACAAGAAGCGAACGAGCAACAACAAAAGTTATACGGCGATTATAACCAATCCTCCTATACCAGCTGCCCCGATAACCCAAGTTACACCCACCACTCACCCAAACAAAAAGCCTTACACTAGTCCTCTTCCCCAATGGAATCGCTATTACCACCACGCCCATACTCCATGCCAACAATGCACTAGTTGTGGACGTGTTGGTCAATTGACCAATGCCTGTCGCACCACACAGAGATAAGCACTTAACCGACACAAGACCCAACCCAATACCCAAGACGTGGCCCAACCTTTCATTGCCCCACCTCCTGTCTAATAACCTGCTCAAGCCATGATGCAACCCTATTATCAACCCAACTACCCTATGATGCCTCAGGTCAGGGCATGCTTTAACTTTGGTGACCCCACCCATTTTTGAAATACCTGCCTAAGATTGGTCAACATAATCAATGCCCAAGCTCAAGCAAACCCTGTTAATCAGGCAAATCAGGCAGCAAAGGGTAGAGTTTTCAACATTAACGCAAACCAGGCAAGGGCTGACAACAATGTGGTGAACGATACGTTTCTCATTAGTGGTCGTTATGCATCTATACTGTTTGACATGGGAGCGGATAAGAGTTTTGTATCTTTCGAATTCAAGTCTATTCTTGGTATTCCCCGTTTTAGTGTAGAAAATTCCTTCACAGTGGAAGGAGCAGACGGAAAGCCCTTATTATTGATTCAATTATCCAGTGGTGTACTCTAAATCTGAACGTGCACGATTGGGTAGTTCCGACGTTATCATCAACATGGACTTGCACTTGCTAGCCCAGAACCATTCTGAGATTGTATGTTTCAAAAAGTATATTTGTATTCCTCTCGCCGATGGTCAAGTTCTTTGTGTCTTTGGTGAAACACCTTCAAAAGGGCTTAAATTGATATCATCCATTCAAGCCAAAAAGTATCTTCGTAAAGGCTATGTGGCCTTCTTGGCCCATATTGTGGAGAAGCAAAGCAAAGCAAAGAGAAGAAACTGGAAGACATTCTGATTGTTCGAGAATTACCCCAAGTATTCAGAGAGGACGTATATGGACTTCCTCATGTGCGAGAAGTCGAGTTTAGAATTGACCTTCTCCCTGGTACTAGTCCTACTGCAAAATTACCCTATCGGCTGGCACCATCCGAAATGCAAGAGTTAGGTAGCCAATAACAAGAGTTGCCCGACAAAGGGTTTATTCGCCCTAGCTCGTCTCCATGGGGTGCACCAATTCTTTTTCTTTAGAAGAAAGATGGTTCATTCCGTATGTGTATCGACTACCGCGAGCTCAACAAGTTGACTATCAAAAACCGTTATCCATTACCCCGATACGAGTACCAATACGATACAGGTACCAAATAGGTAAAATCAATACAAGTACAATAAATACCATGATATGAAATAAAACATAATATAAAAAAACTTTTAAAGTCCTATATGAAATTCGGTACTAGTACCTTTTTTTACCCGTACCCGTACCTCTACCGAAAGTACCAAATACCAAAATCAACAAAACCGGGTACCAATACATGTACTAAGTACCTAAAATCGGTACGGTACGGTACGGGTATGGGTACTATGAAGGATGATGTATATCTGTGATTTGGCAAGTTGAAGCAAATAGATGGTAACTTGTGGATAAAACTAATGTGGCGCTGACGTGTCAGAAAGATGTGTGGTGGCAAGTGGTTTAAGTTGTCTAAACGCTTGTTGTGCCTAAGATTTTCGTGGCCAGTGTATGAAAGCATGAAACTTTCCTTTGGAAACCGAACACGGAAATAACATCAAGTAGAAAATAATGTTGTCATTGTTTCTTTCAGAAGCATCATCTCTAGGTACTCGCTTTCTTTGTTTTGCATTGTCTCTAGGTGCTGGCTAGAGTTTGCTCTGCTTGTTTTTGAATGAAACGTTGCTTTTCATATGAAAAGATAATATTAATAAATCCCCCACCCTACTTCCCGGCCCATGTTCTGCGTCATTTCCATGTCATTTACTCTAATATATAGTTATTTATAGAGTAAATTGCCATTTTAGTCCCTGAGTTTTGTCCAAATTTGCCATTTTGATCCAAATAGTTTTTTTTTTGCATCTGGGTCCCTGACTTTTCACTTTTATTGCCATTTTAGTCCCTGAGTTTTGTCCAAATTGCCATTTTAGTCCCTGAGTTTTGTCCAAATTTGCCATTTTGATCCAAACATTTTTAGTGGTTTGGATCAAAATGGCAATAAAAGTGAAAAGTCAGGGACCCAGATGCAAAAAAAAAACTATTTGGATCAAAATGGCAAATTTGGACAAAACTCAGGGACTAAAATGGCAATTTACTCTTATTTATATTTTATAGTATCATTGTATGCATATATAAAGTTAAACTAACTTTCAAAGTTGTCATATCGGTTTTCTCCAGTATCCTAATTCTTGACTCGATCGGTCACCACCATGTCAAGTAAATCGCCATCAATCCTCCTCTTCCTACTCCTCCTCACCGTCGCAGTTGCTGTCACAACGGCACGTACCACTTCTCTCTGCTCTTCCTTCCCCGTAAGCCGCAGCTCCTGCTCTATTAGGTGCATTAGAGCGGATCCAGTCTGTGGGGTCAATAATGTTACGTATGCGTGCGGATGTCCCGAGGCACGTTGTGCTGGTGTTCGTGTTGTGAAGTTAGGTCCTTGTGAGACTTAAAATGGAGGCACTATTGAGGTGCTTCTATTGGATCATGTAGTTTGCTTGTTGCAAAATGAAGTTTGTTTTTTCCATCCATATATTTACTACTTTTATGTGATCTTGTTGTTCAAATATCCTCTTAGTAGTTGTTCTAAATGTGTTCCATGTACTCTAGATCAAGAAACTTTACATGTGTATCTTGAAAATTATAATAAAAAGTAATTTCTAGTTAGAAACTTGAAATTATTAAAAATATGAAACTTGTAGTTCAGTATTTGATATTCAAGTCCGGTTTTGATGTGGTTTGGGTAATGGAAGCTCCGATGGGTTTTCTTTAACCAAATAAGTATGTAAACAAGGGAAAACCCGTGAACCCAACAGGTAACGAGTAATTGACAGGGTATGAGACAGTTTTACGATCAGCCAACCTATTTCCATCACTAAACAAAGGTGGGTGGACGATTGAAGAAATCGATGAAACCCTTCAAAAATGTTATTGAATCCCCTCAACGATTCTAGGTTAAGCTTGTTCTCGTGTAGTGTTTGATTGGTATTTCATCATGTATGCTTCATGTTTCATATTAACTTCACACTTGTATGTGATTGTATTCAGGGCCGGCCCAAGGGTAAGCCAAATGAGGCTTGGGCATTGGGCCACCAAAACTATATGGTCTCCACAATTTGATGAAACCACAGTCCATTTATAAAAGATTTAGGGTGTGAGTTATCAACAAATTGATGGTTGGTAGTGTAGTGGTTTTGTGTATTTATGGATGTTGGTGAGACCCGAGTTCGAATCCCTGGTTCACCATTTTTTTTTGTGAAAAAGGCTACAAGATTTTACTTCGCCTTAGGCCACCAAAATGGTTGAGCCGACCCTGATTGTATTAGTACCACAATAGTTTAATCATTACCTTTATTAACTCTTGATATTTTCATAAATCTTAATATTTTTCTCCAACGACAAGAGACAAGTTGGGTCATCAACAAACACCTCCTCAATGGCAGTAACGGATAAGTTTCAAGAAAAACCACTTGATCTGAGCATCGTTGATTGTTTGTGGATTTTTCCCCAAATAAAACACTCTACAAAAGTATATTCTTCGGTATCACCCTAATTGTTTTAAGATTGAAATTCGTCGAGAAAACAAACAAAAACATAAACAAGTGGATAGCTTTAAAAAGGGTAAATTGCACACATCGTTTAAATGTAGTACGTAAAAATTTCACCTTTTATCTTTAACTTTTAGAATTTTTGCTTATCAATCCTACTATTCACCTAACAGTCATCCTTATGGTCTTACAATAAAAACAAGTAATGTAGCCTCTGCAAGACGAAACGTGAAATTATCTTATCTGTATATATGACTTTGGTAAAAAAAAAAAAAAAAAAAAGACTGGAAAGCAAAATTACATCCAACTGGAAACACAAAATCTTTTACATGTCATGTACAGAAAATCCTCATTATAGACAGACAAAACATTAAAATGATTGAATGACAAGGATCACAAAAATATATGTTACAAAGTAAGCTACATAAACAAGGATACAAAAAAATATGTTTATAACTATAAGTATTAAACTTATACCAAGATCTTTCCTCTTTATATATGTTACATTTTCAATATAAATTACAACAAAACTTAACCACAAGTCCACAAGCAAAAGAGTCCTATGAAGCCCTGATTTACCCAATCAAATATTCATGTTGTTCAGTAGTATATTTTCATATTTGCTTCTAAGTTTTAGGGGCTGTTTGGCAACATCTGAACCAATAAGTGCTGAATGAATAAGAGGTCTGAATGGGTAAGAGGGTCTGAATGGGTAAGTGCTGAACCAGTAAAGTGCTGTTTGGTTCCATATCTGAATGACAGTGTAAAATGACATTTTTACCCCTACCCACAAAATAAACCCATTATAGAATTTTTTCTATAAAACCCTATCATCATCATCATTCATCAGTATTCATCACCACCCCCACACCCCCTTCCCCTTTCTCTCCCTACCGATCTGAGTTCTCCGCCACCGATCTGAGTTCTCCGCCACCGCCATCATCATCATCATCATCTCCGCCACCGCCATCATCGTCAATCGCCAGAGCTGAGTTCTCCGCCACCGCCATCATCATCATCATCAACATCATCTCCGCCACCGCCATCATCGTCAATCGCCAGAGCTGAGTTCTCCGCCACCGCCATCATCGTCAATCGCCTCCATCGTCGCCATCATCATCATCTCTTGTTCGTTGTTGGAGTCGGAGCTCCGCCGCACCGCCGCCGTACATGGTGGTGGTCGGACAGAAGAAAGGGGAGAGGGTTTCAGGGGTGTGGGTGTCTAGCCGGACAGAAGAAAGGGGAGCCGGAATCACGGCTCCGGTCGCCGGGAATTCTGATCGAGAGAGAGGTACAGGGATGAGGGAGGGTGAAAGGGGGTAACACTTGTCTTTTTTTTCATTCAGCATGTTCTAGTTGCTGAATGATTCAGCACTGAATCATTAAGAGGTTTGCCATTAAGAGGCACAACCAAACAGCTAACCTCTGTCCGAATAAGAGGTCCAACCTCTTAATGATTCATTAAGAGGCTTGCCAAACAGCCCCTTAGTTACATGTATCAATCTATCAACCTTCCAAAGATTTCACGCACCAACAATCTTGAATTACCAGCAACACGTCTGCTTTCTTTAACAATATGGCTACATAGCTCATGCTTAGGCATTGGGCATAAGCTTTTTAACTCGGTTAACGGATCTCTAACCTCGTATTTACAATAAATCTCCCTTGCAGGCTGCACATGATCCCACCAAAAATCTGATAACGCTATCTCTAACACCTTCCAATACTCTACATCCCGATCTATCCTAATTATACTACTCCCTTTAGGCGTCCAAATGTAAAAATCCATCCAATCCCGATCCAAGATCTCCATCAATCGTTGCGCTTGTGGAATACAATTGTACGGTACACCAGACCACGGGAAACCCTTTCTCATGTCACCCTTATAAAATGGGCATTTTATTTCTAATATCCCCCCGTAAGGCAAACCGTAAACAATCTTGTCAATTATCCCATCTGGAGAAGCGCCAAGCCAATTGACTTCGCGATTCAACTTCCCACGAACTTGGAATTCAGGAAACGAAACGGAATTTCCGGTTATTAGTTTATATCTTTCGAGTGCTTCTTCTTCTTTGATGTTGTTCCAACAAGTGGCAAGGTTTCCGGTGAAGGGTTCGACTGCACCGATCTTTTCTAGCCAGAGCAGGACCCTTCGGTTGGGCCAAAAGCCAACGGCCTGTGCAAAAGTGCTTGCTGTCAGCTTATGTTTTCTTTGTTCTTGCCAGTTTTTGAAGCGGTGTTTAAAACTGACTGACTCGAGAATAGGATGATGAATTATGGTACATAAAAATCTAGTGGTGCGACACGTCCAACAACCAATGCGGTATGGACTTGTTAATCGCATGGTTGCTCAATTCGAACCATCTACGGGATTATGAGTTTTTATTGATCCTTGTTTTGTACTTGAGAATGCTCTGAAATGACAATAACAAATGAATATTCAATGGAGAGACTAATCACTAAATTTTCTTTGCATTAAGTTAAGCAAGGCCAATGCTCTAAAGTCTAAAATAAAAGGTTTTTTTTTTTTAAATTTCCTTAGGATGCACAACTCAGGTTCAGACTAAATTGAAATATGGCTAATTGGAAGGCTGCAATTACAAGATTTTGTTATTAGTTATTCAGATTTGAAAGAAGTTAGTTGTTAAACTGGTCCTACGTAGTGGTGGCAAAGTGGGCAAGTTGGGTGGGTATGGGTAATGGGTCAAGATGGGTTTGGGTTAGGATGGGCTTAGATTAGGATATGTTTGGGTAAAGATGAGATGAAAAAATAATTAAAAACAAACAAAATATAAAAAAATAAAAATAATAAAAATTTAAAAAAATAAGAAAAAATATAAAAATAGTAAAAATAAAAAAAATAATAAAATATTAAAAAACAATAAAAAATTTAAAAAATTTAAAAAAATAATAAAAAAATTGACAACTGTCAAGTGGATACAAGCATGTAAGTGCAGGATACAACACCATGAACGACCCATACTATTAATTTTGTCCAGATTCGTTTTCACCCGAACCAAAATGGCCCTTTTTTCAAAGCCACATGTTTGACCCAAAGCAAAACGACCCTTTTTAAAGCGACCCATTCTGACCCAAACACATCCTAAGCCGAAGCAAAATGACCTTTTTTTCAAAGCGACCCGGTCTGACCGGAACCCATTCTGACCCGTTACACCACCCGACCTGACCCGCCCGTTTTGCAGGTATTAAATATAGTAAAAGCAATAATAAATATGTAACAATCAAATGGGCCAAAACAGTTGAAAGTTAATTTAGCAAGGAAATACCTAAAGTATGAACAGAATCGCATAATATACAAACATTAATCTGTTTCTGCTATTAACTACTTTCAAAAATCATAAATAGATATAGAGTCATGAGTTTCATACTTATATGTACCACTTATCCATTTGAATGTAACCATGAACTACCAGTATTGTTATACAAATACTATTAAAAACTCAAATCGTATATCTCGGATGATTTGAAAAGGTCAAAATGAGGTATCCAAAACAGTACAGTACAAATAAAATACAAAAAAACAACTATACATCCAAAATTATCAGATGAATCACATAAAAAAATGGCATACAAAATAGACTAATAAAACTGCATAGAAAGGATCATATGCATGCAGATAAAAAAGCTAAATTGAAGGAGGTAAAACAAACGAACCAACAACATCTACGAACATGGCACAAATGCATGTTGATTTTGACCAAATAAATTCGCTATCCAAAGCGGTAAATCTGACATGAAACAGAAAAACACTAAAGCCCACATCAAACAACATTGCGAAGTGAGAATTAACAACGGACATTAACTAATAATAAATCAAATACTTTGAAACTTTCCGATTCAAAAGTTAGGTAGTTTAACAACAAACTATAAACCTCGAAGATCAAATGTGAGTCATTTTTTCTGTCTTGACAAAACTTAAACTTTCTCTGAACTTTCCGATTCAAAAGTTAGGCAATCTTTCTGGAATCTTAAATTACAAATACTGTCAAATAAACTACATAAGAAGAAATCACAAGGGAAAAACAAAAAATTTGACATCAGGCTAAACAAATTTCAGTTTATCACATTCAATTTATATCCAAGATCAAAAGAAGAACATAAAAACGCAAAACACTGTATGTTTCATCAGTTAATCAAATAACTCAACGTGAAGATGCTTAATATGCAGAATCAAAGTCTCGCCGATATACTGTGACAATTGAGTAAATAACAAAAATACAGACTCCTGAAGCTTAAAGTTATCCAACGAAACAAACTAGAACATAACACTAAACGTAATTCATCTATCATTAAAAACGTAATCAAATTTACCCAAGTTTACATTCAAAAAATCATGCGGTTTTAATACAGGCATTTTATCGAACAGGTGGTATGCATACATTCAAACATTGTACAATTTGTATCATGAATTCAAGATCTCTTTTAATTCAAACTTTGCAAATTCTCATTCATTATTTACATCTTTAATAAAACACAAAAACTTAATTCCCAAATCACAAACATTTACAGTTGGATATGACATTAGGTTGAAGTCTTACCACTTCGATGTTCTAGAGATGAAATTAGGGCTGTGAAATACTTCAATCGAATACGAATACGAATATGAAGCAAACAATCGGAGATGAAGACAAAACTGGACAATTGGAGATGAATATGGGTTCTGATTTCTGAATAACCGGAGTATTCGGAGACGAAGATGAGTTCTGATTTCTAAACAAACGAATTGATTCTGACGTTTGAAACGAATCTTTGATGTGTCCTAACGGTGATTCTGTGAAACAAATTGATATATGGAAGACCCATTTATTTATGTTTTGGGTAATCACCTAATTACCCATCCTGACCCATAGTCCATATTTATAATTCTGACCCACAAACTCATTTTATAATTCTTAAGCTTACCCAGTTGGACCCCATAAAAATAATGTATGGCACAAAACAGCCCATGGCCTTAAATTAAAAGTCCATTTGAACCCATTTTTAAGTGGATGGGCTGAAAATGCCCGGCCTAGTCCTACGTAGTAAACATAGAAGAAAATCTATATCTATAATAAATGAAATCATTGGAGGACACTTGTCACCCTATGGTTAATGCCAAATAAGCTGACACATCAACACACATGTGGCATAGCTAAAAATCAAGGATTGGAGAAGCTTCTTTGGTACGCTTCTTTCATATTCTCTCTCTCATCAATCATTCACATTCAACCGTTTACCCCTAAAACCCTAAATGGCGATTTTGATTATCACCTCTTCAATCGGTCTTCTTCGACGGCGATTCTTCTTCTCACCGTTTCAATCCATCCTCTTCCACAGCCTTTATCAATCTCCACACCTTCATCAGTGATAATCAACGGTAAGGATTCCGATATTTGAATATCGACCTTAGATTCGTCGGTAGTTAATATTTAATCTTAATCGCTGATTGGTGTTGTTTTTGTTTAAAGTTTGTTCGTCTGATTTTGCTTTGTAAATTCATGATAAACGAATTGCAGTTGCTTTGTAAATGGGACGAAAGATGGGTTCAAATCTTTAATTGCATTGTTAAACGGGTGAGCATTTTGATATATCTTACCCGAATCGGAACCGAAACCGAGAAAGTGAAATATAAAGGATGAGGACTGGAACTTGGAGTTTATTTCGGGCATGGTTACATCGGTCTTTTTCTTTTGGTTATCCGATTGAAACCGAGATCGATGATACTTAACAACCCTACCAATCATCCATTGCAATTCTTAATCACTAGCTGTTGCAACCCAAACCATCGAATCCAATGATATAATTAGAAGAACCCAGCTTCACCATGGCTGGCTTGCAGAGGAACACCAATATGATGTTCAAGTTCCGTGAGGTAAATATTTTATATCTTTAACCAATGAATGCTTCAATTTAATGATAATTTTTTGTTTAAACATGTGATTATGGAGCTTCGTTGAATCAAATTTGACATTTTTATAATGTTTTTGATTGATGCATGCCAATTGCTCCATGAAATGCTTGTGTGAGACTTGCTTTTGACTAAACAGAGTTAGATCATTGGTACGTATTGAATAGAGACCAAGAGTTGGGTAGGGGTAATGAATGATTTCAACATAAATTTCAATCTTGCTCCTCATGGTCATTTACCGCTATTAACCTAAAGTTGGGAATTTTACTGTGAATTTAGTATATTGAATTAAATATGGATAGTATCATACTTTGCATTACTAATCACACATCATATTAGAAGTGTGATTATATTTGGATTGTCTTAGAACCATAATTATTAAGTTATAGGTTTGTAAAAGTCGATAGAAGCTTCAGTGGGTCGTATATGGATTTGCACGATATGGCTAGGACGACAAAAAGAAGTCTATGGTGAGTATTCAAGTTATATATCATATTAAACCATGTTGATAACTTTACTTTTAATCGTTTATTATTGTTGAGATTGGTCGTGTATAATTTTTAACAACCCGGATGGGGCCGTTGCTTTGAAAGTTTTAGTGAAGATCCTAATATCGTACGAGAAATGATTGAGATCATACCAGGACTTCAAGGGGAGATTCCTATTAATGGTCGAAAAGGTGTTCCTTTTGTTGATGGACAATAAGTTTTCAAGAAGTTGTTTCCACGTCTCAATTGCTTTTTGGTCTGATCGAATGTTGTTTTTTGTTTATGCGTTAAATTACTGTTTGGTGTTACAAAACAAAGATTGCAGCTTCGGCCAAACACTTTGTTGGCGATGGTGGAACGGCAAGAGGCATCAACAAGAACGATACAGTCATAGATTTTCATGGTTTGTTGAGCATTCATATGTCGCCTTATTATGATGCAGTTAGGAAGGGTGTTGCAACCATCATGGTTTCTTACTCTAGCTGGAATGGAGTCAAAATGCATAGAAGCAAAGAACTTATAACTGGATTCCTCAAGAACATTCTCAAATTCAGACTAAAACTGATCACCTTTATGCATCTTGAATCACAAGATTTTACTTTTGTTTACAAAAATAAAGAATCTTTAATGTTTTGAAGGGATTTGTGATATCAGATTTTCAAGGTATTGACAAGATGACCGATCCACCTCATGTTAACTACACTTGGTCTATACAAGAAAGTGTTGGTGCTGGCATAGACATGGTTAGTTTAATTCTATTTATAATGTCCAAACACGTTTTTAATTTAATTGTGGGTGTGTTTAAGTTTCTTATTTTCTCAAACTGTTGCAGGTCATGGTTGGGTACAACTACTTTGATTTTATCGACGGGCTAACCTATCTCGTGAACAACAATTATATCCCAGTGAGTCGGATTGATGATGCAGTAAAAAGAATCTTACGGGTGAAGTTTGTGATGAGGCTGTTTGAAAATTACATTCTTAAAGATTTTGAATTTGGTGGTTCTAAAGGGTAGGCTTTTTATTCTCCTCCGCAAGCGTGCATTCATCGCCGGCATGCACTAATACATCATCTACAACAATTATTCTGGCGAGAATATTGTCTTGTGACTATAGGTTTGGGATGTAGCAACTGGTACAAAGGAATACACTTTTGAAGGTGATAATAATGCTCCCGTTTATTTCGTATACCCTCACTTCAAGGAAAACATTCAGGTAAACTGGTCGGATGAGTGGAGCGGGGTCAAGTGGATTGGAAGTCGCCTAAAGTGTGAAACCGTACAAAATCAAGTTTAGAGGGATTTGAATAATTTTCTGTTTGTTTCGTCCAATGTATGCATTTGTACAGAATATTACAGTTCAAAGTAAATAATATGGTTTTGGTTGAAGCCCGCGTATTACGCGAGCATTAACCTAGTATATGAATAAGACAATTATTATGTGGCACAAAGAAATAAAAAACCAAAGGTTTAGGCTACTTCAAATATACAAACGACACCAGTCAGGTTTTTTTTATAGTAGACTGACTATATTCACATAATTGAAAGATTGAGTTAAGTTGAAGACTTACCCAGGGAATTGGGTGGTGCAATCAGCAGCAGCAGCAGCCGCGCGGCGGAGATGCAGTTTCAGTTTCAAAGAACAAAAAAAAAAAGATGGAGAAGCAGGTGAAGAAGGTTTCACTCTGTGAAAAATAGATAGTACAAGAACAAATATTTTTTTTTATTTTTAATTCTCAACATTTCCGAAAATACGAACAAACAATTTATTTTTTATTATCAGTCATGTACTTAAAATTCTTATTTTTACTATCTTAGGGGTTGTTTGGCAACCTCGGGTAAGTGTTAAATCAAGAAGAGGTCTAAATGGGTAAGAGACTCTGAATCAGTAAGTGGTGAACCGGTAAAGTGTTGTTTGATTGGACGTGTGAATGATTGGGGAGAATGACTTTTTTATCCTACTTTATGCTTAATGAAATATATAGGTTTTTTTAGCGGCTGATGACTACACAAAAGACGTTAAATCAAAGGCTAAATTCTACATGGACAAAACATAAACATCTGTGTTCAATTCAATAATCACAAAAGCTAAACAATTTATTAATTCCAATCAACTGTAAAACATAAAGAACTGCAGTACAAAACATAAAAATCACACAGATCACAAATTGCCCAAAATTAAACTCAATTACACTTGAACCAATCAACACAGAAAACAATTTTACACTCTATTTTTTGCTATCATAACAATTGAACTCAATTTGACTTCAAAACAATCTAGTTTCACAACAAAAACAAAATTTCATAAAACTGAAAAAAAAACTTCGTGTGAATCAATAAGAAACAAAACAAACCCACATAGCAAAAAACTCAGACCCTCTCTCATAAACAATCAATAACTAGATAATAAAACATCAAATTGAGCATAAATGAGTACCAATTTAAAGAAATTTTTTCGGAAACTGTATCGATTGGTTGATAAAGTTACATCAGGGAAGCAGAGGTTAATTGGCAGCGCTGTAGAGGAGAGGAGAGGAGGAGGGTGGCGCTATGGAGGGAGAGGAGAGGAGGTGGTGACCCTGTGGAGGAGGGTGCTGTGTGCTGTGTGTTTTGTTAGGGTAACGGTATAGAGCTCAAAATTTTCATTGTCAAAAGAGCTTGCTAACTTATGACTTTTCCAAAGTGAGTTTTTAAAAAAATGTTTGGATTAGCATATATGTTAGGAAAAGCCAATAAGTCAATAAGTGATTTTTTAAAAGGTGTTTATCTTAACTTATTTATGTAAAATGACCAAAAAAGATATTTTTTTATTAGTTAATAAGTAGATTTTTAAAAAGTGTTTGGGATTGCTTATTTTGTTTCTCTTTCCTTCCTAATAACTAAGAGGGTGTTTGGGGTTGAGTTTTGAAAATAGATTATGCGTTTTGAATAATCAGAAACATATAATTAACTGTAATAAAACGTGATATTGAAAGATAGTGTTTGGATTTGATTATGTTGCTTGATATCACAATAATCAGATAATCAACTATTTGTTTGGCAAATATATATTTAAAAAAATAAACAAGTGAAAATCTTTTTCTAAACGCAAATAATCAATTTTTGGAAAACTAAGTTTTGTTGCAGTAGGGGGGAGCTGCTTTTGGAAAACTACGTTTTGTAACTTTCTAAACGCAAATAATTAATTTTTTAATTCTTTTACCCAAACACTCAAAACTGATTATTTACAATTTCAAAACTCAATAATCTAAAAATCTCCTTCAAAACTCAACCCCAAACACCCTCTAAATATATTTATTAGACCATGCGTAGTGGGCGTGTTTTTTTTTCAAAAAAAAGCCCCCAAACACGCCCAATCATGCCCCACCGCCACCCCCTGGGCGTTTTTGGGCGTTATTGTCGAAAAAAAGCTCTGAAGCGTGTTTTAAATCACGCCAAAATGGATAACTGTTGGCCGATCACATGCATCCCTCTTTTTGTTGGTCAATCCCCTTTTTTGGTTAGTTTTTTTATTTAATTCTTTACACCCCTTTTTAACATAATACCAACATTCCCACTACACCCATTTTAGAAAAATGCCCAATAATGCCCCTTGCTGATTGAACTGCCACATGACGGAAAACGCCCAAGGATGGGAACATTATTTACCCTTACCAATACGCATGGTCTTAGGGAAAATCAATATAGTGCTAAAACAAATTCACAAACTGTATCCATTATTCCTAATCTGAAATCACATTCTATTATCCAAAAATTATTATGTAGTCACAAATTCACAAACTTTATCCATTATTCCTAATCTATCATCACAAAATATAGAAAGCAACCCACTACCAATTTTATAACTTATATTCGAATTACAAAGATCTGATAGAAAAAAAACTATATTGTTGACAGATAATAAAATTAAGAAAAAATTATAATGTTGAAAGATCTAATAAAATTAAGAAAAAGCTATATTTTGTTGAAGTAGTAATTCAAAGCACATTCAGAGCATATAGTTACAGATCCATATGTTGCAAATCACAGAGATAGAACAAATTACAGACAAATAAGTAGCTGAATATAGTTGAGATCTTAAGGAGGTGGTGGTGGTCGAGCGACGACTGTTGTTGTTGTGTGGGTGGAACCTATGGAGTCGAGACGATCGGAAATCACGGGGAACCCCCAAAATCACGGCGATCGGATATCACGGCGCAGCAACGATTGTGTGGTGTTGTTATTGCGACGACGATCGGGAATCACGGCAAACCCCCAAATTTTGCGGCGGAGGAACAGCTGGAGGAGGAGGAGCAGCAGCAGCGGCTGCATATATGGTGTTGTTGTCTGGCTGAAAGTTCTTTTACACTCTGTTCCCTAGTCTCACTTAACATGGGGAGGGGAAAGAAAGAGATGAAAATATAAAAAAAAACCATGTTCCCGAGTTTTTTTAAGGATAGGAGGGGAGGAAAAGGAGGGAAAATAGAAGAACATTTGTCTATATATTCATCCTCTCAAATCGGAGAGATTAGGAGAGAAAATATTATTAATTACTAAATTGCCCTCATATCTAATTAAAATGTTTTATGTTTAAAGGGTATTTGATTTCTTCTCTTTTCCTTTACTTTTCATTAAACTCGGGAACACGAAAAAAATCACATATTTTCCTTCCTTTTCTCTCTTAATTTATTTTCCTGCCCCCCCCCCCCCCCTGTTAAATGAGACTCGGGAACACAGTGTTAGGGGTAGGGGTATGGGTAGGAGGTGTAAGGGTAGGGGTAGGGCAGGGGCGCTCCACTGGTAATGGAATTCCATCACTCATAACTTCCAATCAAGTTCCCTCAATCAACTTCCAATCCGGAAATTCCAAACCTAAAGAACCCACAAGTTCAATTAAATTGTATTCAACCGAAAGTGAATTTCTGCATTACGCAAGTCTTGTTACACATTTTCGGGAACGGGAACTTGTCTTGTGTAGGAGGATCCGGCACCCAATCTGTAGATATTGCACATCCATCTTATTTTATTAGCATATTGTGCAATATGATACATGCATATACTATGCTATGTATTGCTTTTCTATTCATCGCACGAACCGGTCGGTTTAGTATGCCCCATCTACCCTTTAAAACGACAAAAGCCCTCTCAACATCTTTTCTTGCCGATTCTTGCAACCTCTTTACCATACAATTTAATGATCGTGTTACAAAAAATTGCAAACATTCACGTGAAGTTATATCTGACATAGCTAAGTATTCATCAAATTCATCGGGAGGGTTACCAGTCGTTACTTGGCGAATGGCAGATGTGCATTTTTGTATCGGCGTGAAACTTCGTTTGCCCCTCCTATCATAACGTTCTTGAAACCATTCTTTGGTTGCTTCGATGTCTCCAACAATCTTTAAAATAAATCTTTTGGTAAACGAAACCGATCTCTAAACGTTTCGGCATTGTAGACCGGATTCTCCACAAAATAATCCTTCATTAACACTGTAACAACCCGCATCTTTGAAGTCAAAGTACAAGTCAAAGTCAAAGTGTAAGACCCTAACATGTTTTAACTAAAAAGACGCAGCGGAAATACGTACCATAAAATTTCTTTCTTAAAATGTTCCTTTATACTTGAAAATCATTTAAAAACACCTTTATGTAAGGGACTACATCGTTAATCTTTCATTAATGTATCGTTTCTAACATACTAATACAGATTACATGACCACCCATTCCGTACAATCCATATGTTTTTTACTCGATCTCCAATCATTTGTCTCTCGTAATGTTGATCCATGATTCTGTACCACCTGCACTCACCACATACATTCGTAACATTAACACACATTATATATATACAAGATTCATAATTACGGAGTCTCATCACGTTTCTATCCTCGTATACTTTCCATCCCGTTATCTTTCTAAATTTAAGCACTTCATCTAGATGTATAATCCTTGCTGAGGCTTCAATAATGTACATGTATTACATTTAAATCTCAAGGCACACTATTAGTAACCTCAATACTCAAACGTATCGAAACCATGTATACATGCATACCTGCCCCATTCTTTCATGGGCGGTAAATTCTACTTCGTGCATACGTACATTCACACGTACGGTCATACGCACATACATACCTACATACATACATACATACATACCTGCATACATACATACATACATACCTACCTACCTGCATACATACATACCTACATATCTACTTACCTACATACATACCTACATGCTTATATAATTATGTCTACGCATACATACTTACATCCAATTCTTGATTAACTTATTCGCATTCACTTATCGTACTCATACATTAATTACATGGTGCTTAGACTCGGATTTATAACCCAAAAACATCAAAGAAACATTCAAAATCATGTTTAGGAGGCCTGTAGTAGACCACGGTTAATGCACCGAAGCTTACGATACACAAAACAACTTGGATAACAAATTTCAGCATTTAAAACATGGGGAGGGCGTCGACGACAACCCTACATGGCGTCGGCGACACCTCTTAGTTTTCGCGTATTCATAAACCCCCGTAGGCAGTGATTTAGGCCGTCGACAAAAACAACACACAGACATGGCGTCGGCGACGCCTCTTCTATCTTATGTTTTTCTGCAGATTTGCTTAATCGTCCGTAATCGCTAAAACGCGCATAACTTTCAATCTGTTCACCCGTTTAACCTCCCGTTTCTTCCCACATGATCGTAATTTGGTCATCTATCATATGGACTCAAAATCTAATATCCGGACTAAGGACATTCTTAACTTACATATTTTCGGCTTAATATTCATTGACGAATTATTAGACCTGTTCATGTTTTTATTAAACAACTCATTTGTTTATACTCAAAACTCACATGAATATAATAACTATAAAATTTTTACATTTTCCGGAGTTCCGTTCATGGGGTTTATGCACCCGATATCCGGTATGCGTTAAACTCATTCACTTCAATCAATTATACATAATTGAACTTTGTTAGAACAATTTCCTTACACGAAATTGTTTCCAATTAATCATAACTCACAATCGAGTCTTTTGACCATTAACCCGCGTCCCCGTTTCTCGGGTAGCGCACTTATAAGAAATCCTACCCATTACCAGGTTATAATACCGTCGTCATTACTTATGCAACCATTCCGTATTGCAATAAATCATCATTTTGACCCGTTTGGTCTACTTAACGAAAATCTTCACTTCTATATAATCAAACCTTATTAGACTTCAATTATCATGCTTAAATAACTAGTACACAACTTTGCTTAAATAAACTAAGAAGTGATTCCGGAAATCACTTACCTTGTGCATCCGTGTTCGTGTCCGCTTCCTTGCCTCCTCTTAACCCGTTAGCCCTTCTTGCTTGAGTCCATCTCAACATGATTCCTATACTTGCATGTCATCGAAATCGCATTCTTGTTAGCATACACAATTGTACATGTTAACGATCATATCAATTGCATATTTCACATTTGACTTTCATTAGTCAATTAGAACAAGCATAAGACATATATTTAACAATGCATCATTCCAATTTACACGATTTAACATACCATTAAGTATAACATATAATGACCCATCATGCATCACTCGATCCTTTTACTCGTTGACATCTTCATAAGGTCAATGGTCAATTATACGAACTTACAACTTAGGAACGTACGTCCGCATCGATGTAGTCGATCATACCAATGGCACTATAAACATTTCGCACCCATATAGTGAAATTCATATAACCATGTAATCATCTAGTCACATACACACATACATGTATCATCATTTTCATGCATATTAGCATGTATTGTATCATTAAAGCCTAGAGTACAAGATTCTAATGCCTACTTCTTACCAAATCGCAACATCAACTAAGTTCACATATGGACTTTTCTCAAGACACATCCCTCGTGCTAATCCATCATCAAATTTCTTATTATCATTTTCACCCATTATATTAGCTATTTTCATACAATTCCACTTATCATTTTCACCTAAGCATTTAATCAATCACTTGGTGTGCATACCACTTTCTAAGCATAATGTACAAGTGATTTAAGCATGTTCTTCCCAAATTCATCTCATGAACCATTACATTCAAACAAATCACATTGTCATTACTTCCACATCATGTCTAACTATCAAAACTATCATGTAACATCTCATGTATCAACAAAATCACAATTTAACATCTTCACCATTCTACAATTACAAGTGGGTTTTACCACAAATTATCAATATGATCAAAACTAAGTACAATACAACTTCTACAATTGATATTATTTAACATTCATGTTCAATTTCATAAAATATTTACGAATTGCACATAACCCACTTCATCAACATTCACCAAAACATAAAATTTAACTTACTTGATGATAAGAACACTTAGATGATCATAATTCTTGATCCATGCATACAAACAAGCTTCAATTTCCTTCTAATCTTACTGATTTTGTTATATTAGAGGGTTTCCTTTCTCCCTCTCTTGCTCCTGTCGACACCAACATACACACCAGTGTGTGTGTTTGGGTTTTTGTTTTATTTTTATATAAACTCTTTCAACTTGTACAACTTCGGTCCCTCTACTATGGAAATGGTGTTTTAAGGTTAAAAATCTATCCTTACTTGTTTAATTAAGTAAATAACTAGGTAAATAGCCTAGTTATTTTATTTCATGCTATAACATGGAAAACATGCTAGCGAATATAAAAATTCGGATATTGGGGCGTTACAAGTCTACCCCCCTTAAAGGAGGTTTCGTCCCCGAAACCTTGTTCATTTCCACTTAACATTAACTATCTTTTCTTCCTGCCCCGTTAACTTGATCATGAGCCCATCTCGATGAAAAACTTCTAACTCCAAAAACCCGTTCCGGAGTTCTTATTAGTGTCGTCTTTCATTGTATAATGCTAGTTTCTAACATATTTCATCACTAGCGGTTCTTTCATCACTCTATCGGTCGTACAGACCTAAGTTTACAGCTTGTTTCTATCCTTTTAATTAAACATAATACATTCATGTTTTTACTTATTCAAAATAATTCAATTTATTTCATTCTATTCATATATCATCTATGATATTTCATTTTGATCACCATAAACAAATCCCACCATTCCACTATTAATATCCCTTCTAATTATTTTTTGTATTCATATGAGAGGTCATTATATTATCATACCCTTACTATAAACATTCAATGACCAGTTCTTACTCGTCTTTGGGAGCTAAACATTTTACTAACCTTGATTTCATTGCATAATCCAACGGCCTGCAGCCCGAATCGGCCCGACTCATTGTGAGTCATCAATACCTGGGTTGATTGTACCCATGCATTTGTTAAGCTTCCACCTAAGTGCATCCTTTCAACAAGGTTTTGTTCAGATGAACAAGGCCAACAAGCCCAACATCAAAGTTAGTGTTTCTAATGGTACTTGCCATCTTGTATATTCTATAGAATTTCCACAGTTACAATCATTCAGGTACAGTACCACTCGACGATCGTTGTGAACATTTTCTTGAAATTTATTTCACTTAAGTATTCATCCCTTTCGATGGTTATTCACCTATAACCCTTTCACAATTTCCCTACATGCAATACTATACCATATTACACATTCCATTCTTATATATAAATCTTTCATTTAGTTAATTATATTACGAACTTTTGTAATTTGACCTTTTAAAGTCAAGTGCCACTTCTTAATTATCGTATGTGCATTGAAGTACACATTGGTACTTCCTTCCAAATCAAGCATACTTACAAGACATTATCTTTAGCTTTTCTTGCGAAAGTTTTCCTTCCTTTTAATTTACATAAGTCATTCATTCGAATTCTAGACCATCATTCAGTTGACTCTCATGGGTCGATTACTAACATACCCACATGTAACTTATTCAAGCTCATTTCTTTCAACTAAGGTTTCTTGCTACTACAATAGCTTTCATCGGTTTTACTTACTTAATGAATCAAACACTTCATGTTATTTTAATATTACTTGCTCAATAATTAACAACTTAACTTCGTTTGACTTTTCGTAAGTCCAACTGTAATACATTCTTATTTATGTTTTATCAATTACCCAATTCTGACACATCCCTCTCTAGTTGAGTCATAAGCTCCTACCGAAAGTATAACCTTTAATACATACCTGGCACGAGTCAAACCATTGACTCATTATTCATACCTTGCGATGGTTATTTCTTTCCAACTCGTGGCAATGCATGCCCATATATTTTGCTTACCTATAGGCATAAAAATTGACAAAACAAAACATTAAATACCGGGTTCAAATGGTGATCACCATTTGACCCACATGACTCATTTGTCCTTTTAACCATTCTTGCATACAAACGTATTTGCATATTGACTTTTTCAGTAATTTGCATACATACATATTTGGACATATATGTATAGATGCAATTTATAACATAACTTGAATATTATCCGCTTTTAAGTAAATCTACTTATTTGATCCGTACTTACTTATGGATTCAAACATTTCCATTCTTATCATACCTTATTACTTGTTCTTAAGGTTTTATCATAACGTACATACAGATCTAAACTTTCTTTCTTACCTTTCATTCTTACTTGGTGAATCCGTACTTACCTACGGATTCAAATTTTTCATTCATGCTTTTCATTCGTGCCTTTCATTCTTACAAGTTGATGCGTACATCAACTACGGATTCAAACTTTTCATTCATGCTTTTCTTCCTTATAGAGTACTCTCAATTTCTTGAGAGTCTTACAACTCCTTTCACCCACACGTCCACCTGCTACCCAATTCTACAGGTGATACCTGCAATGATTATCATTGTCTCACGAATGTCATATGCTTCTTGCATGCTGGCTAGGCGCGCAATCCACATACTAGTTTCGTGCCTTCATGTAATCATCACCTTATGTCCGAAGAATTGGGTTTCGGTTCGTGCAACATCTTTAAAACTTTACCAAGACAATATCATTGTCTTTTATTTAACATTTACCCTCCTTGAGGAGATTTTCTCAACACCAATACCCATATATAGTAATATTGTGTACCTGGGGTCCATCTTCCTAATTACATGCTTTGGCGTTCATCCTAGACCGCATCCTCGGATCATTCTCCTCAAATACTTAAGCTTACCTTGCATATACAATGCAGTTATTTTCTTTATATGAATACATAAGTACATGCTTACGTTCAATTCTACCTTTGTATCTTGATCGAGTCTTGGATTATACGGGTTCATTGTCACAAGAGCACATGGGTTTGAGTCCAGGTACTTACCTTCTCGTACTTGATTTATCTCAAACCAGGGCTCTGATACCAACTTGTAAGACCCTAACACGTTTTAACTAAAAACACGCAGCGAAAATACGTACCATAAAATTTCTTTCTTAAAACGTTCCTTTATACTTGAAAATCATTTAAAAACACCTTTATGTAAGGGTATACATCGTTAATCTTTCATTAATGTATCGTTTCTAACATACTAATACAGATTACATGACCACCCATTCCGTACAATCCATATGTTTTTTACTCGATCTCCAATCACTTGTCTCTCGTAATGTTGATCCATGATTCTGTACCACTTGCACTCACCACATACATTCGTAACATTAACACACATTATATATATACAAGATTCATAATTACGGAGTCTCATCACGTTTCTATCCTCGTATACTTTCCATCCCGTTATCTTTCTAAATTTAAGCACTTCATCTAGATGTATAATCCTTGCTGAGGCTTCAATAATGTACATGTATTACATTTAAATCTCAAGGCACACTATTAGTAACCTCAATACTCAAACGTATCGAAACCATGTATACATGCATACCTGCCCCATTCTTTCATGGGCGGTAAATTCTACTTCGTGCATACGTACATTCACACGTATGGTCATACGCACATACATATATACATACCTGCATACATACATACCTACCTACCTGCATACATACATACCTACATATCTACTTACCTACATACATACCTACATATCTACTTACCTACATAATTATGTCTGTTGGTGCATATTTGTGACAACAACTTAGATTTGGTCTTTGGATATCTTGTAATTAGTTAAACGATAAACAGTTGGGGGGTTTAGCTTTGTAATAGTTAGTTGTAATGTTTGGGCTAACCAAACCCACACAAATTGGGTGTTTGGGGCGAATTGGGCTTACACCAATTCGCAGCCCATGAGGTTTTGACCTAGCCCAAGTTGCAAACCTTGTGTTATATAAACAAGGTTATGCATTAGGGTTTAGGTTAATCAGCAAAAATAGTGTTTGAGAGAGAATTCGTGAGAGGCATTAGGTCTTGGACGAATTTGAGTGTGATAGGGTTTTGATTGATTGTCATTCTTATGATTGATAATCAATAGAAACCCGGTTTGAATTGGAATTTCTGTTTTCTACTCAATTCTGTGATATTCTGATCAAGAGGATTCCGCACTCTTGATTGGATTGACAATTCTGTGAAGATCCATACGAATAGGGGACCTACAATTGGTATCAGAGCTTTAGGCTCTTGAAGAAGCTCGGTTCAGAATTGCAGACTGCAGATTCGGGTGGAATTTGGTTAAAAATTTTGAAAATTTGAAACCTGAAAATTAGGGTTTCGAAATTTTAAAATTTGTGGTTAAATTCTGCGTTTTTTGTTTGTGTTTGATCAGTTTGTGTGTTTGTTTTTGCTGATTTACAGGTTTTCGGGATAGTTCTGGTTGATTGGTTGAGGAATTTTGGATAGACAGATTTGAAGATTCGAAGACTGTTCTTCGTGTTCTTCATAAATTTCAAAATTTTTTGCTGATTTTGATGTTTTGATTTTGCAGGAAGCTGTTAAAAGAATCTGGAAAATCTTCAGAAATTTCGAACATATTGAGTTTCCAAAATTTGCTAGCATAATTAACAATTCCGCTGACAAACCAGAGGCATTAATTGACCAACGAATTTTGTGACCTAGTAACTCGGTGACCGGCGAAATTAAATCCAAAGGCGACTTTGGTAACCGTGTAATTGTCCTCAGCGACATTATTACGGTGATCGGCGAAGTTAATAGTCGTCGTAATAGTGAACTGATCAGCTAGCATAATTAACCGGCGAAATTAACTGGAGTATTTGACTAGGCAGCATAATTAACCAGCATAATTAGCTAGCATAATTAACCAGCATAATTAACCAGCGAAATTAATCAGAGGAATTAATCAGCGAATTTGGGCTACTAGCGAATTTGATTTGGTTTACCAGCATATTTAGTAGCGAAATTAGCTAGAGGAATTAAAATCTAGCATAATTAAAAAGTGGAGTATTTATTTTTGTGGAGTAATTAGATACGCATAGAGGAATTAACGTTTTCGTGAATAGAATTTGATCCGTAGCTCATCTGCCGCAATGGTTTGCACCGTTGAAATCCTTGGATTTTTAGAAAAAAAGACTCTGGAAATTTTCAAAATAGGTGTTTGACATTATATATCATTGGATTCTAATTTCGCCGATAAGTATGCTGGTTAGTTAATTTCGCAGGTCTGTCAAATTCGCTGGTCCAGTAAAATTGGAAACTCAATCTGATCGAAATTCTAAAGATTTTATCTCATCTCCAACACAAATCTGCAAAATCAGACAACCTAATCAGCACAATATTTTCGAAAAAAAATATGAAGAACTGATCGAAAAACACGAAGAACAGTCTTCGAATCTTCAAGTCTATCAGCCAAAAACTTTTCCAGAATCAACAAAATCTTTCCTGAAATCCTGCAAAACAGCAATCAAACAAAGCAGAAGATTAAAAACAACCAAAAATTTCGAAAATTTATATCAAACACACAAAAATTTTGAAACCCTAATTTTTCAGGTTTCAAAATTTTCGAAAACTTCCTGTTTCTTCCAAGCACAATTCTGAACCGAGCCTTCAAGAGCCTAATGCTCTGATACCAATTGTAGGTCCCCTTGTTCGTATGGATCGTCACATAATTGTATATCTAACCTAGAGTGCGGAATCCTCTAGACCAGATTTGCATAGAAACGAGTCGAAAACAGAAATCACAATTAAACCGGTCTTCTATTGATTATCCAAACTTGCAGTTTTACAATCAACTCAAGACCTCACAACCTCACAGCCACTATCTGTGATCTTGCTCTACAAACCCTAAATTCGTTTTTCCTCTCTCTCTCTAAAATTCTCTAAGCATGCAAACCCTAATGGTATAATTTGGTAATCGCAGTTTTCGGACACATTTTGTACGGTTTTTATCTGTACGGTTACGGTAAAAACGTGTTTAAAGATGGTTAAAATGAATAAGGCTAGTGAGACTGTTAAGACTTGGCCAAAGCTGAAAAACGTCAAAGAATATACTGTCTGGAAGGAGGAGTTTGAATCGGTTGTGAAGAGTGAAGATACCAGAATGTGGTATTGTATGATAGATGGATATGTTGCTCCTACACGTCGTGTCGAAGGAAGGGTTATAGTGATGTCTTATGACAAGATGGATGAATCTGAGAGACAGGTGGTTGATGCTGAGAAGAAAGCTTTAGCTGCAATAAAAATGTCCTTACCTGATGGCATCAAGCATACCTTTACGAAGTACACTAATTCAACAGATATGTGGGATGCATTAGAAAAGCGATATCGGGGAAATGCAGATGTTGTGAAAGAAGAGAAGAAGAAGAAAGTTGTTGAGAAGAAGGCTGCAGAAGTGTCAAAGTGCATGAATGGTGTGATTGAACTTACAACAGAGGTGAAGGTAACATCTGAACCTGTAAGTCATACGTGTCATAATTGCACTGAACTACAGGGTAAAGTTGACAGGCTATCGGAGCAAAACAAAATCCTGTTAGCTGAATTAGAAAAATTAAAAGAGTCAAATGTTCTTTTGATTAAAAGAGAGTCAAATTGTTTAAATGAACTCAAATCAAATGAACAAGAAATCAGTAGTTTAACAAGCAAAGTCAATGAACTGTTACAGATCATTGATTTGGCTCGTGAAACTGTGAAGGACAAAACTAATGAATTTTCTGAAAAGTGCAGGGAATTGGCCGTTGCACAAGACCAAATTGTTGAACTTAAAGGAAAGTTAGACAAATTTGGAAAATCATCATTAGTTAGGACTCAAATTCAAAAAGGGCTGAAAAAGAGTAATGATAGAATGGGAGTGGGGTTTAGTATTCATCTTCTAAAAATCAAGACTACTCCTTTTTACCTAATGAGAATGAGCTAACTGACTTTGTGCCCACTACACCAGCTGTAGTGGATCCGATAACTGTGAACTTGCCTAATAGTCCAGTATCTTTGAAAGAATCTGTTGAGTCTAACAGTACACCTCATAAATCGGATGAGGATACTGAAGAGGCAAAGAAGAAAACATTTAAAAAGAGATTTAACTAAAAGAGAATTTATATGACAAAATCTTGTTTTAAATGTCACACTAAAGGGTACGTGGCGAGTTGTTGTCCTTTGAAGAAAAATAAGCAAAAAGTTGATGAGGTTAAAGATGGGAATAGGGTTGGTTTGAATAATAGTGTGCAACCACATTGTCAATATAATCAACCAAGATTTCAATCTAAAACTTCAACAACAAGACGATTTGATAGGCCAAGAAGCAATTCTACACAATTTAGTCATTATAATGGTAAATCAAATCAATTTCAAAGTCAAAAAAGAAATTTTAGATATCAAAATCGATACCAGACTTTTGGTAATCAGAATTTTCAAAGAAGAAACGAATATAGGGGTTTTAGTAACTCAAATGTTCGACAACATCCAAAATTTTTTCAAAATTCATGGTATAATAATGGGCGGAAAAGGTATCAAGATAATAATTTTCAAAGGTTAGAGAATTCGAGATTCCATTGGAATTCTCGCGATCAAAGGCCTAGTGGAAATTATAAATCTTGTTCAACAACGAGTACAACATCCAAGACACCAGTAAGGTGTGATGGATATTGGTTAGAAGCATCTTATGTGGATTTACATGGTCAACCCAAAATCGGTCAGGTTTGGGTTGTTAAGTCTAACTGAGTTGTTGAGAGTGTGCAGGATGACCAAGAAGGACTGTTGATGTGTTCAAGAGTGGTTGTTCCTGTAAAGCGTCTGAGGTGAATAGTAGGTTAAAATTGGTAACTAACTATTTACTTTAGTGATTGATTGATGATCTATTGGTGAAAAACTTATTGTCAGATTGAAGTGGGAGTCTGTTTGTGTTTGTAAATTTGTGTTTTCAAAACTTACTCCATAAAAACAAAAATTTAGGGGGAGAAATTTCCCTAAGCCAAAAAGAGTTTAGTTAGTGCATGTGTTTAGGGGGAGTAAGTTATAAATTAAAAATTCAAAAAATACAAAAACATTGAAAAATGAAAAACATAAAAAAATGAAAAATTGAAAAAAGAGATTTCATTGTGTGAAAAGGAAGAAATGATAGTACATCAGCAAGTTAGACTTTCACACTGAAAATGAATTAAATTGCTTAAGTGTGATAGCAGCTTCATCATACGATGTACCAGTAGGCAAAAGCATGAAATAATCAACTTACCAATGTGATATAAACCTAAACGAACTGTGTATGAGTGGGGAACACATCAGTGGTGTATGGTTTAATGACCTTAAATCTTGTGTTGATAGATTGCCAAAATCTGAGGTTTTGGGTCTTTATACTGTTATTTCATCTGGGGATATCATGTAAGGACTCTCAAAATTCTCCCAAAATAACCCGTAAGTAAAAACCCGGACCCCTGAACCTCTACTATGCATGAAAAACCAAGAAATCAAGCTTTCTGGTCTTCAGACGGGCCGCGTAAAGGTTAAGCATACCTTACGCGGGCCGCGTCAAAGTGTGGTTTGACCGGAAAAGCATCCGAGCCACACGTTGACCAGCTGGAAAGCCTACCCGTGACACACCAAGCCTATACGTAGACTAGGTCTCCCTCGCGGGCCGCGTAAGTTTGAGAGATGGTTTACGCGGGCCGCGTGAACCTCAAATTTCACCTATAAATAGATTGAGCTACGAGTAGTTCTCTGGTGTCGAAACAAAATCTCAAAAACGAAGTTATACTGTCCAAATTCGAATATTACTCTTATATTAGTTAGGTGCTGCTACGATACCGGGTATTAACTCGATCGCTACTACGATTCAATGTCCAATCGATTGAAACTATCCGATGAATGTTTAAGTGCTGCTCAAATTGGGTTTATACTTTTTCATTCGTCGTGAATTCGATGGATGTTTAGGTATTGCACTTTGTCATTTGTCGTGAGGGTTTAATCTTATGAGTTATCATAAATGCTGTATTAGTTACTTACCCAGTTCGTGTGCATTGTTGTTAAATTAGGTTATCAGGCTAATCAGTAGGCTAAACTCTGCCCGTGTAAATCTGCAATGTGAGTCATTCTCTTTTTACCTAAATTGCTTTCTTAAAACTCTACTAGTTTTCAAGATTATAATTACAGGGATTAAGTCTTTGAAATCTCCAAATTACAGCCGGTTTGTGGGGTTTTGTATACATTACTTGATAACCGTCACCATTGGACAACGGGTTAGCCAAGGGGTGATATGACCATAGTCACAGACACCATTGGACAACGAGATAGCCAATAGGTGGTCGAGTGAAAAATACCGCGGGTAGATGGTTGATATGTATAAACATTGTAATCACTCTTAATACTGTAAATTATAACAATGCGTCGTTTTTAGTAAAAAGAATGATTCACCAGTATTTCCCCGCTGACAAAACTTTTTTCAAACATGTTTCAGGTGATCTGTTGTGATCCAGGAAAAGTGCCGCGAAGCACTACAAGCTTAAGCAAGTGGCTCAATATAAATAAAGAAACATGTTTTGTAAAATAAGGATTTCCCAGTGAAATCACTTTATTGTAAACTACTGGGGTTTTATCCCGAAATATGAAATAAAATAATCGGGCATTTTCAGATCTTGCTAAAATCTTCCGCTGTCAACTCAATTAAATAAATACCACGCGATTTCTGACCCGCGGCCCCTGAAACGGGTCAAACCGGGCCGGGGGCCGTGACAGAAAAAGGTGGTATTAGAGCCACTGATTTAAGCTAATTAAGTATTTAGAAATACTTAATTTTTACTAATTTCCATTTTGTGATTACGTGTTTTATTATTTGAATATTTGTTTACAGTATGGGTAAACAAAGACTTTCGGACATCTATCATAAATTAGATACTGCACCGAAAGAAAAAGGAACTTCATCCTCAAAACACTCAGCAAATACTGAGGAAGGAATATTTGTTCGTAAGACACAATATGAGAAACCACTTTCTCCTAATAAAAGAAGTTTGATTATTAGGAAAAGTCAGGAGAAAATAAAGAAATCACAACCAAAAGAAGTGAGGGTTAATCAGGAAACCCAGGAATTAGGCAGTAACCCACCTTGGGAAGACGAATTAGATGAAAAATGGGCAGATCTCTATATGTTAGCCACTGTAGCAGTAAATGCAAAATTTTAAATACCCTGACCCAGTATTAGCACCTATATCATCTACAATCCAGAAACTCTAAAGAAAACTTTACCCAGTAAATAAATAAGTTTACAATAAACCCTAGTATGTTTTAATTTTCAGTTGTCCTTTGTATTAAATCAGTCACACAGTATGCAATAATACTTGAATATTTATTTGTGAAATTTTAGTATAAAATTTTAACTTAGCATTTTGTGTGCATTTTTGCATATATGCTAAACAGCATGAATGAGTTATCTGAAGCCCTTCAGAATCTCAATCTTTATCCTGTGAAAGTCGAAGTTTCCAAAGACTTTACTGGTTACATACCCGATGTGGAAGAACCTATGGAACTTCAAGCTGCACCTCCGGAGAAACCAAAGCCTAAGAAAAGGAGAAGATTTATAGGCTAGAGACGTGTACGCATGAGGAAACCAACAACTAGGAAAGTTCCTAAAATAGAAAATCCCATTGATAAAGGAAAAGGGATCGAGATCGAGGAAAATACTAGGCAAGTAGAAATGGAAATTGGGGAAAGTTCTAAGCAAGTCGAGGAGTTGCCATTACAGGAGGAATTGGATCGCGTATTGGCAAGCTGTGATATTCTCAGGCCTATCAATAATAACCTCTACCCTTATCCTGCTGAAACCCAACTCCCAATAAACTTAGAACCAGCCATTCCAGACCCTCTGATCCACACCCAACCTCTAGGAGAAATGGACGAGTGGTGGACTAACGACTGGCAGTTTCAAAACCTCCTTAATAATCCTTATACCTTTTTCCCCTCAGTTCGACCCAGAACCTGCACCAAACCCGCCAATGAGCAATGAAAACCTAGCTGAACTCCGCCATTTTGGCGAGGAGTTGATGAATGCAGGGAGTAGGATCCGGGAAATAGGAGAACAAATCTCCTGGAAGTATGACGAGAGGGAGCATCGTTTCTAAGAAGATAGCTGACGAGAAATAGTGGGGTTGTGAAACTGTGATTGTATAATAATAATAGTAGTAAAATCTAAAATAACTAAAAATAAAACTTGTGTAAAATAACAGTGTGTACGGATGCCTAATATAAAATAAAAGAAATGGACATCGAGAAATCAACACTTTTGGCTATACTTGTGTTGTATTGTGTGATTGTTTGCATATCGCTATTATTTATTTTATGCTAATAATTTATATATATATTAATTACCAGATGGAACCTGCTAATAATGAACCAGTTAATGAGGTTAACCAATCTGAGCAACACCAGGAGTATCAATTTATGACTAGGTAAGATATCGAGAATATCGTTGCTCAAGGAATAGCCAATGCTATTCCAGCAATCCTGGCTACTGCTCGAAACCCAGTTGAACCTCAACAAATCATTCCTAGCAAACGTACTCAAGAAGATAACTTCAGTAATAGTGTAAACGGAGGCGGCAACCATACTAATCACGATAATGATCCACGGCAGGCCCCATTCCCTAAGAAAATGAAAGCTGCAACGCCTGGTTGCACTTACAAAGAATTTCTTGCTTGTAAACCAGCTGAATTTGCAGGCAATGAAGGGGCGACTGCGGCACTGCGTTGGTTGGAGAAAACTGAAGCAGTAATTATGATAAGTAAATGTGCTGAGGAAGACAAGGTCATGTACGCATCGCATCTTTTTAAATAAGGAGCGCTAGAATGGTGGAATACGGTACTTCAAGCCAAAGGAAAAAATATGGCCTATGCCATGAGTTGGGAAGAATTTAAACAACTAATAGAAAGAAAATTCTGTCCCGAATACGAAAAAGAACAAATGGCAAATAAATTCCTGAAACATCGGATGGTGGGTGTAGACTGTCGAGGATATACTTCGACATTCTTCGAATATGCTAGAGTGGTACCAACGCTGGCTTCGCCAGAACCGGTACTCATTTCTCGCTATATCTGGGGATTGATTGGCGAAATCCGTAATATCGTTAAAGCTACGAGACCTCACACTATTGATGATGCGGTAGAATTAGCTAACACCCTAACTGACGAGCTGGTACGCACAAGAGATGAAAACCGGAAAAAGGAATTGGCTCAGAAAATTACCCAAGGATTTTGTGTGGGTAATAATAACAAATTCAAGAAGAGAGGAACCAGGCAATCTTCCACTCCGCCTTTCTGCAAGAATTGCAGAAAGAAACATTTTGGAAAATGCAATGAAACCTGCAACTTTTGCAAGGTTGTAGGACATCGTGAGGAAGATTGTAGAAAGAAGACAAGGATCTGCTATAACTGTGGAGAAGCTGGGCATTTCAGACCCGAATGACCCAAATTGGTCAAACCAGCAGACAACAAAGCCAAGGCAACTGATGGAGCTACTAAGAAGAATGCCAGAGCATTCCAGCTGACCACTCAAGAAGCAGAACTCATTCCAGATGTGATAGCTGGTACGTTCTTAGTTCACAACATGTATGCAAAAGTATTATTTCACTCTAGTGCAAACCAAAGTTTTATCAATACTTCATTCTGCCAAGCTCTTAATTTACCTTTGACCAACCTTAGACAGATTTTTACAGTCGAAACGGCAAATGGAAATTCTGTTAACATAGATAAGATTTTACGAGAATGAAAGATAGAACTCCTAGGCCATAAATTTTCTGCAAACTTGTTACCTATGAAATTAGCCGGATTCGATGTCATGTTAGGAATTGATTGGTTAGTAGCCAACCATGCTCGAATCCTTTGTAACAAAAATTCTGTAGAAATTCGTACCCCCACAGGAGAGGTAATCTCAATTACAGGAGATAAGCCACGAAAGCCACTGAAATTTATTTCAGTAATGAAGTTGGCCAGTTATTCAAGAAAACAGGCAACGGTGTATATGATTTCAGTAATCATTAACACGAAAAATAAGGAACTTACAGAAATTCCTGTAGTAGCAGAATACCCAGATGTATTCCCAGAAGAATTACCGGGATTACCACCAGATAGGGAAGTAGAATTTAGGATTCATCTAATTCCTGGTACTACACCAATAGCTAAAGCACCTTACCCGTAGCACCCACTAAAATTCTAGAATTGAAAAAGCACTTAGATGAATTGCTAAGTAAAGGTTTTATACAACCTAGTTCATCACCGTAGGGAGCACCAGTGTTGTTTGTGAAAAAGAAAGATTGGTCAATGAGAATGTGTATTGATTATAGAGAATTGAATAAGGTTACAATTAAGAATCGATACCCATTACCTAGGATTGAGGACCTCTTTGATCAACTTCAAGGAGCTAGATATTTTTCTAAGATTGACTTACGCTCCGGATATCATCAATTAAAGGTACAAGAAGAAGACATACCTAAAATTGCTTTCAGAACTAGGTATGGTCATTACGAGTTTACAGTCATGCCCTTCGGACTAACGAATGCACCTGCAACATTCATGGACATGATGAATAGAATCTGTAAACCGTATTTGGATAAATTTGTAATTGTCTTCATCGACGATATACTTATTTATTCCAAAAGCCAAGACGAGCATTGTCAGCATCTGCATGCACTCTTAACTTTGTTGAGAAAAGAAAAGCTTTACGCCAAATTCTTGAAATGTGAATTTTGGCTACAGGAGGTGCAATTTTTAGGACATGTGGTAAATCACGAAGGTATTCATGTAGATCCCTCCAAAATAGAAGCAATCACCAAATGGAAAGTTCCACAATCAGCTATGGAAGTTAGAAGCTTTTTAGGATTAGCTGGATACTATAGGCGCTTTATTAAGGATTTTTCTAAAATAGCGGTGCCATTAACTAAGCTAACCTGTAAAGCAGTTAAGTTTGAATGGGGACCTAAGCAAGAAGAGGCTTTTAAGATTTTAAAACAAAAGTTAACAAATGCCGATATCCTAGCCTTGCCAGAAGGGACTGAAGATTTTGAAGTATACTGTGATGCTTCAAAACTAGGATTAGGATGTGTGTTAATGCAACGCAAGAAAGTAATTGCGTATGCATCAAGGCAATTGAAAAAGCACGAGGAAAACTATATGACTCATGATTTAGAGTTAGGAGCCATAATTTTTGCCCTTAAGATTTGGAGACATTATCTGTATGGAAGTAAGTTTACTGTCTATACGGATCATAAAAGTTTAAGGTACATATTTGGGCAAAAAGAACTAAACATGAGTCAAAGAAGATGGATGGAAATCCTAAGTGACTACGACTGTGATATCCAATATCACGAAGGAAAAGCAAACGTAGTTGCAGATGCTTTAAGTCGTAAGTATCATAAGAAACAACGACGAGTTCGTGCTCTTAGATTAAATCTACATTAAGATTTAACTGAACAACTAAAGAATGTTCAAGAAACAGCAATCAAGGATGATGCTGAAGGAATGAAAGGAAGAATAAAGGAATTAGAGCAAGGAAATGATGGAATTTGGAGATTTCACAAGAAAAGAATTTGGGTACCTAAGCAAGGAGAATTAAGAGATAAGATTTTAGAAGAAGCTCATAAATCTAGGTATACCATGCATCCTGGTAACAATAAAATGTACCAAGATTTAAGAAATAATTTCTGGTGGATAGGAATGAAAAAGGACATAGCTATATACGTTTCTAAATGTCTTACTTGTTCACAAGTTAAGGCAGAACACCAAAAACCTTCGGGTCTACTTCAACAATTAGAAATGCCTGTATGGAAATGGGAACTCATAACAATGGACTTTGTTACTAAGTTACCCAAAACCAGAAAAGGTAATGACGCAATTTGGGTAATTGTAGATCGATTAACCAAGTCAGCTCATTTTCTACCCATGAAGGAAACCTTTAGCATGGAAAGGTTAGCCAAGTTGTATGTAGACGAAGTAGTATCCTTACATGGAGTTCCACTCTCCATTGTATCGGATAGGGATAGTCGTTTCACTTCCCATTTATGGACAAGTTTCCAGGAAGCAATGGGAACCCGACTAAATTTAAGTACGGCATATCATCCCCAAACAGACGGACAAAGTGAAAGGACGATACAAACCCTGGAAGACATGCTCCGAGCATGTGTAATAGATTTTGGTGGAAACTGGGACGATCACCTACCTTTGATCGAATTCTCCTATAATAATAGTTATCATGCAAGCATCGAAGCTGCCCCATTTGAAGCACTGTACGGACGAAAGTGTAGAACTCTAGTTTGCTGGGCAGAAATAGGAGAAAGTCAATTATCAGGTCCTGAAATTGTACAAGAAACTACCGATAAGATCACTCAAATCAAAGAAAGACTGAAAACGGCTCGAGATCGACAGAAGAGTTATGCCGATAATCGACGCAAGCCACTGGAATTTCAAGTCGGAGATAAGGTACTTTTAAAAGTTTCTCCTTGGAAAGGAGTAGTTCGGTTCGGTAAGAAAGGAAAGCTAAGTCCACGATACGTAGGACCATTTTCAATAATCCAACGTATAGGACCAGTTGCCTATCGCTTACAACTACCAGAAGAGTTAGCTGGAGTACATGACGTATTTCATGTATCCAATCTCAAGAAATGTTTATCAGACGAATCGCTGGTAGTACCCCTTCAGGATATAGAGGTAAATGAAAAGTTAAAATTCGTAGAGAAACCGCTTCAAATAGAAGACAGAAAGATCAAGTTTCTCAAGCACAAGCGATTGGTACTAGTCAAAGTCAAGTGGGATTAGAAACAAGGACCCGAATACACTTGGGAGCTGGAATCGGAAACGAAGCGAAAGTATCCTCACTTATTCCAGTAAATCTCGAGGACGAGATTTTAAATAAGGTGGGGAGGATGTAAGGACTCTCAAAATTCTCCCAAAATAACCCGTAAGTAAAAACCTGGACCGCTGAACCTCTACTGTGCATGAAAAAACAAGAAATCAAGCTTTCTGGTCTTCAGACGGGCCGCGTAAAGGTTAAGCATACCTTACGCGGGCCGCGTCAAAGTGTGGTTTGACCGGATAAGCATCCGAGCCACGCGTTGACCAGCTGGCAAGCCTACCCGTGACACACCAAGCCTATACGTAGACTAGGTCTCCCTCGCGGGCCGCGTAAGTTTGAGAGATGGTTTATGCGGGCCGCGTGAACCTCAAATTTCACCTATAAATAGATTGAGCTACGAGCAGTTCTCTGGTGTCGAAACAAAATCTCAAAAACGAAGTTATATTTTCCAAATTTGAATATTACTCTCAAATTAGTAAGGTGCTGCTACGATACCGGGTATTAACTCGATCGCTGCTATGATTCAATGTCCGATCGATTGAAACTATCCGATGAATGTTTAAGTGCTGCTCAAATTGGGTTTATACTTTGTCATTCGTCGTGAATTCGATGGATGTTTAAGTATTGCACTTTGTCATTTGTCGTGAGGGTTTAATCTCATGAGTTATCGTAAATGCTGTATTAGTTACTGACCTAGTTCGTGTGTATTGTTGTTAAATTAGGTTATCAGGCTAATCCGTAGGCTAAACTCTGCCCGTGTAAATCTACAATGTGAGTCATTCTCTTTTTACCTAAATTGCTTTCTTAAAACTCTACTTGTTTTCAAGGTTATAATTACAGGGATTAAGTCTTTGTAATCTCCAAATTACAGCCGGTATGTGGGGTTTTGTATACATTACTTGATAACCGTCACCATTGGACAACGGGTTAGCCAAGGGGTGATATGACCATAGTCACAGACACCATTGGACAACGAGATAGCCAATAGGTGGTCGAGTGACAAATACCGTGGGTAGATGGTTGATATGTATAAACATTGTAATCGCTCTTAATACTGTAAATTATAACAATGCGTCGTTTTTAGTAAAAAGAATGATTCACCAGTATTTCCCCGCTGACAAAACGCTTTTCAAACATGTTTCAGGTGATCTGTTGTGATCCAGGAAAAGTGCCGCGAAGCACTACAAGCTTAAGCAAGTGGCTCAATATAAATAAAGAAACATGTTTTGTAAAATAAGGATTTCCCAGTGAAATCACTTTATTGTAAACTACCGGGGTTTTATCCCGAAATATGAAATAAAATAATCGGGCATTTTCAGATCTTGCTAAAATCTTCCGCTGTCAACTCAATTAAATAAATACCACGGGATTTCTGTCCCGCGGCTCCTGAACCGGGTCAAACTGGGCCGGGGGCCGTGACATATCAGGGTTGTCCTTCTGCTGCATCCAGATACATGCTGACCTAGGCACAACCAGGATATCTTAAAAGAGCAAAAAATGCCAAATCCCATAAATGAAGAAGCTCTCCTAGAGAGTCATTCAAAAAGTGCAAAATGCATAAATCGTACCAAAAAATGGTATTTGTCTTAGCCGTCGTTAGATATTCTGGTCTCTTTGCTGTACGGAAGTACTGACCTGATCACCAATTATCTATCGTTGAAAAACAAAACAGGTGAATTCAGTATACTCACCTACTACGATGAATCTTTGTGCATACCTTGATCGTGGGGGTATATCCTGAAGTGGGACACACTAGTATATCAGTAATAATATTATCTTAAAGTATCATATGGTAATGGTACTTGAAATGTTCATGCATTTTGTTTAAGTGGATAAACATACTGGTAATCATCTTGAACTGCTTTTCACGAAAAATTAAATTAAGAATTATCTAACAGTGTGAAAACAGTTTGATTTTGCTGATATGATCTTCTTGCACATGTTTCTCACAAAAAGAAGTATTGTAATTATTTTTGAGTTTAGTTTAGTTTGTTAATTATTTAAAAAAACCAAAAATATTTTCTTTTTAAAAGACTTCCATTTTGATTTGTCAAGTTGTTGTTTTTGCAAATTACGATAAATATTGGTTTATCTTTAAATGTGAAAAAGACTAATGGTTTTCTAGATACTTGCTTGTGTTGCTAAACAGATTGATGCAGTTATCGAAATGAAGTGCAGAATACAAGTAAAGTGCAGATTGAGAATGAAGTAAAGAATGTGTGAAGATGCATGGTAGGATCCTTCTACTACATTACAGAGAAAGAGATATGGATGAGTTGGAGCTTACTTACTTAACCAAGGATTGCTAGCTAACTGATCTACAACGAATGAAAGTTTTGGAGATTGGAAGCATCAGCTAAGGGGGAGTCTGTTGATGTTAGAAACTGTGTAGCTGACGCTATCCAAAGACAAAAAGAACACAAGATGTTTGAAGACAAAGTTACACTATGAAGCTATTGTCAAGGGGGAGTCTGTTGGTGCATATTCGGTGAAAACAGCTTAGTAGTTTGATTATTTAGTCTTTGGATATTTTGTATTAGGCTTAGCTTATTGGTTAGTGATTTACTTGTTGTAATGGGCTTGGAAAATGGCCTAGTCCAGTAGGAAGCCCAGTTCACAGATATGTAGTATATAAACATGTTTTGTGATTAGGGTTTGCATGCTTAGAGAATTTTAGAGAGAGAAAGTCTAGAGAGAGAGAGAGAGGAAAAACGAGGATACATGCTGACCTAGGCACAACCAGGATATCTTAAAAGAGCAAAAAAATGCCAAAACCTGAAAATGTAGAAGTTCTCCTAGAGAGTCATTCAAAAAGTGCAAAATGCATAAATCGTACCAAAAAATGGTATTTGTCATAGCCCTCATTAGATATTTTGGTCTCTTTGCTGTACGGAAGTACTGACCTGATCACCAATTATCTAAACGTTGAAAAACAAAACGGATGAATTCAGAATACTCCCCTACTACGATGAATCTTTGTGCATACCTTGATCGCGGGGGTACATCCTGAAGTGGGACACACTAGTATATCAGTAATAAAATTACCTTAACGTATCATACGGTAATGGTACTTGAAATGTTCATGCATTTTGTTTAAGTGGACAAACATACTGGTAATCGTCTTGGACTGCTTTTCATGTAAAATTAAATAAAGAATTATCTAATAGTGTGAAACAGTTTGATTGTGCTGATATGATCTTCTTACCGGTGATTCTCACAAAAAATAGAGTGTTTATTGCTTTTGTTATTTACTTGCTTTCAGAAAATATAAAAATCCAAAAATAGTGTCTTTTTCTGTTAAAATTCTTAACGTACGGAAAACTGTATTCTTGGAGGAATTGTTACCGATAGGGGGAGACGGTGTTAGAAAGTGAGTTCAAAATTTTAAATCAGACAGGGTCTTGTGTGTTGGACAAAAAGTTTTTCGTCTTGGTGATAAATTGGAAATTGCTTAATCTGTCATACAGTTTAAACTATCTCTTGAAAAATAATAATTTATTTAACTTTGTTGAAAAATTCTTTTGGTTTCTCGAGATGTTTGTTTTATAGTATACAGATTGAAGCAGTATGTTGCTGAGAAGTTGCTGAGAAGATGAGAGTTTGATTGGATGTATGGTAGAACCTCCTTTCTACATTTTAGGCAAAGTGAAGAGTTTGAAGATTGCTGTGCAAATGCTAAACTAGAGTTTACTCAAGTGCTAACGTGTTGAAGATTTGGTGATTGGATGCATCAGCTTAAGGGGAGTCTGTTGCTGACAGAAGCTATTGAAGCTGAAGCTATCCAAAGACTAAAGACAGTGCAAGACTACATGAACAATGCAAGATGACTGGAGACAAAGTTATTTAAGAAGCTATTGTCAAGGGGGAGTTTGTTGGTGCATATTTGTGACAACAGCTTAGATTTGGTCTTTGGATATCTTGTAATTAGTTAAACAATAAACAGTTAGCGGGTTTAGCTTTGTAATAGTTAGTTGTAATGTTTGGGCTAACCAAACCCACGCAAATTGGGTGTATGGGGCGAATTGGGCTTACACCAATTCGCAGCCCATGAGGTTTTGACCTAGCCCAAGTTGCAAACCTTGTGTTATATAAACAAGGTTATGCATTAGGGTTTAGGTTAATCAGCCAAAACAGTGTTTGAGAGAGAATTCGTGAGAGGCATTAGGTCTTGGACGAATTTGAGTGTGTTAGGGTTTTGATTGATTGTAATTCTTGTGATTGATAATCAATAGAAACCCGGTTTGAACAATTCTGTGATATTCTGTTTTCTACTCAATTCTGTGATATTCTGATCAAGAGGATTCCGCACTCTTGATTGGATTGACAATTCTGTGAAGATCCATACGAATAGGGGACCTACAGTCTACGCATACATACTTACATCCAATTCTTGATTAACTTATTCGCATTCACTTATCGTACTCATACATTAATTACATGGTGCTTAGACTCGGATTTATAACCCAAAAACATCAAAGAAACATTCAAAATCATGTTTGGGAGGCCCGTAGTAGACCACGGTTAATGCACCGAAGCTTACGGTACACAAAACAACTTGGATAACAAATTTCAGCATTTAAAACATGGGGAGGGCGTCGGCGACAGCCCTACATGGCGTCGGCGACGCCTCTTAGTTTTCGTGTATTCATAAACCCCGTAGGCAGTGATTTAGGGCGTCGACAAAAACAACACACAGACATGGCGTCGCGACGCCTCTTCTATCTTATGTTTTCTGCAGATTTGCTTAATCGTCCGTAATCGCTAAAACTCGCATAACTTTCAATCTATTCACCAGTTTAACCTCCCGTTTCTTCCCACATGATCGTAATTTGGTCCTCTATCATATGGACTCAAAATCTAACATCCAGACTAAGGACATTCTTAACTTATATATTTTCGGCTTAATATTCATTTACGAATTATTCGACCCGTTCATGTTTTTATTAAACAACTCATTTGTTTATACTCAAAACTCACATGAATATAATAACTATAGAATTTTTACATTTTCTGGAGTTCCATACATGGGGTTTATGCACCTGATATCCAGTATGCGTTAAACTCATTCATTTCAATCAATTATACATAATTGAACTTTGTTAGAACAATTTCCATACACGAAATTGTTTCCAATTAATCATAACTCACAATCGAGTCTTTTGACCATTAACCCGCGTCCCCGTTTCTCGGGTAGCACACTTACAAGAAATCCTACCCATTACCCGGTTATAATACCGTCGCCATTACTTATGCAACCATTCCGTATTGCAATAAATCATCATTTTGACCCGTTTGGTCTACTTAACGAAAATCTTCACTTCTATATAATCAAACCTTATTAGACTTCAATTATCATGCTTAAATAACTAGTACACAACTTTGCTTAAATAAACTAAGAAGTGATTCCGGAAATCACTTACCTTGTGCATCCGTGTTCGTGTCCGCTTCCTTGCCTCCTCTTGACCCGTTAGCCTTTCGTGCTTCATTCCATCTCGACATGATTCCTATACTTTCATGTCATCAAAATCGCATTCATGTTAGCATACACAATTGTACATGTTAACAATCATATCAATTGCATATTTCACATTTGACTTTCATTAGTCAATTAGAACAAGCATAAGACATATATTTAACAATGCATCATTCCAATTTACACGATTTAACATACCATTAAGTATAACATATAATGACCCATCATGCATCACTCGATCCTCTTACTCGTTGACATCTTCATAAGGTCAATGGTCAATTATACGAACATACAACTTAGGAACATACGTCCGCATCGATGTAGTCGATCATACCAATGGCACTATAAACATTTCGCACCCATATAGTGAAATTCATATAACCATGTAATCATCTAGTCACATACATACATACACGTATCATCATTTTCATGCATATTAGCATGTATTGTATCATTAAAGCCTAGAGTACAAGATTCTAATGCCTACTTCTTACCAAATCGCAATATCAACTAAGTTCACATATGGACTTTTCTCAAGACACATCCCTCATGCTAATCCATCATCAAATTTATTATTATCATTTTCACCCATTATATTAGCTATTTGCATACAATTCCACTTATCATTTTCACCTAAGCATTTCATCAAACACTTGGTGTGCATACCACTTTCTAAATGTACAAGTGATTTAAGCATGTTCTTCCCAAATTCATCTCATGAACCATTACATTCAAACAAATCACATTGTCATTACTTCCACATCATGTCTAACTATCAAAACTATCATGTAACATCTCATGTATCAACAAAATCACAATTTAACATCTTCACCATTCTACAATTACAAGTGGGTTTTACCACAAATCATCAATATGATCAAAACTAAGTACAATACAACTTCTACAATTGATATTATTTAACATTCATGTTCAATTTCATAAAATATTTACGAATTGCACATAACCCACTTCATCAACATTCACCAAAACATAAAATTTAACTTACTTGATGATAAGAACACTTAGATGATCATAATTCTTGATCCATGCGTACAAACAAGCTTCAATTTCCTTCTAATCATACTGATTTTTTTATGTTAGAGGGTTTCCTTTCTCCCTCTCTTGCTCCTGTGGACACCAACATACACACCAGTGTGTGTGTTTGGGTTTTTGTTTATTTTTTTTATAAACTCTTTCAACTTGTACAACTTCGGTCCCTCTACTATGGAAATTGTGTTTTAAGGTTAAAAATCTATCCTTACTTGTTTAATTAAGTAAATAACTAGGTTAAATAGCCTAGTTATTTTATTTCATGCTATAACATGGAAAACATGCTAGCGAATATTAAAATTCGGATATTGGGGTGTTACACAAAGTCAAAGGAAGAAAAGATTGCTAAATGCGATCTGTCACTCCTTGCTTAATTATTGATTGTACTCTTTGACTCGTCAATCGATGTCTTTAATTTGTGTACTTAGTTGTATTATGTGGAATAAATGTTAATAATCGCAGTTTAATCTATGTTAATCGCTAATTGCATGGCTATCGCTTTCGCAACTAGAATCACATATTCTGAATATTGTTTTACATGTGTGTGCTATTTGTGTATTACTTGTGCATGTTTATTATATATTTGTGGTGATTAATCGAAAACGCAATCGCTACTCTATCGCAACGTAATCTCATCGCAAACTGTAAACGTAACTTTAATTATGTTGTTGTATGTTAGTTATGTTATTTGTGTGACTATTATTTAAATATATCGCATCACTTAATCGACACTCACTCAAACGCATTGCAACGCTCAACGCACGAAATGAAACAAAACATCGAAACCCAACGCACTCGAGCCTTTCGATCGAATGACCATTCGATCGAATGGTCATCCGTCTGGATGACCATCCGATCGGACTGCCCTCTGATCCATCACCTGTGCACCGCCTTTCTCCTCACTAACCTATAAATATCACCTGTCACATCACTGTTTAAGTGATGTGACAGCTCTCGTTCGTCCAACATACTTTTGGCTCTATTTCCCTCGATTCCTCGCGATTCTTGTAAGTTTCTACCTCAAATCTTGTACTTCTATCATCTACACACACATCATCATCATTTTCACCATCAAATCTTCATTTTTCACCATGAAATCGGCTGATTTGAGCTGTTCTAGGGTGATGTCATCATGGGTTCTCATGAACTTCAAAGTGTGACCTCATTCCACTAAGAACAACATAGATCTAAGAGATTTCAACATGATTAAACGCTGATTTCACCTAAATCTAAACATTTTCAAACCGAATTAAGTTTCTTTCTACTCTTTTACACTCTTGCACTCAAAACCGATAGAATCGGAGGTCATTCAGGCATTCCATTCATTCTCTAGTGAAGTGTCGGTCTGAGAACTGACTCCTATCAACGAGATAACTAACTTAACGGGTTGAACATGAACTACTATTAAGAACAGTTAACTGATCAGACCGGGTGATTCCCATCCGATCGGATACCTTGGGCTTGGTGGGGTTTCTGTTGTTTAACACATTGTTATACCGTCTCGGTCAAACCATAAACTTGCTGAACTTAACAAATTTTTCCAAGTTTCAAAACGAGCAAGTCACCAAACGGACTGCCGTCTGATCTGATTACCATCCGATCGAACGACAATCCGATCGGATGACTTGTGGTCCCAGAATACTTAAACATTTTACAAACTTCTATACATGTCAATATCCAAATGAATGGTCATCCGATCGGATGACCATCCTGCTGTGAACTTGTTCTTAAGAAATGTCTCGCTGGAACGGATCGCCATCCGAGCGAACGGCCATCCGACCAGACGACCGTTCGATCGGATGACCTGAAAGGTAGAGATACTTCTCTCATTTTAAAGTGCTACAACGAAAACTTCAAAGCCATCATACACAAACACATCCATCTCAAACGAAAGACAATCCGACCGAATGGCCATCCGCCCGGATGACCATCCGTCCGGATTGGCATCCGATCGAATGACCATCCTTCCGGATTGTCATCCGATCAAATGACCATTCGTCACTCAGTCCACGCGACACCATTTAACGCACCGTTCATTGCTTATGCTATCTTTCTGTAATCAGGCTAACTTTCCAGCGCTCCCTTCAATCCAATTCAAGACTGTGTTTATTTTAAACACGATCTGTGAGTATACTCGAACCCTTTTTGGCTTTACGCACTTTTGGGTGTTACATACGTTACCTATTCAAATCACAATCGACACACAATGCAAACACTTTTATACGCTAATCTTTACTGCATGTTATACGTGTTACTCGATGAATGCTTGTATGTTATGTTTACACAGTGATTGTTGCCTGACACCTTAGCAACGATAGTACTATAGTTTGGACCCAGTACCTGTCGTGGACAGGGGTTGTTAAGGGCTTTACTTCACGTGTCACAGTGGTGATATGTGTTGCGCATTCTACAACTCGCAATCACGTCTGTGCATATTTCATTGTCGATAACCTACTAGCTTCACTTTGCTACATGTTACAAGCTGGTTATGCGTAAACCGATTCGTTATCTATTATACTATTAAACTTGTATGCTCACCTTTACACTATGTGTATTGACCTCTATTTTAACGTATGTGACAGGTGTTTGAGATGCTAGGATGCTTGCTATCTTTTGTGGAATCAAGATTAGGAGAGTCTAGAAACAAACAATTAATATTTTAAGTTGTCGGAACTATGATTGGCCTTGAGATATCTATGTCTGTAATAACTGTTTTATTTTGACAAGTTATGGTATGGGACATAATGTTAATTATCTGGTAATTTAGTTGTTATAGATTTCTCTTGGACAATCTGTTTTGCTCAGTGCCTCACCCCGATGTTTCCGCCATCGGTTGGGGTGTGACAGATTGGTATCAGAGCCATAACTATAGGGAATTAGGCAAGACTCTACCTAGTCCGGGTCGATGTCTTAGAAACGACCTAGTCTATAGTCTAAGTACCAACAGACCACCTTGTGCGAACCCGGTAGGGGTTCCGCACGAGCCTATTTCTGTTTTTCGATCGATTCGCAACCATACTATACTCTATCCGCCTTTCCTAAGGCTGGAATACTATCACTCTGCCTTTCCTAAGGCAGGCGCACCGCACACCATTTTCGAAAATGAACGAGTGATTTGATCTAGACTGGGTGTGAAAACCGCAAACTCTCGATTGGATCGCTTGTGCGACGTGCATTTTTACTATAAACACGAGAATTTGCGTTGAATCATGAGTGAAATCCATACTTTGACAAAAATCTCTGATAAATAGAGGACGGAACACCCTCAGCTCTATCTCATGAATTTTACCACACTTATCGGAACGGAGTCGTTAAGTTAGGGGCGAAACCCTCATCTTAATGACCATTTCCAATTTCTCTATTTTGGTTTTGCAAAAACTCTCACCAAAGCTTCGATGGATTCCAATGACTCGAGTCGCGTAAATAACCGAAAGGATGCATGCCATTCGCCGTATGCCGGTGATAGAGCACAGTCTAGCCCTTGAGAATAGTTGAATCACTTTGGGTAGTCAACGTCTATCAGCCAAGACAATCTGTTTTCTATTTCAAGCTCGCAATTGCTGATTTTATGTGTTTTGATTCTGAGCCCGCAACCACTGACTCTGTGATTTATCGCATTTATGTGATTTATGTGGTTTTACATGTTTATGTGTTTTGATTTTGGTGATTTATACGCTTTTCGCTGTTCGCTTTGATCAACACACACAACTCGCACTGCACATTTACCTCAAAACGTTAATAAATCGCATGCTATGTTACTCGCTTATGCTATACTAGTCACTATGCTACTCGATGTATACTCGATACTCGCAATTGCTATTCTCGAACGCGCTCTCGCGACCTTGAATGATAGGTGAATACGTGCAATATATGTAGGTGAATACGTGCAAAATATAGTGGAAGATATGCTTACGTGGATTGCGTGTTTCTGTGTCTACGTGGACTACTTGCTTACGTGCTTATGTGGATTATATGCCTATCTGATTTTGTGATTATGTGTTTGGACGTGTTCCTGAGCTTTACTCAGTAATAGTGCGTGTGAGGTGAGATTCGATTATATAGTGTCCTTTGGCGATGTCTGTTGTAGAAAATGTCGTCATTTGGATCACGTCACTCCCGTGTTGCTCGCCGAAACCATGAGGACAAACGCATCGCTGCTCTCGTTGCTAAGCAGATGGCTAAAGTTATCCCCCAAATCGTCAGTGAGCTTAACAAGAATACCAGCAAGTCCTCTGAGGAATCAAGAACTGACTCGCCTAAGGGTACTTTCAGCTTTAAGCAGTTCAAGGCCTGTGGCCCAAAAGACTTCACGGGCGAAGACGGACCAAGCGCTATGTTTCAATGGTTCGACTCAATCGAAGTCACGCTACGTCAGAGCGGATGTCCCGAACACCTACGAACTGTCAACGCGACCGGTGTCTTCCAGTCCAGGGCTCTAGAGTGGTGGACAGCCGAAAGGAACAGACGTGGGAATGATGCAGCCTTTGGGCTCACTTGGGATGAGTTGAAAGAACTCATGATGAAGGAATTATGCCGACCCCACGAGCTCCAGAAGCTAGAGAATGAGTTCTGGCACATCAAGCAGGATGGTGGCGATAACGCCGGTCTAACTGCCTGCTTCAAACAGCTGAGTATCATTTGTCCAAGCCAAGTGGCAACACCTGAAATGACGATCAAGAAGTATATCCGTGCTTTACCGGATTGTGTTGCTGACTTCGTGCAAGCCGCGAAGACAACAACAATTGAAGAGACCTAAGCGAGTTCTCGCTGGGTACTTCAAGAACACTCTGAAGTGCCTTCATCAAGCTATTGCCGCTCCCACCGCTGAAACTGCCGCACCGCAAGCTTCAAAGTCCTCCCGCCGCAAGAGAAAGAACGCCAACAAGAATTACGTTGTCGCATCCGCCGCTCCGCTCCAAGCTATCTCTGCTCAACCGCAACCTCAAAACCGCCAAGTAGCGGCACCGGTGACTAATGCGCCGCTGGCCAAGCGTGCTTATACTGGTCCACACCCGGCCTGTCCTACCTGTACTTATCATCATCCCGTAGGGATTGCATGCAGGTTTTGTGTTCACTGCAACATGTACGGATACTTTACTGCCAATTGCCGTACTTGTCCACGCCAAGCCCCAACTCAAGTTCAAGCTCAAGCTACTGCACCACAAGCTCTCCTTTCTGCTCCACATGGCCAACAAGCAGCTCCTGCACTCGCCGCTCACGCTAGAGCTTGCTTTGCATGTGGTGATCCCAACCACTTTGCAAATGTCTGCCCCAACAGAGTGGTGAAGCAAGAGCCATAGCAGCAGCAGCCTCAACATCAACAGCAGCAGCCTCAGCAGCAGCAGCCCGCAGCCCGCAGACATGCTTTCAACATCAACGCCCGCCAGGCTCAAGCAGATAACAACGTTGTTAATGGTACATTCCTCGTAAATGGTATATATGCTTCATGTTTATTTGATACTGGAGCTGATAACTGTTTTGTGTCGTTAGAATTCGAAAAGCTCCTTAATCGTAAGCGCGCCCATCTCCCTACAACTTTCGACATTGAAGTTGCCACTGGAAGAACCGTCACTGTTCGTTCCGTTCTATGTGATTGTACTATTGAACTCAACAATCATGTCTTCCCTATCGATCTTATTCCGATGCAGCTTGGAAGTTTTGATATCATATTAGTCATGGATTTTCTTTGTGAAAATCGTGCTGAAGTCATTTGCTTTGATAAAATGATTCGCCTCTCGCTCGCTAATGGTGATCAACTTTGTGTCTATGGTGAAGTCGCATCGAAGAATCTCAAACTCATGTCGTGTGTCCAAGCAAGCAAGTATCTATGCAAGGAATACAAGGCTTTCTTAGCACACATCGTAGTAGCGGAGGAAACGAAAAAGAAGGCAATTGATAAGGTGCCTGTGGTTCGTGATTTTCCTAAAGTCTTTCCTGATGATCTACCTGATTTACCCCCGAGTCGTGATATTGATTTTCGTATTGACCTCATTCCTGGAGTAAATCCTGTTGCTAAAGCTCCTTATCGCCTCGCTCCGTCCGAAATGCGCGAACTCTCGAGTCAACTCCAGGAATTACTTGAAAAAGGCTTCATTCGCCCTAGCACCTCTCCTTGTGGCGCACCAGTTCTTTTCGTTAAAAAGAAGGACGGGTCGTTCCGGATGTGCATCGACTATAGGAAGTTGAATAAGCTGACTATCAAGAATCTCTATCCCCTGCCCCGAATCGAAGATTTATTTGACCAATTACAAGGTGCTACGTGTTTTTCGAAGATTGATTTATGCTCAAGCTATCACCAATTACGAATCCAGGAGGAATATATACCGAAAACCGCTTTCTGAACTCGTTACGGCCATTATGAATTCATCGTAATGCCCTTTGATTTAACCAATGCACCTACGGTTTTCATGGATTTGATGAATCGTGTGTGTAAACCATTTCTTGACCGCTTCGTCATCGTGTTCATCGATGACATCCTTATCTATTCGAAGTCGAAAACCGAACACGCGCAACATCTATGTTTGGTTCTCGAATTGCTCCAAGGGAATCGACTCTATGCAAAGTTCTCCAAGTGTGAATTCTGGCTGGAGGAGGTTCAATTCCTCGGTCGCATCGTCAATAGTCAAGGTATACACGTCGACCCCGCGAAGATCGAAGTTGTTAAGAGTTGGGTTACTCCAAAATCACCATCCGATGTTCGTTCGTTCCTCGGATTGGTGGGCTATTACCGTCGATTCATCGCTAACTTTTCTAAAATCGCCGTTCCGCTTACTTCTTTGATGCATAAAGACAAGCCTTTTGTTTGGGGAACCGAACAAGAGACTGCCTTTCAAACTCTCAAGCATATGCTCTGCAATGCTCCTATCCTCGCTTTACCCGATGGAAACGATGACTTTGTTGTCTATTGTGATGCCTTGAACCTTGGTCTCGGTTGTGTTCTCATGCAACGGGACAAGGTTATCGCGTACGCCTCTCGTCAGCTCAAGATCCACGAGAAGAACTACACAACCCACGATCTCGAGCTTGGTGCAGTTGTTTTTGCGTAGAAGATTTGGCGACACTACCTTTATGGTACCGAGTTCATTTTACAAATCTTGAACATAAATTCAACAAGATAGCAATTTTGGCTTAAACTACTAACTAAGTTAACAACTTATGTCAAGAATTCATAACAACACCATTTAACCCATTAAGGTCCTTCCGTGAGGGAAAGCCTTCTTGATTAACATTAATTATCCCTTATTAAACCACAAACCATTTCTAGTATCATTGTGCAAACATTTTAAACAAGTTAAACTAGTTAAGCAAGTTCAAAGTCTACTAATACATGATTAATTAAGCTTCTTTTTGCAAATATCTCAACTAACCACATACTAATCATCCAAGATAATTAACTATAATCAAGAATTCAATATCAATAAACAAGGTTGCAAACTAATCATCAAGGATTAACATATATGCTTCAAGTGTCATTACAAACATAATTAACATACTAATGGTTGTTGTTAAGAAAGGAATACTAGTGTTTTTGCCTTAGGCTTACAATAATACATAATCATCAACCCAAAATGCTTGAATTACAACAAAATGATGGAAAGATTCAAGAAATCAAACCATAAACAAGCCCTAGATTGAGAATCCGGATGATAGCGGAGCTAATCGGCACAATGTGGCTTAAATCCGGGTGAAAGCAGAGCCTCCGGAGCCTGATAAATCGCCAGAAAAGCTCCCAAAAGTCCAAAGTTGCGATTAAAGTGCACGGTCGTGCACTTTAGTTTACTGTTCACCATACCGTGTGACATCAACGAATCTTGGACCGGTCTTCAGATCGGCATGGGTGTTCCACGAGTCGCACGAGCGTGCATTTCCGAGATGGGGTTACAGTCTTCACCGACCATAAGAGCCTGCATCATATCTTGAACCAAAAGGAACTGAATATGCGCTGACGTGTGCGCGTATATACATATTTTTTCAATGAATTTTACACACGATTCGGTTTTAAATTTATAAAAATGATTTATACTTCAACGTTAAAACACACACGAAAGGGCAAGTGTACCCCGTCATATATGTAGTAAAGTATCGGTAAGAACCAAGTGTCGATCCAAGGATGTGGGCGGGGGAATAATACTAAACCTTTGTCATTAAATTACCGGTAGAAAGATAAGTGGGTGATTTTCTAAAAACTAAAATAAGACTAAACAAATATTTTTAAAAACATAATAGACTCCAAATATGAAAATAAATATATAACCTTGCTTTATGCACAACCAAAGTATGTGAACTAAGTCGGTTTTGTCACTTAAAACACTTGGTCAATTTTCCATTTTTTCAAGACAATTAGTATCCCTTTCGGGAATCCTAACATGACAACTCTTTGGAAAGCTAAAACGATAAACACACTTTAACCACCTAAAATTGTTCTTTAACGCCCAATTGACAAATGTCTATGGAAATCCCCTAAAGAAAAGTTAGTCATCCGTTAGGAGTTTTCGAACTTCGTTTATGCTTTTCTTCAGAAGTGAAAATGAATGGATGATTCATTTTCTTCAACGAGTTCTTCGTCAGAAGTGGAAATGAAGGAACAATCAAACGGATATTCATTTCCCTTAACGGATATTCTTCAGAAGCGAAAACGAATGGATGATTCATATTCCTCAACGGGTTCTTCGTCAGAAGTGGAAATGAAGGAACAATCAAACGGATATTAATTTCCCTTAACGGATATTCTTCAGAAGCAAAAACGAATGGATGATTCATTTTTCTCAACGGGTTCTTCGTCAAAAGTGGAAATGAAGGAACAATCAAACGGATATTCATTTACTTAACGGATATTCTTCAGAAGCAAAAACAAATGGATGATTCATTTTTCTCAACGGGTTCTTCATCAGAAGTGGAAATGAAGGAACAATCAAACGGATATTCATTTCCCTCAACGGATATTCTTCAGAAACGAAAACGAATGGATGATTCATTTTCCTCAATGGGTATTCTTCAGAATGGAAATGAAGGAACAACAAACGGATATTCATTTCCCTCAACGGATATACTTCAGACACGAAAACGAATGGATGATTCATTTTCCTCAACGGGTATTCTTCAGAATGGAAATGAAGGAACAACAAACGGATATTCATTTCCCTCAACGGATATTCTTCAAAAACAAAAACGAATGGATGATTCATTTTCCTCAACGGGTATTCTTCAGAATGGAAATGAAGGAACAACAAACGGATATTCATTTCCCTCAACGGATATTCTTCAGAAACGAAAACGAATGGATGATTCATTTTCCTCAACGGGTATTCTTCAGAATGGAAATGAAGGAACAACAAATGGATATTCATTTCCCTCAACGGATATTCTTCAGAAGTGAAAAATGAATAGGTAGTTCATTTTTCCTCAACGGGTGCTTCATCAGAAATGGAAATGAATAGGGTTAACTCTAGACACATGACAAAACTTGCTGTGGTTTATGTGCACTGAATTCGATTATTATGTATGCATCCATAATTGTGTAATTCCTTGCACAGTTCGCAAAGTTTGTCTTGTAATGTGTAGGGGATATAATTTATGGAACAACCTTGAGATAACTTAGATTGGGTCAATACATAAACACATAAGCACATAATTGTTTTTTTATTAATTTGTTATTAACTTGTTATTGATTTGAACATGAGTATTCAAGGTATACCAGGAACCCAGTCGATGGACTGCAACGTCCTCAAGAATCTATCTGTAAAGATAGGACGATCTTATAAGAATTTGATTTTGCGCTTTGAACATCCACGAGGATCTAATTATGAAGAAGAACCTCTATGGATTTGGAATTCGTATAGCGCGAAGAGTTTAGGACTTGGTATTAAGTATGCTAAGACCATATACGAAGTACATTGTTTATGAGATCAAGGTGCTAGATATGCCAAGGTAACATATGAAGCAAACGGATTCTTGAAGTCATTATGCCAAGCATGCAAAGCTAGTGTACAGTATAGGGTGTTCTTGAGAATTGGGTGTTAAGGCAACATGCGAGCAAGGTCGTTTTACAAGGAATGTGGTTCCTTGATTGTCGGTATCGTAGGGGATATGTTGTTTATACATGCAACCACATTTATACACTATGATGTAAATAAAAGATTTATTTATAAACAACAATGACAACAACTGTCTCGTAGATCTTGACAACAAAAGAAAATAATACATAAGGCTTGATTATTTCTAAACAGCGTCGTCTTCCAGTAAGTCAGATGCTCATCCTTGTGCTGAATTTGCATTAGCAAGCTTTGGGCAATTTCTTTGGAAATGACCCATCTCGCCACACTTGTAGCAAGAACCCGGTGGAAAACGAGCTTGAGAAGGATTGTTGTCAGCTTGATTGGGTGCAGCTGCAGTTGGGCAAACCCTCGCTGTATGACCTATAAGTCCATAAATTTGGCATGTGCGGCAGTTAATACCAGCATGATGATGAAGGTTACATTGGTTGCACAAGGGTGCAGTTCCGTTGTATGGCTTCCTAGCAGGGGGTTGAGCTGGTTGGTTGGGGACTACTTGATCATTGTAGGTAACCACGGCGAAGTTCTGTGAAGCCTTTCACTTCTTTGACTTCTTGGAGGATCCAGTCTCTTCATCCTTTGGTTTTGATTCCTCGATCGGTTTCTTATCACCCTTTCGGAAAACTTTACCTTTCCTAATTTGAGATTCAGTTAAGGTAGCGGATTGGTCAATGGCCTGTCTAACTGTAGTAGGGTTGTTACCAGTAACAATGTCTTGTACTGAGTCAGGGAGGCCATCAATGTATTTTTCAATTACCTTATCTAAAGGCGTAACCATTGTCGGGCATAACATACTTAACTCCTCGTAACGGTCCGTGTAAGCTCGATGCTCACCACTATCTTGTTTAAGATCGTCGAATTCCCTTTCCAGTGCCCTAATCTCATGACGAAGATAGAATTCCCTCATCATTAGAGCTCGAAGCTCTTCCCAGGGTTGTGCCAGTGCCACGTCAGCACCCCTATCTCTCATCACACCATTCCACCATGTTAAAGCTCGTTTCTCAAAAACATTGGATGCGAACTCTACCTTTCGCTCGTTTGGACATTGAACATGCCTGAAAGTGCTCTCTAGACACTCGAACCATTGCAGAAGTGCGGTCGCTCCTTGAGACCCAGAAAATTTTGATGGCTTGGCAGAGTTGAAAGTCTTGAAGTTACAGGGAGCATTATTGTTGTTATTGAAGGCTTGGTTACATTGAACGATGGTGTTTGGGATTGTAGCACCATTTGCTGCGTAATGATAGCTGCCAGTTCTTCATTAGGTACCTGATTGTCCCGTCGTGGAGGCATTCTAAAAGAGAAAACATGAGAGAAAACAAGTGAAATGGCATTGGGTAAGGATGTTACAATTACCGACCAAAAAGTCATGGGTGACGGTCATTTGTTCGAACCACGAAGCAAACACACGACACAAAAGCTGAATCAAAGTAAATTGGTACTCATAATGTATCGCGAAGACATGCTTTAGCCTATAAGTGGATACTCATCCCAAGAGCTACCAGGTAAGAGTGAATGGTCCGATTATGTGGATTTGTACGAATACTCTAGCCTTAGACAGAAAACTCCGGATACAGGCATCCACCCTTCCGGATTGCACGTGTTCACATTAATAAGACCCAAACATTGACGAGATTTTGAAAACTTTGAAGGTTCAAAACCTTATAATAAATCATCCTAGAACAGAAGATTAGTTTTCAAAGCAGATTCGAAATTTGTGTTCTTATTGCGGTTGTCACCTAAAGATAGGCGACGGTATTGTTTTATGACTAAACGCAAGTGACACGAGTTAGGGTCCTAGGAAGGTTATAAACTAGGTCAAAGCATTACTAATAACCTAATTCCCTATAACCATGAGCTCTGATACCAACTTTTCTCTCACACCCCGACCGCGTTAAAACAACAAACCGCGGCGGAAACGTCGGGGAGTGTCATAACAGAATCATTGTTTCATAACACATGGTTTAAAGTTATGTTTTATTTAATTAAGGTTATTACATTGTATTGAAAATTAGAAACAAAACATGAATAAATTGACTTTCGTTGTTATTAAGTCACTAAGGCCTCGTCCATTCCTATATGAGCATGTATCAATATCGTCAATCATCATCCATCCGAGTACCTGAAACACATGTGAAAATATGTCAGCATAAAAATGCCGGCGAGTACATAGATTTTGTGTGAGTGTCAGATTCATGGCTCGTTTACATTTTTAAATAACTCGGACACCGTTATAAATCAATGTTTAGAAAAAGACCAGTTTTGTAAAATGTTTATATTTTAAATTGATATAACCAAGTCAATAACAGATTTGTTAGAGTTTATAAAACCTCGATGCCATGAATCTTAACTCGAAAACATTTGTTTATGAAAACCCAAATCGTAAATCATTTTTGTAATAAAACTCGAAATCATTGTAATATAACTTTGTTTTGTTAACCTTTGCCCAAGAAATCTAGATAACGCAACGATATATGATGTGTTAAAAGCACTTATATATAGGAAGTACCAGCGGCGTATCCACCATGCTTTTTTCACATTACCCCCACCCCGTTACCTAATCACTTCCCTAACCCAACGGTTTAGATAGATCAAACTGTTCACACGGATCGTACAGTTCCAAACGGCTCCAACGGATCATACAGTTCCAACGGATCAAACCGTTACAAATGGTTCCAACGGATCAAACAAGTTACACGAATCATACAGTTCCAACGGATCAAACAGTTACAAACGGTTCACATAAATGTAAAACAATGTGTCCATATGCTAGATGGACATATGCAACAAAATGTAATTATGAAAATCAATGTGCTAGCATGCTAAGTGAACATACGTAGCAAAACATAATGAAATTATGTACTATATGTGTACTAATGAACATAGCAAGTATATATCATGAAGAACACGAAAGTAACAAGTAGGAACATGTGTTTCACCCCAAAACAGTTTGAAAACAGTAAAAGAGGGGACTATGTACTCACTGGAGGATGCTTATAAGTCTTGACTAACAACCAAGCAAAGCTAGAGGGATCACGGAAATCAAACGACACCTAATATAGGTAACTATGTTAATAAACCGGACTAAATCGGAAGATCGGATAGGATGAGGTTTTGTAAACCAAACGAGTGTTGGAACTCATATGATATGGTTTAACATAGCCTACATACTAAAACGGAACCTATCCTAAGTGTTTACGACCCATCACGACTCGTTTAGGTAGCTTACGCTACTTTAAGGCGTCGTTTGCGTAAAACGCGTTCGGAACGCCTAACTAGTCCTATGGAAAGTATTATATGCCTAAACATGTTTAATTATGTTGCATAATCAGTCAAATGACAAAAGTTTAAGTTACATATGCTTAATTACCAATTATGCATGAAAAGGGCATTTTGGTCATTTTACCTAAGGCATATAAACAACCTATCATACAACTAATTAAACTAAGTGAACATAAGTTATAACCTCGGAAGGTTATTCCCTATATATCTATGGTCACTAAACATGCTTGGTCGGATCCTAATGATCGACCAAACAGGTCGAGTTCGAAAGTCTAAGCGGTGGTTTAGACCGCTTGACTTTACGACTCTACACAAGCACTAAACTCAAAGTGACGAGTTAAACATGTTAAAACATGTTTAACAAAGTTAGAAAACATGTTTGATATCAAAACAAATGGTTTTGATACCTAAGAATAGTTTGGTTGCAAAATACGCATAAACGCGTATTTTGACCGAAACTATGACTCGTCACTACGCCTAGTCAATGTGGTAATCAGTAGGTATAGTCACAAGGGACTATGACCATCGTGATTACGCTCATGTTGCGAAGTTCAAATGAACTTTGTGTTGACCATTGACTGGTCAAAGCTGAAAGTCAAACACTGTTTGACTTTCATGCTTGAAATACATGAACAAGCATGATGGAAACTTACAAAAGGTCCAAGCCTTGAAGATTTGATCTAAAAAATTCTCAGGTATGAAGCTTCACAAGGAGAGCTTCAACTTAGAGAAGATAATTGAGATCAAGTGTGAAGAAAATGAAGTGAAAATAGTGGGTTTATATAGATTTTCTACAGCCGTTAGGATCGTTCATCGATAATTGAGCTTCGATCTGGACTGTCCATGTGTGGCACATTGTTTTGGAATACTAGGGGTGCCCCAAAACCATCAAACGGTATTGCAAATGTTACAAAAAGGACCTTGAACTTCAAGTCGGTTGCTGAAGATTGCTGAAAGTTGCTGAAAATGGATTTTTCTGCCTAGATGAGGCCGTGGCGTCGTGCCACGGCAAAACCATATAGTGGTGGCGTGACGCTACCATATGCCAGATCCAGAAACTTTTGAAAATTGTCAGTTTTGGTCCCTTCAACTCATTTAAGCCATTTTCGATGCGTTTAAAACCCGTTAACCCATTTTCGAGGCTCAATAATAAAGTTTAAGTATAGGAGACCGGAATTATGCTCAAAAACATCTCGGATGTCGGTTCGTTTGGTTGTACGGTTGCGTTGTTCGGTTAATTACGACGAAACACGAATGGACGCGAATAACGATCCAAATTACGCGACAAATGGAATTTTATCAAGCCAGTCACTAAAGTAGAGTATTTTAATGATTACATAAATTTTTGGATGTCCGGATATATTCAGAACATGAGATATGCGCGAAAATGCAAACTTGTGCACTTTTTGATGCTTTTAGTCCCTGTTTGACGCAAAAGTTTATTTTTGTGCACCAAACACCTCAAAGACTATTTCTAAGCTATGTAACAGATATTTAGGGCATGTTTAACTTATGGTCAAGTTCCAGAATGTTCGTTACCATACGAATCGGGATACTTTCATAGTTTGACGTAAACAGTCCCTACGATCGAATAAACTTGATTTCGACACACCAAACCCTCCAAAACTTATTTATAAGTTATGTAAAGGTTATTTAAGGTATTTTAAGCCTATGTCACTATTCCGGAGTGTTTGTTGCATTAAATTGGTTACGTTTACACATCAGTTCGCGTATAACCTTCCAGAAAGCGATTTGAAGCTCGAAATCGAACGAGAATTGATATGTGCCAACGATACACATATTTTTACAAATCCCAAGTGTGAAACACCATATTTCATTGATTTGGTATTTGTTTGATGATCGTAGTGACACAGGTGTCACATTAATAATCACAGTTTAATCAATGTGTATTAATCGCCGTTAGTAGCTTTACGACTGTGAATAATAGGAAGTAACAATGCGATAAAGTTAATCTACTTAACGCTAATCATATTGCTAACGCATTGCAATACGAATCGCAGTGAATCAGATGTTCTGGATATTGTTTTACGTGTGTATGCTATTTACGTGTTACTTGTGCATGTTTATTTATGTTTGGTGATGTTTATTCGAAAACGCAATCGCAACTCTATCACTTCGCAATCTCAATCGCAATATGAAACGCTAAATGGTTGTTTAGGTTTATGACTATTAGTTAGGATTATTTGTTTAGTTATTGGTTAATACTATCGAAACGCATCGCAACGCTCAACACGTGAATCGAAACGACAAAACTCAGCGCGCCGAACATTCGGATCGAATGGCCAACCGATCGAGTGGCCATCCGATCAGATTGCCATCCGATCAAGGCACCATCCAATCGTTGAGCACCTTTCCTCTTATGGAAACCCTATAAATACCCTCACTTGTCACATCACTTGATGTGACAACTCTCTCTCTCTCGAACCAGCCACTCAAAGTCTCTTTTCCTTCGATTTCTCCTGATTCTTGTAAGTTTCTTCCCTAATCTTCGTAATTTTATGATCTACACACACCGATCCATCTTTCTCTCTTTTGAATCTTCACTTTTAGCCGTGGAATCACCGGATTTGGGGTGTTCTAGGGTGATGTCACCATGAGGTTCTTATGAACTTCAATGTTTGGCATCATTCCATCAAGAACAACTCAGATCTGAAGGATTTCCATAAGATTTCACATGTTTTTGAGGATAAAAAGGATTGAAAGAAGGTTCTTCATTTTCTTTCAACTCTTCTACACTCAATGCACTCAAAACTGATGAAATCGGAGCTTGATATGATCTTCTACTCATTCTTAGTGTTGTGTCGGTTCAAGGATCCGATTTCCATCAAGGAGACAATGATCTCGGGTTGAGCATGAACCACCGTTATGAAAAGTTAACTGGTCGGACTAGGGTGATTCCTATTTGATCGGATAGCTTGGGTCATGGGGGAGTACCAGTTATTTAAAACGAGGTCGTGCCATCTCAATCAAGCTGTAAAACCATCAAAACCATCAAGTTCAAGACGATCAGGATGTCGGAACGGATTGTCATCCAATCGGATTGCACTAAGCTCAACACTTAAACATTTTCAAGAAGAACTGAATGACGAACTGATTGCCATCCGATCGAATGACCAATCGATGATTGACATTTGGGAATTCACCATTTTCAAGAGAAATGCCTTGCCGATCGGATCGTCGCTTTTTCCTTAAACAGTTCTTTCAAAAAACGAATAGAGTTGCTCTTTGGAGAGCACAGTACGATGAAAGTTGTAAGCTGTGTTCGGGGGGAGTTATTGTCTATCGTTGGCCTCTATGGTAGAATCAGTCGGGGGACCTGAGAGGCGGTGGTTTACCCTGCGGCGGATGTCAGCGGTTCGAGTCCGCTTATCTCCAACTCGTGAACTTAGCCGATACAAAGCTATATGATAGCACCCAATTTTTTCGATTCGGTGGTTCAATCTATGTTTATCGTTCATGGACGTTGATAAGATCGAACCGCCATCCGATCGGATTGCATCGGCATCTGATTGAACCGTCGTTCGATCGAACGACCTGAAAGGTAGAGATACTTCTCTGTCTTCAAATGCTACAACAAAAACTTCAAAAGTCAAACCATCATACACAAACACATCCATCCCAAACGAATGCCAATCCGAACGAATGGCCATCCGAACAGATGACCATCCAAACGGATTGACACCCGATCGTATGGCTAACCGATCGGATAGCCATCCGATCGGATTGCCACTCATCACTGTTCACTTATACCATTTTACGTGCCACTAATCTCTTACGCTATTGTAACTGTTCAGGCTAATCGCTCTCCATCGCTCCCTTCAATCCATTATCAATCATCGCAGTGAGTATACTCGACCCCTTTTTGCTTAACGCACTTTTGGGTGTTACATACGTTGCATATTCTAAATCACATCATACACACAACGCAACACTTTTAACGCTAACCGCTATTGCATGTTATACGTGACTCGATGAATGTTCTTTTGTTATGTTTACACAATGATAACTGTCTACCTGCCTTAGCAACGGTAGTACAATAGTTTGGACTCAGCACATGTTTATTCAGTGGTTGTTAAGGACAATACTTCACGTGTTCACAGTGGTGAACATGTGTTGCGCACTCACTACACGCAGTCAACTCGCTGTCATTGGTATTGATAGGATCATTGTCGATAACTTACATGCTTCACATTATACGTTGTACATGCTGGTTATGCGTAAACGATTACGAACTCTATTATACTATCAAACTTGTATGCTCACCATTACACTATGTGTATTGACTGTTACTTTAACGTATGTGACAGGTGTTTAAGATGTTTTCTGCTAGGATGCCTGCTGTCGTGGAATCGAGTAGGATCGAGAGTCTAGAAACAAAGACAATTTACTTTATTTAAATCTGAGTTGTCGGAACATGTTATTCGTCTTTGAGATATCACTGTCTGTATGAATTTACTTGCTTAATAGATTATGGTATGGGACATAATATTAACTATTCGGTAATGTAGATGTTATGGAATTTCTCTTGGAAAATCTGTTTCGCTTAGTGTCGCGCCCCGATGTTTCCGCCATCTGTTGGGGTGTGACACTAAGTGGGTGTTCAAGTGTAAGAAAGATGATCGAGAAATTGTGACAAGAAATAAGGCTCGATTAGTGGTAAATGGTTTCAATCAGCATGAAGGGATTGACTATAATGAAATGTTTGCACTAGTTGCAAGGTTGGAAGCGATTCAGTTGTTTCTAGCATTTGCATCTTTTAAGGGTTTCAAGTTTTATCAACTTGACGTGAAGATTGCGTCTCTTTAAGGGAAAGTCAAAGAATTGGTGTAAGTCTCACAACCAGATGGTTTTACTGATCCAGACTATCCAGATCGGGTTTATAGATTGGATAAGACACTCTATAGATTACATTAAGAACCCAAGGCGTGGTACGAGACACTTTCGACTCATCTTTTTGCAAATGGCTTTGAAAGGGGTCTGATTAATAATACACTTTTCATTAAGAGAAAGAAGAAAGATTTCTGTTGGTACAGGTATACGTGGATGACATCATTTTTGGTTCATCTGATGAGAGCATGTGTCATGAGTTTGAGATGGTGATGAAGAGTAAGTTTGAGATGAGTGCAAGAAGACTAAAGACATAGCTACCTTATGAAGTTTTTGTCAAGGGGAGTTTGTTGGTGCATATTGTGACAACAACTTATTAATTTGGGTCTTTAGAAATCTTATAATGTCACACCCCGACTTTCCACGTGTCACCGGTGGGCCCGGTGGGGAATATCGTGACGTAGTTGATATCATCATAGTCAAACCACACAATATATAAATGCACAGCGGAAGCAAAAGATAAATATATTACAATCCGAATATAAAGTAATATCCAGTATTACAACGGAAAGTAAAGGATCCACAGGCGGATCTTAAAAATAAATTCTATTCAACAGACTTTAGACGCCTAAAACTTGCAAGATTCCTTATTAACGTCCTGAGCAGCTTCCAGCCTATTACGTACTTGTACCTGTCACTTAGAATTTTGAAAATACGTCAGTTTTCACTGGTAAATACACTCAACTGACTCATTTGAAAAGAGTTTAAGAAAATTGATTTAGATGCACCAGGCACAAAATATTTTGACACTTTGATTAAAATGCACAGAGGCAAAATTAATCTTTTATAACTTGGGGCAATTATATTTATAATCTTGTATACAGATTTACATGTTCGTTGTACGTTCAGGGCCCGATGTAGAAACCGAGTCAGATTAACAGACACGCCACAAGTATAGGCCCACAAGAGAGTGAGATACCGTTATTACTTAAGCAACTGTCAGGTGTATGCCTACACCCCGTGCTTAAGACGTGGCCATTTTATAATACAATGATGTCAAGGATATCCGGGACATGGTCATTAACCCCTAAAGGCTTTTATTTCAAAAAATACAGATTAAACCGGGTTACCTCAATAATTTAATCACAATCCGATTAAACATTCAATACCCGACCAAGCGGTATCATTATACCGTATCCCAAGCCGTATAGGGAAAATAAGTTAAGAGTATTTACCTGAGCTAGCTCCTGTCTTAAATAGCAAGAATTATAATAACCCAGCCGTATTCACTTAAGTAAGCATAGGTACAATTTACCGGAAGGCTCTAGTCTGGAATGATGGTATAAATAACCAATTAGAATGCTAACGGGTCTTTAATTAAGCCTAAGCTTAGACCGGTTAATTATACGGTTCAAACGCACGATTAGGCGAAGACCGGAATAGAATGTGATTTAGACCCAACAAGTTCGGAGACTTGCTTAATATGGGTATTTCATACACACTCTGGATTTTGAGATAAAACCGTTAAGGTTTGACCCGTGTAGGCTAGTTTATGTAAACTAGTTACATAAACCGAACCGAACGCGTAATAAGCGTAACGGGTAGTGATGAGAGCCATTTACAGGTTTCCTAAGTTAATATGTTTCATATATGTTGTGACATCAGTAAGATGTCTTTCATTATGCCCGAAATGAATTTAATCACAAACTATGCCCCGTAGGGGTAGTTTGGTCATTTTAAAGGTTGTAAAAGAGTTTAAGTGTCAACCTGAGTTACAGGCCTGATGTAATCAGCAAATATGCTCAATTTACTAAGTTATATCAGTAGATTAAAGTATATAAGTGAAATTTATCAATTATAACCAAACTATGCCCCGTAGGGGTATTTTGGTGATTTCACATAAGCCGAAAAGCTCAAAACTGACGTCTGAGTTTATCAACCTTTGCTTACTGTTACAATATTATAATTTGCCTCAAATATCAGTAGGTATCACCCTTGGTATGTTTAAAATAATCTTAGTACATGCTATGCGTTAAAAAGGCTTAATTAGGTGATTAAAAGCCCTTTACGGGTTCGATACATAAAGCTGATATTTTTACTATTCCAGAAGGCTTAAAATAATTTATTTATCATTTAAGATCAGTAGCAAAAGGTTTGGAGTCATTTGGATATGTAAAACTCATTTTATGGCCCGTAAGGGCGAAACCGACAATTACCGGATTAAGCCTACGACTATAAGTTATGCTCAGCCTAAAATTTATTAAAAATCTTTAAAAATCCCAAAATAATATATTACATCAGTGGGTAAAAGATTTGATATCAAAAAGTAGGCTTAACTAGGCTGTACGCTAATTACGCCGTTTTATTAACATAAAGCTTTAATTTTACGCTAACGAGCATAACTCTTATTCTACACCTCAAACTGATGTCAAACTTTGCATACAAGTCTATATATCAGTAATTAAGGTTTCTACTCTTTTACATTTTCAAAAATCACGTTTTAAGGTGAAAAGGGCATAATGGTCAACATATGAGCAATTAACGGAATCATGCATATTAATCGGTTAACTAATGAACCATAGTGTATAATCATAGAGGGTTATACTAGCATGTAACCTGGTCCAAATGAAGCTCTTAGGTATTTCTAAATCATACCAAAATGGGTCAGAACTGAAGTCAAAGCAAAAGTCAAAGCTTTGTGACTTTCGGTTCCGAACCGGGTCTAAACAGTAAATTGTCGGGTTGAACATGTTTAGACATGTTCTTACACTCATTACCAAGTTATATTAATGATCAAACAGGTTGTATATGTTCTACATTGCTAATTATGCATAATTTAGAATTTAAGTATCCTGTTGACTTTTTAATCGCAAGTTTGACCCGACATTAGACCTAGTTAGAGTGGGAATCAGGGGGAACCCTTTTGAGGGTTTATTACCCACATAATTACCAACTTATAACTACTTTTGATTCGACTAATCACTGGACCATTAGTGATTAATCTTAAAGTCAACCGTTAATTACGACGGTTTGACTTTTAAGCTATAACTAAGCTAAAACTTAATTAAGAAAGGTTAGGCATACTTACCAAGGTCCTATGCACTATTAGAGATGACTTGGGTCTGCTTTGGAGCTCCAGAAGTCCTCAAGAATGCAGATGGAATGGATGATCAAATGTTGCAACTAATGGTCTTATTTATAGTGTTTAAATCACCATAACTTGTTGACATCTAAGTCTATCATGGACCATGAATCATCAACACATGTCCCTAAGTGCCTAAAAATGTTTAGGGGTCGCCCATGGATGAAAATATCTGATCTAAGTCGGTTTAAAAGCTAAAACAGGCTGGTGCCTGTTAATTCTGTAACTGGGTGACTGACGCGGCCCGCGTAAGATTATAAGAACTCTTACGCGGCCCGCCTAGACATCATTTCCAGGTTAAAAGGTTTTAGGATTTTGCAACTTGTCTCTTGGCCCTTCCGAAAGGTCAACTAACTTATATTTTGCACTTTGAACCCTCTAATTTGATACATAAGGGCTTCAAGATAAATACCCACTTTGTTAAGTCCTCGGTTAACTTTATTGTTACCCGAAAAGTCCTAACTTTCAACGTAGACGCTTTAACCCCTTGTAAACGAATTTGATCACAACTTGTTCATACGATAATGAAACTTTATGAAATTTATATCGTGCATTCTAGTGAGCATAATTAACCGTTACAAAGCTTCGGGTTTGTCAAAAGGTCACTCAGAGTTATAACTTAAACATGTTGACACATTTAACCCCTGTAGTTTGAAATCTCTCACTTTTAGCTTCGTATGATCCATGATTTATTCGTTTGAAGGTATGAGCATCATGTAGGGTTAATGTACCACATATTTATTCACTGTTGACATTTAGAACTCGTATATTCACATACTTTTCATGTTTGTCAACTTTAGTCCCTCTAGAGTATTCTTTCACACGTTCAAGCTTATGACACGTGTCAATACATTACAGGACATGAATTTTCGAGGTGTTACATCCTCACCCCCTTAAAATAAATCTCGACCTCGAGATTTGTTAAAGTAAGGGAAGTATTTTCTACCTTATATTGGGCTTAATCTTCCCCAGTACTTTTGAGCCTCTAAGGCACTCCAATTTACCTTTATAATAGGTACATGTATCTTTTTGGAGCTTCTAATCCTGTCAATCCTTAATTGACACAGGTTGCTCACCATATTATAAATCTGCATATCATTATGTGATAATGCTTCTTGACTTATTGGCGAAACACATCCTTCAATCACTGATGTGCAATGTATTACGAGCTCCGCCAAGCTCTTTAAATCGGTTTTAGCTTAAAGGCTACTTGATCTTGATACATTCGATTTCCTTCGAATGATTCTATATATTCAGAGCTTAACTAGCCTAATAATTTTTTTTTTTTACAATTTGGTACTCCCTTCCTTAACAAGAATTCAGGAGGTTTGTTATTTTCATTACTTCTTGATTTTTCTGCCAATACTGGCATCTTACAGGTGATTACGAATTTGCATGATCTTATTTGTTGTTTCTAATGCAACCTTCAGATCCTAATAAGTGGACTTTCTAAAGTCTCGTCCATCCAACGGATGTTTTGATATTTCATTTATACAAGGTCTTCAAAGGAGTAGCCTTGATGCCTATATCTTATCTATTATAGAAAGTTTATCTTAAGGTGAGATGGTTATCCCAACCGTTGCTTAAAACTATTATTAAGGAATAGCAAATCCTTACAGCTAGTTGAATAATTCGACGATCCTGAGTAGCTGATGGAAATTCTTAATCATTGCCTAATAAGGGTTGCGGAAATTAATACGTAAGCAATACGAACCGTCTTTCTTATTCAATAACATAAAAACCCAATAATTTAGTCAAGCTATATGAGCCTATGTCTTAAAACCTACTTAATCAAGGTTTCGATTATTCCATAATCAATATGGAATTTTCACAACACTCTAACCCAAAGCGGGATGTTAATCTTAACTCTACTTGCCTCTCGGGAGGTAAACAGGGTAGTCTTAGGAGAAGGCAATCAAAATACAAGGAGATTACAGAGATTTCCATATCTCAGGCTCCAGTTCACCCATCATTGCTTGTGTCAAATAAGTGACACATTTATGTTACTAGTCCACGCACTCCTTAATTGGGAACATTTACTTGGACAATTCCATGCTGGATATCTCCTTTGAATACCATTAGTTGACTTTAGTATCATATGAACATCGGAATATCTTTATGGTCCCATGCATTAAACCTCCATACTGATCAGGCATGGAAGCAATCTATGGAACATATTAAGATATACCAATCCTCATATGGCGCTTTTTATCATACTATTTGGTATTCGAAATCAGTAGAGATCGAAAAGATATCAATTTCATATGATGATGTACTTTATCTGGAGGGGGAGTACATTAGGACTTTCTACGGTTTACTAGTGTAGTATTAATAGCACGCGTCGCATCATCAATGGCGTGATTGACTGTTGTCTTATCCGAGTTTATCATACTCGAGATTTAGTTCCTATTACCAGATGAATCATTTACTTAGTTGCACTCCAACATCTGCTATTCATCACCCTGATGGCCTTAACATATACTAACCATGGTTTCATCAAACTATACCGGCCAATAAGGCACTAATATTCTTAATGAACGTTATTTTAAAAATATATCAATATCACTTAGCCTAGGTCACAAAAGACCATCAATGGCATTTAAGGGCTGGACCTAGTCCATCACCTTTTTGACAGGGGATCAAAAAGTCACATCTGTCTTTATTATATTGATGAATTTGGATAGCTTGAAAGCTTGCCATAAGGGTATCAGAAAAGAACGATTCCTAATAGATAAAATATCAATCTAGGATTTATTAGAGCATTTTCAAAAGTATCATCGGTCACTTTCTACCTCGCATTAAATGACCGGAGTCTTAATCAGTCGGAGACAACAGTTCTCAACATTTATCATTCATTATAGAATCATATGTGCCAGTATCAATTAAATTTCTGCATAAACTGCTTGATATGGAAAGGTACCTGTTATATGGTTATCATTCTGCACCATCTCTTAGGCGTTCATCTGATTCCTAGGGCAGTTGGTCTTGATATGCCCCTTCTCGTTGCAACCATAACAGGTTGCATCTTTCAACTTCTTGCAATCCAGGGTTTTATGTTCCCTAGACTTGCAAATTCCACACGGTAGAGGCTGAGACTCAAATCTGCATTTCCCAAGATGGTATTTCCTACAGGTTTCGCACCTGGTCTTCTCTCCCGACTGCTGGCTGTCTCTCTTAAACCCGGAACTCTTCTTATCTTCAGAATTCCTCTTCCTATCGGAGCGATGAGAATTCTCATCCTCCCTTTTACGCTTTCCATCTTCAGAGGCTTTGGCAGCCTTATTTCTGACTACATCGAGTGTAAGAGATAGCGACAGATCTGCCGCTGACCTGAATGTAGTAGGTCTTGAAGCCTTAACACTGGCTTTGATTTCTGGGGCTAAACCCCCGATGAAGCGGGCAATTCTCTTGGGTTCTGGTGTTACTAGGTAAGGAACCAGTCTGGACAGGGTATTGAAACGGGTGAGGTATGCTTGACAATCTAAGTTTGTCATCACCAATGATAAGAAATCTGATTCGATTCTTTCGACCTCGTGTTGAGGGCAGTAGTTCTCCATAATGAGAGCAACAAACTGTTCCCATGACATGTTGTAAAGTGGGATCTTCCCAGCAGCTTGAATGAGAGCCTTCCACCATGCTAGCGCCTCTCCCTTGAATGATTGGGATACATACTTCACTACATCCCTCTCAGCACAACCGCTGATATCAACAACTGTGTCCATTTCATCCAACCAGACCATACAATCAATTGCCCCTTTCTCCCCAGTGAAATCCCGGGGTTTGCAGGAAACAAAATATTTGTAGGTACAGGACTTGGTACGCAGTTCATTATCGAACACTATCCTCTTGGATGGAACACTGTGTTCATTAGATGAATGTCGATCGTCATTCTTCTTTGGTTCCTCTTTCTTAGAGGGCGGCTTGTTATGCGGCTCTGAATGAGTTTTAGGGGCAGACTTAGAGTGGGGTACAGATGAGGCTTTACTATGTGTCTCACTGTACTCCTTAAATTGCTCCTCTACAGCTTTAGATACAGCTGTATCAATCAGTGAGCGAAGCTCTCCTTTGGTTATGTTAATCCTCTCATCATCGCGGTTTTCCAAAGGATGACTGTTCTCTTCCTCTGACCTAGCCATGTAGCTTTAATTGCTACATAAAAATTAAACAAGGACAAGGTTTATACGGAAGTTTATACAGTCTTATCGTTTTAAACGATTTATTAACCATGGTAATATAAACCATATTGGTTAATTCGTTAGTTACATTTATTTAGCATTTTTATTATAATTTATCCTAGTTATAAAACATTAAGGATATTAAAGTGGCGCAAAGGCCTAGTCACATGGACAGTTTTAAATTTACAAGCCATGATTTCAGAGAATCAAGGCATTAAGGTTTTAATAATAGCACAAATGGCCTAGTCGCGTAGACAAGTTTAATTTAGAAGCCATGATTTCAGAGAATCGAAGCATTAAGGTTTGAATTAAAGTTCATTACCTTTTCTTGACAGGGAGTTGTAGGCTACCACTGTCTTTAGTCTCGGAGGACATTAACTATAGCCCGTAGGAATTTCCCTTCTAAGGGATGTTTATAATATGATCATCTTTATTTGATGATAGTAGTCAGGATCGCATTGATCATACAGACTAATAGGCTTGAGCATAGCTCACCACCATAGACAAGGAATCATAAAGATCAAATGTCAATGTCTCAAATGGACAATACATTATAGCCCGTAGGCATTATTTTACCAATGTATGGTCAAAGTATGATCATCTTAATTGATGATCTAAACCCATGATTCAGAGATCATTAAGTTGGGTTAGGGATCTTTTTAAAGAATCCATATATAAAAATGACGTGTGTGATTTTAACGAATCACGCCTGCCAGGAGTGTTAACATATTTACAGATGTTAACAGGGATTCGAATCTTTTAAACAGGTCTTACCATCATGGCCCGGCCTTAAAATGACCCGGAGGCATTTCCCTTCTAAGGGATGTTTATAATATGATCATCTTTATTTGATGATAGTAGTCAGGATCGCATTGATCATACAGACTAATAGGCTTGAGCATAGCTCACCACCATAGACAAGGAATCATAAAGATCAAATGTCAATGTCTCAAATGGACAATACATTATAGCCCGTAGGCATTATTTTACCAATGTATGGTCAAAGTATGATCATCTTAATTGATGATCTAAACCCATGATTCAGAGATCATTAAGTTGGGTTAGGGATCTTTTTAAAGAATCCATATATAAAAATGACGCGTGTGATTTTAACGAATCACGCCTGCCAGGAGTGTTAACATATTTACAGATGTTAACAAGGATTCGAATCTTTTAAACAGGTCTTACCATCATGGCCCGGCCTTAAAATGACCCGAAGGCTAGGTTTCACTCTTAAGATTCTTATTAATATTTAACGTAGAACAATCATAAATTGAGGTGTTAAATATGGATCTGAATCTAATTATGGAACTACCATCTTGGCCCGGTCTTAAAATGACACGTGGCTAGGTCTTGTCCTTTTTAGATTTTGCCATTTTATTATAATGGTAGATCTTATAATATAGGAATGATAATTTAAACATAATCGTTCCTTTAAAAATTTAAACAAGTATATGGTTGTCCTAAACGGGACTTCTAATAAAAATGACTTGCCCATGCAAAGGCTAATCAGAAAAATAATCAAGGAAGTAATTAAAAGACAATGAAACAAATTGGAATTTGTCCTATGTTCTTGTCTAGACTCAAGAATGTGCAACTGTGTAACTGAGATTAAACGCAAAAGGCTAGCGTTTAATTCACTCAGTGTTGGCTCTGATACCAACCTGTCACACCCCGACTTTCCACGTGTCACCGGTGGGCCCGGTGGGGAATATCGTGACGTAGTTGATATCATCATAGTCAAACCACACAATATATAAATGCACAGCGGAAGCAAAAGATAAATATATTACAATCCGAATATAAAGTAATATCCAGTATTACAACGGAAAGTAAAGGATCCACAGGCGGATCTTAAAAATAAATTCTATTCAACTGACTTCAGACGCCTAAAACTTGCAAGATTCCTTATTAACGTCCTGAGCAGCTTCCAGCCTATTACGTACTTGTACCTGTCACTTAGACTTTTGAAAATACGTCAGTTTTCACTGGTAAATACACTCAACTGACTCATTTGAAAAGAGTTTAAGAAAATTGATTTAGATGCACCAGGCACAAAATATTTTGACACTTTGATTAAAATGCACAGAGGCAAAATTAATCTTTTATAACTTGGGGCAATTATATTTATAATCTTGTATACAGATTTACATGTTCGTTGTACGTTCAGGGCCCGATGTAGAAACCGAGTCAGATTAACAGACACGCCACAAGTATAGGCCCACAAGAGAGTGAGATACCGTTATTACTTAAGCAACTGTCAGGTGTATGCCTACACCCCGTGCTTAAGACGTGGCCATTTTATAATACAATGATGTCAAGGATATCCGGGACATGGTCATTAACCCCTAAAGGCTTTTATTTCAAACAATACAGATTAAACCGGGTTACCTAAATAATTTAATCACAATCCGATTAAACATTCAATACCCGACCAAGCGGTATCATTATACCGTATCCCAAGCCCGTATAGGGAAAATAAGTTAAGAGTATTTACCTGAGCTAGCTCCTGTCTTAAATAGCAAGAATTATAATAACCCAGCCGTATTCACTTAAGTAAGCGTAGGTACAATTTACCGGAAGGCTCTAGTCTGGAATGATGGTATAAATAACCAATTAGAATGCTAACGGGTCTTTAATTAAGCCTAAGCTTAGACCGGTTAATTATACGGCTCAAACGCACGATTAGGCGAAGACCGGAATAGAATGTGATTTAGACCCAACAAGTTCGGAGACTTGCTTAATATGGGTATTTCATACACATTCTGGATTTTGAGATAAAACCGTTAAGGTTTGACCCGTGTAGGCTAGTTTATGTAAACTAGTTACATAAACCGAACCGAACGCGTAATAAGCGTAACGGTTAGTGATGAGAGCCATTTACAGGTTTCCTAAGTTAATATGCTTCATATATGTTGTGACATCAGTAAGATGTCTTTCGTTATGCCCGAAATGAATTTATCACAAACTATGCCCCGTAGGGGTAGTTTGGTCATTTTAAAGGTTGTAAAAGAGTTTAAGTGTCAACCTGAGTTACAGGCCAGATGTAATCAGCAAATATGCTCAATTTACTAAGTTATATCAGTAGATTAAAGTATATAAGTGAAATTTATCAATTATAACCAAACTATGCCCCGTAGGGGTATTTTGGTGATTTCACATAAGCCGAAAAGCTCAAAACTGACGTCTGAGTTTATCAACCCTTGCTTACTGTTAAAATATTATAATTTGCCTCAAATATCAGTAGGTATCACCCTTGGTATGTTTAAAATAATCTTAGTACATATTATGCGTTAAAAACGCTTAATTAGGTGATTAAAAGCCGTTTACGGGTTCGATACATAAAGCTGATATTTTTACTATTCCAGAAGGCTTAAAATAATTTATTTATCATTTAAGATCAGTATCAAAAGGTTTGGAGTCGTTTGGATATGTAAAACTCATTTTATGGCCCGTAAGGGCAAAACCGACAATTACCGGATTAAGCCTACGACTATAAGTTATGCTCAGCCTAAAATTTATTAAAAATCTTTAAAAATCCCAAAATAATATATTACATCAGTGGGTAAAAGATTTGATATAAAAAAGTATGCTTAACTAGGCTGTACGCTAATTACGCCGTTTTATTAACATAAAGCTTTAATTTTACGCTAACGAGCATAACTCTTATTCTACACCTCAAACTGATGTCAAACTTTGCATACAAGTCTATATATCAGTAATTAAGGTTTCTACTCTTTTAAATTTTCAAAAATCACGTTTTAAGGTGAAAAGGGCATAATGGTCAACATATGAGCAATTAACGGAATCATGCGTATTAATCGGTTAACTAATGAACCATAGTGTATAATCACAGAGGGTTATACTAGCATGTAACCTGGTCCAAATGAAGCTCTTAGGTATTTCTAAATCATACCAAAACGGGTCAGAACTGAAGTAAAAGCAAAAGTCAAAGCTTTGTGACTTTCGGTTCCGAACCGGGTTTAAACAGTAAATTGTCGGGTTGAACATGTTTAGACATGTTCTTACACTCATTACCAAGTTATATTAATGATCAAACAGGTTGTATATGTTCTACATTGCTAATTATGCATAATTTAGAATTTAAGTATCTTGTTGACTTTTTAATCGCAAGTTTGACCCGACATTAGACCTAGTTAGAGTGGGAATCAGGGGGAACCCTTTTGAGGGTTTATTACCCACATAATTACCAACTTATAACTACTTTTGATTCGACTAATTACTGGACCATTAGTGATTAATCTTAAAGTCAACCGTTAATTATGACGGTTTGACTTTTAAGCTATAACTAAGCTAAAACTTAATTAAGAAAGGTTAGGCATACTTACCAAGGTCCTATGCACTATTAGAGATGAGTTGGGTCTGCTTTGGAGCTCCAGAAGTCCTCAAGAATGCAGATGGAATGGATGATCAAATGTTGCAACTAATGGTCCTATTTATAGTGTTTAAATCACCATAACTTGTTGACATCTAAGTCTATCATGGACCATGAATCATCAACACATGTCCCTAAGTGCCTAGAAATGTTTAGGGGTCGCCCATGGATGAAAATATCTGATCTAAGTCGGTTTAAAAGCTCAAATAGGCTGCTGCCTATTAATTCTGTAACTGGGTGACTGACGCGGCCAGCGTAAGATTATAAGAACTCTTACGCGGCCCGCCTAGACATCATTTCCAGGTTAAAAGGTTTTAGGCTTTTCCAACTTGTCTCTTGGCCCTTCCGAAAGGTCAACTAACTTATATTTTGCACTTTGAACCCTCTAATTTGATACATAAGGGCTTCAAGATATATACCCACTTTGTTAAGTCCTCGGTTAACTTTATTGTTACCCGAAAAGTCCTAACTTTCAACGTAGACGCTTTAACCCCTTGTAAATGAATTTGATCACAACTTGTTCATACGATAACGAAACTTTATGAAATTTATATCGTGCATTCTAGTGAGCATAATTAACCATTACAAAGCTTCGGGTTTGTCAAAAGGTCACTCAGAGTTATAACTTAAACATGTTGACACATTTAACCCCTGTAGTTTGAAATCTCTCACTTTTAGCTTCGTATGATCCATGATTTATTCGTTTGAAGGTATGAGCATCATGTAGGGTTAATGTACCATATATTTATTCACTGTTGACATTTAGAACTCGTATATTCACATACTTTTCATGTTTGTCAACTTTAGTCCATCTAGAGTATTCTTTCACACGTTCAAGCTTATGACACGTGTCAATACATTATAGGACGTGAATTTTCAAGGTGTTACATATAATTTGCGAAACAATAAATGGTTAGCGGGTTTAGCATTGCAATAGTTAAGTAAAAGAGTTTTGGCCACTAAACATGCATATGTTGAATGTTTAGTGATTGGTCCTGCAAGTCTAGTTATTAGCTCATGTAAAACCTTCCCAGATATGCATGCGTATATAAACAAGGTCTAGCATTAGGGTTTAGGTTACACAACCATATAATAGTTTTAGAGAAAGAGGGAGAGAGAGAATTCACAAAGTAGAGAGGGACGGATTTGGTGAGAGTTGGAGATCATAGTTTGATGTAAACACTTGTGTTAGAATCAATAAAAGATCAACTTATGTAACCCTTAATCTGTTTCTACTCGTTTTCAATTTTTATCTGATCTAGAGGATTCACTACTCTAGATTGGATTATAGTCTCGTCAAGATCCAAGGACTAGGGGACCTACACCACCTCTACCAATCATAGTATAATACTATTGATCAACCCTCATAAATTATATGCATACTTCAAATCATAAATATTTGTTAACAATATGAATATGTGAAGTAAATATATCTTTAATCTTCTTTATATATCTACCACTTTATAGTTTCATTTATGATTGTATTTTACAACAAGTTTTATTATCTTCACAATTCCTTTGACACATGTGTTTATAATGATATTCTTTACCACAACACATATAATATACACGACCTATTGATGGAATACAACGCGCAACACAATCTTGTGGTGGTGAAACCCTAAATGCTCCCATATGACCAAGGTCATTTCTTGCACCTATAGATCCCAAAATGATATATTTATTAGGATGCTTATATAAAAATGTAACATTTTTAAGGGTTATTAGGTAGAGAACTTACACTGATGAGCCATAAACAACAATAGAAAACTTATACTAGCAACCATCACATGTGATTCCATGAACCTCATGAGTTTACTAGGCTTCAATTGTAGTACTCCTACGAGATATAGGGATGATTGAAAAGAACTTATATAATTTTAGAGGAGACAAAGAAAAGCACAATTAGATATCATTCATTATGTATGTTTACAACTAACACTACGTGTGGGTCTAAACCTACATATGTATAGTTATTTTAAGTCTCTCTCTGTACACGCACATATACATATGTGTCCTGTGTGTATAGGGAAAATTATCTTGAGAACTCATATATTTTGTGAGAAGCGAGAACTTATCTCATTATTGTTAGATTACACTACTAAAAAATAAATTTACATGTATTCCTTTGTAAATAAAAAAAATTCACATGTGTAATTTTTTATTTACACATGTGTAAAACATATTAAGAGTAGTTCTCAAAGGAGTAATGATGAATTATTTAAAGAGTAAATTCTTTTTTATTATAGTTATTTAATAACAATAATAGTAAAAACAATAATAATAAAAATATGATACAAAATGATTTTGATTGTGTTTTTCATGAGTTTTCACTTGTTCTCGCAATATCTAAAGTTCTCAAAATAAGTCCCCCATCACACACACACGGACAAACATATTACAATTGTCGATGTAACACCCCACATTTCTAGGTTAACTTCGTTAACACAAATTTGTTATCTTTAACGTTCTCACGAACATTAATTATTGCATTACACTTGATTAGGGTTAATTAAGTGTGTCAGTTAGTAGTTAGTACACGAACACCCACATAACAGTAATTCGGTAAATTAAACAAATCAACAAACCGCACACGATTTTGTCCCTGGACATTGGTGATTAAGTGAAATAATAATTCCGGAAAAGTTAAATGAATATATTATGTGAATTTATATGTTTTCGGTATTTACATGCATTGTGTGTAATTACGTGAACTTTCGTAAAATCTTGTTCTTTAAAGCATAATTTCTTTGTTTCATGTTTTCTTATAATTTGTTAGTTTTTAGTATAACAAAAGTTGGGAAATTTTATTTAATAATGTATGTTACTAGAAAACGGGCCAAGGGGATCCAAAATCGCATTACTAGACCCATGTACTCTCCTTATTACTAATCTTTACATCTATATAAAGCATTTCCCATGAACCAAAATGCAATTTCGCCATGTTTTTTTAAGACGCTCATCCAGTTCATGCCTTTGTTTCCCTAGATTTTCATCCATGCTCTCAAATATGCCACCAATTTAATGAGGTTTCAATGATTCCTTATGTTTCTTGGATTATGGATATGTGTAATCAATTCAATTTCCATTTTAAATGCAATTGAAGATGTGGTGTTCAGGGACAGATCGGGTCTTCAATTATAAAACCCTATTGAATGATGAAATTGATTTATATTGAATGAATGTTGAAATTAATCAGTTCTTCAATTTTTAAACCTACGGTCTCCAGTTACCTCATTCAAGACGACCATTGAAGGACCAATATCGTATTAAAGACGGTAATTGAAGGATTCTGCTTCTCCCACCCAACCTCATCCTCACCATTCCAGATTCATCATTGGGTCGAAGTTATTCACCATCACTTTCGAGCATCACAACCGGTTTCACCACACTCTTTTGATCAAGGTAACGTGAATCCCATCAGCTAGATTTACAATTTATCGGAATATGTCTAGGTGTAGAATAGAGCACCTGTTGAATTGGCGGGCGGGATTTACATTTGACAGCTGATTAGAATGAAAATTTTTACCTCTTTTTACACTATGTCAAAAAAGGCTTACGGCCACACAAAAAAAGTGTGACCATACGCCTTTTGCCACACTTTTTTTTCCAACTCAAGTGTGACTAAAGGTCGAGTCATCGTAGGTATTATACGGCCACATTCATGTTTAGTGGCCGTAGCAACTTAAAAGTGTGGCTAAAGGGTACCACTATTTCTTGCTGGAATCAAAATTTTGTACAATAAGTGTGGCTAAAGGGTAGCAACATCCACATGAATTTATTATAAGTGTGGCCATTTCTATTATTTAGTCACATGAGTTTACTATAATTGTGGCTAAAAACTATTTCTAGACACACAAAACAGTTTTGTAATTTTAAAAGTGACTATTGTCTAACCTTTAGTCACACATAAAGTTTTATAATTTTAAGTGTGGCTATTGTTTAACCTTTGGTCATACATTCTTTTTTTTTTCTGGTGACATTTGCTATCATTCCGTCATACAAAAAAAATAAAGTGACGATAGTGTGGCTATTGTTTATGTAAAGCCACATGAAGTTTTGTACTTTTAAGTGTGGCTAATGGCTAACATTTGGTCACATATAATTTACTTTTCTCATGACATTTGCTATCATTCTGTCACATAAAAAACAAAGTAATGATAATGTGGCTAATGTGTCACACCCCGACCACGTAAAACAACAAAACGTGGCGGAAACGTCGGGGAGTGTTGTAACAGAATCACTGTTTCATAACACATGGAAATTGAAATATTGTTTTATTGATTAAAAGAGTTACAATGTCTTGACAATCAAAGAAACATAACATAAATAACTAGTCTTGCATCTTTTATTGTCGCTAAGGCCCAAGTCCGCCTAAGTGTATCTTGATAAATCCTAAGCATCATATCCTGAAACACATGTGAAAATAGGTACGTCAGCATAAAAATGCCTGTGAGATACATAGGTTTTGTGAAAATAGAATTCATGACATATGTTTAAGAAAATGTTTAGTCATGAACCTTGTAATTTGTTGTGTCTTGTAAATCATTTGAAAAGTGATAAATAAACCAAATGATATATATGTATAAAAGAATAATACATGGTTAAGTAAATAACCAAGTAAAATGAGTTTATATCAGATAAGTTGTTTGTAAAACAATGTATTGTGAAAAGTATGTTATTTGTATAAAATGTTATATGTGTAAATTGAAATGATTCAAATAACGCTACGATATGTAATACCATACAAGCACTTATATATAGGAAGTACCAGCGGCGTATCCACCATGCTTGTATCATATTACACACGCCTCGTTACTTAAATCACTTACTCAAACCAAACCACCAAAGTAAAATGTTTATGTATAATCAAATGTCAAAATGTTTGTGTGAAAACCATGTCTAATGTCTATGTCTAATGTAAATCATGAATTGTGTATATCAATGTCAAAATGTTTATGTCTAATGCAAATTATGTAATATGTATCCAAAATATCATGTATGGTAAGTGAAATATATCAACTAAACCATATGTAAAATGCACAAAAACAAGGTATTGAAGTAAAGCATGGTTTAAATCAAAGTTATGTTTTGTGGAACAAATGCATGCTATACTGATATAAACATCTATGCGGTATTGTGAAATGCATACATCCAAGCCTTGCGACTGTAGAATAAACCGTAGCACAAAGTCTAAGGTCCACCTAGAAATGTATTCGGATTCGGTCATTCCTTCCACCCAAACAAACCTAGGGTTTCAGGAATGGGAGTTGTCAAGTCCTATGGTACCATTACCTACTAACGAGCGGCGTAGCTAATGTTAATGAGTGTATATTGTCCCATTTAAACAACCCAAATGTCATACCAAAATGTAAGCATGTGATGAATAACAAATGTACTAAGTATGCAACAAATGAACATACATAGCATGTGATGTGATGTAATGTAAAACAATGTACTAAGTATGCACACAATGGACATACATAGCATAAAATGTAATGTAAAACGATGTACTAGGTATGCAACAAAGGACATACATAGCAAAAACACAATGAAATCATGTACTATAAGTGTACTATTGAACATAACAAGCATATGATATGAAAACATGGAAAGCATGAAAGTAACAAGTAGGCACATGTGTTTCACCCCAAAACAGTTTGAAAAGCAGTAAAAGAGGGGTCTATGTACTCACTTGAGATTGCTCACTAGTCCTAGGATAACCACCAAGCAATGCTAGAAGATCACAGAATCAAACGGTACCTAATATAGGTAACTACATTAATAAACCGGACCTAAATCGAAGGATCGGATATAATGAGGGCTCGTAAACCAAATGAGTATGGGAACTCATGTAATATGGTTTAACAAAGCCCACATACTAAAATGAAACCTAACCTAAGTGCTTACGACCCATTACGACCCGTTTAGGTAGCTTTTGCTACTTTAACGCGTCGTTCGCGTAAAACACGTTTGGAATGCCTAACTAGTCCTATGACAAGTAAAATATGCCTTAACATATCTAATATTGCTGCCAAATCAGTTTAGATGTTAAAAGTTATGTTACATATGCTTAAAATGAATTTTGGCGTAAAAAGGGCATTTTGGTAATTTACCTAAGGCATATAAACTACCTATCATACGACTACTTAACGAAGCGACCATAAGGTATAACCTCGGAAGGTTATTCCCTATATACTATGGTCACCTAATGTGTTTGGTCGGATCCTAACGATCGACCAAACGGGTCGGGTTCAAAAGTATAAGCGATTGTTTAGATCGCTTACCTTACGACCCTATATAAGCACTAAACTAAAAGTGACGAGCTAAGCATGTTAAAACATGCTTAACTAAGTTTAGAAAACAGGTTTGGTATCAAAACAAACGGTTTTGATACCTAAGAGTAGTTTGGTTACAAAATACGCAAGAATACGCATTTTGGCCGAAACTATGACTCGTCACTGAGCCTAGATAACGTGGTAATTAGTAGGTATAGCCACTAGGGACTATAACCATCGTGATTACGCTCACGTTAGGAAGTTCAAATGAACTTTGCGTTGACCATAAACTGGTCAATGCAGAAAATCAAACATAGTTTGACTTTCGGACTCGAAAAGCGATAAAAGAACGAAGGAACACTTACAAAGGGTCCCCGCAAGCTAATCTTGATCCAAGTAGCTCAGGTATAAAGCAATAGCTTCAACTTAGAGCATTCTTAGATCAGATTTGTGGGTTTTGTAAGTGAATGGGTTGGGTATTTATAGGAATGTTAGAACCGTTAAGATCGTTTATCGAATAACGTGCTTCAATCTCATCCCTACATTTGTTGCAACACCTTGGTACCCAAATTGGCCCCCCAACATCAGGAAGAGGCAAGTGCAAAAGGGTTAGGGAGTGCTTAACAGCTGTTAACAGCTGTTTTAGAAGTTTCTGATCAGCTGGGAGTACCTTACGGATCGTAAGGGAGAGGGCTTACGGTCTGTAAGCCAGTAACTTTGCTGAAATGACAGTTTTGGTCCCTGCAGCTCCAAACTTGGTTTTCGATGCATTTTCGACACGTTTAAGCCCCGTTAACCCCATTTCAAAGCTCTAAAATGAAGTTAAAGTATAGGGAACTTAAAATATGCTCAAAAATATCTTGGATGTCAGTTTGTTTGACCGTACGATTGCGTTGTTTGGTTAATTACGACGGAAGTCGTAACGGACGCAAAAATGATCCAAATTACACGACGAATGGATTTTTTTCTTATGCCAAACATTAAAATAAAATATTTTAGTGCTTACATAAATTTTTGGATGTCCGGATGTATTCAGAATGTAAGTTATGCGCGAAGATGAAAACTTATGCACTTTTTGACGCTTATAGTCCCTAAATGTCCCAAAAGTTTATTTTAGCACACCGAACCCTTCAAAGCCTATTTCTAAGCTATGTAAAGGATATTTATGGTATGTTTAAATTATGGTCATGTTTCGGAGTGTCTGTTACAGCTCAAATTGGCATACTTTCGCAGTTTGTCAAATTTAGTCCCTGTAAGCTAATTAACTTGATTTTTTGCCATACCAAAGCCTCCAAAAGTTATTTCTAAGTTATGTAAAGGTTATTTAAGGTATGTTTAGAATATGTTGATGTTTTGGAGTATTTGTTGCATTGAACTGGTTATATTTGCGCATCAGTGCGCGTATAACCTTCCAGAAAGCGATTTAAAGCTTGAAATCGAACAAGAATTGATATGTGCAAATGATGCACATATTTATACAAGTCCCAAGTATGAAATACAATATTTCATTAGTTTGGTATTTGTTTGATGATTGAAGTGACACAGGTGTCACAGTCTCCCCTACTTTAGGAAATTTCGTCCCGAAATTTTATTTAGAGGAAACTTGTGAGAGTTTGAAGCATGAAGTTGAAAAGACCAAACAACACTGGTTAGAGTTCTTGAACTTCTAGTAACTTTAAATAACATCAAGCTTGCAATGTAGGAGGGACACTTATATACAAGCCTATTAAGCGTTATTGGTGCGTCCACCATACCTCCTGTACATTGTTCACATTTCGTTATTGTTGCCACTATTGGTTCTTACACATAATAAATCTTACTGTGGTTTCCGTGCACTGAACATCGTAATTATGTATGCATCCATAATTACGTAAGTCCTTGCATAGTCACGTAGTACATCTTAAAATGTGTAGGGGAAGAAAACAATGAACGAGGCTGTGATGATTGTGATTAGACCACCATAGGGTCCCTTTTATTAAATCAATAAATGATTTTAATAGACAACCAAGGAGTCTTTTCAGCTTATATCATCACATGTCATTCTTAACCAGATTTTTGAATCAATCTTTTTGACTAGACCATTAAAAGGGTCTCTTATGAATCATGGAATGGTACTATATAATCCAAGGGTCTTAACTATTACATAGAAGCCCATTAAGGATTTAAGGTAGTACCTTTGGATATCCTACTATGAATCCTTCATATGAAGATATGGAAGGTTCTACGAGGATTTGGATAACGAAAATCCAGAGAACACAAAAACACAAAAATGCATAAAAGAAAACACAAAATGCATAAACACATGTTTAACTTGATTTTAGATTTGTTATCATTTTGTTAATTTGTTCAGCTAACTGTGCACATGTATTCAAAGCACACCAGGTATCCAAACAGTGGATTTTGATTGGTGCTTTAAATGTTTCTAAGAATCTAACTTATAAAGATAGAAAGATCTTTTAAAGAGAAAATTCGATTTCGATTATAAGGAACCGAAATGTTCGAATTTAGGTACACAAAGAATCCAATTAAGGACTCTGAAATGATAATCATCCACAAGGGTCTAATTGTGAAGATAAAAAGATCCCATATTGATTTTAGAAGTTGAAGATGTTTTGAAACCTTGCACTGGATGTGCTTAAGTCAAAACATGAAGTAAAATGCTTATGAAGTTGAGATGCTCGATATGCCAAGGCGACATATGAAAACATAGAAAATGTCCTTGAAATCATGGAGGTTGTTTTTGAAAACATATGTTATGCATGTTGAAAAAAATCAGAACGTAATGGGTTTAAGATTTGAAAATACCCTTAGTTATCTAACCAAGAATTCAAAGGCACAGATGTGTGAAAAGCACGATTACTCATAATTTTTCTTTATTTCTTGTATTTCGTTTCTTAGAATGAAACGAGTACTTAGAATTTTCCAAGGGAATCATGAGCAAACGCAAGAATGGGAAATTCGCAAGAGTGGTTTGTAAGGAACATAGTTCCTTGATGTAGGTATTATAGGGAAAAGTCATACACACATATACTACACTTGTACATCGGAATTGTGAACAACGATTTATTTATAAACAAAATAGATTGTTTCAGGGTTCAACAAAAGATACAAAAGCATAAGATTCAAATTATTCAAGGCAGCCGCATTTCCTAATCAGTTGAATGCTTATCTGTGGGTCAGATTTGCATTAGCAAGCTTTGGGCAATCCCTTAGGAAATGGCCCATCTCGCCACAGTTGTAACAGGACCCTGGTGAGAAACGAGCTTGAGCAGGATTGTTGCCAGCTTGATTTGGACCACTTTGGTTTGGGTTAATTCGACAAGCACTTGCCAGGTGACTAACTCGTCCACATGATACACACAGACGACACTATAAGTGAGCTTGGTGATGCCCCTTACATTTGTTGCATGACGGTGCCGTTCCCTTGTATTGTTTCTTAGCAGGTGGTGTTGACACCTGGCTAGGTCCTGCTTGACTTGTGCAGCTGTAGTTGGGCAAACCCTTGCTGTATGACCTATAAGTCCACAAATTTGGCATTTGCGGCACTTCACACTAGCATGATGATGAAGGTTACATTGGTTGCACAAGGGTGCAGTTCCATTGTATGGCTTCCTAGTAGGGGGTTGAGCTGGTTGGTTGGGGACGGCTTGACCATTGTGAGCGACCACGGCAAAGTTCTGAGAAGCCTTTTGCTTCTTTGACTTCTTAGGGGATCCAGTATGTTCATCCATGGTCTTTGATTCCTTGATTGGTTTCTTGGCTGGTGGTGCTGTCACTTGGCTAGGTCTTGCCTGTTTTGGTGCAACCGCTGCGGGATTCTTTGAAGCTTTACGTTTATTTGGTTTAGGTGAAGGCTTGGCCTCTGTCTCCATTGGTGACTCTTGGGTGGCTTCATCCTGGAGACAATACATGGCAGTAGCTAATTCAACAGTCTTCAGGACTACTTCGCCTATTCGCTGGGCAAATTTGGCAGTCTGCTCGGGTATCTGCGCATCGCAGCGATGAAGAGACATTCTGGAGGAAATGAAGGATATAGGAGGAAACAAATGAAATGTTATCGGCAAATAAAACAAAATGACAACGCATAGAAATTGCGATCATTTGTTTGTTACCTAAGGCAAACAAATGAGACAGTGACTAATCAAAGTAAGCGGGTCATATTAATGTATCGCGAAGACATGCTTTAGCCTATAAGTGGACACTCACCCAAGAGTTCCCAGGTAAGAGTGACTGGTCCGATTATGTGGATTTGTACGAACACTCTAGCCTTAGACAGAAAACTCAGAGTACAGGCATCCACTCTTCCAGATTGCACGTGTTCACACTATAAGACCCAAACTTTGATGAGGTTTTGAAAACTTAGAGGGTTCAAAACCTAGTAATTAATCATCCTAGAACAGATGATTGCTTTTCAAAGCGGTTTTGAAGTTTGTGTTCTTGTTGTGGTTGTCGCCTAAGGATAGGTGACGGTATTGTTTTATGACTAAGCGCAAGTAAACTTGCGTTAGGGTCCTAGGAAGGTTATAGACTAGGTCAAAGCATTACTAATAACCTAATTCCCTATAACCATGAGCTCTGATACCAACTTTTCTGTCACACCCCGACCACGTAAAACAACAAAACGTGGCGGAAACGTCGGGGAGTGTTGTAACAGAATCATTGTTTCATAACACATGGAAATTGAAATATTGTTTTATTGATTAAAAGAGTTACAATGTCTTGACAATAAAAGAAACATAACATAAATAACTAGTCTTGAATCTTTTATTGTCGCTAAGGCCCAAGTCCGCCTAAGTGTATCTTGATAAATCCTAAGCATCATATCCTGAAACACATGTGAAAATAAGTACGTCAGCATAAAAATGCCTGTGAAATACATAGGTTTTGTGAAAATAGAATTCATGACTTATGTTTAAGAAAATGTTTAGTCATGAACCTTGTAATTTGCTTTGTCTTGTAAATCATTTGAAAAGTGATAAATAAACCAAATGATATATATGTATAAAAGAATAATACATGGTTAAGTAAATAACCAAGTAAAATGAGTTTATATCAGATAAGTTGTTTGTAAAACAATCTATTGTTTAAAGTATGTTATTTGTATAAAATGTTATATGTGTAAATTGAAATGATTCAAATAACGCTACGATATGTAATACCATACAAGCACTTATATATAGGAAGTACCAGCGGCGTATCCACCATGCTTGTATCATATTACACACGCCTCGTTACTTAAATCACTTACTCAAACCAAACCACCAAAGTAAAATGTTTATGTATAATCAAATGTCAAAATGTTTGTATGAAAACCATGTCTAATGTCTATGTCTAATGTAAATCATGAATTGTGTATATCAATGTCAAAATGTTTATGTCTAATGTAAATCATGAATTGTGTATATCAATGTCAAAATGTTTATGTCTAATGCAAATTATGTAATATGTATCCAAAATATCATGTATGGTAAGTGAAATATATCAACTAAATCATATGTAAAATGCACAAAAACAAGGTATTGAAGTAAAACATGGTTTAAATCAAAGTTATGTTTTGTGGAAACTTGGTTTTCGATGCATTTTCGACACGTTTAAGCCCGTTAACCCCATTTCAAAGCTCTAAAATGAAGTTAAAGTATAGGGAACTTAAAATGTGCTAAAAAATATCTTGGATGTCGGTTTGTTTGACCGTACGATTGCGTTGTTCGGTTAATTACGACGGAAGTCGTAACAGACGCAAAAATGATCTAAATTACACGAAGAATGGATTTTTTTCTTATGCCAAACATTAAAATAAAATGTTTTAGTGCTTACATAAATTTTTGGATGTCCGGATGTATTCAGAATGTAAGTTATGCGCGAAGATGCAAACTTATGCACTTTTTGACGCTTATAGTCCCTAAATGTCCCAAAAGTTTATTTTAGCACACCGAACCCTTCAAAGCCTATTTCTAAGCTCTGTAAAGGATATTTATGGTATGTTTAACTTATGGTCATGTTCCGGAGTGTCTGTTACAGTTCAAATTGGCATACTTTCGCAGTTTGTCAAATTTAGTCCCTGTAAGCGAATTAACTTGATTTTTTGCCATACCAAAGCCTCCAAAACTTATTTCTAAGTTATGTAAAGGTTATTTAAGGTATGTTAAGCATATGTTGATGTTTCGGAGTATTTGTTGCATTGAACTAGTTATATTTGCGCATCAGTGCGCAAATAACCTTCCAGAAAGCGATTTAAAGCTTGAAATCGAACAAGAATTGATATGTGCAAATGATACCCATATTTATACAAGTCCCAAGTATGAAATACACTATTTCATTAGTTTGGTATTTGTTTGACGATTGAAGTGACACAGGTGTCACATAATGATTATGTAAAGTCACATGAAAGTTTATAATTTTAAGTGTGGCTATCATCTAACCTTTGGCCACACATATTCATTTTGTGCATCACGTATGCTATCATTCCGTCACACCAAAATAAACAAAATGGTAATGGTGTGACTAATGATTATGTAAAGCCATATGAAATTTTTTAATTTTAAGTGTGGCTATTGTCTAACCTTTGGCCACACATAATACGTTTTACCTATAATATCACAATCGCTAACATTTTGTCACACCAAAATTTACAACGTGACGATGATGTGACTAATGATCATGTAAAGTCACATGAAAATTTATAATTCTAAGTGTGGCTATTGTTTAACATTTGGTCACACATAATTTGTTTTTACATGACGCTTGCTATCATTTTGTCACACAAAAATAAAATGACGATAGTGTGGCTAATGTTTATGTAAAGCCACATGAAGTTTTGTGTTTTTAAGTGTGGCTAATGGCTAACTTTTGGTCACACGTAACTTTTTTTCTGTGATGTTTGGTATGGTTTCGTCACATAAACAAAAAACAAAGTGCCTATAGTGTGGCTAATGATCATGTAAAGCCAAAGAAAATTTGGTACTTTTATGTGTGGCTATTGTCTAACATTGGTCACGCATATTTATAATGGTTCCATGTGGCCATTTTCTATAATTAGCATTTTTATATTCATTTGTTTTGTAACACAAAACAACACCAAACATAAGAAAACTTAAAAACCAAATAATATTAACAATAATAAACCAAAATCCATACATAAATTTAAAATTTAAATACCAAATACATAAGCTTCTATCAAAAGATATCTACAAATGATGCAACAAGTGCAACAGAACCTACATCACTCTACTAGCAGCACTTGCAACAGCAGCAAACCGATATGCTCCAATGGCTTACATAATGGTGCATGTTGTAGGAGCTAATGCATAATCACCTGAACCAAACCTTAATCAGTTACTCAGCGACAATAAATACTGTGTTTGCTTCAGATGCTATCCGTGAGTGAAATCTGAACACCACCAACTCCCCTTTCACCAGCTACTTTCTGCACTTCGTTAATCTCCCAATGGAAAACAATTGTTTAAAGATAAGACTCTATTTTAAATTCAGAAAATCTTGAAGGAGCCTGCATACACCAAAAAAATGTAGGTCAAAAGATCTTAAAGGGCCAGTAAAACATTTAGTCACCAAGTTGAAAAACACATGCCTTAACATATTAATACTTTTTTCCGGTTCTCTACCGCCAACCGTTCTCTCAATAATATAACAAGGTATATTAGAGATATGTTAATAAAAAACGAGATGAAAATCGCAGAATAAATTATTGATGTTGATATATGTACTTACATGCATTGCAACTCTAATGATGTTAAGCTATCATGTTTTTGAAAAACTAGTATCTGCATACAATTCAAAAAAACTTCATGCAAGCAAAATTACATCACAACTAAGAATCCAAAAGAAGAAAGACTAACTAAACCATACTTGCAGTGATCGAGTTTGATACAATGTTGACTTGCTACAATGCAAGACACTTAAAATTTAATGGATGATAATACTGCACTTCTAAAACTCAAGTCTAAAAACCTGCAACCACTTTAGCAAAGACAATTCAAGTCTAAAACTCAAGTCTACAAAATTATATATACACATTTGGCAACTTTCAAACCATTAAACCGTTTGAGTTATAGTTGATGATCAGACCCGTTTGATTTAAAACACAAATAGACCAATTCATAAGCAAATGGGGCGAAAATGTCACTTCTACATAATGATTAGGATCAAATAGTCATACTTGAGAGACCAAGAAGAGTTTGGGTGGCTGAGGCATTGATATGCGCTTGAATGGCAGTTTTCTATGCTCTTTCTTGTTGCTGGACACTTCCTACAATGTACCATATTTCATAAAAGTATAAAAAAATCATAAAATTATAAAAAAATTCACAAAGTTGAAGTTACCTTTCCCAAAGCTAAGCTGGTTGTGGCAAATTATATCCCATGCTCGTCAATCCAACCTAGTTTTGACTTAATATCTGCATTTATATAGAAAAAATGTTAGAAGCTAATTTCCCAACTTTTAAACAAGTTTCTCTGTAAATAGCCAATATGGTAAAACCTCATAGATATGGCTTTGATTGTGACTATGTTTCACTTTTAACGTGTCAAATACATAAACTCTAAACTGTAAATAATTTATGCGTTCATTATTAAAAATGTATCTTTGATAAAATGACTTAATAGTCTGCGTACATTAGAAAATAGAAAATAGCCCTTAGGTACTCTCTTTTTAGCTAACCTTTTTACTTGACCTGTATGACATGGCTGAAATTAACCATGCATAATGGGTCACAAACGGTACTGTTAATTTCTATATTTTAGCTTGTGACTACACGACATCTAAAGCAGGACCAACAATTAGGGGTGTGAATTTCTGACACAACCCGAAAACCTAACACGAACCTAACACGAAATTCGCGGGTTTAGGTTTAGTCTAAACGGGTTCGGTTCAGTTTCAGGTTGAAACTGCAAACCTGTTTAGGTTAACGGGTCGGGTTCGGGTTCGGGTCAACCTGGTCGGGTTGGCGGGTTGACCCATTTAACACATTTATACTGTATTATATTTTTTAACAATATATTTTATGTCATAAATTAAATGGGTTGTGTATTTTATTCCATGATTATAACTTAATAAGAGAAATTAACATAGATTTTATAATTTAAATATGGTATTACTAGGTTAATGCCCGCGTAATACGCGGGCTTCCACCAAAACCATTTATTTACTTTGAATACAAATGTTGTGTACAAATACATACATTGGAAGAAAAAAACAGAAAAGTATTCAAATGCCAGAAAAAACTTCCTTGTAGACTACATTTGTTGTTTTACTCGTTACATTCCCATCTTTGTCTAGTATAAGCAACTTCACACCGGCTCTGCTTTTAACTCTTGATAACGCAACATAAAGTTGACCATGTGAGAAAACTGGATATTTCAAATACAATCCAACCCTTGATAGAGATTGTCCTTGACTTTTATTTATAGTCATGGCAAAACATACATTTAACGGGAATTGTCGTCGTTGAAACTTGATAGGAATTCTTTTATCCGACGGTGTCAAACTGATTCGTGGAATAAACGTTCTAGTCCCTATGTTTCCGCCAGATATAATCTCAGCCTCTATAACACGTTTATAAAGTTTAGTAATCCGTAGTCTCGTACCGTTGCATATACCATTTTGTTGATCAATATTACGAAGCAACATTACAGGTACACCAACTTTAAGGACTAATCGATGATTGGGCAGACCAGAAATTTTAAGATCATTCAGAACATCGGGAGAATATAGTCTCGCATGTGCTTCGTTCTTTCCTTTATCAGTTTGACAAATACTATCGGAACTCAGATACTCCACTTCATCTCCAGGAAACGAAGCAAGCAATCTTTCATTAATTTCTTGAACAACCTCGTTTGTTGGTGCCAATATAGCTCTTTCAGCAAAAAAATCTTTATCTTTGTACAGTTGAAGAAGTGAAGGATATACAAAGTCGATCAGATCTGACATAGGATCCTCAGAGCACTTGATTAACAAATCTTCAGGAATATCTATAACCACCAGAGAATCGTCACTGTCACCAATCTTTCCCTCGCCAAACTCGTGCAACCAATTGGCAAAAGCTTTAATCTCTTCGATATCAGATGCATTGGCACCTATGGTTAACCGCATGTTTTTGGTTAACGCGAGGACCTTGCAACTACTCCAAATATACGACGAAGTGATTGAAGCATTAACAATATCTCGCCTACTGCCATTTGGTACAACTGGAAGTATCTGTCTAAAGTCACCACCGAACACCATAACTTTACCACCAAAGGTCATCTCACATTTGAAAATATCTTTCATTGTCCGGTCAAGTGCTTCAAACGCATGTTTATGATTCATCGGTGCTTCATCCCAAATTATCAATTTGGTTTTCCTTAATAAATCAGCAACGTCATCGTCCGGTTTAATAAAACACATCGAGCTTTCTGTTAAATTCAAAGGTATATGAAATCTTGAATGTGCAGTATGGCCACCAGGTAACAATAGAGATGCGATTCCACTTGATGCAACATTTAGTACAATATCTCCTTTACATCTAATGGATGCAGATAATGTCTTCCACAGAAACGTCTTACCAGTACCTCCGTAGCCATAGACGAAAAACACACCACCCACATTACTATTAACTGCTTCAATTATCTCATTAAACACTAAACGCTGCTCATCGGTTAGGCTACTTAAATGATTATGAAATTCAACGGCAGTAGCGCTTACATCGTACCGAAGCTCATCAGCAATTAAACGGTTCTCTGCTGAATATATTGACTCACTATCAGGTTGAGGCATAGATGGAAACCGACTTAAACTTGAGTTGTTACGTAGTAAGTAATGCTCAATTTCCAGCAACGTTAGGTTCCTTATTTGTTCTTCTGGAAGAGACAAACCTATTACGATTATATAAAAATTTATAAATTATTAAAATTCTTATAAATAACAAAAAACAACTTCATAAACACTTATATATAAGACATAACTATAAAAATATTAAATAACAATTTGCGTACCTTCAATCCTCAAAAGCTTTTGCCGATTGTATAAAATAGCATCCGAAAGGTACTCCCATGTGTTTTCCCAAACATGTTCCAGCCTAGACAATGTATTAGACGCCAACATTGTAGCAAACAGATTACGAAGATAGTATCCTGAACCTGTGAAATAAGCCTCTTTGATAGCTTCTATATACTCCTTGTCGTCGTCTAAAAGGCCTCTAGCGTAGCACGCATCTCTAAATGTTGGGAAGACTTGTCCATCCACAGTACGAATCTCTTCAAAAGACTTAGGACCTACTACCTTATTAAGAAGGATTCTTAAAAAGTATGCCTCGCCCATAGAAGGATTAACACAGTGAATTCGACCAATGGTTTTACCTATTATCCGTTTATCCCATATCCTTTCGTCCTTCTTCCAAACAATTTAGTTGGGAACTCAACGTAAGTAAGGGTGCGCGCCAACAGATCTTTCTCATTCTTTTGCATCCACCCAAAAAACATCGTAGAAGCAACATATGGTTTATGAAGAACACAATCAAGATCGTCATCAGGGCCGTATATAACGTTTTGTTTATCTGGTAGATGAAACGGAAGCCTGATTACGGATGGATAGCGATAATGAACGTCAAATGCAAATATGCGCCATGAAGCTTCGCACGCAGAGAGATATCTACAATCATAATACTCTTTGATTTCATCTTTTCCATCTTCACGCTGACCTTCATCGGCATTTTGTACAAAACCAAATTCTGCCCTATCTGGTCCTTTGTTAATGTATTTAAACAAATACTTTATGGACGCAGCCTGATTACACCATTCGACGTTAACGTGTGCCTGATAACGTCTCAATAGGGTTTTGCTATACAGAACCACGCTTCTGTTATCAAGCTGAATACCAGATTTCTCAACAAAAAAACCTGAATCCGCACGTCTATACACCGGATAACCATTCGAATCTAGAGTAGTTTGATCACAGAACTTCTTAGGAAAATTCTTCGAACAGTTAGCATCAACCATACACGGACAATTTGGTTTTGCAACACCACAAGGTCCGTGAATCATATAATCGCTCACAAGAGTATATAGATCTGGATCTAAGTTTTTGTCAGGTATCTCGGCAGAAATAAAGTTGTCAACATGCTCAACTGAAGGAAGCTTGCTTTCGTCATTTAAGAACATACATATATGGGCATGCGGTAGGCCTCGTTTCTGAAACTCTATGGTATAGACAACTGCAATAGGATAATTAATATTATACAAATTTTTTAAGTTATGGTTATCAACGAAGTAGACAACAAAAACTATAATAAACTAATTCAATTAAATGGATGCGTACCTGCCGATGCGTTGCCAAATAAAGATTTCTCTCGCAAGTCTTTCATGATCGCGTCAAGCTTAATTTTGAACAATCGGCATAAAATATCCGGTCTATCCTCCGGATTAATCTTCGTGTTCTTCAGAAATCTTTTAATCTCTGGCCATTTCGGATTACACGTTATCGTAATGAAAAAATCAGGGTAGCCATACCATTTACAAATGGCCATCGCATCATAATAATTCTCCCTCATATAACGCGATCCACCGGTAAACGAAGACGGAAGTAGTACGCGCGTTCCAACGTTTGACATATCAGGATTACCATTTTGTCCAAGCTTTCTAAGGTTCTCATATGTCTCAGATCTCAGATTATTTTGCTGCAGACGTATGAATAGTAATCGTTTACTTTCAATCATCGTATACACGTCAACTAAGAACTGTTGCAAAAGTCTTCGAGCATTGAGAATCAAAGAGAAATGATTGACTCTATCTTGAACATGATAAGCAAAATACTCTCTCATCGTACATTTTGACTCTTTCTTCTTCGTTTATGCCCTTCCTTCTCTATGAAGAATATCAACCCGATAACCATCTTCACCAAAAGGGAAAAGCAATGGATACTGAAGCGCAAGATAAGATGGATGAAGCTCGCTAATACGTTGTAGACCATCTTTCTTTGACTCAACAACTACGTCACGATTATCAAGAGCATCCTCAATGTCTCCAACAATAAGCGCAGCAACTTCGGACGAGGTCGGTAGGTTGTATGTACGACCATCTTTAGACCTATTTGCCTTAAGCCGTAATTTTAAATCAACGTGAGGATTATCAACAAACCGATCTCGTACATGCCTATAGGTTTTCACAAGCTGATTATTTGAATCTAAAATCAGCTTAAGGTACTCTATTAATTCAGTGTCAAGCAAATCTGAAGTTGCAGAACCTGGTTGATTTGAGTTACTGTAATGCAATTGTAAGAAAACAATGAAAGTATCAGTAAGTGTTCATATAAACATAAAACAAAAATAAAATAAAAAAAATAAACGAAATGGTTTTCAGGGATACCTAAATACGGTTTTGCGATTACACACTTCATTATCTGTGTCGTATATGTAAAGCTGCGCAAACTTTGGTTCACCACCTTCTTTAGGAAGAAGACTTCCAAGTGTATGATAATTCTCGCCACTAATTCGGTATACATATGGAGCATTTCCTCTATTGATTTTCGAATCAACTTTACCACCCATAGTAGTGAAGGAAAACATAGAATTAAAACGACGAATATTTAGTTAGAAATGCTTGCTCTTGTCGTCTAAACTCTTGAAAAGGTTTTAATATTCCTGACACGTCTCTTTAAAATTCGAAAGATGTACTTTTCCATAACCACAACAAAGCATGTAAGATTTTCTTCCTAAGTAAACCCTTCCTTTTCCGGCTTCAACTTTCCACAACTTAGCGTTACATACGGCACATACAATTACTTGATCACCATGATCCAAATAATCTATTATACAAAATAAAAAACATATCATTTTGTGCTATTTATTATGAAATTAATATAATGACGTTCTTAAATGGAATTTAAGTAGTGAGTGTATAAGATACTTACTGTTAGAAACGCCTTTATATGGATCGTTAGCAATTTTTTGAGGAATAATATGATCGTCGGAAGATAAATCAACCATTGGAACAGGATATACGCAGCGACCTTTAGTAGACAACCTTTGTTTTACTCTTCGTATCCTCTTGACACCTATATGTTCATAGCAACGAAAATTAATAAAAATGTCAGATTAAAAATAAACAAATATGAAAGACATAAATAAATACCACCAACCTAAAGTAGATGCTTCAGACGGACGTGTTATAGGTGTGGTTGGGAAACAACGTGGATCGATGGTATGAATAAAAGAGGATGAACTAATTGGTGTTACGATACGATATTCTTTTGTATTGGATGCTGAAACACTGAATGACCGAGTAACGATTTTTGAAGTGGAAGATTTGTTACTCACATTATGTCTCTTATTTTCCAAATGTAATTTCCTATATTTTCTTCGTTCAGCTGATTGTTGATGATCAAGATCATTAGAAGCAACTGAAAAAAAAAATATGGTATACCATAAATTATCAAAATGAAAAACTGTATTCATGTGTCAAAAATTATAGAATTTACCGTTGTTAATATTAGTCAATGGACTTCTTCCATTTTCAACTGCAACAAAAAAAGTCCAAGTTAACGTATGAAACATGTTTATATATTACATAATTTTTTATTTAAAAAAAACAAACTCATAATGATAATAAACAAAAACTAAACATGTAAGTAAGTAACACCAACCGGATGTATACGCCTTGTACGGATTTGTTAAAGGTGTGTTTGGCAAGATACGTCGATCAATGGTATTGATATAACAGGATGAACGAATTGGTGTTACGACAGACCAATCATTTGTAGAGGATACTAAAACGTTGGATGACCGAATTACATTTTGTGAACTTGAAGATTTGTTACTCACATTATCTCTCTTATTATCCAAATGTACTTTCTTTAATTCTCGTCGTTCAGCTGATTTGTTATGCTCAATATCATTAGAAGCAACTGAAAAAAATATGAATATTCATAAATTATCAAATTATACATTAAGTAATGAATTCCTGTGTAAAAAAGCAAATAATTTACCTTTTGTAATGTTAAAATAAATTATAAATGAAACATTGTATTCATGTGTACAAAAATAAACAATTCACCATTTGTAATATTAGCCAATGGACTCCTTGCAGCTTCAACTGCAACAAATAAAGTCCAAATTACCGAATGAAATGAAATACATAATGTTAGTAATAAAAATTTATATATGCAAGTAAATCACACCAACCTGATGTATATGTCTGGTAGGAATTTGTTAAAGGTGTGGTAGACAAAATAGGTCGATCCAAGGTATTGAAATTTGAGGATGAAGGAATTGGTGTTACAACACGGCAAGCATTTGTAACGGATTGTGAAACGTTGGAAGAACGAATGACGTCTCGTGAAGTGGAAGATTTATTATTTGCCTTTCCTCTTTTATTATCCAAATATTGTTTCCTTAACTTTCTGCGTTCAGGTGATTCTTGATGCTCAACATCATTAGAAACAACTAAAAAAAAAAAAAACAAAAAAAAACATAAACAATCAAATTATACATAAAAAGTTGTATTGCAAAAACCAAAGTTTTGGGCATTTGTGATGTTAAACAATTTATAAATGAAAACTTGTATTCATGTGTAAAAAAATATAAAATTTACCATTTGTAATATTACCCAATAGACTTCTTCCATTTTCAACTGAAAAAAAAGTCCAATTTACCGTATCATATATGTTTAAGTATTGCAGAATTTCTAATTTAAAAAAAAAAAACAAACTCATAATCATAGTAAACAAAATTTAAATACGTAAGTAATTAAAACCAACCTGATGTACACGTCTCGTAGGGATTTGTTAAAGGTGTGGTTGGTAAAATACGTCCATCCATTGTCGAAGATTTATTATTTGCATTTCGTCTTTTATTATCCAAATACAGTTTCCTTAGTTTTCTACGTTGAACATAGTCTTCAGGCTCAACTTGATTAGTATGAACTGAAGAATAAAATGCATAAAAAATGTAAATATTTACGAAAACAAACTTCAATTATTGTCCAAATAATTGCAAACATTACCATTCGTAATGTTACGCAAAGGACTTCTACCAACACCACCTGCAACAATTTAATTAAAAATAACATTACTTACCATCATTACATATTATATCAAAATTTATTATATTTGTAAACAACAATAAGAACCAACTAAACGTACTATTAGAAGGGTGAACACCAGTAGGAACTGGAAATGAAGATAAAGTTTGAGGCTTTGCGCGTTTAGGCATATCCTAATATTGTATCATGTAGAATATACAAATGCATTAAAATAGGTATTACAAATAGTCAAATGTATAAGTATATTACAAAGAAATAACACTTACGCATATGAGAAATAACCAAACGTGAAAACTTCAAAAATGATGAAGGTCGTCAGAGAGTTTTCTGATTTAGAGTTCTAGAAATTTTATTTGGTTACTTTGAGTGTGTATTATGAATAATAAGACGGGTTTTATAATGGTGAATATATTGTAAAAAAAGGAAAGTTTATAATTTAAAAACATAAATCGATTATAACTATAAAAAAAAGAAATAATTTAAATTCAAATTATTTGGAAGATATTTCTATAATTGCCGAATTTTTTTAAAAAAAGTAAAAAATTTCGGTTATAAAACTTAAAAAAGGAAACAAAATCATACCAATTTAAGTGTTTCCTAAATTTTAAAAGAATTGGGGGTTTCCAAAAATAAATAAATTATAACTTTTAAATAAATGGATTTCCGAAAATATACTTATAATTCGTATACAATAATGGTAAAAATTAAATTAAATTGAACAATTAGATTATTGAAATCTTTATCTGCAACATATTAAAAAAAATATTAATAGTTTTAAAATAAAAATTTGTTAAAAATACTAAATGTATACATTCAAAACCTTTATGGCCTTGTGATAAAGGTTTAAAAATTTCTAATTTCAAAAACATAAACAAATGTTTTTAGGAACATTTTATACATGCAACAAAATAAAACAAAGATAAAGTAACAAAAGATAAAGGTTAAAGGAGTTTAGGTAAGCCTAATAAAACCATTAAAACAAACAAACAATATATTTCAAATAAAAAAACAAACAATATGTTTAAAAAAAACCAAAGCAACCAACCATCACAAATCAATCCAAACCAATGTATGAAACAAACCAAACAAAACCAGCAATATTACGAAAGAAATAAATTGTTTTTTGGTAAAAATACTTCAACCATGAACTACTTCTCGATCTTTGGAACCACCAGAATCGTTTCCTCATCAGTTTGGACATCCGACACACCAGCCTTTTTGACCTTTGTTGCTGACAGAGAGGTGCTTTCTTCAACTTCATACACGTCAGCAAGATTGCGCTTCAGTTCGGCAGACGAAGCCTTGGAACAATCTTTAGATGTGCAATCGGGTGTGAAGCTATCACCAATAGAATCCACAACATCTTGTATGATATATATTCAAAATTAGAAACTATATAACATGTTTAAAGCATTTGGTATTTCGTAACATTAACTTAAAATACATACCTTTAGCGCAAAAGGGTTTTGAGTCGATATATCACTAAGTGAATCAACAGCAGCAGCCTCGTCCAGACCCTGCAATTCAAAAAATAATAAGGCTAGACACAACAAAAATAATAAATTTCTAACATATATTTAATTAAAAGGTTTGTATTTAACTAACCTGATCAACTGGAATTCGGCTCTCCAACGATTCAATTATTGCTGAATCATTCACCAACTTATGAACAGCATAACCATCAATATGGTTGTCAATATTAAATTGACTAACTTGAATCTTGAAAGCATACCTTTTATCATTGAATGCTCTAAACTGATAGGGAATGGTTTTCTCTACCAAAGATGCCTAATAAAAGTGAATAAAAAATTATTTAAAAAAACATAATAATCCGATTTAGACATTACTAATATGTACCTTAAATAACAACTTAAGTAGATAATGATATGAAACACGTTACCTGATCCACTCTTGACTTCTCAAGCAATTGAATTGCAGTCATACCCAACATTTTTCTAGATTCACGGTCAAACAAAGTCAAGGAGGCAATAGCTGCATGATCTTGTACTCTAATCGGAATCCTAAAACTAAATGCACAAAAAGTATTTTACAAAATAAATACAATTTAGATTTGTAAAGTAGAATAACATAAGCATAAATATTATAAAAGTACAAAAAAATATAAATAACTTACATCGGTGTGGCATTCACAACCTCCTTAGGACATTCAGGATTTGAGCAAAGTAAAACTTGTTTAAACTTCGGTTCCTCAGCACCGTCTTCAGCTTCCTCGATGACCAAAGTTGTCTCCACCTTTCGATTGCACTCTTCACAACCAAGGTAGTACCAATCATCTTTATCATCCACACCCATGATCGTACCAAGAACTATGACCTCACAGGGCTGAAATAAAATGTAACAAAATAGAGTTATACATATAAATTTGTTTCAAAAATTTTGTTTAATGTATTTACTTAAAATATTAAAAAGTAGACACAAACCTGATCAAAGAGCGTAATATCACGGAAATTGGAAAACTGATGCTTCACTAAAAAGTCATCCGCAAGACTTGTGCTTCCAGATGAGCCAATTGATTTCTGACCATTAGAGGATGTTTTACATATCTTATCAACAAACCTGTTTACAATAAAAAAATAAAAAATAAATTAAAAACATCAATAAGTATTTCATATTATTTTATAAACTGTTTACTTGGTTCTGAATGAACGAATCTCCTCTATGTCAGAGTTGATAAACAACCTTGTTATATGGAAAGCATTAGATAGCGTTGTCTTCCCTGGGCAAAAAAATTAATATCATAGATTATGATATTCAATTTCGTAAATAATATAAAAATTTAAATAATCTTAACAAAGTTTATAAACAGTAAAAACCTTTATACTTGTTGAAACTACCAAACTGCACAAGCAAAACAACATGAACTTCTTCTTTATGGCTCTGAATATAACCAAACATCTCATCGCAGTACTCATCCCATAAAGTGCAGTTTAACTTAATACCCCTACATAAATATAAATTAAACACATCAAAGGAAATCATGTAAAAAATATATAATACTAAAGCTGCAATCAAATTAAATTAGAATTTAATAAACATACTCTTCATCCAGCAATTGCAAGTTCATGAATTTGCTATCTTTTCCCATCTTCGTTTTGGTCATTTCTGGTTCAGACCACTCATCTACATATCCAATAAAATCTGAAAAAAATTGATTAATAAGAGTTGTAATCAGAAAAAAAAAACATAAAATTAAAATAAAATTCAATATTTATATAATTTTTTAATTTAGCATGTTGTTGTCATATATATGATGAAGTACAAACCAACTCGATACTTGACATCGACTTCACCGGCTTTAATGGATTCAAATGATGCTAACCAAATACCATATACACTTCCATCAAAGTTCTCACACTTTTTAACAGATGTATCAAAGTTTAAGCTAATAACATGTTCTTTGTCAAAGTGTTTGAAAGTTGACTTAATGACAGAAAGTTGAGATTTATAAATGTAATAAATTTCATTTTCATTAAGCAAAATTTCTTGTTTTTTCCTAAACTTGCTCCATACAGTTGCCTGCATCCTAGTCCCCTAATAAAAAAAAAAAAAAAAAAAAACAAATTAAAATTGGTTAGTATAAAGAACAATATAAAAATTAAACTAAAATTTAAAAAACATATGACATTAAAACAAACCTGCTCATCCATAACCACCATTTCAATACCAAGGGTTTCTCCTTCTCTCTTTGGATTCATGCGAATCCAAAGTCTTAACACCTTCACCTTTATGGTAAACAACTTGGATCTCCAATCAAGATTGTTTAGAAAAGTAATACTGTTTTCATCCATTTCGATGAAATATGATCTGAGAATAGATGATTGAGATTAGAAAATGGTTAGTAATTGAATTAAAATGAATCTACTAAGTAAATATATATACAGATTTCGGGGAATTATTTTTGTAAAGTCTAAAAATCAGTTTATTATTAGAAAAAATTATTACCGAAATTATGCTGATGTATTTTAAGAAATGGAATAAAATCTAAAAAAAACTTACAAATCTAAAAAAATCAACGAAAAATATGATTTTATTACCTAAAAAAAGTAACCAATAGTCATTTATTTTAAAACATTCTATAAATATGAAATCAAAAGAATAACATATACATAAAAAAATACATTTTATTAAGAATTAAAAAAGAAACCGGAAAATGTAGTCTAATCAAGAAATTAGGTTTCTAGACACAAAAATAACAAAATACAACCAATAACTTACGCTTTTAATAAAATTGTACTTTAATATTATTAAAAATTTTAAAATATAAGTACATTTCATTGGATCTTTTAATAATTAAAACTTAAAAATTTGAAATTTGTTTAAATATAATTAATTCATTACTTACATATGGCATGATTCTAATAGTTTTAAAAGTCGCTATTACAACCGAAAATAATTAAGGTCAACAATGGTTTTAAAAACACTTCCATAATAAATTTGATTTTTTTTAAATTATATCAAAAGGACTATTTATCTATTACAAAACTGACACTTTAATTTAAGAAACCCGTTTAATACACATATTTAAAGAAAATTCAATTACTTCCAAAAAAAAAACAAATATAAACACCAACATTTGATTCTTTTAGACATTTAACAAATTCCAAAAAAGCAGAAAATATTTAGGCACGTATACCAATTTAAAAAAAAATAATCATTATATTCAAAAAAATTAAAAACAACATCCGAAATTCCGTAAGCAACATCAAAAAAATTTAAAACTCACCAACGATTTTTTGTCATTCTTCCATACACGGGCAGCGAATCCGTCAACCATATCGCCTCTCAACGTATGAAAAGTAAATAACAAATCACAGACATATAAAATAGAACGTGCACTATAATAATCAAATCACAGATTTAACAATCAGATTAGAAAAATCATATCATAATGAAGATGCTACAGTCAGGCTCAGATATTAAAAAAAAATAAAGCACCATGGCTGCAAGGGAGGTTGCATATGAATGTCTACCATCCTTCAACCCTGCCAAGCCAAGGTTCCATATTCAACAATATTTAATCAGAACTTCAAACTCATCATAGCCTTGACGAAAACTCTAAAATAGAAAAGGGGGAACAGAAGAAACAAAGAAGGAATGACACAAGGGTAATCAAACCACAGTAATCTTGTCCGTATCATCTCAGTTGCAGACCATGCCCTTTTCTATTCATCATCTTAAAGTGAAACTGAAAATCATATAAACAAACAACATGATATCAGGTTTTATATAAACAGAGAATCGAAAATCGATATTCACATAACATTCAATCAGTAAATCAATACATAACAAAACCATCGAGGATTTGATTTCCTGCAAAATTAGATCCAATTCAGTTAATGCATCGAATAAAACTTCAAACATAAAACACGGTTACTATTTAACAGAATATAAACTCTTCTTAATCTAACGAACAGAATTTAAAAACCAAAATATTCGATTGAAAAACCCCAATAGACAAAACATATATACACCAACTGTTCAATTAATAAAATGATGAAGAAGATATCGGAATAATTACATTTCAAAGAAACCCTAACAGACCAGTAAATCCGTATAAGAAATCGATATTCAAATCACATAAACAAACAACATGATATCGGGTTTTAAAACCCTAAGAAAAAAAGGAATAAGCTAATCGATCTTCAAATCATGTACAATAAATTCATACATCATCACATAACAGACAATACATCATAAATCAAAGTACAACAAACCATTCAAACAGATTCGATCAATAAGATGATGAAGAAGATATCGGAATCATTACCGTCGATGACGATGACTGTTGAATATTTGAATATTGATTAAACCTCGTTGCAAAGGATCGATTGAGAACGCAGGAACCAAATCGCCTATTAGGGTTTCTTTGAAACAGTTTGAGATAATGAGAGAGAGATGAGAGTGCGTATGTGAGAAGCCAATGGAATCCCCATCCGAGAGATATGCCACTTGTCACATTATTAGAGTTTTGCCACATCATTGCTTATGTGGATGCTTAGGTGGCTTGCTCCATTGGGTGACATGTGTCCCCCAATGGTTTGCTTTATTAGAGATATAGATTCTATGCATTTGTGTTTCTTAAGTAAATTTTAATTTTAATATATTAATTTCAGAAAAAAAATTAAAAATTCGGGTTGAACGGGTCGTGTTCGGGTCAACCCACGAAACTTCGGGTCGTGTTCGGGTTTATATGTATGATATGATTTTTGGGTTCGGGTTTGTATAAAATTTTAGAGTTCATGTCGGGTTGAACCCGCGAACACGACCCGTTTAACACCCCTACCAACAATTGGCGTAGTTGTGGGTGCGACAGAACCCAGCATGACAGAACCAGTCTTCTGGCTTAAACTTACATACCCGAGGCCTAGGAGCATAGTGGCGCAAATCCGCTCCCCTTGCATGGTTCTTTTTCACTGCCGATTACAAAAACCAAAATAACTAAGACCCTTTTATTTTACTATATTAGACATATATTAGTTTTCTTATTTTTAACTCATGTAACTAAATTGTACTGATATTAATAATACAAAAAAAATTATTACTTGTTGGCACACAACTTTAAAGAACGTAACACTCATTTTCGGTTAGGTACTACTAATACAAGACAAAGAAAAATCGACATCTAGAACTTTATGATAAGATTCTATATCAAGATCTTACAGAAGAGGGCAGTTCAGTACAGCATGTTCCATGCGACTTCGCTTTACGGAAAAATTCTGAAGTTAGAGGCACCTATCAAGAGATATACAGACCACACAACATTTCACAATTTGAATGTGTCGCAAACTATCATGGTATATTGGTATCTCTTGGATGCCATTAGCATCAGTCACAATCAAACTCTTTAAGAAAGTCAAAGACATAAAATCCAACACTAATAATGTCAAGATTTCTACCAGAAAGAAGAAGCTTATAATACACCCCTTAAAACAATACTTGATTAAATGCACCAGTATTATTTCTATCAGCAATCCAAATATACCCATTTACTAAACCCCAAACCACCCAAAATTCACCATCTTCCATCACCGAATCAGTAAATCATAAACAAATCAAAACAAAGACATATCAAATCTATAAACTCAAAGAATGAAACCAGGCTACCTGAGTGCCCAATCGGCCCTTGAGTCATGATTTAGTCATGCACGTATAACAACTCTTTAACACCGCCAATTTCGGTTTCATCGTAGACGTAGATCTTGAGGGTTATGTCGGAACCGTATCCACTGCGAGGGCCACCGTATGTAATCGCCTCCGTTGTTGGATAGACGAACGATGTTGTTAGTGTGAAGTGATTGGTCCGAATAGTCTGGTAGGGAAAAAGGAGAGCTAGGGTTCCAATCTGGTGTGAACTAGTGCAGATGGGGTGAACAATGAGAGCTAGGGCTCCGAATTTTCTGTTCTTGATGTTGGTTGATTTGGAGTGGGATCTTCAAATTATGTTTGGAGAATAAGGGGAAATTTGGGTTTTTAGGAAGAGGGAAAACGAGGGCGGGGAACTAAAATAATTTGAAGTAATTTCAATTTAAGAGGGAAATTGGCTAAAGCCTAAATTAGGGGTGCAAACGAGTCGCGTCCGAGCTTGACAAGCTCGATTAACTTATTAGAACCCAAACTCGATTAGGGATGGCAAAAATACCCATGCCCGACGGGTATGCCCGACGGGTATACCCCAAGCATTTGGGATGGGTATACCCGATACCCGACGGGTATTGGGCCGGATATTGGTATGGAAAAAAATATTTCGTGGGTATGGGATTAGATAATACCCGACCCGATTACCCAAAACCATATACCCTTTTACCCGAAATATACCCGAAAACTTTTAAGTATTCGTATTTGTTAATAATGTTTCATTCTTGTAGCTTTATTATTTGTAAAATAAACTTTTCATTTAAAATATATATTTTGATGACATTATTCATAATTATATGCTATGAAATGCGAAATTATTTTTTGAGATTAATATTCTAATATATATACAAATTTAAATCTATCAAATATTATTATGGTAACGATGATATGTGGTTATTTACCATAATATAATATAATATATATTTTTAAAGCAAAAAATAATAAAACAAAGTAAAAAATATATATACATGGAAATCCCAACTGGTATGCCTGATACCTGACGGGTAAATACCCGCCAAACACCCGATGGGTAATGGGCCGGGTATGGGACAAGATTTTACAATCGGGTATGGGTATGGGATTAGCCATACCCGGCCCATACCCGGCCCATTGCCATCCTAAACTCGATTGGTTAGTAGTTTCTCAAACTCGAGCTTGGCTTAGACTCAACTCTTTTGTTATCTATTGTAATTAATTAAGGCCCAATATGTTGTATTAAAACATATATTATCTACTATTTTTCATTGTGATCCATTTAGGCGTAATGTTGTCCAGTAAACGACAATATGGTCTATTATTGTTCATTGTGATCCATTAAGGCCCAATATAGCCTATTAAGCCATGTATATAATCTAATATTGTAGATTGTGATCCATTAAAGCTCAATGTCGTCCATTAAGACACATATGATATACTGTTGTCGATTATGATCCATTAAGGCCTAATATGATCCATTAACATATATATGATCTATTATTGGCTATCATGATCCATTAAGGCCTAGTATGGTCTAATAAAACATGTATGATCTAATATTGTCCATTGTGATCCATTATGGCCCAATATAGTCCATTGTGATCCATTAAGGCCATTAGGGATGAGCAAATCCTGATCCCATCCCGATCCCGAATTTCGCCAAAACTGGGTACCGATACCGAAATATGTCGGTACGGTATCGGTATGGTATCGGTACGGTAGCGGTATTTGAAGGTAAAATTTGGTATTTTACCGGTACCGTACCGAACCGGTACCAATCCCGAAAATACCGATACCGAAAATGCCAAAAAGTGGATACTGTTTCCGGTACCAAAAAAATTCGGTACGGTATTTTCGAGATCGGGATCGGGATGGTATCGGGAAGAGATCGGTATTTGATACCAAATGCTTATCTCTAAAGGCCATAATGATCAATTAGTAGCTATCATAGTTACTAAGGCCCAATGGGGCCCACTAAGACATATATGATTGACTATTATCCATTATGATATAATATGACTCTTTACAACTCAATCTAACCCCTTATAACCTAGTGTGATATGAGAAAGCCCATAATGATCCATTAATAGCTATCATAATGATTATTGGCCTGATGTGGCCCATTAAGAAAAATATGATTTAGTATCATGAATCATGATAAAGTATGACTCATTACAGCTTAATCTAACACCTTAGGACCTAATGTGACATGAGAAAACCCATAATGATCCATCAAGAACAATTATAGTCATTAAGGCCCAATAGGGCCAATTAAGAGATATATGATATGTTATTATCCATAATGATATAGTATGACTCATTACATGCAAATAATGTGATATGAGAAAGCCCTTAATGAGCCATTAATAACTATGATAGTTATTAAGGCCCGATGTGTCCATTAAGACAAATATGATTTACTATCATCCATTATCTAATATGATATAGAATGCCTCTCTATAGCTTATCTAACCCCTCAGGACCTAATATGTTACGAGAACGCCAATAATGACCCATTAATAGTTATAATGCTTATTAAGGCCCAATGGGGGCCAATAAGGCATACATGATTGACTATTATGATATAGTATGACTCATTACAACTTGATCTTACCCATTAGGACCTATGTGATATTAGAAAGCTCATAAAGATCTATTAAGAGTTATTATAGTTATTAAGGTCCAATAGTTCCTATTAAGACATATATGAATTACTATCATCCATTATGACATAATATGAGTCATTACAACTTGATATAACCCCTTAGGACCTAATGCGATATGAGAAAGCCCATAATGATTCATTAAGACTTATCTTATTAGTGTGATATGAGAGAGCCCATAATCATCCATTAAGGGCTATCATAGTTATAAAGGCTTATATGGGCTCATTAATACACATATGATCTATTATCTACCATTGCGTTCTATTAAGGCCCATTAAAACACATATGATCCATTATTGTCCATTATGTTATATGACTCATTACAACTTAGTCTAACCCCTTAGTACTTATTGTAATATAATAAAGCCGATAATGATCTATTAAAAGTTGTCGTAGTTGTAATGACCCAATGGGGTCAATTGAGAAATATATGATCTATTATCTATTAAAAATATTTGTATCTTTATTTTAAATAATGTAATTTTTAAACTAAGACTGCCATTTAGGGGGAAGTTTTAAAATGAAATATTTTGAAGAGAAATAACTCAGAGGGAAAAAAAGAATTTTAAAAGTTTTCTTGTATTGTGTAAAGGCATAAAGCCACATGTATAATTTCTAAGATTTACACAACAAAAAACGTAGTTAGGATAGGAAACGAGCCAAAATTTAAGCAATTTTTCAAAAAGAAGGGATTACAGGTTTAATTTCTTTGAACCTTATAAGGGACCAAAGACTCGATTCAAAAAGAATGGATTACATGTTTAATTTCTTTGAACCTTATAAGGGACCAAAGACTCGAAACATAGAAACAATTTATATATGTATATTCTATTCATACAATGACAAAAATCACCTAACACCCAATCCCAAAAGCATTCGCAACGAAGCAGCATGTAGCAGCAACTCTGTGGAACTTTCTAACACGCGTGACCTGCAGCCTGCAACTAGTTAGCTGGTTGATGAGAATGCCTCTCATCATATGGGTTATGTCATGTTGTCGTGACAAAGCTTAAAATCTGCAATTTTATAGAAAAATATGTTGCTTATTTATGATGATGGAAAACATGGATTTAAATGATCAAACCGGGTAGAGAACAACATGTTTGTTTAGTAGAGGTTAAACCGTGTTGGGTTGGGTTGGCGAGCAACCACTCCTTCCCACTTTTTATACTTTTAATAATTGATTGTTAAATAAAACTTAAATATTAGAATATTTAGGAGGTTTTATATATTATATATACACATTTGGCAACTTTCAAACCAATAACCCATTTGAGTTACAGTTGATGATCAAGTTGATGATCAGACCGTTTGATATAATTTATAACACAAATAGAACCATTCGTAAGCAAATGGGTCGAAAATGCCACTTCTACATAATGATTAGGATCAAATAGTCATACTTGAGAGACCAAAGAAGATTTTGGGTGGCAGAGGCATTGATAAGCACTTGAATGGCAGTTTCTATGCTCTTTCTTATTGCTGGACACATCCTACAATGTCCATATTTCATAAAAGTATAAAAAAACATAAAATTATAAACAAATTCACAAAGTTGAGGTTACCTTTCCCAAAGCTAAGCTGGTTGTGGCAAATTATATCCCATGCTCGCCAACCCAACCTGGTTTTGACTTAATATCTGCAATTATATAGAAAAAATGTTGAAGCTAATTTCCCAAATTTTAAACAAGTTTATCTGTAAATAGCCAATATGGTAAAACCTAATAGATATGGCTTGATTGTGACTATGTTTGACTTTTAACATGTTAAATGCATAAACTCTAAACTGTAAATAATTTATGCGTTAATTATTACAAATGTATCTTTGATAAAATGACTTAATAGTCAGCATGCATTAGAAAATAGAAAATAGCCCTTGGGTACTCTCTTTTTAGTTAACCTTTTTACTTGACCTGTACAATATGGCTGAAATTAACCATGCATAATGGGTCACAAACGGTACTGCTAATTTCTATATTTTAGCTTGTGACTGCATGACATCTAAAGCAGGACCAACAATTGGCGTAGTTGTGGGTGCGACAGAACCCAGCATGACAGAACCAGCCTTTTGGCTTAAAGATACATACCCGAGGCCTAGGAGCATAGTGGCGCAAATCCAGTCTCCTTGCATGGCTCTTTTTCACTGCCGATTACAAAAGCCAAAATAACTAAGACCCTTTTATTTTACTATATTAGACATATATTAGTTTTCTAACTTTTAACTCATGTAACTAAATTGTACTGATATTAGTAATACAAAAAAAAAATTATTACTTGTTGGCACACAGCTTTAAAGAACATAACACTCATTTTCGGTTAGGTACTACTAATACAAGACAAAGAAAAATCAACAGAATAATATGAGCAACCTATCAAACCTACAAGAGTAATTGTGGTACCATATATACACTTTCCTCTCACACATAAGACTCCATACCCACCATCATAATCTAAACCGAATCAGCCATTGCACTAACTCTAAGGTCCACAAACTATAATAATTTATTCTAAGTAATTAATTAGTTACCCTATTTAACAAATTAGCTTGGAATGAGTTTATGCAATAGTACTGTTTGCTCAGGAACCGAAAAGAAGGCAATGACACATGGGGTTGGGCTTCAGATAATGGGTTATATTTTTGGAAAAGAGGCGAGGGAAAAATTACATGTGATTAACAACCTGCAACTTAATGGTTTCGTCATGAAGTGGTGTGGGTGGGCGCCTCCAAAGGTTAATACCTTTGTCCAGAAAAGTGTTGCAGGAAGACTTCCAACCCGGGTTGAATTGGCAAAAAGAGTTCAGATTCAAATCACTTTCTGCCCTTGTTGCGGGTATGTACAAGAAACGGTGGACCATATTCCTGTGTCATGTTTAGTGGCAATAACCATATGGTGGCTGATTGGAGTATGGCTTAATATAAATATCCTTTCGACCTGCACACCAGTCAAGAAAAATGCTCACAGCTACAAGTGACTTAAGGCTGCCAAAAAAGAAAAAGAAGGTGGCACTATAACAATAGTGGAAGATCTGGACCTCAACAAATGAGAAGATATTGAGGGGAACTAACATCTCAAACAACAATATATTTGATGAAATCAAGGAGGGCACCCTTTTGTGGCTAAAGTACAGAGCTAAATTGAATAATTATATTACAATGGAGAATTGGTTTAGTGGTGGAATTAATGTAATAGTTGGATAGGTGAATATGGTGATGGTGTACTATATCATTCTCCAGCTCCTGGCTAGAGATGTTTTGTTAAGAAATAAAAGTGGCCCCCTATTTGTTAAAAAAAGTTAACAAATTAGCTCATTATAGAACAACAAAGACCCATCATTGTTGATCATTAAATTAAAACCAAAATTACCTTGCATATACAAACCAAGTTCAATGCCATCAACCATATTATCAAAATCGGAACACAATTCTTTCATTTGCAAAATAATTTACCTCACTAAAGCATTACAAGAAAGAAAGTATGAATAATCAATTTGACCCAAACAAGAGCTAACTAACTAAGTGTTATGTGTTCCAAAAAGATGCCTTAAATTCATGATAATTCTAAGAAATTTAAACGAAAATATTTAAACACGAATGCCTCAAAACACAACAAATGTTCCTAACCGATGAACCAGTATGCATCTGCCACAAAAACCCCACATGCCATACTTGTATGTGATCAATTTTCAACATAAACAAGTACACAACACAAGCATATAACTTTATTATCACAAGAAACTACGATATCAAGAAACAACAAGAAATACATCAGTAATTGGTACATATTTCCAACCCCAATCTGTTTAACTAGATTAGCTTAATTAAAGGAGAAAATACGAGTAGGAAAGACAAATATTGGAATACGATGCTACAAGAAAGATAAGGAGAAAGGGGTAAACAAGCATACTCGGTTTGGTCTTTGAAATGTTGAAGACGAGAACTCATAACTTGCGTTATACGAGACTCCATGCTCTCTTCCTCTTTCGGTGTCACAATAAACCACGATATCAAGAAACAGCAGAATGACATTATTACATCTCATTAACCTATAGAATAACGGTGTACCTCGAAAGAGAATCCGTTGTCGGAATGCAGTGTCATTCTCTTTACAGGATTCATCGATGTCATATCTACATAATCCATCTTCAGGTTCTTAGCAATTGAAATCGTCGCCTGAATCACTGGCCTCGGAGACACAGAGATTTTACATCGTCTTCGTCCATAAACTTAGGGTTCCTGATTTCTTAATTTCAGAAATTGAGAATGGTAGGCGAAGTCGACGAAGCAGATGGATGAGTAGGCATAGTAAAAAGGATAGAGTTGAATAATACTTTTGGCCACACATAAAAATTTATATATGGCTAATAAAACCTAGTTTTTGTCACATGAACTAATATAAATGGCCATTATGCAGTAGCTTTTAGCCACACCATAAAAAACTATTTAGTCGTAGGTCACATTTGACCACACTTTTTACGTGTGACTAATAAATAACAAAGTTTTTCTTAAATTGTGGCTAATTAAGGTTTCGAAAAGATGTGTTTTTGGTCACATGCAACAAATACTATGGCCGTAGATCACATTTTGTCACACTTTTTTACGTATGACTAATAAATGTCATAGTTTTTTCTTGTAGTGTGGCTAAAAGTTTTGAGCTATTATACAATAGTCACATGAAAACGTAAAATGAGTGGCGAAAAGTGGGCTGGACGTTTTTCAGGTGTTAGAAATAGCCTTTAGCCACACATTTAATCAAAAGTGTGGCATGGGTGTTTTGGGAAATGTGTGGCTAAAAGCCTATTTTGGCGTAGTGTTAGTTTGTTCTTTTTTTAGTATAATCAAGAATAATGAGTGGAAGGATCTGAATGGTTAAAAAAGTTAACAACAAATGGAAAATAGTTACTGCAACTAGGTGGTGTTAACAAAACAAACTTGACAGATAACACAGGTTTTGAAGCCTTTTTAACTCAATTTGAATTGGATTACTCTTTGTTGCTGGTGTTGGTAATCTTTGGACTACTATTGCTATGGTACTATTGACTATTATGGATAAAGAAAGCGTGATGGATTGAAGTCTAGATGCTTTGTATAACAAAGGTAACTTTTCTGTTCTTGAATGTTCATTAATAGATTCATATTTACTAACCCTTTTTTTGTTTAATTTTATTTATTTTGGAGGGAAAGGTGCTCAAGCATTTTTTATATGTAATAACTTGTGATTCTTTAAGTATTTTCGCATACTCTATTCATGTGGTTAACTGAGAAAAATGTTGATTTTCTTGTTTTCGGTATTAACTAAGAACTGGTTCTCTTAAAGTAAATTTGTAATGCCTATAACTTCTTAAATTGTTCATTCAAATTAAGTTAGTATTAAAATACTTAATTTCTTTAGCAGTTATAGGATGTTTAACAGTTGTAGGATGATGACATGGTGAATATATGGAACCTTAGAAAGTGGAGTGATGCTGCCTCGGAAGGACTTATGTCGTGAGGCCAAGAGGGAAGCACCTAGCAACGGATGTTTGGTTGCGTGGTCTTGCTGACAATGGCTCCAGGTAGATTAATGAAATTTTAATGTTCATATCTTCTTTTTATCTTGTTTCTTGTATATATATACACTTATGAATGAGTAAATTTGTGTTGCATTTGATCCCTGATGACGGGGGTAGCCCAAGACCAAATAAAATGACTATAACATATAAATGCTTGAAAGGTTAAAAGGTTCAAATCTCGTGAACGTTGTTGAAACAACAAAATGGTGTGAACAGTGAACTGTCACTTCTCTGATTACTTGTCCAGCCTCTCGCAGCCGTAAAAGAAGACATGTGCACAGGATGTAGTGTTTTACCCGCAGGTCCAAACGCTTAAACCCCTAAAAGGGTAACTCCCCCACTGCAAGCATGTTTCACTAGTCAATGGTTTCTTGTTTGGGTGATGTCCTTCCCTATAAAATGACACTTCATTTAGTGAGGAGGGGACATTCCAATCAGCCCTGATTCCATGGGGATCTCTGGTCTTTTCTCTTGAGTACTTGTTCCATGAAAGTCTCTCTTCCTCACATTCAACACACACGTTCTCATTGCTTTCACATCCGGAGCTGAACACACTTCAGCAAAGGATCTCGAGCAAACAACAAAATCTAACTAGTGAACCTCTCTCCACGTCTTGCAAACGTGGGGGAACCCCACGACCTACGTTAGGAAAAACTGAACCCTCTAACCCTTTTGTCTGACGAGCCAAGCTACTACCATCGTTCTAGTATTTGTTGCATCAACAAGTTGGAACCCACCGTGGGGCTACCCCACTAATTTTCTCCAAAAAGACCTAGTAGTGTAGCTCCATTCTTTCAGAATCATCATGTCGGAAAGTGAATCTCCGGGAGAGGTAAACCAGGTCCCACGTACCTCTACCCCAAACATCAGCCAAACACGCACGGCTGTGCAGACTCCTGTCTCGACACCAGGAAACACTCCTGAGTTCCTCTCTTTCGAAACTCCGACTCCATCAAGATCAGGGGTTCCATCCCCTAATGTCAGTATATCTAACACCCCCTCACGTGTTGACCTTTCCCACGAAGGGGTTGCTAACAACTTCTTAGAGTTGAGATCTCTCATCAACCAATACGTGAGTAGGGAAAGAGACAAAGGGGTAAGGATTCGGTTGGATTATGATGAACCGGAGCCATCATTATCTTCTGGGCCTCCTAATCTTCCTGTTCACAACCTACCGTGTCACGAAATGAGGCTGGTCCTAGCAATCCACCTCCAAATCCTAACCCTTATCTGAACATAAGGTCAGATCCAACACCGTTCCCACTCTTTTCTTCCCAGCCGGTGCTCCCTTGGGGCACGAGCTGACTTTGGACCAGCTCCTACAATCTCCAGTAGCAAGCCTTCCACCCTCAACAACAACTAGCAAGCTTTGTCGGTGCTTCCCTTGGCACGAAGTGCTGTGATGACCACCACTTTAGGGGTAAACTGCCAGTTGCACCCGGAAGCCTTCAAGACTTCAACCTTATGCCTCAAATGATAGCTCAGATGATTGCAAGCTTCCCATGGCAACATTTTATTAGTTAAGTGTTGACCACCCAGGGGAACAACAACAACAACACTAAGAACACAGGTGCAAGGGTAGAAGAGGATTTGGCCATGCTATATAAACCAAGCAATTTGTCATGCTTCTCTCAGCAAATTGACGATTACGATTTCCAAACAAAGATCAAAATGCCATCCCACATCAAAACATATGATGGGACTGAAGATCCAGAAGATCGTCTCCAGATCTTTACTGGTGCTGCCAGAATTGAGAAATGGTCTAACGCTGAGTGTTGTCTCATGTTTATGCAAAACCTCATTGGGTTGGCCAGAATATGGTTCAATGATTTACCCGCCAGAAGCGTTTGAAGCGTCGATGACCTCAGCAAAGGTTTCTTAGCCAACTTCTCCTAGCAAAGGCGGTACGTTAAAGATGCTACTGTGATCTTTCAGATAAAACAAAGAGATGATGAAAGCCTTCGAGAGTTCATAGAAAGGTATAAGAAGGATGGTCTAATATATGTGGGGCAGACGAGAAAATGAGAGTGGCTGGTTTTATAAACGCCATTACTTCTAAATACCTCACAAGGGACTTCAACAAGTCCCTACCAAAGATCTTAGAAGAAGCTCTTGAAAGGGCCGAATCCAACATTAGAGGAGAGGAGGCCGTAGACATAAAGGAGCAGAGGAAAAGAGGATCTAACTGGCGAAGCAGCAGTCTAGCTAGGAAGAGGGGAAACTTTCATTCCTATGAAAGACGCCAAAAGGGTTCAGAACAACGAAGGCCTGAAGCTCGGAACCCTCCAAGCAGGGAGCTGGCCATAAACTTTACAGCCCTTACGAAAACCCCTCAAGAGATCCTTGCTATGGAGGAAGTAAAACAAAGCTTCCGACCTCCAAGACCTCTCCCTAAAAGCAAAAGGAACGAGAATTCCACCCAGTTTTGTGAATTCCATGAAGAAAAGGGTCACCATACTAACGAGTGGTTTCAGCTCAAAAAGAGGATTGAGGAGGTCGTCAAGTCCGGAGAACTCACTCACTTAGTAAAGGGGGTAAGGGACAAGATGGCCGAGGGAAAGAGCAAGGAAGTTAACATGGTGAATTTTAATGGAGAGGTTCCCCACAAACGACAATGGTTGGAAGCTTGGGTGTAGGAACGTTATACGACCTGACGAGTCGATCAGAAGAGTGCTCAGACTGAATCAGAGGCGGAATTCATTGATTCAGTCTTTGTTTAGCTTGATTTCACTATTTAACGTCTCTTTTATTGATCTGTTAACAATATACAAGCTCTGGAGACAAACTGGCAGGGCTTCGCCGTAACACCACCTAACTTCCTACTAGTTCCGCTCATATATCACATATATATAGGCCAGGGAGGTTCGCTTATATGGACATGTCCATATAAGCGGACCTACATTGGGTGGTTCGCTTATATGGACATGTCCATATAAGCGGACCTACATTGTTGAGACATAAGCAGATCTCCTCACTTATGACCAAAAAAGCGGACCTCCAAGCTTATGACCATATGAGCGAACCTAATACACTAAACACATACAATCTCATACAATGAGCCCTAACCTAAGACTCGAACTAAGATGTAGTCGACAGACAACTGCACCAACATTAGGAGCTTCAGTGTGTCTGCTTTCCCCCAACAGAAAGGAACCCACTCCCAAACCTCGTGAACGTTGTTGAAACAACAAAATGGTGTCAAATCTCGTGAACGTGGTCGAAGCGACTGTGGGTCCGTTAAAGACAAGCAGAGCATACATAGACACCGGTGCAGCCACAAAAAATTATGTTCGAAGGGTTCTTCAATCGTTTGAGCAATGAGGAACGTTCAAAGCTTCAACCTTCGGGAATCTCCATAAAAGGTATTGCTGACATACCTCTCAAGCGCTTAGGACAACTGACCCTTGATGTACGTTTCAGTGAAGGCATGATGGAAAGGATCCAACCTCTCACTTTTGTAGTAATCAACACACCTTCCAGCTATGATGTAATCATAGGAAGGCCTAGTGAATGTGCGTTCTATATGGATGTTTCAGTCGGCCAGGGCACCGTAAAATTCCCAACCGAGAGGGGAATTGCAACCCTTCAACCCACTTGAGAGGCTTACATGGTTGAAGGGGAGAGCTCAAAAAATGTAGAAGATAAGCAAAGGCTGATCATAAACCCAGAGTACCCCGAGCAAAGGATAAGGGTCAATCTCAGCCTTTCTCAAGAAACCCTCTCATACCTTGAAAAGCTGCTAGTACACTATAGTGATGTCTTTGCTTGGTGCCCGGAAGATATGACGGTATCCCTCGAAGCATTGCTAAACACGAGCTAAAAATACCATCCGACGTCAAGCCTGTCGTCCAAAAGAAACGAATTCTAGCACCCGAAAGAAGTCTGGCAGCATGCCAGGAAGTAGAAAATCTTGTCTCAGCCGGGATTCTCCTGGAGGTCAAATATCAATCCTGGGTAGCAAACCCAGTCATGGTTTGAAAGCCCGACAATTCTTGGAGAATGTGCATCGATTTTAAGGACTTGAACAAAGCTTGTCCTAAAGATTGTTACCCGTTGCCTGAAATTGATCTCAAAGTGTATTCTCTTACTAGTTACCCTTTCAAATGTTTTCTTGATGCCTATAAGGGGTACCAAAAAATTCTCATGAAAGAAGAAGACGAAAAAAAACGCTTTCCACACGGACAAGGGTATCTTCTGTTATCAAAAGATGCCTTTTGGCCTCAAGAATGCGGGTGCAACCAACCAACGCCTTGTTGACATGGATTTTGCTAGTCAGATTGGTAGAAACATGGAAGCGTATGTCGACGATTTGGTAATCAAAAGAAAGACGGAATACCAAATGCTTGATGACATCCAAGAAACCTTTAAGAACCTAAGGAAAGTCAACATGAAACTCAACCCTAAAAAATGTTCGTTTGGGTTTGAAGAAGGTAAATTCCTGGGGCATATTGTGGGAAAAAAAAGTATTAAAGCCAATCTAAATAAAGTCAAAGTTGTTCTTGAAACAAAACTACCACGAAGCAAAAAGGAGGTGGAATGCCTGAACGGAAAGCTTGCGGCACTAAAGCGTTTTACCTCGAAGTTGGCTGAAAAATCTTTATCTTTCTTTAAAATGCTCAAAGGGTGCTCTGACAAAAAAGATTTCAAGTGGACCGAGGAAGCAGAGCAAGCCTTTGAACAAATGAAACTACACCTGGCTTCCCTACCCGATATTGCAGCCCCGGAAACAGGAGAGCTGATCTCTGCATACCTCTCCGTTGCTGAAGAAGCAATAAGTGCGGTTCCAACCATCGAACGAGACAAAGTTCAGGTACCCGTTTATTTCTTCAGCAAAACTTTAAAATTAACAGAGATCAAGTACCCTCCTCTGGAAAAACATGGTCTAGCCCTAGTCCAAACGGCTAGAAGGCTTCGAAGGTATTTCCAAGTGCACCCGATACAAGTGGTCACCGACCAACCCATCAAGAGTGTGCTTGAAAAACTGGAAAATTCAGGACGGCTGGCCAAGTGGGCCGTGGAACTAGGTGAACAAAAAATCACCTATGTTCCAAGAAAATCCATCAAGGCTCAAGTCTTGGCCGACTTCATTGTGGAAGTCCCAAAGCAAGCTGTCACGGAAGTTAACACAACTGCCACTGAACCTTCTGACCCTGAATCCTGGAAGCTCTTTACCGATGGAGCTTCAAGCGTTGAAGGGCTAGGAGCTGGGCTCATTCTGGTCAACCCTGAAGGGTTAGAATTCACATATGCTCTTCGATTTGAATTTGAGACCACCAACAACGAAGCTAAATATGAAGCATTGATAGTCGGATTAAGATTAGCCAAGGAAATGAAGGTTCAAAAGCTTCAAGTTCACACAGACTCGTTGCTTGTGTCAAGTCAAGTCAATGACAGTTATGTTGCAAAGGAGCCCAACATGAAGAGGTACAAAGAAAAATCCAAGGAGCTGATCAACACATTCCATGCATGCACAATCAAGCAGATCCCAAGGTCTCAGAACAAGAAAGCAGATGCTTTGAGTAAACTCGCCTCTCTCACCTTTGCCCACCTTAACAAAAAGGTATTTGTAGAGGTACTAAAAACTCCTTCAATTCAAGAATTGGAAGTTCAAGACGTAATCATCGAAAAAGGCCCCAATTGGATGACTCCTATAAGGAAATTCCTCAAAAAAGGTGAGTTACCCGGTGACCAAATAGAGGCTGAAAGGGTTAAAATCAAATCCATGCAATACATGTTGCAAGCTGAGATCCTCTACAAAAAGGGTTACCTTGCACCCCTATTGAGATGTGTTGGCCCTGAACAGAGCCAATACCTGGTTAAAGAGGTTCATGAGGGACTGTGTGGAGCTCATTTTGGAGCAAGAATGGTGGTTGCTAAGCTAATGAACTCGGGTATTTTTGGCCTACTATGCATCGAGACACCACTGAACTGTGACAACTCGAGTTTCCAAGATTCTATCTTCGCATTAATTGCACGTTAACTGTCTAGTTGTTTGTTTTTACGACTTGTTGCTTTGTAACCGTACACGTTTGTGACATGATAAAACGTATTGTGATTGTGCATTTATATGTTTGGTGATATAACATGAAACTTGTTTGAAAAACTTAAACTGCTTAAACCTTGAATGACCCCGACGAAACAGAAGTGTTTCGTTATCAACCCACCGACGAAACAGAGAGCAGTTTCGTCACAAGCATCTCGACGAAAAGGAGATGTTTTGCCATCCTCATCTCGACGAAACAAGTTGTTTCGCCATCCCACTGATTCTCCGAAGCCCATTAAGGGCCCAGTACGTTACGCGTATATATTGGGTATTACGGTTTCATTCGTCACACTTTAACAAATTAGAAAACCCTAGGGCCCCTCCTCTGTGTGACGCCAGTTTGGAATTCTCGAAGCCTTCCTTAGTAGTCAATCCATCATTCCTTCTATCTCGGTTAGCTACACCTTCGTCTAATTGATTCATGATTCTCTGAATAAATGATACATGATACATACATATGTCTGATTGATGAACGGTTCAGTGATTATGGGTTTTTGCTATAGAAATTTTGATATTATGTTGTGATTATATCCATGTTTCGCTGCTCGGAAGTTGATGTTAGGGATTGATTTTTCTATTGTGTGATATGTATATTATTAAATCTGTAACAGGGTTAAGTACATGACGGTTTCATTGAAACTGCTACTGATGATTTAGGGTTCATGCTAGATATTATGTGTGATAGATCAATGACGAATAACGAGTGTTTAACTGTAATGAAACTGTATGATTGTGATGATACTGTATGATCGATGTTATGATATAACGGCTGTTAATGAGCATTAGGGTTTCTGGGTAAACAACTGTTGTCACGATGTAACTGAATGGACGAAACGCTCGTCACGACGAAACTAGTAGGACGAAACGGATGTGATTCTCCATGGTTAAATACGATGAAACAGGGGTGTTTCGTCGAAGGATGTCACAACGAAACCATGGGGTTTCGCCGAAGGGAATTCACGACGAAACAGGTGTGTTTCGTCAAGTTGTTAAACATGCACAGTGAACTCAGTTAAGTCTGTTAAGAGTTAACTGGGTTAGTTGGCTGTTGTTAAATGATAAGAATGACTTGCATGAACTTGTATAACTGGTAAATGCTATGTGTTAATTGTTACTCGCATGTACGTGATGATATTGCCTGATAGTCAAACATGTGAATGTCAACTGATTGTGAATACGTGCTTAACTATAGGACTTGATTGATTACTTGCGAGCACATAGTTTAGCATACCGAGCAAATCAAGGTGAGTTCACACTCTCTCCAAGGCATGGGATTCCCAAGGGTTGGGAATGGGTTAATGAATTAAACGGTAACTACAACCTCGCGTATTCTCCTTGGGTAGGATATGTACGGCCATCCTCCGTAGGTAGGATGCCAAGATTTCACACTGGACCAAAACTCTATCATGAAGTCCCTCATTTATATCGACTTAATCGCCGAGGCCTATGGCGAGCAGGTCATTAGTTAATAGCGCTATTAGGTTTAACAAACCTCACACCGTGCCAGTCGGACGGGCGTGTACTAATGGACTAAGGGCAAAGGGTCAATGCTGATAGACATTGACTTAGGGCACCACTTACATTTTCGTAGTAGTCGATACGCACGGTCTAGTAAGACACATGGGAAGCCCCCACTAATCATCATAAACATGTTTGGGAAACCACGATACGGATTAATACGATACATGGTTTACGAAATAAACATACGATTTACGAACACCATAACTAAACAATCAACTGTGAACTCGCTCAACTTTGTTGTTGACTTGTTGTTACATGCCTTGCAGGTCGTTAGGTATTTCTTGGAGCTTGCATGGGAGGTGGAGTCGTTGTGGGAACATGGACTGTTGAGTTCCATGTTAATCAGTTACACTTTATAAACTTACTACTTACGATGGGTTTTTATACTTATGCTTCCGCTAAACATTGAACTATGCTTTTGTTTTGAACACCTCTCATATTGTTTGATTGAATTATATTTACTACTTACATTGTTCAATATGATTGGTGGCTTGATCCTGGTCAGTCACGCCTCCAAGCGGTGATACTCCGCAGGTAGATTTTGGGGGTGTGACAGATTGGTATCAGAGCCATTGGTAATAGCGAAGTTGGTTTTAATAAAGGAAAAGGTTTTGTTAAAACCAGACTATAACCTGTACCGTGCTCAACAATCCACAACGACGCTTCACTCCACATGCAAGGCTCAACACTATAGGTGATATGGTTTATGTTATATTGCCTACTTGCTAGTTACATAGAACTTTAATTATTGCTTAGATGAACGTAACAACTATTGTTTGAAAACACATGTGTGCTTACTCTCTTCTGTCATCGCACTTTCGCGAACCTCTCTCACTCGTAGGGTGAAGTATGCCACTGGTACTCTCGAAGGCGTTGCGTTGACTTGGTGGAACGCACAAGTCCAAATGTTGGGGCTGGTAGCTGCCAATGCCACCCCATGGAACGACTTTAAGGAACTATTCAAGCGGGAATACTGTAGTCGTGATGACATCCACAAGTTGGAAGTGGAGTTCTTTAACCTGAAGATGACAGGGTCAGAGATAGAGGCATATATGAAAAGGTCAAACGAGTTGGCCATCTTGTGTCCAACTATGGTGGATCCTCCCATCAAGCGTATCGAGCTGTATCTCAGGGGTCTTGTACCAGAAATTCAAATCCATGTGACTTCGGCTAACCTTGCTACCATCCAGGATGTTACTCGTCTTGCTCATTGTCTCACAGACTAGGCAGTGGAACAGAACAGGCTGCCCAAGCGTATCGGTGCTACTACTACTACTACTACTACTCCTGCTACTCCCAGTGATAACAAGCGAAAATGGGATGGAGCCTCCAGCAAAGGTTCGACTTCAGTTCAGTCCCAGGCACAACAGCGAAGGACCGATGACTATCAGAGCCCTGGTCAGCAATCTTCTGGTAGTCAAGGGCAGGGTGGATATCGAGGAAACCTCCCAAAGTGCAACAAATGCAACATACACCACAATGGTCAGTGCAACAAGGTTCGTTGCCAGCGGTGTCTCAAGATGGGTCATGAAGCTAAGGATTGCAGGAGCTCAAAACCTGCGAATCAGAACCATCAACAACAACCACCCGCTCCACAGAACCAGCAGCAGCAACAGCGAGGAAACAGGGGGTGCTTTCAGTGTAGTGCTGAAGGCCACTTCAAGCGGAACTGCCCTCAGTTAAACCAGAATCAGAACAACAACAATAATCAGGGCAATGGGGACAGCAATGGGGATAACAACGGGGGAAACAATGGAAACAATGGCGCCCGGGGCCGCGTGTTCGTGCTTGGTCAGGGTGATGCTAGGAATGACCCCAACGTCGTGATGGGTAAGTTTCTACTGGATGACTTTTATGTTACTGTTTTATTTGATTCGGGTGCCGATACCAGTTATGTGTCTCTAAAAGTTAGTCAAATGTTAAAACGCACACCAACTCCCTTAAACACCAAGCATGTCGTAGAGTTAGCAAACGGTAAGAGTGTAGAAGCCACACACATAGTTAAGGGTTGTAATCTCATCTTTGTTAGTGCATTACGTCTTTTGACTTCGTCTTGTATCATGTAATAGGATAGGATAGGATTATCTGTGCCCGAGGTTCGAGAAACAGAATTTAAGGTTTTAGGAGGTGATTCCGCTCGAAACAGCACAAGACCATTTCGAGCAAAATCAGAAGTATCTGATTCCGCTCGAAATCACCCTTGACCATTTGGAGCGGAATCAGGAATACTATATATAGGGCACTTGTCATTTTCATTTGGTACGACTTCAGAATCTGTAACAAAGTGCTGCCAAAGTTTGTCCAGGTTGTAATCAGTGTTATTATCAATATAAGTGACAGATTAAATAGTATCAAGCTGTTTCCACGTCCGTTTCACTGATTCCGCCTTTGAATCGGATTACAAGCTCTTCTGAACGACTCGTTTGGGTTCAACAACGATTCAGAGGTGGTAGGTAAAGTCGCTGAAAGTGTGTTGAAAGAAGAGTCAGTTGATACAGGTAAATCTGAATCACAGGATGAAGATAAAGGAAATCTTCATGATAGTTATCTGAAAAACACAAAATCCGAGAAAAGTTTGAATGATGATTCAAAAGGATTGGTTTATACCATGATTGGATCGGACAAATTATTCTTAGATGTTGTATTCCCGATTTAGAATGTGATTTCAGAAAAGGTTGATAAAGTTTTCAAAATGGTTGAGATTGAGAAATCTGAGATTTCAAAGTTTGCTAGTAAAGGTCCCAAAACTTTTTATAACAAACCTGGTTTTAAGAAGAAAAACATGAAGGCTGGGTTGGGTTATAAGAAGAAACAAAGTTGGAAAAGAAATGAAACTCCGAATTTTAAGACAAAAATGAGTTTTGTTCAAGGAAAAAGTTTTGAAGAGGTGGAAAAACTCAAATTTAGACAACAGTCTAATGAAGAGTTTTGTGTTCAAAAGGAAAAACAACAACCACAGGTCAAAGATGTGTCCAAAAGAACATGTTTCAAGTGTGATCAGATAGGACATCTTGCACGAAAGTGTCCAAATCTGAAATCTGTGGATGTTGACAAAAAGAAGATTGATGTTGAGAAACAAAAATCTGAGAATGTGAGACAAAGGTCAACCAGATTTGACTCAAAACAAACTTGGAGGTACAACACAAACAAGTTTGCTTCGACTCAAAATTGGAAGTCAAACCTATATAGGTTTGATTCGAGACAGACCTGGAATTCTCATACACCCAGAGTCAGAACAACTCAAAGTTGGAAAACAAAAGTTGATATGACAAAACCACAAGAGTTTTGGAAACCAAGAGTTGTTGTTCAAAAACAAAATGTTCAAAAAGATTCACATTTTTACAAATGTGGTACTCCTAAAGGTCAAACATGGAGTGCAAAGAAACATGTGATTCTTGAAAAAGATGAAAAAGTTGAAGTAAAATTTGAAAAGATTTTTGTGAAAGATGACAAAGAGTTTCCAGCATTGAATGAAAATCATTGTGTTGAAATGCCTAAGGTTTAACAAACCTGGGCTAAATTGTTCAAGTAATTGAGTAGTGTGTTTGTGCAGGTGCTCATGGAATTTGAAGATTGTGAGTTTGGAACTCAGAGCAGCCTGGCACAACAAAAGGAGGAGGCTGGTGCTGGACCCTGTGTTGGTTGAAATAGAGAGTTTATTTTTTTAAATAAATAAAAAATATTTCAAAACCATAAAAATTGAAAATTTAAAAACCAAAAATATGTTTTTGTTTTGTAAAAAAATTGTTGAAAAATACAAAAATATGTGTTGATTGAATAGGCCGAAACCCTTACGGCTGAACAAACATGATTACTTTCACAAGATTGAAAAACAGTTTTCAAACTGTTGAAAATCAATGGGTTGTAAATCATGGGGGTACTATTTGTTTTTCTGTAAAACAGAGCATAGTTAGCGGAAAATGTATGGCGAGACAAAGCTATCAGCATCATGTTGTCAAATTTTCTTTTAATGATTTTGCATTTTAGGGGGAGATATTGTTGTCAGAAAATACAAAAACATTTGAAAATTTTGAAAAAGCCAAAAACATGATAAAATTCAAAATTGAATTTGTGTGTAAAAAGAGGAAATGATAGTACATCAGTAGACAGTTACTGTACGCTAAAGAATTGGAAAGTCAAAATGTGTTAAACGATCTCACCGGGGATATGTCGGTAGATTTTTATACATTTAGTAAACTTTTTTGGGATATAAAGATAAATTCAAACTTACTTATTTCGTGGGGAACACTACTTGGATATATAGGTAACCCCTGAAATCTCGTTTGAAAGGTCCCTCTTTCTGAGATACTAGGTCTTTATACTCAGTGATATCTGGGGTATTATTCAGGGACTTCTGATTTTGCGGAAGCAATGGTCTAGTCCCCAAATAATACTTTCCGCATTGCTTGAAATATAGCGCAACCCTCAGCAAATTGATGAAACAATAAAATTGATAGTCATTGCTGTTGAAACAAAAGATCCTCTAAAGGGGACACACCGAAAAGACGAAGCCGTCATCTCTCTGCGTATACGGAAGTATCGACCTGAGCTCTCACGGCCCTCGCATCTAACCCCTTACAGATATCATCTAGGTATACTCACCTGTAAGACTGAATATTGGGATCTGGATATGGGAGTATATTCAAGAGGTGGGACACATGAATGAGTTTAAGTTCTTAAAACACCTAATTTGTGTCCTGAATCAGTTGAAATTTGTGTTAAAATTTAAATGGATCAGTATATCGACAATCTAAGTGAATTGTTTAATTCTTAATGTGTAATTAAGCTCAATGGCACTTGTGACTTGTCAAAAACTGATATGATCCTCTGACGCATACTCAAACAAAAATATTGTCTGTAAATATGTTTGTATATATTTCTTTACTGCTTTATATTTTCAGTAAAATACAAAAAGATTTTTGATTCTGCTTTATTTTCGACAAACGATGTCTGAAATGCTGAGTTTCAAAATCTAAGTAAGCTGATTGTGTTTCTGAAAATAAAACAAGTTCATTAATTTGAAACTTGAATTAAAAATCAAAAATTTCAAAAACAGTTTGTGGTATCTCCAAGGTCATTAATTTGGACTTGGAAGATTAACTGTGAGGGAGTTGGATTCTTTAATGCTGCTAAATCATTTAGTTTGTTGATAGGGGGAGCAGTTAAAGAGTTTAAAAGAGTCAGTTTACGATTTCTGGGTAGTTAGATTTGAAAAACATTGTATTTATAGATGTTTGAGTGATTGCAGATAGTCTGGATTACGATCCCGAAAGCAGAGTCTAAGGGGGAGTCTGAAGATAAGCTTGAAGCAAGAGGGAGCTTGTAGATGGATAGCTAGGTGTCGATCCCAAAGCACGGAAGCTTGATGAAAGGGGGAGCCTGAAGCTGATGGAAGAAGAGAAGAATTAATGGATGCTTATAATGTTACAATTTGGATAAGAAGGCAGAATGATCAAGACCGAAGATGTGTCATGCTGAAGACTAGACACTAAAGACTTCGTCAATATCCGAGGGGGAGTCTGTTAGTGCATTACGTCTATTGACTTCGTCTTGTATCATGTAATAGGATAGGATAGGATTATCTGTGCCCGAGGTTTGAGAAACAGAATTTAAGGTTTTAGGAGGTGATTCCGCTCGAAACAGCACAAGACCATTTCGAGGGAAATCAGAAGTATCTGATTCTGCTCGAAATCACCCTTGACCATTTGGAGCGGAATCAGGAATACTATATATAGGGCACTTGTCATTTTCATTTGGTACGACTTCAGAATCTGTAACGAAGTGCTGCCAAAGTTTTTCCAGGTTGTAATCAGTGTTATTATCAATATAAGTGACAGATTAAATAGTATCAAACTGTTTCCACGTCCGTTTCACTGATTCCGCCTTTGAATCGGATTACAAGCTCTTCTGAACGACTCGTTTGGGTTCAACAACGATCTTACAGTCTTAGCTGGTCAGACTTTCCCCATCAATCTCATTCCTATAGTCTTGGGGAGTTTCGACATCGTCATTGGTATGGATTGGTTATCGCAACAGCAAGCAGAGATCCTGTGCAAGGAAAAGATCATTCGTATTCCTCGTTCTGGTAAAGAACCTCTCATGATTCAAGGTGACAAGAGTGGTGCTGTTGTGGGCATCATCTCTTTCCTAAAGGCCCAGAAATGTTTGCGAAAGGGGCACACTGCTATACTAGCCCTCGTTACTGACGCATCTACGAAAGAGAAGAAGATAGAGGATATTCCAGTTGTACGCGATTTTCCTCAAGTGTTTCCTGAAGATTTACCTGGGCTACCACCTCACCGTTAAGTCGAATTTCAGATCGAGCTAGCTCCTGGAGCAGCGCCCATAGCTCGAGCACCGTATCGTTTAGCTCCATCAGAACTTGATGAACTATCCACGCAATTGCAAGAGCTCTTGGATAAGGGTTTCATTCGTCCTATTTCTTCGCCCTGGGGAGCTCCAGTATTGTTTGTGAAGAAGAAAGATGGTACTTTCAGAATGTGCATAGATTACCGTGAACTCAACAAGGTGACCGTGAAGAATCGCTATCCTCTTCCACGTATTGACGGCTTGTTCGACCAGCTGCAAGGGTCAAGCTACTACTCGAAGATTGACCTGAGGTCAGGCTACCATCAACTGAGAGTCCGAGACGAAGATGTCTCTAAGACAGCGTTCAAGACTTGGTACGGCCACTACAAGTTTCTGGTCATGCCATTCGGGTTAACAAACGCGCCTGCGGTTTTCATGGATCTTATGAACAGGGTGTGCAAGCCCTATTTGGATAAGTTTGTTATTGTATTTATCGACGATATTTTGATTTACTCCTAGAGCCAGGAGGAACACGAGCAACATCTGCGGTTTATCTTGGAACTTCTTCGAATGGAGCAACTGTATGCCAAGTTCTCGAAATGCGACTTCTGGCTTCGTGAAGTCCATTTCCTAGGCCACGTGGTGAAAAAGGATGGGATACACGTGGATCCATCGAAAGTTGACTCGATCAGGAACTGGCCTGCACCGCGTACACCAACAGAAATCCGTCAATTTTTGGGTTTGGCGGGCTACTACAGAAGGTTCATCAAAGACTTCTCGAAGATTGCACAGCCGCTTACTCTACTAACGTAAAAGGGTGTCACCTATCGTTGGGGTGATGCACAGGAAACGGCGTTTCAGCACTTAAAGGATAGACTTTGTAGCGCACTGATCCTCTCATTGCCTGAAGGCACAGATGATTTTGTGGTCTATTGCGACGCGTCAATTCAGGGTCTTGGTTGTGTTTTGATGGAACGGGATAAAGTCATCGCTTACGCCTTGCGCCAACTTAAAATCCATGAAAGGAATTACACTACACACGATTTGGAGCTGGGAGCTGTTGTCTTCGCGCTCAAGATATAGAGACATTACCTGTACGGTACCAAGTGCACCATTTACACCGATCACAGGAGTCTCGAGCATATCTTCAAGCAAAAGGAGTTGAACATGCGACAACGTCGATGGGTCGAGCTATTGAATGATTACGAATGTGCCATCAAGTACCATCCGGGCAAAGCCAATGTTGTGGCCGACGCCCTCAGTCGAAAAGATACTACACCTAGACGCGTACGTGCTTTACAACTCACTATTCAATCTAGTATTCCTGCACAGATACGAGATGCTCAGGTAGAAGCATTGAAACCAAAAAACGTCAGGGCTGAAGCTCTACGCGGCTCAAGGCAATGGTTAGAAAAAAAGGAAGACGGCGCTTACTACGTAACAGGACGCATTTGGGTCCCACTTTATGGAAATTTATGAGATCTTGTAATGGATGAAGCACATAAGTCTCGTTACTCAGTACATCCTGGTTCGGATAAGATGTACCACGACTTGAAGACTACGTATTGGTGGCCTAGCATGAAAGCTCACATAGCAACTTACGTTAGCAAGTGATTGACTTGTGCGAGAGTCAAGACTGAATATCAGAAACCATCAGGCCTACTCCAACAGCCAGAAATACCACAATAGAAATGGGAGCAAATTTCCATGGATTTCGTTTCTGGCCTGCCTAGATCTCAACGTGGGAATGATACTATTTGGGTGATCGTGGATCGACTCACAAAGTCTGCACACATCTTGGCTATCAAGGAAACGGATAAGTTCTCCACCTTAGCACACGTTTACCTTAGGGAAGTTGTCTCGAGGCACGGGGTGTCAACCTCTATTATTTCTGATCATGATGCACGTTTTACTTTTGAACTGTGGCAAGCAATGCACAAGTCTTTTGGCTCACGTTTAGACATGAGCACAGCTTATCACCCGCAAACGGATGGGCAGTCTGAACGCACCATCCAAACTCTAGAAGACATGCTTCGTGCATGTGTAATCGATTTCGACAACGGCTGGGAAAAACATCTTCCTTTGGTGGAGTTTTCATACAACAACAGTTACCAAACTAGCATTCAAGCCGCTCCGTTTGAGGCACTTTACGGGCGTAAGTGCCGATCACCTCTTTGTTGGGCAGAAGTCGGCGACAGCCAAATCACTGGCCCAGAACTCGTAGTTGATACTACAGAAAGGATTGCTCAGATACGACAACGCATGGCGGCAGCTCGCGACCGTCAGAAAGCCTACGCGGACAAGCGCAGGAAACCACTCGAGTTCCAAGTTGGGGATCGAGTGCTACTCAAAGTTTCACCTTGGAAGTGTGTGGTTCGTTTTGGAAAAAGGGGCTAACTTAATCCGCGTTACGTTGGACCGTTCGAAATCATTGAGAATATAGGCAAAGTGGCCTACAAACTAAACCTACCTGGAGAACTCAGTGGAGTTCACAACGTATTTCACGTCTCAAATCTAAAGAAGTGTCTGTCAGATCAGACCCTCGTAGTTCCTTTGTAGGAGCTCACTATCGATGAACAGTTGCGATTCGTCGAGGAACCAGTTGAAATCACAGACCGAGATGTTAAAGTCCTCAAGCACACCAGAATACCTCTTGTTCGAGTTCGTTGGAATTCCCGTCGTGGCCCAGAGTTCACCTGGGAACGAGAAGACCAAATGAAACTCAAGTATCCCTAGTTGTTCGGAAACAATGCAACCACTACTGAGGCTGAAGCTACTACAGAATTTTGGGACGAAATTCCAAATCAACGGGGGGATGATGTGACACCCCAGGAAAACCAGTAAACCACGCAACTTAACTAGCTTCCTCAGTAACCGCATGCTAAATTTCGGGACGAAATTTCTTTCAAGTTGGGGATAATGTGACAACTCGAGTTTCCAAGATTCTATCTTCGCATTAATTGCACGTTAACTGTCTAGTTGTTTGTTTTTACGACTTGTTGCTTTGTAACCGTACACGTTTGTGACATGATAAAACGTATTGTGATTGTGCATTTATATGTTTTGTGATATAACATGAAACTTGTTTGAAAAACTTAAACTGCTTAAACCTTGAATGACCCCGACGAAACAGAAGTGTTTCGTCATCAACCCACCGACGAAACGGAGAGCAGTTTCGTCACAAGCATCTCGACGAAAAGGAGATGTTTCGCCATCCTCATCTCGACGAAACAAGTTGTTTCGCCGGCCCACTGATTCGCCGAAGCCCATTAAGAGCCCAGTACGTTACGCGTATATATTGGGTATTACGGTTTCATTCATCACACTTTAACAAATTAGAAAACCCTAGAGCCCCTCCTCTGTGTGACGCAGTTTGGAATTCTCGAAGCCTTCCTTAGCAGTCAATCCATCGTTCCTTCTATCTCGGTTAGCTACACCTTCGTCTAATTGATTCATGATTCTCTGAATAAATGATACATGATACATACATATGTCTGATTGATGAACGGTTCAGTAATTATGGGTTTTTGCTATAGAAATTTCGATATTATGTTGTGATTATATCCATGTTTCGCTGCTCGGAAGTTGATGTTACGGATTGATTTTTCTATTGTGTGATATGTATATTATTAAATCTGTAACAGGGTTAAGTACATGACGGTTTCATTGAAACTGCTACTGATGATTTAGGGTTCATGCTAGATATTATGTGTGATAGATCAATGACGAATAACGAGTGTTTAACTGTAATGAAACTGTATGATTGTGATGATACTGTATGATCGATGTTATGATATAACGGCTGTTAATGAGCATTAGGGTTTCTGGGTAAACAACTGTTGTCATGACGTAACTGAATTGACGAAACGCACGTCACGACGAAACTAGTAGGACGAAACGGATGTGATTCACCATGGGTAAATACGATGAAACAGGGGTGTTTCGCTGAAGGATGTCACGACGAAACCAGGGGGTTTCGCCGAAGGGAATTCACGACGAAACAGGTGTGTATCGTCAAGTTGTTAAACATGCACAGTGAACTCAGTTAAGTCTGTTAAGAGTTAACTGGGTTAGTTGGCCGTTGTTAAATGATAAGAATGACTTGCATGAACTTGTATAACGGGTAAATGCTATGTGTTAATTGTTACTCGCATGTACGTGATGATATTGCCTGATAGTCAAACATGTGAATGTCAACTGATTGTGAATACGTGCTTAACTATAGGACTTGATTGATTACTTGCGATCACATAGTTTAGCATACCGAGCAAATCAAGGTGAGTTCACACTCACTCCAAGGCATGGGATTCCCAAGGGTTGGGAATGGGTTAATGAATTAAACGGTAACTATAACCTCACGTATTCTCCTTGGGTAGGATACGTACGACCACCCTCCGTAGGTAGGATGCCAAGATTTCACACTGGACCAAACCTCTATCATGAAGTCCCTCATTTATATCGACTTAATCGCCGAGGCCTATGGCGAGCAGGTCATTAGTTAATAGTGCTATTAGGTTTAAGAAACCTCACAGCGTGCCAGTCGGACGGGCTTGTACTAATGGACTAAGGGCAAAGGGTCAATGCTGATAGACATTGACTTAGGGCACCACTTACATTTTCGTAGTAGTCGATACGCACGATCTAGTAACACACATGGGAAGCCCCCACTAATCATCGCAAACATGTTTGGGAAACCGCGATACGGATTAATACGATACTTGGTTTACGAAATAAACATACGATTTACGAACACCATAACTAAACAATCAACTGTGAACTCGCTCAACTTTGTTGTTGACTTATCGTTACATTCCTTGCAGGTTGTTAGGTATTTCTTGGAGCTTGCATGGGAGGTGGAGTCGTTGTGGGAACATGGACTGTTGAGTTCCATGTTAATCAGTTACACTTTATAAACTTACTACTTACGATGGGTTTTTATACTTATGCTTCCGCTAAACATTGAACTATGCTTTTGTTTTGAACACCTCTCATATTGTTTGATTGAATTATATTTACTACTTACATTGTTCAATATGATTGGTGGCTTGATCCTGGTCAGTCACGCCTCCAAGCGGTGATACTCCGTAGGTGGATTTTGGGGTGTGACAGAACAACTGAGAAAATGTGACTCGTGTCAAATACATGCACCGTTCCCAAAAAGCCCGAAACACGATCTTGTCCTGATATCTTCAGCTTGGCCATTCCATATGTGGGGAATGGACATCGTGGGCCCATTCCCACCAGCCAAGGGTGGAGTAACCTTTTTATTGGTGGCCATAGACTATTTTACCAAGTGGTCTGCAGTCAAGCCACTCGCAAAGATCACGGGCAAGCAAGTCATAGACTTCGTGTGGGAAAACATAATTTGTCGATATGGGCTACCGGGTGTGATAGGATTGAGAATCGATCTATATGAGTCTATCAGTAGAGTTCTCGGTCTAGTCAGAGGCGGAATTCATTGACTAGGCTTTGCTTAAGCTTGATTTGCACTATAAATGCAGATTAAATGTTGTCTTGATCTATATAACACTGTCACACAGGCTGGAGACACTTCGGCAGAGCTTCGCTACCGGAATCCAAACGTTACAAATGAAGAACTCAGGCTCAGTATTTATAGACGAGCCAGTCCGCACGAAATGGCTTTCACCAGTTCGCACGAAATGGCTTTCACCAGTTCGCACGAACAGGTCAGTTCCTGCGAACTGGCTTCTGCCAGTTCATGCGAACTGGTTTGTTCACACACAATACGTATTTTCTCGTATACTGAGCTCTGATCTTTCTAATCTAAATGCATGACTCGATACAAGATGAAGTCAACAGACATATGCTCCAACAGACTCCCCCTTGGATGTTGACGAGTCTTCGGCACACTGTTCTTCAGTCTTTATCAGTCTTCTCTCGATCTTCCAAAGTTTCTTCCTCTAACTCTCCCTTGTATATGATAGTATCAAATTTGATCTTCTACCAGAATCGCAACCTGCCTTTCCAAAATCTGTTCCAGGGACGAACACTAGCTCTTTTTCTTTTTCACATGCTAAGTTCCAAGAACCGAATCTGGCTTTAATGATTACACAGGTTCTGGACGATTTCTGGCTCTTACGTATCTTCAGGATCAGATCATGACCTGGCTTTATATCCCTTCACAGGTACAGGATACCTCCTGGCTTTAGCTCAGCTTCAGGAATGTTATCTAGCTTTTCGTAGCAACCGGATCGTTACCTGGCTTTAAACAAGATCAGGAACCTGGCTCTCCAAGATCTATCCCTAGCTCTTTGCGTCTTCAGACTCCCCCTTTCAACAAGCTGGGTTCGCAGTCTGGAATTCTTTGACTACAAGCATTTGGATCGGAAACCTGGCTCTCTAATCGAAACCTGGCTCATCCATACCTGCACAAGCTCTACCCAAAACATAAGTTTTTCAAGATTTAACAATCTTAGTAATCACAAGGTAGATATCATTATCAAACATCAAAGTTACATTAAGTTCAAATTAATGACCCTGATTAACTAATCATACAATCTTTTTCAAAAATACCTTTTGTAAATATGGCATTATTTCAGAATTTTTTACACACAGACTCTCCCAAACCAATGTTGTTCATCATGTTTAGCACTCGGAATTTTGAAAATCAGCTTTTCAACATCAGTTATCGAAAATAAGGAGAAATAAAATCTTTTTGTCTTTTCAAAATTTTATGCTAAAACACACTTAAAATCTTTTTGAATTTACGGAAATAAACTATATACAAACATAGTTTTGTGAGTTTGCGTTAGAGGATCATATCAGTTTATTGAGACAAATCAGCTGCACCGTTGATCTAAACATTACCACTTAAAGTTTTTAAACAATTCACCCTAGATTATCGATATTGTTGTCCACTTAAACTCCTCTAAGATGTTCTTAATGCTTACTGATACGATTAAGGTACATTAGATAGCACTAAAGTCTTATGCGCCCCATGATCTTAGCATATCCCCTCATCATGCAATACACAAACTCAAGTAATGCCTTTAAACTTTCATCAACTGTGATTTGTGATTTTTTAAGTGTTTGATTAACCAATTTTTCTTTCTTTATTCTCTCTTTTGTCCTCAGATTTGTATCTGATGAATTCGTTTTACTTGACTCGTCAAAACTTTTGTCTGAACCAACAGTTGTATCCGAGGACATAATCTTAGCAAGATACTCCCTTGCTTTCTTTCTTTTCAATCTCAGTCGATTTTTCTGCCCTTGTGACAACTTCACTTTCTGTTCTTTAGGCTTTTCTTCAATTTTGACTGATTTTTTCACCATTCTCTGCGATTCAGCCCTCGATCTTCCCTTTGATCTCATTGGGAAATCTCTGGCAATATGACCTTTGATATGACAATCATAGCATCTTCTTGTCTCAACTCTCTAACTCTGGCAGTTAACAGCAATGTGTCCTCTATAACCACATTTGTAACACATCCTGTTATCATACCATCTTCCACTATCATACCAAACATTTAAGTCATAACACTGTTTGGACTTGAGGGAATCTTGTCTTCTCCTTTGCCTCTCATCACAAAGATTTGACTTTTGAGCACTGTGGTCAAACCTGCACCACTTATTACCAACTTTTTGTGAGTTTTGATTTTCAAATTTTTGTGATTTTTTATAAGAATTGGATGATTGAGCTGATGATCTTTTATTTTTGTTTTTAAAAATTTCAGAATTTTGATTTTGATTTTGTTTTTGTTTCACATTCTTCTTAGAAGGTTTTTGCGTTGAGCATTCACCTTTTTCAGTAGACTGTAAAACAGTTTCTTGAAATTTTTCTTTTAATTTCAGAAAAATTTTCTTTTTATCATCTTTATCATCAGATTTATCATCACAATCTTTAATTATTACTTTGTCATAATTTGTGACATTGTCACTTATTGGAATTTTCTTTTTATTTTCAATGACCGGTTTTGGACGTATATAATCTGGTATTAACGACGAGGTCACAAAACCGTTCAATTTCTTTTCAAAAACATCAATTTTATCTTTATCACATTCAACTACTTTTTCAAGTTGAATGATTTTCTCAAGATGAGAATTTATTTCCTTTTGTTTTTCAATATTATTTTTACTAAAAACATATTTTTCATTTTCTAAAATTTTTATTTGATTTTTAAAATCTTTTTCAATTTTTAATTTTTCATTTTCTAAAAACTTTATTTTATTTTGAAATTCTTTTTCATTTTCTTTTAAAATTTTGTTCTCTGATGTCAAACTCTCCACATCTTTCAAGAGTTTGACATTCTCTGATCTGGATTTTTCACAATTCGAGCACATCCCAGGCATCTTTACAGCTACTTCTTTAATCTTCACAGCTGGAATTTAATCAACCTGCTTTTTCACATCAGGTTTGATTTGACCTTTAGTTGTTGCTGCTTTCTCCTTTTTCACAGTCTTCGTCTCTTCAATCTCTTCCAGTTGACCTACACAACACAAATTATTCTTATCAGATGAACATTTCTTTTGAAAATGTTCAAGCTTTTGAATTTCCTTTTCATCATTATCACTATCTTCATCAGACGAGTGGTAAAAAATTGGAGCTTTTTCCGAAGCTTATTTTGCCGAAATTGTTTCTTCTCCTTGCTTTATCGGAATATATTGCTGAGATTCATAATACACATACGCCAAAAATTCTTCATAATCCATGTTTTGGTGTCAAAGGTTCACAAAATAAAACTTTTCAAATGAACTGAGATCTCAAACGAAGTGATACTTATCCACTTCGTGCGGACTGGTAAGATTTCAAACGAACTAACAAAGTTCACCTCGTGCGAATTGACAAAAACACTCAAACGAACTGATATCGTTCACTTCGTGCGAACTGGATAGAATCTCAAACGATCTGATCAAGTCCACTTCGTGTGAACTGAGCAGCTTCAGATCAACTCGTGCGAACAGGGTATGTAATTTCAAACGAACTGACACCTTTTCAAACGAATTGGTCCATTTAATCAAATTGAACAGGTTTTAGGTCGAATTTTGGTCTAATTTTTTCACAGATTGTTAAAAACACTGTTTCATTTGTTATGTGTAAAAAACAGTCCATTTCAACCGTAAAATATTGTTTAATTTTGAAAATTGTGTAAAAGAATGAGTAGAAATCAGAAATTCCCGGTGAAAACAAGCTAAAATAGTAAGAACTCCTCCTCCTGAGCTCTGATACCACTTGATAGGATCGAGAATCGATCTATACAAGTTAATCAGAAGAGTTCTCGGTCTAGTCAGAGGCGGAATTCATTGACTAGACTTTGCTTCAGCTTGATTTGCACTAGAAATGTAGATTAAATGTTGTCTTGATTGATATAACACTGTTACACAGGCTGGAGGTACTTCGGCAGAGCTTCGCTACCAAAATCCAAACGTTACAAATGAAGAACTCAGGCTCAGTATTTATAGACATGCCAGTCCGCACGAAATGGCTTTCACCAGTTCGCACAAACTGGTTTGTTCACACACAATATGTATTTTCTCGTATACTAAGCTCTGATCTTTCTAATCTAAATGCATGACTCGATACAAGACGAAGTCAACAGACATATGCTCCAACAGGGTGTGTTGGTCACGGATAATGGGAAACAATTTGCTGAGAAGCCTTTTAGCACGTTGTTGGTGCATACGTCTGTCGACTTCCTCTTGTATCGAGTCTTGTAATGTAATAGATAGATCAGGGCATGTAAAACGAGAAAGTGATTTATAGGTAATTCCGCTTGGAAGTCCTAATTCCGTTTGGAGTCTTAATTCCGCATGAACATAATTTCATTTGAGGCTAATCTCGCGCGGAATTAAGTTTCGCTTGGTCTGTTTCACACGGAATTAAGAGCCTATAAATACCTGCCTTGTCTAGTTCATTTGTAACAAAAATTAGTTCCAACGGCGAAGCTCTGTCGAAGTGTCTACAGCATTGTAAACGATCTAATATCAATCTAAAGACAGTTTAAAGTGATTTCTCGTGTTTTCCAGCTGAAATAACACTGATACATTTGTTTCCGCCACTTTTATTGGTGAAGCACTCTTCTGATCGACTCGTTTGGGTCATTACACGATCCTACAATTGGTATCAGAGCTCAGGAGGAAGAGTTCTTACCTTTTCAGCTGCTTTTTCTGACTTCTACAACTTCTTTTTGCAATTAAACAAAATTTCACGGTCAAAATGGTTTGATTTTCAAGTATAGTGTGTGTAACAGTGTTTTAACAAACCCTTGAGAGTTTCAGACAAAAATACGGCTTAAATCGGTTCGAAAACTTAATTCCGTTTGAGATTGATATGATTTTGTTCGAACAGTTGCTGTAATTTCGCCCGGAATTAGGTCTAATTCCGTTTGCATTTGTAATTCCGTGTGAGATTTTCATCCGGAATTATAATTTTGTTTCAAAGAGCCTAATCCCGTTTGAAAGCCTATTTTAATTCCACGCGGAATTAAATCCCATTTGACTATTTCAAAAGAAATTAGTGATTCCGTGTGAAGCTTCAGGGTAATTCTGTTTCAGAGGGTGATTTCGTTTGACAAGTAATCTCGTGTGAAGTATAATTCCATTTGAAATTGACTGTTTGAGAATCTTTGAAAACCGAATCATGGACAACGAGTTTTACAATGCTTTTGCTAGTCCGATGTCAGTTACTCAGAACACGATGCTTGAAAATGAAACTCGAACAACTCAAAAACCGCCTAAGCTTTTGGACATTGATGATTTTAGTGGATGGGCTGAACGATTTGGTAACTGTGTTGAAGCTTATCATTTAGATGCATGGGAACATACTGAAGTTCAATATTTTAGACTACTTGGTAGCGATCGAGAGAAAATACCAAATAGAGATTTGAGTGCTGAGGAGAAAAAGAAATACAAAGATGAGAAGTTGATGGTTAGTTTGTTGCAGCAGGCGATTAAAGAAGACATCTTGATTTTACTTCAACATAATGGAAGTGCACATTCGATATGGACAGAATTAGAGGCAAAGTTTCTTGGTAGTGATGACATGCTAAAGAACAAAAAGTCGTTAATGAAGAAGGAATTTGATTTGTTTTGTTTCGAGGTTTAAGAAATGAAAGCACCAACCAGATCATTGAAAGATACTGCAATTTATTGAAAAACATGAACAGATTGAGTATCAAAAAGGATAAAGATGAGTTGATTGAAAAGTTAGCTGATGTGTTGCCACATGATTAGTGGGGGACGTATCTTATGATGTTGAAAAACAAACCGGGTTTTAATGATCTAACATTGAGTGATTTTATTAAACAGCTTGGAGCTCAAGAGATGGAGCAACGAAAGATAGCAAGAATGAAGAACTATGATGGAGAGCAAGACATTGGTTTGTACTACAAAAGTGGTGTTAGTGACAAAACCAATTTTTCGCCAAAAGTTGAAACTGCTTTCAATACAACGAGATCTTCTGAAAAGCCATCTCAAGGATCAAGTAACAAGATGGGATTTTCTTCATTTGCAACATTTGATCCACATTTTTCTACAACAAAGAGTGGCAAAGTTCTTCAATGCAACATTGCTTTAAACCTTGAAAATGATCAGAATTATACCGAGGAAGTTGCTAAAAGCCATATGTCTTTATTGGTAACTGTGCTTGAATCCTATGGTGGTTTAGTTGCAGGGAGGATCGGGAATCCAATGCTAACAAAAGAGGATTACGATCAAATTGATGCTGAGGAGGTGGAATTAATGGATATAAAATGATGCATGGCTAGTGTGTTGAGACGAGCTGAAAAGTTTAAACAAATTACGGGAAGAGATGATTTCCGTGATGCAAATGTTTCAACTTTAGGATTTGATAAATCTAAAGTCACTTGTTTTCGTTGCAGGGAAAAGGGGCATTTCAAGAGGGAGTGCACAAATTGCGAAGCAAGTGGTGCTCAAAATCCTTTTGAAAACAACGACTCCTATCGAAAGGCAATCTATCATCAAGTTGAACAACAACCACATCAACAACAACAGTCACAAGCAGCTCATGGTAGGAAAGAAATTGAAGATTCAAAAAGAGCATGTCTTGTTAATCAAGATAAGGAAAATGGATTTACTTGGGATAAATACATTCCAAAAGATAGTAAAGTATGTGTGGCAGGTCAAGAAGATGAAAAATTACCAGAAGGTTTTAACTGGGAAAATTTTAGCTGGGATAAGTTTTGTCCAGACAAAGAGATGTTAAAAGCTAAGGCTTTTGTTGCTCAAGTTATCAATGATTATACTGATGACTATTGGGCATAAAAAGTCAGAAAACGTTTAAATGGTGAAGTTGAGAAAAGGAAAGAAGTTATAGAAGAAGTTCAAGTGAGAGTTGTCAAAGATGTTCCAAAATTTGAAATTAAAACAAATGCTGATGCAGTCAAGGTTTCTGAAAAGTGCATAAATTGTGATTCTCTGATAAAGCAAAAAAATGAATTGTTCCATAACATAAAAGGACTGAAAAAATCATATGATGTCTTGAACAAAGAGATGAATAAATACAATGATTCAAGCAGTGAACAAGCTATAGCAATGAATACACTTAAAGGAGCTTATATGAGACAGCTTGACAATGTCAACTACTACACAGAGAAGTGTGCTGAGCTTGAATTGAAATTGGCAACACAAATAATTGAAACTGAAAGAGTTAACAATTTATTAAAAAGTTACTGATGTTCTACTTTTGTGGTTGACAGGATTTATCCGATTGTGGAGAATTTGAAGACATTTGAGGAAGAGAAAACCTCTGATGAAAAGAAGTCTGACACAGAGGAAGATGATGAAGTGAAGACATCTGGTAAGAAATCAAGTGTGGTTTATAACAAATGTCCGCCTCCTATTGAAAATGCATATTCTCCGCGAAATGCTAATTCTGAAAGAGTCAAAAAGGCAACAAACTTACAGTGGGAGTCTGAGTCATCAGATAATTTGCCAGAAAGTATAGATGTCACTTTCACGTCGTCTGATACTGATCATGAGTCCGAGTTAATAAAAAAGGTGGTCGATCAGGTTTTGGATAAGGATGAAACAGAGGAGTCAATGTCGGAGTCAAAATCAGAGTCAAAGTCAAAGTCCGACATGTCAAGTCAAAAAGTCAAACAGGGAAAACGGGTGTATAATAAAGAGTTTTTGTTATCAAAATCTAATTTGAATGACGAACCAATCAATGTAGCATATACTTTGATAGATTCTGACAAATTATATTCTGATAAGGCTTTTCCAATAAGAGGTGTTAAACCGGAAATGATAAAAAAGGTTTTCAAACTAACAGCAAATTGATATTTCTGAAATAAAAGATGAAAATCTTTCTACAAAACCTAAACCTTACACCTCAAGAGTTCAACAACGGTTAAACAAGAAAATGGGTTACAGTTCTGGTTATGGTTATCGAAAGAAACCAAACCATAGCGGTAATTTCAAAAAGAATGGATTGGGTTTTATTCCACCGAAAAACTATAAAAATGAGAAAACTTATAAACCAAAAACTGTTTTTGTTTCAGGAACAAGTGATGAGAAAGAACAGAAGAGTTCATTCTGGAAGCAGACGAACAAAGAATTCCTTGCAAAGAAGCAATAGGACATGAAGAAAAGTGTTGCACAGAAGAAGACAGAGACGAGAACCTGTTTTCAATGTAAAACAGTCGGTCATATTGCCAGAAATTTTCCAAAAGCAATACAGACAAAACAAGGAGTCTCTGGTAAACTGAAAGAAAAGGTTGTTGAGAAAACTAAACTTTCAACCAGAAAATTTACGGGTTTTGAAAACTCAACTTTTGAGGTTGGTGAATGTTCAAGGAATGTTTTGAAAAGAAAAGAAAATTTGAAAAATCAAAAGTGGGTGGTTAAGGATTCAGGAAACAGTTCTGGTGATGAATCTGATTCCACAAAATCAGAGGAGCCACGTGTTGAAGAAAAAGTTGAGAAATCAGTTCCGACTGTGGATGATGAAAACTTTCCACCACTTAGGGCTAAAACTTTAAGAAGAAGATTGGCAAAATTGAAATTTCAAATCAATTTTATTCTGAAAAGAATAAATTTGATGTTGAAAAAGCTTTCAACGAAAATGTGAAACACATTTTTGGAAAAATGGTCAATGGTAAGGCCAAAGGTGTCAAAGAATTTTATGCTTCCAAAAGGAGTGTTCACAGGTCTGTTGAAAGTAACAATGAAGAAGAGGTTGTTTCACCCAAGGATGGTCAGGCTTGGGTAGATATATTTTTCAAAGAATAAAAACCTGACTAGCCGGAGCTCCCAAGTTATTAATCGTGGAGCATGAATCGACATCTTTCTTAAAATATTTTTGAAAAATGGTTAAGTGTGACTTGCCGGAACTCCAAGGTTGGTAGAGTGGAGTAGGAATCGGCATTCTGAGATTTCAACCTACAAGTGGTAAGTGTTGGTAAGTAAACCGACTCGTGGTTGAAAGAGAAGTTTTATTTGCTAGAAGTTGGTAGTTATTTTCACAAGTGGTTAATCAAGGTCATTAAGTTGAACTTGATGTAACTATCATTCAAAAGATTGAAAAACAATGTGATGAATTGAACCCCGTTTTTACAAGTGGTAAAATCAACAAAACTTATTTTCCAGAAAAACCATTTTGATTAAAACAAACTTAAGTGTTTTGAGATCTAAATGGGAAAATAGTTTGTTGAGAGGGGGAGTTCTGATTGTTTACGCCAAGCGGATGGAGAATTGAGGCGATTCGATATCAGTTGTCATGTTTCTTGTATAGTTTGTTTTCAATTTTCTTTAAATGTTTCTGCATTTTAGAGGGAATAAGAATTTCAGAAAATCCAAAAACATTAGAAAATTTGAAAAAGTCAAAAACATGATAAAATGAAAAATGAGTTTTGTTGTGAAATAGAGGAAATGATAGTACATCAGTGGACTATCATAACATGCTAAAGAAATGAAATGTTTAAATGTGATAAACAATCTCACTACGGATGTGTCAGTAGGTTTTTATACATTTAGTAAATTGTGACGAGATATAAACCTAAATTTCAAACTTGCTTATGTCGTGGGGAACATTTCTTGGATATATGGGTAACCCCCGAAATCCTGTTTGAAAGGTCCCTCTTTCTGAGATACTAGGTCTTTATGCTTAGTGATATCTGGGGTATTATCCCGGGACTTCTGATTTTGCGGAAGCAATAGCCTAGTCCCCACATAATACTTTCTGCTTGCTTGAAACATAGCGTCGCCCTCAGCATAAAAAATGATAAAACATTGAAAAATGTAAATCATGTGCTGTTGAAGAAAAGATCCTCTAAAGGGGACACACCAAAAGTCAAGCCGTCATCTCTCTGCTGAACGGAAGTTCTGACCTAAGCTCTCACGGTTTCGCATCTAACCCCTTACAGATATCGTCTAGGTATACTCACTTGTAAGACTGAATATTCGGATCTGGATATGGGAGTATATTCAAGTGGTGGGACACGCGAATAAGTTTAAGTGCTTAAAACATTAATATCGTATCTCGAAACAGTTGAAATTTGTGTGAAAATTTAAGAGGACCAGTATACTGACAATCTAGGTGAACTGTTTAGAACTTAAAATGTTTAAAGCTTAACGATGTTAGTGATTTGTCTCAGAAACTGATATGATCCTCTTACACAAACTCACAAAAATATTGTTTGTAAATATTTCTTTACTGCATTTACGTTCAATCAAAAATCCAAAAAGATTTTCGACAACTGTTAAAGAAAAGCTGATTTTCAAAATTCCAAGTGCTAAACTTGATGAACAGGTTTGGGAGAGTGTATATAAAAGAATATTTTTCTTACAAATGGTTCATCATAGATTAAATCATTTTGAATGATTCCTGCAAGAAGTTTCTAAATTTTAATCTTTAAACTTGGAGAAACTTATGTGTATGGTAGAGATTGTGCAGGAAAAGCCAGGTTCCGATACCTGTGCAGATTGTTAGTCAGGTTACGATTTTAGAACCTGAAGATGGTGAATTCCAGACCAAGATCCCAGCAGATTGAGAGGGGGAGTCTGAAGACAACGAGAGGGAGTTTAAAGACGTAGAAAGTCAGATAGAGATTCTGAAAATTGAAGAAAGAAGATAGAGATTGATTGAGGATACTTACAATGGAGAATATTTGGATAGAGCGAGCAGACTGATAAAGACTGAAGGTTTGAAAACCGAAGACTCGACACTCAAGACTCGTCAACATCCGAGGGGGAGTCTGTTGGTGCATACATTTGTCGACTTAGTCTTGTATCGAGTCTTGTAACGTAATAGATAGATCAGGGCACGTAAAACGAGAAAGTGATTTATAGGTAATTCCGCACGGAATGGTAATTCCGCTTGGAAGTCCTAATTCCGTTTGGAGTCTTAATTCCGCATGAACATAATTTCGTTTGAGGCTAATCTCGCGCGGAATTAAGTTTCGCTTGGTCTGTTTCACACGGAATTAGGAGCCTATAAATACCTGCCTTGTCTAGTTCATTTGTAACAAATATTAGTTCCGGCAGCGAAGCTCTGTCAAAGTGTCTACAGCATTATAAACGATCTAATATCAATCTAAAGACAGTTTAAAGTGATTTCTCGTGTTTTCCAGCTGAAATAACACTGATACATTTGTTTCCGCCACTTGTATTGGTGAAGCACTCTTCTGATCGACTCATTTGGGTCATTACACGATCCTACACACGTGGTTCAAGGAATTCAGGATTACCCAAGTCTTCAGCTCAGTTGCATACCCGCAATCCAACGGCCAAGTCGAAAGGATGAATCGAAGCATAGTTGAAGGAATCAAAACCCGATTGGGAAGACATGAAAACAATTGGGCTATAAGAACAACCGAAAAAACTAGCCACAAAAGAACACCTTACAGCTAGGTATTCGGATCAGAAGCCGTGATTCCAGCTGAAATAGGAGTTGTGACTCAAAGAACATTCAACATGGATCTCGATTCAAACAACAAAGGGACCATGTTGAACTTGCAACTCCTCGAGGAAACACGAGACCAAGCTGCAATTCAAGAAGCCAAGTACAAACAAAAGATAGAAGCTTACTACAACAAAAGAGTCAAGCATGAACGCTTCAATCCAGGAGACCTGGTGCTTAGAAACAACAAGGCTAGTAAAAAAGAAAACCAAGGAAAGCTTGGCCCTAAATGGGAAGGTCCTTATACAATCCATGAAGCACATAAGGGCGGATCCTATAAGCTAGCCGACACAGAAGGAAAAAAGCTTCCGAGACATTGGAATGGAAAGACCCTTAAGAGGTTTCATGTCTGATCAAGAAAGATTGGTTTGTATTTCACAAGTTGTATTTCAAGAGTTGTCCCATGCTCACTTTTTGTAAAACAATATCTCTTGAATGAATGATGATGTTTATCAAATTTGTCTTTCTATCCTAAAATCAGGTTGAGAACCTAGCAATAAACTCCATGACAAGTGTCATGTAAGGGGATGAGCTCCCAGGCCATATCGCTCAATAGGTTCAAGGGTTAAATGAACCTATATAAGGGGTGAGTTCCTAAATCAATACAACTCCATGAGACTTATGAAATAGTCAAAAAAAAAGTTGTCTCACAGACGGGTCTGAACAGCCTACAACAATGTTCCTTAAGACTTAGAAAACTTATCAAAAACAGGCTCATGAACTGAAATCAAGCTAAGGAAAATAATAAATAGGATAGGTGCTATGTCTTCTTATTAAAAATACCAAGGCTAAATGACTGCAGCACTGAACCCTTTAAGGTATAAAAAACATAAACCCAACAAAGACAATGACATAAAGATAAAGAATGATTGAAGGAGAAACATAACAACATAACAAAAGGTTGCATACAATCCAAACTCAGAAATACAAACAAAAGAACCAAGCAACAAAGAATAGAGTAGCAACCGGAAGCCTTGAAGGCTCTAAGGTACAAACATTCAAACGGCCAGTGCATCCGAGATCACATACCAGGAACGGTCGTTCCCCCAGTCACACAGTCGTACATTGCCGAAGATCCATTGCACTCTTGATCGCACTGGTGTGCCCTGCCGGGTTATGACATTTCATTGGATCCGCACGGGAGTGCCACCAACCGCACGGCCGTGCAACTTACCCAGATCAGTTTTCTTCACAGAATCTTCGCAGTTCAGCCGCTTCACCCGGAAAATCCTCGTTTTCATCATCTTCTTGTTTGGCACGCTGTTTTAGGCCTGTAAACAAAAATAAACCCGATTAAGTATCCGATTCTCGATTTTACGGCCAAAAACGCGTAAAAAGGGGGTAAAATGGGGGAATAAAACATATGTATTTTGGTTAATATCATGCGCCAACGCCGATGGGTTGAACTTCTTAACGATTACGATTGTGAGATTCGTTACCACCCTGGCAAAGCAAATGTTGTGGCCGATGCTCTAAGTAGACGAAGCTATTTGCATAGCGTTCGTAATATTCACGCCCAACATGACCTTGAAGCCTTGATTCGTAATGCTCAGCACACTTGCTTCGTTGAAGATACCATGCGAGAGGAAAAGAAAAAGTGTGGTGCTGAATCGCACTTTGTCACCAAATCAAACGGTATCTACTATTATCTAGATCGCATCTGGATTCCAAGTCGCAATAACCTTCAAGATATATTGTTGACTGAGGCACACAAGTCTCGATATTCCATTCATCCTGGCGCCGACAAGATGTACCATGACCTTTGTCTACGGTATTGGTGGCCTGGAATGAAGAAGGATATAGCAATCTATGTTTCGAAGTGCCTGACTTATTCGAAAGTCAAGGCCAAGCAACAAAGACCCTCTAGCTTACTCATGCAACCCGAGATCCCGATGTGGAAATGGGAGAGTATAGCCATGGACTTTATAACGAAACTTCTGCGTACACCTTCAGGTAACGATAGCAACTGGTTTATCGTTGACCGTTTGACTAAATCTGCTCATTTTCTACCGATACGAGAAGACTACAAGGTAGAACGATTAGCACGTATCTACACCGATGAGATCATCTGTCGACACGGGATGCCTCGAGATATCATCTCTGACCACGATGGTCGGTTTACCTCGCGTCTTTGGGAAACGTTTTGTTGGGATTGAACCCTATACAAAGGAATAGTTGATAAAGCCAAAACTAGTTCAGATCAGTGGATCCAGAATAAGCAGTTGTTTATACTTAATCTATCCCCTTGAAAGTGGCCCTAACATCTGCTGACCTTAAAGTACTGCTCTTCACAACTGCTGCTGATCTAAAAACTGTTGAAGATAAAGCACTGATGCTCAATCTGCTGATATGATTCAAGTACTGCTGAAGACTCAAAGCACTGCTGGAACTATAACAGTGGAATGAAGAAGCAGTAGTTTACTTTATTCTTTGTATTATACTTGTAATCAGTTGTTTAGTTATCAGTGGTTGTAAAAGTCAATGGTTAGAGGTTGTTAGGAGGTTAGATGTCACTTTCATGGTGACGTCAGCTGAAGATGCTCAGTGGTTGTTCTGTACTATAAATAGAACAGTATTTTGTACTGTTCTATTAGCTCTTTTGCACAAGTCATTTTGTACGAACAATTAAGTGAGCTCACGCTGAGGGGGAGATTAGTGCATGCATGCATTGTAGTTGATTATTGTAATAAATACAATCATTCGATTATGAGATAAACATGTTTGCTTAAAACTATTTCTTCCATTGATTGTGTGTTGAAAGTTTGTTTCATTTATTTCCGCTGCATTTAACTCTGTTTCATCTCCATTCTAATCACACGAACACAATCAAAAGAAACTCAGATCCTAAAAATGGTATCAGAGCTAGGACAGTCAAACTTGATCTAACAATCATTTTGACGTAAAAGTTCAGCTCAAAATCGTTAATACTTTCGATTGTTCGTATTTAGTTGAAAAACAGAGTAAGGGTTAATCACTACAAAAGTTGATTATTCAGTACTTGTAAAACAACCAAAATGGCTACACAATCACAAGATAACACTAATAACACTGGTTCTCTCTTCAAACCACCTATGTTGGTCAGATCTGAATACAACATCTGGGAGCGAAGGATGGGTCACATCCTAGCTCAACAGAATACCAGATGTTGGAAGTCGGTTGTCTTTGGACCACATGTTCCAATGGTGCTGAGTGCTGAGGATCCAAAAGTTTTTGAACCTAAGAAAATTGAAAATTATACTGATCAGGATTTTCAGAAAATTGAACTAGATGCCAAGGCATTTAGCATCGTTGCATCTGCACTCCCAAATGAAATTTATGCTGGGCTGTTATACTGTAACAGTGCCAAGGAATTATGGGATGCACTTAAGGAACAATTTGGTGGGACTGAAGAAGTAATTGAAAATAACAGGGAAATTTTGAACCAACAGTATGAAACCTTTTGTCACACTAAGGGTGAATCACTAACACAACAATTTGAACATTTCAGCTGTCTCATAAGTGAACTAAAACTTGTTAAGGTTGAATTTGCTAAAGCAACCCAAAACAGTAGGTTTCTTAGATCATTTCCTGAAAAATGGGACACAATTGCTTTTGTAACCAGAAATTCAAAGATCTGACCATGACCCAACTTCATAGTAGACTCTTGACCTATGAAAGGGAGTTGAACCAGAAAAAGAAGTTACAAGAGACTGGGAAGGTTGCAGATGACTACTCATTTGGCAACACAACTCTTTTGGGCTAGGAAGAATCTAGTAGAGTAAGGATCGGAGTTCTGATCATTACATTGACATAACAGCTGGTGGAGCTTTTAACTCTGATTCTCACTCATCCAGTTATGCTTTTACAGCAAATGGAGAAAACCAGAATTCTGACAATCTGTGCTTTGAACTCAATGATCTCCAGCATTTTGATCCAACTGATCTGGAAGAGTTGGATATTTTGCACCAACTTGCACTGCTGAGTGTTAGAACCAGCAAGTTTTACAAAAGAACAGTGAGAAAATTTCCAGGGTTACATGGGAATTTAAGAGTAGGGTTGGATAAATCAAAGATCAAATGCTACAAGTGTAATAGGTTAGGTCATTTTGCTAGAGAGTGTAGGAATCAAAACAGTGGACCAATCATCACACACCCTAGCTCTAGACCACAAAATAACCAAACCACTGTGCAGTATTCCCAATATACCCCTGCTGCCCATGTAAACACTGCTCACTATGCACACCCTATAACCCCTGTTCCTGTGCACTATGTCCAAACCACTGTTCCTCAGATACAGTATGTCCAAGCCCTAGTTCCTCAGGTTCAGGTGCAACAAGCTGCATGATGTATGGTAAAATACACATATTTATCCCGTGTAAATTGTATAATTTATGTATAGTTTTTATTTGTTTTTATTTAGTTTTGGTATTATATTATATTATTTTGTGTTTTGCTAGGTTTTAGTGCAAATGAAGCGAAAAAGAGTAATAATTAAATGACCAGCCAGTTGGGTAGAGTAGACCGCCAGTGACTGAAGTAAAATTGGCGCTATTTTATGTGAGTGGGCCGTGGCCACCATCTCTATTTTATAAGTTTGAGGGCTGCTAATATATATATATATATAGGGTAAGGTTCATGCGAGAACCACCTTTATTGCGAGAATCGCGAGAACCAATGTGAACACAACCTAAAATAGCTAAAAAAAAAACTAACCCCCCCCCCCCCCAACCTAAATGCTAAAAACTAAAACCCAAAAAAAAAACCTAACCCCCCCTCCACCCCCCCCCCCCCCAAAAAAAAAAAAAAACCTAAACCCCCTCCCCCACCCCCACCCCCAAAAACCTAACCCCCACCCCCCCCCCCCCCCCAAGCTAAAATGCTAAAAACTAAACCCCAAAAAAACCAAAAAAAATTAAAAAAAAAAATATAAAAAACACACAAAAATTTTTTTTTAATATTTTTTAAGTTAAAATCGCTACCTTTAGTAGCCAAAAAATTTTTTTTTAGCTATTTTTAGGTATTTTTGATTGTGTTCACATTGGTTCTCGCGGTTCTCGCAATAAAGGGTGGTTCCTAACGGATCCTTGTCGTAAATATATATATATATATAGGGTAACGTTCATGCGAGAACCACCTTTATTGCGAGAACCGCGAGAACCAATGTGAACACAACCTAAAATACCTAAAAAAAAACCTAACCCCCACCCCCCCCCCCCCAAACCTAACCCCCCCACCCCACCCAAAAACCTAAACCCCCCTCCCCCACCCCCCAAAAACCTAAACCCCCCACCCCAAGCTAAAATGCTAAAAACTAAACCTCCAAAAAACCTAAAAAATCTAAAAAAAATTCTAAATTTTTTTTTATATATTTTTTATGTTAAAATCGCTACTTTTAGTAGCCAAATTTTTTTTTTTAAATTTGTTTTTTTTTTACTACTAAAACTAGCGATTTTTATATAAAAAATATTAAAAAAAATTTGTGTGTTTTTTAGCTATTTTTAGGCATTTTTTGTTGTGTTCACATTGGTTCTCGCGGTTCTCGCAATAAGGGGTGGTTCCTAACGGATCTTTGTCCTATATATATATATATGGATCGGGAGAAAGGGTTAGGCTCACAACAAAATATAGTTTTATAATTTGAATCTATTGGTGTTGGGCCACATGAAGTTTGGGCTGCTAAGATACCCGTGTCAGACGAAAGTTGCTGCTATATATGTTACTAATGGAATCTAGACATTAAAATAAGGAAAGAAAAGAAGTCTTGGATGTAGACAATCCTTCTTGGTACATCAGGTTAGACGAAAGATGCCATACATTAATATTATTATTAGATAGGGCTGTTAAATATTCCAAGCCCAGCATATATGAGAATTTCGTGGATTGGGCCATATTTTTACGAACGGAAGGCACAATTGGCGGTTATTATTATTATGTGAAGGCACCCTATTCCACCTAATATATATTTTGGACCTGTGATCACATGAAGAGAGGAATTCGGGATGCAAACTTGGAGGATTATTATTCATTATTCTTTGATGGCTGAGGTGCGATTTTTGGAGGGTGAAGGCAGTTCTTGTCAAGATCAAAAGCTAGAGACGAAGATTTGATTCCGGGTTCGCAAATAGTTAGTTTCTTGGTTTGATATACTATGTGTTATTCGAACTCATGACTATGATTTGTTATTTATTCCAGACTTATTTCTTTTTCTTGATTATGATTATTGGCTAGTTCGTTTATCTACCCGGGTTTGTGATGAATATTTGTGTTAAGTAATCTTTTGGTTTTTGGTAATTTTTTGATGGATAAATATTAAAGTAAGAGACCTAAATATATTTGATTAGATGTGCTTGCATGCTTTACTTTGATTTATTATCGTTCAAACGTTCCTCGTGTGTCTTTGTGAATGTCTTTCATGCGTAGATGCATGTTAGGTTACTTACTCTGTGTTTGTAACTAGTTTATGGTTTACTGAGCTCGTATTCCATAGGAACTTTGTTTGGTGATTTACAGGAGTTTAGTGTTCTACCTATTCTTGAGACCGGAAGGAGATAGATAGTTAGGTTTGTCTTTGGTGCTAGGTATTTAGGTGCAGTGAGACCGGGAGGAGATCTGTCTAAGTTCCCTAGTATTATTTGATTTCCTAAGTCTTGTCAAGTGTTTTTAGGTTACCGCGTGCACTCTAGGGTGTATTGTGATTAGTGAGACCGAGAGGAGATCTAGTTTTTGAGTACTTTAGTATTGATGGAGAGACCAGGAGGTGATCCAACCCATACCAGTGAGCTTTATTTGACCTTTAGGATCTTAGGAGAAACTGATGAGATCGGGAGGAGATTCAACTTATCTTTAGTCTTAGAGTGTCATATTATTAGAACCTGGTTCCATCATAGTTACAACTGCCAAGAGAAAACCGATAGTCACGAATAGGATTCCAAACCTGGGTAGTACCTTCTCATCCTTGATTTCACCTTAGTAGCCTTCAGCCTGCGTCTAGGTAGTCTATCTCGTGTTAGTTAATTCATTTAGTTTAATTAGTTAAAACCCCAAAATCCAATCAAATCAAATAAACTAGTTAAGAAATTAGTTGATTCAGAGTCTAGTGTAGCGTCGCTAGTGTCTCGTGGGTTCGATACTTGGACTTCATTAGGCTTTACTACGTACGATAGGTACACTTGCCTGTCAGTGGTCTAGCATTTAGAGAGTCTTAGTTTAAAATTTTAAAATTAGGGTGTCTAGATTAGGTTAGCTTTTATTAGACCATAATTCAGCACATCACTGCACCTCAACAAGCTGCACAAACAGCTGTTCAAGCAGATCTGCAAAGCTTTTTCACACAAGGCTTTGTTGATTGGAGTAGCTTGCCTGAGGAACTAGGAGATGAAAACTTTGCTCTATATGCTGATGATGCTATTTCTAGTGATGAATTTTGTTTTGTAGCATTAGAGTCAATTCCTGAAGGGCTGGAAACTGAAGAATGAACATCCAGTGCTGAAACAGTGGATGAAATTGCTGAAGTAGTGGTTACTGCTGTTGTTGGTGAACAATTGTTGGAAGAGAAATCAGAACACCTGTTGGAACCACTGTCCGACCCATGGTCTACTGAAGAAGAAAAGGAAGAGAAGAAGCCAGAAGAAAGTGAACATATCTGTGATTGTGCCATGAAGGCTGCAACTAAGGTATCACCTCAGGTTCTTAAAAACCTTTGTTCAGACAAATGCATCATAGCATTTGCAAACATCAAAGAGGTGAATGAAAACCTTAGAGATACATTGTTAAATGGTGAAGTACAATTTGAAAAATCTTTAAAAGAATTAAAAATCAATTTGTCTGAAAAGGAAAATGAGATTTGCAGCCTCAAACAAGAGCATAGCATAACCAAGGACCAACTCCAGACCATGATAGAAAAATATCAAGTCTGTAAAAGGAGTTGGAATCCACCTAAATCACTTGTGAAAAATGGGTGGAATCCTGCAAAGGTTATGAAATTATGCTTGAAAAACAGATTGAAAGCAATGTAAAATTTGGCATAGGGTTTAGAAAAAATGTCCAAGTTGAAAACACTGTTGCAAATCAATCTAACTCTGTTGAAATCATACCCACCAACAAGGATGGTCAAGAAGTTAAGATAACTGATAAACTTGGCAACAAAATCACTCTGGAAAGATCAATGGGGTCCTCAACTTTTGAGGAGATTGAGAAATACCAATTCAAACCCACTTGGTCTGATGAGTGTGACATCCTTGAAAATTTCAAACCCATGGACTTCACAACTGTAGATGGTGTCAAAGCTCCTAAGGCCAAGGTCATTCCTCTTAAGGACATCTCAACAGTAATTCAAAACTCTGTTGCAAAGGAGTCTGAAAAGAAGAAAAGAAGAAAAGAAGAGAAAAGATTAAAAACTTGTTTTGTGACTTTTGTGAAAAGAAAAATCATTTGACCAAAGATTGTTTTCATTTAAAAGCTTATGACCTTAACAAAACAAGTACCATTGTGCCTTCAAAGAGCTGCACCATCTGTGGTAAATCAAACCATCTCACTCAGGAGTGTATGTACCTGAAATCCTTTAAGGTCAAAAAGGAAGAGTATACTTCAAAAACACTCATGAGTTCATCAAAACCACAAGTCAAGAAACAACCACTGTTTGTGCCAGTCCAAACAGCTGTTACAAAACAGCTAAACCAAACCTCTGTCAAAAGAGAGGTTCAGGTGATTGATGCACCCCCTGCAAACCAATACCAAAGAGGTAAAGGTCAACCACCATACCCAAGGGTCCCACATGTTTATGATGCTTACAAAAGACCTTCTAAACCAAGAGTGAACAGGCATCCCTTTGGGTATCAACAGTTGATGGGACAGGATCCCCAACAGTGGTTAGAGAAAAATAGTTCCAAAACTATCCAAACACCTGAGCTAACCACTGTCCATCCATCTGAACTTAACACAGACACTGTTGGGACCCCATCCAAAGCCTTATTGGCTTTGGAGACCCCCCTGAACTAATTATTTACTTGATGTGCAGGGAGCTTCTGCATGCTCAGATAGTCTTTGGTACATAGTGGAGGCTCCAGGCATATGACTGGATGTAGAGCCCTACTCAAAGAATTCAAAACTCATGGAGGGGGTGATATATCTTTTGGTAATAATAGTAAAGGGAAGGTTATGGGTTCTGGTACAGTACAGTCTGGAAATGTTAAGTTTGAAAATGTCAATCTAATTGACAATCTAAAATTCAACCTCCTTAGTGTCTCACAACTGAGTGATAAAGGTAATGGCTCATTATTTACTAAGGATTGTTGTAGGATTGTTGGGCCAGAAATGGTCAAAAATATTGAAGAAATAATAAAAAATGAAAAAACCCAACTTGTTGCTCAAAGGAGTGGCAATGTTTATGTAGTTGATTTGTCAAAAGAGAGCCCCAGGACTGATGCCTGTCTGTTCTCAGCTGCCTCTACCAAAGAGACAGAACTTTGGCACAGGAGATTGGGGCAAACAAATCTCAAGACAATCACTGCTTTGTCAAAACAGGGTCTTGTAAGAGGTCTTCCTCAAATACTGTTCACCTGTCCTGAGCATTATGTTTCCTATTTAAAAGGAAAACAACATAAAAGCTCATTTAAGTCCATTGAAGAGTCCAAAACAACCAAGTGCTTGCTTATGCTGCACATGGATCTGTTTGGCCCAGTAAAAGTCATAAGTCTTAAAAAGAAAAGATATTGTTTGGTAATTGTAGATGACTTTTCTTGGTTTACATGGACTTATTTCTTACATTCTAAAGATGAGACTGCAGGCATTCTGCAAGACTTTGTCAAACAGGTTGAAAAGCATTTTGACTTGCCAGTAAAAGTCTTTAGGAGTGACAATGGCACATAATTCAGAAATAGGGAGTTGGAAGAGTTTTATGTGTCAAAAGGAATTGTAAGGCAGTACAACATTCCAAGGACACAAGAGCAAAATGGGGTTGTTGATAGAAAGAATAGGACACTGATTGAGACTGCCAGAACCATGCTTGCTGATTTAGGTTTGCCATTAACTTTCTGGGCAGAGGCTGTAAACACTGCCTGCTATGTCCAGAACAGAGTTTTGATCAACCCCATGCATCAAAAGAATGCCTATGAAATTCTGTATTAAATCAAACCCCTGATCTCATACTTCAAAGTATTTGGCTGCCCATGTTTCATTTTAAATCTAAAAGATTCAGTTTCAAAATTTGCAGCCAAAGTAAACAGTGGATACCATTTGGGATACTCAACCACTGCTAAGGCCTACAAAGTGTTTAACACTAGGACTAAGACAGTGGAAAAGACTTTGAATGTAAAGTTCAATGAACTTTCTTCAATGAAAATCCCTGCAAACCCTGCTGAGTTATTTGATCTTGATAAATTCACCTTTGAAAATGTTTCTGTCAAGACTAACAATGCAGGTCCATCTCAACCACCTCCACCAGACAATGGATATGAAGTGATCATCCCATAACAAAATTTCAAATCCATTGCCAGAGCAGCAGATGTTCAAAACAGCTGTCAAAGCTCAACCACTGCTACATCAACAGTTGTTGACCAAAGTAGCCCTTTAACCCCTGCTTCCACATCATCAAACACTGTTGATAAAAATCCTCAAACAGTGGATAAAAATCAACATGTTTCCACACCAATTTCTCCTATTCCTCCACCTCCATTTCAAGACAATGTTGGATCATCAAAGTCACCAACAATTGTTAGCTCAGATGATTCACATCTGCAGCCTCACCCTTAAATGCCATTGTTCCATACAAAGGAGATCTTATCTTCTTGAAGTCTCATCCACCAGACCAAATCATTGGCAACATCAGTGAAGGGGTGCTCACAAGAAGTCAATCCCAAAACATCTGTTTTTTTGTTGGTTTTCTATCACTTCATCATCCTGTCAAGTACCAAGAGGCACTGAAAGACAACAGTTGGGTGGAAGCCGTGCAAGAAGAGCTCCAACAGTTTAAAAGACAACAAGTATGGGAGCTTGTACCACTGCCAGAAGGTGTGAGTCCTATTGGCACAAAGTGGGTCTTCTAAAACAAAACTAATGAAAGGGGCATCTTTGTCAAGAATAAAGCAAGGCTAGTGGTTCAAGGTTTCAGACAGGAAGAGGGCATTGACTATGATGAAACTTTTGACCCTGTAGCAAGATTGGAAGCTATCAGACTGTTCTTGGCCTTTGCTGTCAACCACAACATAAAGGTGTTTCAAATGGATATCAAATGTGCATTCCTCTATGGTAAGATTGAGGAAGAGGTATATGTTTGTCAATCTCCTGGTTTTAAGGATCCATTTAATCCAAATCATGTCTACAAGTTAAACAAAGCTTTGTATGGCTTGAAATAACCACCTAGAGCCTGGTATGAAACTTTTTCCACCTTTCTTCTCTCTATTGGTTTCACAAGAGGTAAAATTGACAAAACACTGTTTTTAAAATGGAGAGGGAAAGACTTGATGATTGTTCAGATTTATGTGGATGACATCATTTTTGGAAGCACATGTTCTAAAATGTGTGAAGAGTTCAGACAACTCATGACAGCTGAGTTTGAGATGAGTGCAATGGGTGAACTACAGTGTTTCCTTGGTCTCCAAGTGAAACAACTGCAAAATGGTACATTCATTTATCAAAGCAAATATGTTAAAGAACTTTTAAACAAATTTGAGATGAATGATTGTAAACCATGTAGTACACCCATGGCAACCACCAAGCTAGTCATGGCTGATGAGAAGGATGATTTGGTGGATCAAACATTATATAGAAGCATGATTGGGTCTTTATTGTACCTAACTACATCTAGGCCAGACATCATGTTTACAACATGTGTTTGTGCAAGATCCCAATCAGCCCCTAGAAAGTCTAACCTAATAGCTGTGAAAAGGATACTCAGATACATAAAAAGTGCTCCCACACTTGGTATCTGGTACCCTGCTAATGGGAATATTAAGCTTTCAGGTTTCACAGACAGTGACTTTGCTGGGTGTAATGCAACAAGGAAGTCCACATCAGGAGGGTGCCAATTTCTAGGTGATTGCTTAGTTTCTTGGCAAAGCAAAAAGCAAGCAGCTGTTTCAACATCCACTGCTGAGGCAGAGTATATAGTTGCTGCAAGCTGTACAACCCAACTGTTATTGCTTCCAAATCAACTGCTGGATTTTGGTATCATTGCCTTAAAGACACCTCTCATGTTGGACAGTCAGGCAATAGAAAATATCATCAAAAATCCAGTCTCACATTCAACCACCAAACACATTGACATCAGACATCACTTTGTGAGGGATTGCTATGAGAAATGTTTGATTTCTCTGCACCATGTTCATACCAAAGATTAGCTGGAAGATGTGCTAACAAAGGCTTTAGACACATCTACCTTTAAAAGCTTGAACTCAAGGATTGGCATGCTTAACATGGAATAACAGGCAAAATCCTGTTTTTCTATGAATAAAAAGCATTAAAATGTTTTCAGAAAATCAAAAATTCATCCTTAAAAATAGTTAAAAATGAAAATTTTCATTAATTCTTAAAAGTCTGCCATAACCACTGTTTTGGTTCAAACATCTGTTCTGTTGAATTCTTTCCACTGCTGAAAGTCAACCTCTGTTCTATCATTTTCATTGTTAATCACTGCTGTTAAACCTCTATGCTTTAATCCACTGATAGTTAAAGTCAGCCACTATTTTCATTTACACCACTGTAAACCACTGATATTGATTCATCAGAGGTTGTCACATGGACAGTTCTTAGCGGTCAGATCTTTTGTAACCGCTGCCACGTCAACATTCACTTTTTCACCCTATAAAACCCTGATCCAAACCCCAAACATGGTTTTCACTGTCGAATCGAATTCAAAATTCCTTTCAAAAGCAGTTTCCATCAAATTCTCTCACTCATCTTCTTCATTCGCTCTAAACCACCTTCGATTCGCCATGGCTCTCCCACTAAAAACCCCTCATAACTACCTGTGTACACTTGCAAAAACAAGTCAAAACACAACCTTTCACTCCGTTATTGATGCCCTATCTTCTTCAAAGTACAAAACTTTGTTGACTTGTAATGCACCAATCTACCTGGATACCCTCCGAGATTTCTGGAAACATGCAAAAATTGAAGTTCAAGACAAAAAGCCTTGGGCTATCACTTCAACAGTTGGGGGAATTCAGGTTGTTGTCACACCTCAAACCATCTTTGAGGTTTTTGAAATAAATGATCTTGCAGGTAAAAATTCTTTCCCAAAGGAAGAATATCAAACTGATTTGATTGAGAGGGGGTATGAGGAACAAATGAAAAAAAGGCACTTTGCAAAAAGGGAGTTTTAACTCCCATGAGATTTTTATTCCATACCCTCCTCATGTGTGTCTCAAGTAAAACAACTGCTTTCAATGAGATACCATTGAAAATCCAATCCCTGGGCTATGTTATAATGGCTGAAGTTGATTTCAACTACTCCTAGGAGATTTTCAATGACATGGTAAAAAATGTTAATAACATAAAAGGAAACAAGAAACCATTTTTATTGTTTCTAATATTTTTAAGTTTTTACTTACAAAAGAAAATTCCAAAGGATAGTGCTCATGTGCTCATCCAAGGAAATACTTTTCAAATAAATAGCCTATCTTCTGAAAACTTTCACGAGGCTGCCAAAACTTTCTCAAACACAAACAGAGGAACCTGAGCAGAATTTAGCAGCAACAACTGCTCCTCAGGTCCCTGCTGTTGAGCCCACTGCTCTTGGTGATCACAGCAGCACCACCACTGCCGTGAAACCCCCACCAAAACCCACCAAAAAGACCATCAAGAAAGAAATCCAAAAAGCCCACCAACCCTGCTAAAAAGGATCTTCTGGAAGATGAGATCCCAGAAGTAACTCCCGTGACAACACAAAAGTCACTTGAAACCATTGCTGCTACTTCCTCACAACAGTTGGTTGAAAGATCTCAACCTGAGCCTCAAACTCCTCCTGCATCCTCACAAAAGGATCAGGTTGTATCCACAGGGACACCACATTATGAAGCTCTGGAATCACTTGATTCCATTTTCCACAGCCCTGCTCCCGGGGCAAATTCTCTTTCAACCCCTCTCCCTACTTCACAAATTCCACCATCTTTGCTACCTCTGTTGAATGCCTTGGACATGGATCAGACACAAATCAGTTCTTCTCAATAACCTATCACTGAGAAAATACCTCAACAAGTGACTGAGTCTGATTCCTCTGCCATTGCTAACCCATAAACAGCTGAGGAGGTTACACTGCATGATTACAAGTAATTCTTGTCAGTAGTTCAAGTGGAGCAGCTACTACAGGTGTTGAATCCACTGATTTACACCTGGACAGTAGTTTCATTAGTAAGCCTCCCTTGAAGGCAATTTCCTCTTTGGGAACCAAAGTAACCACTGGTGTATTTCCATTATTCACTGGTGTTCTTAAAATGGTAACCTCTGCTGAGGAAAGAAGTTCCCAGTACCAAGACAAAGGGGCATCACTGGATGACTTTTGGGAAACTTTTCCTAACTCAACTACTGATACAACCACTGCTAGTGGGAAATCAGGTGATCCCATTCACTTGGGTGATGGTTTGAAATACAAAGAATTGATGGAGAGAGTGGATAAAATTAAAACATTTGTTGCAGATATCAAAAATATGCTACAGCAGTTGTTACAATCTCAAAAGGCTACATCCAGTGCTGCACCATCTGCTCCATCCCCTGCTGGGCTATGGCAAGTGTTTCAACCTCTGCTTCACAAACAAAGACAGTATGTTGATCAACAACATGAAGTTCAACTTTAAATGTTCAGAAATGTCATGGAAGCTAGGTACAAAGATACTCAAGCAGATATCAAAGCCATTAAAGCTCATCTGCTCCAAACCACTGGCACTGATCCTCCTTCAATCATTTATGTTGAAAACCCTGATGATGCCAAAAAGGGGGAGAAAGAAAAGAAGGGAAAAGAAGGTTTATACATGCCACCAGATCCAATGTCTAAACTAGTGGTAGAAATTCCAAGGCCAGATGGTTCTAAAAAAGTTGATGTGACTCTAAATGCATTTGCTGATCTAAAAGCGAACAAGAAAGAGACAATGGAAATAAAAAGGGTCAAAAAGATTTGATCAAGAGAAGAAAGTTATGATGGAAAAGGAAGAGCAGGGTACTTCTACTACTAAAAGAAGAAAGCTGTTGGACCCAGTTCAGGCTCAAAACAACTTCTTTTCACGTAATATGGCAAGTGATTTCAGTAGATGTGAAAAAGATGTACGGAAATGGAAATCAGACTTTCAAGAAACAAGACCTACAGAATTATCAAGTTTATATCACTTTGAAACAAAATGGTTTACAAGGTGATTGTAAGATTATTATCTAATACAAACGAATCTTGAATTCTGTGGGGGAGAGAGCAATGGAGTTTAGGTGTATGTGTGAATGCTAAGCTTCAAACTCACTTTGCTTCTCCTGGTTTAGCCTTCTATTTATAGACGGCTTGGTGTATGAATAAACAATAGTTTATTCATACAATAATTCCTGCAAAAAGTTGCCAATTGACATATTCATTGATTCCAACGTTCAAGTTGCCTTTTTCATCATGAATTCAATAAATGTCAACTTGCTTCGGTAAGTGTGGCAGGACAGAGCCAATTTCAGACAAGTGGGTTATTTCATCAGAAATTCTGATAAACCACTTCATCAGAAATTCTGATGAACAAATCATCAGAAAATCCTTGATGATCAGAATCGTAAGATACTGATGATATTTCATCAGAAATATCATCAGATCTATCAGAAATGACCTCTTCTGATAATCCAATTCAGCTCTTGATCAACTTGTGATTCTTTGAAGTAGATGCTATGTATTCCGGTTGTCCCATATGATCTTCTTTTTCTAGTTCGTGATCTTCAAGACTGTGATCTCTTCATAGATCCAGTTGATTGTGTTTTTCTTCAATACTTACAAATAAAGTTTCCTAACAGTTTCCCCCTAAGTATTGTAAGAAAATGAACTACCTCTATATCAAACATAAACAACTTTCTTTGAAAGAGAAATTCAAAAACAACTAAGTTCAGAAACATTTGAACATAGTCAAACCAACTAAAAATCAGACATTGATAAAATATTGTTCATAAACAGGAAATTTAATCTTATTAAATCGTTAGTTGATCTTCACTCCACTTCTGTATTTGTCTCCAGGTTTCAGCCTTTTCTTGTAGTCAATTGCCTTTTGAGTTTCTTTGTACATTTCTTTATACCATCCTCTTGCTTCCATCCAATTTTCAATGCACTCTTCAATTGTTTTTCTCAGCTTTTCATTGTTCTTTCCCTTCTTTTTGAGCTGCTCTTGTTTTTCATTCATGCAGTTTTTTATATATTTCAGAGTTTGATTTGAATACCTGCATATATCACTGATTCTAAACAGAGTTTTCTCTTTATTAGCATCTTTGAAGACTACACTCATTTCTGGTTGATCAAAGATTGCTCCAGTTCTTAATAGTTTAGAAGCAATTTCAGCTGGAATTGAAGTGTTCAGAGGTGGTATTAGCACTTTATTGCTGTACTCAAAATTGATACATAGATCAAAGTCTGCCAGTGCAGCCCTTTTGTATAACTTTGCTCCTGCACTTTTGAGACTTTCAAGGTCTCTTCTGATTATAACTGAATTACCTTTCATTTCATCAATGATATTCTTCATTTTGACTATTCCCAATGGGTGAATATCATCAGCCAGATTTGCATCAGTAACCTTTTGTTGATTGTTGTCTTTTCTGATCAAGGTATACTTGTTTTGTGCTTCATTACCTAGGATGCCTCCTCCATGGGTCATTGTATCAATTCTTTCAATTGATACTATTGGATTGGTTATGTGCTTGTGTAAAATTACCCAACCTCCATTGTTTCTGTTTTCAACAATACCTTTGCTCATTGGAGAGAGAGGTCTCTTTGGGTTGTCTTCTGGACCTTTCCAATAGTAATTCTTTAGATGTTCTTCAGGATACATAATAGTGTGTAAATCACCTTTTAGCACTTCCATTTCTCTGATGTTCCCTTCTGAATCTTCTATCATTTCTTTTCTTGGCCTTTTTGAGGAAGTCACTTCATGTTCCATTCTTCTCTTTTCTTTTGTATCCATTAATATGCTCAACTCTGTTTCTCCTGTGATGGTTGTAGAAACTGATTGTACTGGAACATGATCTTTCGGTTGTACCCTTGATGTGTCTGGCTTTGAGACATTTGGTGGAGGACCCATGAGTATCTTCTGTTTATCTTGAGGTGGACCCATGGGTTGCTTCTGTTTTTGAGCTGTTGAGGTTTCTGTTGGTTTGGTTTGCTCTTGTTGAACAATTTCTGGTTGTTGTTGAGAAGTCTCTGATCTTCTTGCTTGTCTTTCTTGTGGAATTGGGGCTTTCAGTTCATGAAGATTAATATTTGTTAGTCTGGCAACATTATACTGCAATCTCTTAACTAACAGATGAACATTAGTAAGAGCTTGAGTATTTGTTTCCTCTTGTTTCTTCATTTTCTGTAACTCTTGATTTTCTTGATTTCTTTGTGCAGCTAATTCCATCAACAGTTTCTCAAAAGCCTCAGTCATGCTGCTGTTGTTGGCTCTGAGGAACTGTATTTCTTCAAGAAGCTTCCCTGAACTTGAGCTTTCTCCTGCAGTTGCACCCTCAGCCATCTTTTTCTTGATATCATTCAGTTCCTTGATAGCTTTCTCAATTTCTGATGAGCTTTCTTTGTTTTCTGATGATTTTTGCAATTTGTTGAGAGTTGCACTATTGTCTTCAGTTTGCTTCTGCACAGCTTTGACAGTTTCTGACAAAAACTTGATCTCTGACTTTTGATTTCTGATTTCTTCTAGTATTAGATCAAGTTTTTCTTCTGTTGCTGTTTTCACAGTAGCAGCTTTATCTTCAGGTTCTTTTTGAAATTGTTTAGGTGACATAGATTGATGTTCTTGGGAAATTGGAAAAACAACAGATGTTTCTCTTCTACCACCAGCAGAAAACACATTCTCTATTGTTTTAAGGTTAAAAGGATTGGATGAATCCAAATTCCCTATATCCTCACCAGAAAATTGAAACAAATTCAAGTTCTGGGTTTCCTCATATCCTTGAACCTTTTCAGGTTCTCCATGAGTTGTTGAGAAACTTTTTGTTTTCTCATCCAGGTTTCCTTGATCAGCAGGTTGATCTCCACCTGTTGTTACTACATTTTCCTCCTCAGAATCTGATTCAGAAAATGATTCTTTTGTTTTACTCACATCTTGTTTTGAAGAAATAGTATCTCTAAGTAAGATTTCATGTTTTCCTTGAATTGATTCGTCAGAATCATTCTCAGAATCATAAAATATGTTTATTTTAGACTGTTGTGCACCTGTTTCTCCAATGTGTGAGTCTTCAGCATGATGTCCTTCAGCCACAGGATTCATATTTATATCTTTATCAGCTAGATGAGGATCAGATTCATTCTGCTGTTCCATTCTTGGTGTGCTTGACTCCTGTGCATCATGCTCCATAGGGGACACTTGTTCAAAAACTCCTTTTCTTTCTGACTTTTTGTTCAACATTTTCAGGTATTCTGCTATGTATGGTGATTCTTCTGGTATCATACTCATCATTTTTTCTGTCAGAGCAGGTACATCATAATCTGACTTCCAAGACCCTGCAGCATTCTAAGGTTTCATAATTTCTGTCTTCCACATATTTTCTGATGCTGGTATTGCCATGTTTCTTTTCAGAAAAGCATCAGAAATTATGATAGATAGAAATCTTGGAAAGGGTAGATGTGAATCTATTCTACCATCTTTGGTCAGAATTGATCTCCTGATCAGAATAAATATTTCTGCTCCATAATCAATGTTCAATCCATTAATTAGACTGAACATGATTGTTAGAATGTCCATATTTATCTGATCTGTACCTCCAATCTTTGACGATAGACACTTGTTCAGAATTTCCATTAGGACTTGCCAGAAGGCAGGTAGCTTGTTTCTCTTGAATTTATTGATTGTTGAAATCTTTGTTTTGTATCCCATTACAGCATCAAGTTGTGAAAACATATCTTCTCTTTCTGGTGACTTTTCAAAGTTCTGATATAAGGGTAGCTCCAAACATTCCCTTATCTTTTCTGGTGAAATTTTAATGAAGATATTTCCCCATACATGTGTTGTTAGCTCAGTTTGACTTGAGATTTTGAGAGTTTTTACAACTTGTTGTATGAGTTCTTGTGGTACCTCTCTGGTCTTTGTAAGAGCTTGAGCTAACGGGCATCTTGTTAGAAATTCAATGAGAATTTGACACTTTATATCATATTCTTCGATGTTATCATTCATTGCTTCATTGTTGCTCTTTAATGGAAGAAATTCATCTTCAGTGATGAAAGGAACTGAGTGTTTAATTTGAGGTATGTTGATGTTGACAGCAGCCATTGAGAATTTGAGTTTTGTTTTTGGAAAAGGGTTTTAGGGTTTTGAATTTGAAGGTTGAAGATGAAAGACTCTGTTTTTGAATGAGGTATTTATAGGGTGTATCGACAGAGATTTTTGAGTGTTTGTCGTGGGTTGTTTGAGTTCGGGGTGATTAATGACACCTTTAAGATGTTTTAATCCTTTAAGGAAACAACCGTTTTTGAAAAACCTTTGATTTATCTCTAATTTAATGTATATCCTTTTAAAGATACTTAGAGACTTCAAAGATTTTGCAGATAAACACCAGTTTCCAACTTGCACCTTTTCTCTATGTGGGACCCCTTTTTAAAAGGTCAAATCGAAACCCTTTGTGTGTCTCCACAGATAGTTCTCATAATGATATATATATATCATCAGAATTTTTATTTTTTTTTGAGATGAGAGGGAATAAGTAGAGTTCTGAGATTTTACTTACATTGTAGTCTTGCAGTTCTGAACTCCACACCTTTGTTCTGATATACCAGAGGTATATTATTTTTTTATATATAGCTTGTTCCAGTCCTCAGAAAAATTTTTTGAGAGAAACTTTTTCTCAAAAATTTGGATTTTCATAAATTCAATTAAATCTGATTAAAAGAATTGTTTTTCTGATGATATGTTAAGCTTTCTGGTTTTTCAAAACAAAATATGATTTTCTGATTTGTTATCAGAATTTTCACAGTTTTCTGGTGAATGATCAATTTTTCTGATTGATCATCAGATTTTGAGTTCTACTAACTTCTGTCAGTATTCATGTGTAATCCACCAGATTTTCTTTGATTTTATTAGACAAGTTATGTTAGTTCCCCCTAGATCTATTTACCAAAAAAAAAAATTTAAAACAAACCTGTTGAAAGAAAACATAAAACAAACATGTTAAACGAAAACAAAACATAAAACAAAGAAAACTACTCCTCCTCTACCTCTAACACATTGAACATGCACGTCACATATAACCAACGACTGGTTACTCGTCCGGTGTGATTCGTTGATGGTGTCAAGGTGGCTTCACTAATGTTTTCTTGAAGTACCAGCTTAGCTCTTGAATAGCAGCTTCTCACTCCTCCAAAGTCCAGCTGACTAGTGATTACCTTGGTAAAAAATCGAGGGTAAATCAGAAAGGGTTGACGGTCGTGGATGTTTGCTTCTAGGTCTCTCATTAGAAACTTAGCATAGTTGAAAGGTTTTTCTTGTATCACAGCATGCACCACTTCCATCATCCTATTCGACAGCTCATTAAAGTGTCCAATTTTCTTGGAAAAACAGACACTTAGCTGTGTTACCAAAAACTGGAAAGGTGGTATAAAACCAGACTTGCTAATGGCCCTTGACGAGTTGAGTGTGTGATAGCCCATTTCAGTCAAGGTTTGTTGCACATTTGCTTTTTCCAGAAGTTGGATTTCATGATCTTCACCCAGTTTGAGGACATTTCTGATTGTTTCTTCTTTTAGAGTAATTTTTACTCCCATGACCTCACTTTCAATCCATATGGAAGCACCACCAAAAATGATTTGAGAGTTCCACCAGAACTCTTGGAGAAGTTCTGGATATATGGTGACATGTGATGACACAGCAAAGCCTAGAGGACTTCGCATGATCATATTGTACACAAACCTGCAGTCCTCCCATGCAGGTCCTTCCAAGTTGGATCTTAATCTAAGATTGTGAAGTCTGTGAAACGGAAGAGGGAATTGAGTGGCTTTCATCAATTTTGGGCAACCCATTTTTTATAAGGAAAAAAAAACTGTTGAAAGGCTTTTGAAGAGCTGGTTTTTGTTACAAATGTTCTTTTCAGGTTGTTAATATTTATAGGTGAAAGTGATGTTAACAGCCAACCTTTTTCTCTTCAATTAAGAAGATATATATCCCAGTGAATGTAACAGTGATTTTGACAGTCTATTAAGCCCCATGTGTGAGTAAGCATTTAATGACTAGGCATCTATTTTCATAGCTCCTAATAATTCTAGTGCCTACGTGTCACATTTAAGTTCCTTACGAAGAAATGATGTTGCATGCAAAAAAAAATGAAATTCAATAAGCTGAAAAGAAAATGAGACGGTTGATTATTACAGCTGTATGAAACTCCATCAGTATGCATGTTACTTTTCCCCCTTTTTGTTTTTTTTTTAAATTAAAAAACAAAACAAAACATGAAAATAAGTAATTACAATATGTGGAATGTGCATGAGGATGAATTTTTACAGATTATTCTGATGTTTCAATCATAATTTCTGATTTTATATCAGAACTTCTGGTACTTTTACCAGATATCCTGATATTTCTTCAGAATATCTGATAAACTATCATTTATTGATAGTTCATCAGATTTTCTTGTGTTCCATCAGATTGATGGATTGTTTTATCAGAAACTATTTGATTTGTTCTATGAATATCAGAATTTTGATTTTCAACAAGTTGGTCTTCAATTTGTGTTTTTGAGTTTTCTGAGAAATCTTCATCATTTAGATTAACCATGCCTAGTTTGCTGATTAAAAAATTGTGTCTCTTTTCATCAAGAGGTTTTGTAAAGATATCAGCAATTTGATTTTCAGTTGGAACAAAATACATTTCAATGTTACCTTTCTCCACATGATCTTTTATGAAGTGGTATCTGACATCTATGTGTTTGGTTCTTGAGTGATGAACAGGATTTTCAGTTATTGCAATGGCACTCTTTGAGTCACATAGAATTGGAATTCTTGTCAGAGTTACTCCATAATCTTTCAGTTGAGTTTGCATCCACAGCACTTGTGAACAGCAACTTGCTGCTGCTACATATTCTGATTCTGCTGTTGATGTGGCAACACAGTTTTGTTTCTTGCTCGCCCAACATACCAATTTTTCTCCCAAAAGTTGACAGGCACCAGATGTGCTTTTCCTGTCAATTTTGCACCCTGCAAAATCTGCATCTGTGTATGCAATTAATTCAAGGTTTGTATCCTTAGGATACCAGAGACCAATTTCTGATGTGCCTTTGAGATATTTAAAAACCCTTTTTACAGCTTTCAAATGGGATTCTTTAGGATCACATTGATATCTAGCCAGAAAACATGTTGCAAACATGATATCTGGTATGCTTGCAGTTAAATAAAGCAGTGATCCTATCATCCCTCTATAGGTTTTAATATCAACACTTATACCATTTTTATCAGAATCTAACTTGTTCCCTGTTGTCATGGGAGTTTTTGAAACATAGCAGTTTTCAAGTGAGTATTTTTGTAGAATTGTTTTCACATATTTTGATTGACTCAAAAATATTCCATCAATTCTTTGTTTTACCTGTAACCCTAAGAAAAAGGTTAACTCACCCATCATACTCATTTCAAAGTGGCTGGTCATCAATTTTTGAAATTTGTCACAAAATTTTTCATTTGTTGATCCAAATATAATGTCATCAACATATATCTGGACCAGCAAAGTGTGACCTTTGTGTGTTTTGAGAAAAAGAGTGGTGTCAATAGTTCCTTTGGTAAACCCAGAATTGAGTAAGAAGTTTGATAAAGTTTCATACCAGGCTCTAGGAGCTTGCTTCAACCCATACAAGGCTTTGTTTAATCTATAAACATGATTTTGAAATTTTGGATCAATAAAGCCTTCTGGTTGATGCACATAAACTTCTTCTTCAATTTTACCATTCAAAAAAGCTGATTTTACATCCATTTGATATACTTTTAAGTCCTTAGATGCAGCATAAGCAAGAAAAATTCTTACAGCTTCTAATCTAGCTACTGGTGCAAAGGTTTCGTCATAATCAATACCTTCTTGTTGACAGTAACCCTTGACCACTAACCTTGCTTTGTTCCTGGTGATTATGCCGTTCTCATCAGATTTGTTTCTGAACATCCATTTTGAGCCTATGACAGATTTGTCATTTGGCTTGGGTACCAGATCCCATACCTTGCTCATTTCAAATTGATCAAGCTCTTCTTGCATGGCTTGAATCCAGTCTGGGTCATTTAGAGCTTCCTTGACAGATTTGGGTTCTATCTTGCTTAAGAACCCAGAGAATGCACACTCATGTGCAGTGGCAGATCTTGTTCTGACACCATCTGCAGGATTGCCTATGATGTCAGAATGAACATGTCCTTTGATCCATCTTAACTTGTGAAATGTTGTTGGTTCTGATGGATTTGAAGTTTCCCCTTGATCAGGTGCTACATTTGTCTGATAAGTATCAGAAATCTGGATTTCTGATGTACTACATACTTGATCTGTAGGGTTAGAACATGAATAATCTTTTGATTTATTTTTGTAGGTATTATCATGTTCTAGGAAATCTTCATTTAATATTTCAAAGAGATGTTCATAATTTTCTTGTTTGTCAGAAAGTTTATTACTTTTATGTACTCATCAGAAACCTCTGTTTCTGATGAGTCATCGAATGAGACATACAAACTTTCTCTGATGGTCCTGGTGTTGAGAATAAAAACTCTGTATGCTTTTGAGGACAAAGAGTAACCAAGAAAAATTCATTTTTCTACTTTTCTGTCAAAATTTTCAAGACTTTCAAAATCATTAAAAACAAAACATCTACAACCAAATGTATGAAAAAATTTTATACTTGGTATTCTTCCATTTATAATGTTGTAAGGTGTTTTGTTGTGCCTTTTGTTGATTATGGATCTGTTTTGTGTAAAACATGCATTTGCTATAGCTTCTGCCCAAAAGTGAGTGGGCAATTTAGCATAAGCAAGCATGGTTTTGGCAGCTTCTACCAAGGTCCTATTCCTTCTTTCAACCACACCATTCTGTTGGGGTGTTCTTGGAGCAGAAAAATCATGAGAAATTCCTTTACTTACTAAGAAATTCTCAATTTTTGCATTTTTAAATTCTGTTCCATTGTCTGATCTGATCCTTCTCACTGTTAGTTTTAACAGATGTAACACCTGTGCCTCCACGGCCATCAAACAAATACCGAACCAATGAAATATTATATTTCATACTTGGGATTTGTAAAAATATGTGTATCATTTGCACATATCAATTTTTGTTCAATTCCAAACTCTAAATTGCTTTCTGGAAGGTTATACGCGCACCGATGCGTAAATATAACCAGTTTAATGCAACAAACACTCTGGAATAGTGACATAGGCTTAACATACATTAAATAACCTTTACATAACTTAGAAATAAGTTTTGAAGGCTTTGGTATGGCAAAAACAAGTTAATTCGCTTACAGGGACTAAACTTGACAAACTGCGAAAGTATGCCAATTTGAACTGTAACAGACATTCCGGAACATGACCATAAGTTAAACACACCTTAAATATCCTTTACATAGCTTAGAAATAGGCTTTGAGGGGTTCGGTGTGCTAAAATAAACTTTTGGGTCATTCAGGGACTAAAAGTGTCAAAAAGTGCATAAGTTTGCATTTTCGCGCATAACTTACTTTCTGAATACATCCGGACATCCAAAAATTTATGTAAGCACTAAAATATTTTATTTTAGTGTTTGGCATAAGAAAAATCCATTCGTCACGCATTTTTGATCGTTTTTCGCGCTTATGCGCATTCCGTCGTAATTAAGCGAACATCGCGTTCGTACGGCCAAACGAACCAACATCCGGCATATTTTTGAGCATGTTTCATGTCCACAATGTTTAGGCATCATTTTAGGGCCTTAACGTTGGCTTAACGGTCCTTAAACGTGTCGGAAATAAGCTTAAACATCAACAGGGACCAAAACTGTCATTTTGCAAAGTTTTCTGCTGATCAGACAGGCCAGGCGGCCCGCCTACACTTCTGGTGATCCTTAAGCGGGCCGCATCAGCCTCCCAGACAGCAGAAACATGCAGAAACATTGGATCTGGTCCATTTCACTTGTGCACATGGTTTTGGGCAATACAATGGGCTTAAATGGTTTTGTAATACCATGTTGTTGAGGTGTATGGTTGAGATCAAAGCACGGTTTCCTAGAAACGATCCTAACGGCTAACCGAACACTATAAATACCCCATGCCTTCCATTGCAAAACCCACAAGAATTTTGATCTTAGAAGCTCTAAGTTGAAACCATTGTTTCATACCTGAGTTACTTGGATCGAAATTAGCATTCGGGGACCCTTCGTAAGTATTCCTTCGTTCTTTTATTGCTTTTCGAGTCTGAAAGTCAAACTTTGTTTGACTTTCTGCGTTGACCAGTTTATGGTCAATGCGAAGTTCGTTTGAACTTCGCAACATGAGTGTAATCACGTTGGTTATAGTCCCTTGGGACTATGCCTACTGATTACCACGTTGTCTAGGGTCGTAGGGTAAGCGATCTAATAAATCGCTTATACCTTCGAACCCGACCCATTTGGTCGATCATTAGGATCCGACCAAATACATTAGGTGACCATAGTAGGTAGGGAATAACCTTCCGAGGTTATACCCTATGGTCACATCGTTTGAGTAGTTGTATGATAGGTAGTTTATATGCCTTAGGTAAATTACCAGAATACCCTTTTCATGTATAATTGGTAATAAAGCATATGTAACCTAAACTTTTGTCACATAACTGATTATGTAACATGTTTAGGCATATAATACTTGTCATAGGACTAGTTAGGCAGTCCAAACGCGTTTTACGCGAATGACGCGTTAAAGTAGCATAAGCTACCTAAACGGGTCGTAATGGGTCACAAACACTTAGGTTAAGTTTCGTTTTAGTATGTGGGCTTTGTTAAACCATATTACACGAGTTCCCATACTTGTTTGGTTTACGAACCCTCATTCTATCCGATCTTCCGATTTAGGTCCGGTTTATTAATGTAGTTACCTATAGTAGGTGTCGTTTGATTCCGTGATCTCTAGCGTTGCTTGGTGGTTATCTTAAGACTTCTGAGCAATCTCAAGTGAGTACATAGACCCCTCTTTTACTGTTTTCCAAATGTTTTGGGGTGGAACACATGTGCCTACTTGTTACTTTCATGCTTTCCATGTTTTCACATCATATACCTGCTATGTTCGTTAGTACATTATAGTACATGATTTCATTACATTTCATGCTATGTATGCCCATTGTGTGCGTACTTAGTACATCGTTTTGCATTACATTTTATGCTATGTATGTCCATTTAGTTCATACTTAGTACATCGTTTCACATCACATCACATGCTATGTATGTCCATTTAGTTCATACTTAGTACATCGTTTCACATCACATCACATGCTATGTATGTTTATTTATTGCATACTTAGTACATTTGTTTTCATCACATGCTTACATTTTGATATGATATTTGGGTTGTTTTGATGGATCAATATACATTCATTAACACCGATCACGCCGTTCGTTAGTAGGTAGTGGTACCATAGGAATTGACAACTCCCGTTCCGGACATCCCGGGTAGGTGGGGATGAAAGGAATGACCGAATTCGATATAGAATTACAACAAGATAAACCTTTAATTTGTTTAAGGGTTTATCGCCACAGTCTCAAGGCTTGGATGTATGCATTCTCACAATACCGCATAGATATTTGTATCAGTATAGCATGCATTTCCACAAAACATAGCTTTGATTTAAACCGTGTTTTACTTCAATACTTTGTTTTTGTGCATATGGTTTAGTTGATATATTTCACTAGCCATACATATCATTTTGGTTACACATTACATGATTTACATTTGACACATAAACATTATTGACATTGGTTACACATTACATGATTTACATATTGACATAGACATTTTGACATATTATTCAATAAGTTTGGCAATTGGTTTAAACATAGACATCTTACATTGGTGGTTTGTTTGGGTAAGTGATTCGAGTAACGAGGCGTGTGTAATATGATACAAGCATGGTGGATACGCCGCTGGTACTTCCTATATATAAGTGATTGTATGGTATTACATATCGTAGCGTTATTTGAATCATTTCAATTTTGACATATAACATTTTATACAAATAACATACTTTTCACAATACATTGTTTTACAAACAACTTATCTTATACAAACTCATCTTACATGGTTATTCATTTAACCTTACATTTATTTATACATATCATCTAATCTTATCGTTTTTCAAATGATTTACAAGACAAAGCAAATTACAGGGTTCATGACTAAACATTTTCTTAAACAATAAGTCATGAATCCTATTTTCATAAACCTATGTATCTCACAGGCATTTTTATGCTGACGTACCTATTTTCACATGTGTTTCAGGATATGATGCATAGGATTTATCAAGATACACTTAGGCGGACTTGGGCCTTAGCGACAATAAAAGATACAAGACTAGTTATTTATGTTATGTTTCTTTGATTGTCAAGATATTGTAACTACTTTAATCAATAAAACAACATTTCAATTTCCATGTGTTATGAAACAATGATTCTGTTACAACACTCCCCGACGTTTCCGCCACGTTTGGTTGTCCTACGTGGCCGGGGTGTGACAACAAATTTTCAATTTTCTTAATAAAATTAATGATCAGATCAGGAGTTTCACTCTTCTTTCTCAAAAATTCTACCCATGTGTACCTGGAGAAGTCATCCACTATTACTAGTATGTATTTCTTTCTTGAAAAACTTTCTGTACTTATGGGTCCACAAAAATCCATGTGTAAAAGTTCCAAATTTTGTGAAATAGAAGACTCAGAATTTGATTTGTGTGAGCTTCTTTTGGATTTTCCCATTTCACATGCTTCACAAATTTTATCCTTCTTTGAGGATATCAAAGGTAATCCTTTTACCAGACCTTTGCTTGCTAATATGCTTAGGTTTTTGAAATTTAAATGAGCAAGCCTTTTGTGCCATAACCAACTACTACCTTTGTTATGTTTTGAAAATAAACATAGTTTTGGATGTTCACTTTCTTCTTTGAAGTCAAAATAGTAGATTGATTTTCTTATCCTTTTCACACTTAAATAAATTTTGTTATCATCTATACCTATTAACAAGCATTTTTCTGGTAAAAAGGTTACCTGAAAACCTTTGTCACAGAATTGACCACAACTCAGCAAATTATACTTTAAGCCTTCAACATAGGCTACTTTCTCTATGGTCAAACATCCATATTTTATGCAACCATATCCCATGATCCTTCCTTTCACACCATTTCCAAAGTTTACCATTCTACCCAGCTTTGAAACAAAGTTGCTGAGTAAGCTCCTGTCCCCAGTCATGTGCTTGGAGCTTCCTGAGTCGCAGTACCAGATCTGCTGCACATGATGGTCCTGAAATGAAATGATTAGAGGGTTTTTGGTACCCAGGCATGCTTGGGTACTGTTTCTGATGAAATTTGAAACATTTTATTTTTATTTCTTCTTGGTTTTGCATCAGAAACTCTGTTATATGCTGAGCCATTAACAGATTTTACATTTTTCTTTTGAAGATGGTGTTGGACAAGCTTCAGTATGTCAACACACATACAAGAGTTATCAGAATTTTCTAATAGTTCCTCTTGTGATGGAATGATTGGATAATTTTGAAAAGATGAGTGAACTGCTTCTGGAGTTTTTACAGATTCTTGACTGCATTCACTCTTGTTTGTTTTGAAGTTTGGTTTGTCAAAAGAATATTCAGAACAGATTGATTTGCAAGATTCAGATTCAGATTCTGATACTAAATTATCAGAAATCTGATGAGTTGTTTTTACAAAGATAGTGGGTTTATTTCTATTTGATCTTGTAGTACTTGTATAGCCTAAACCCTCTCCTTTGTTCTTTGGTGTGGACTCAATAAAATTTATGAATTCTTTAGCCTGTTGAAAACCTCTTACGTTGATTTCTTTGTCATTGATTTTCTTGTAAAGATCTTTTCTTTCATTTTCATAAAACTCAATTTTTGCTCTTTGATCTAAATTGTCCTCTATAAGATGTTGGTTTTCAAGAATGATTTTATTCAAAGTCCTTTGCAACTCATCAGATTTTCTAATATCTGATTGATGTTTTTCTTGCAGATTTAGAAAATCTGACATGAGCTTGTTTAGATTGTGTTCAAGATCAAGATTGTCTAAATTTACCTTTTGTTCTGAAGTTTCTGGTAGTCCTTCAGAGAGTGCCATGAGGCAAAAATTTGCCAATTCTTCTTCTTCATCATCAGAAGAATCATCAGATAACCATGTATCTGTTCCAGCAATTAAGCTTACTTGTTGCTGCTTCTTTGCTTCTTCAAGCTTTTTCTCATAATAGGCAACATCCTTCAGCTTTTTGGTCTTGCATTCTGATGCATAATGACCTCTTTGCTTGCACTTGTAACACACAACTTCAGCCTTCCCTTTATCCTTAGATCTAAACTCTTCTTTAGATCTTCCATCCATCCTTCCTTTGTCACTCCTCTGGTATCTTTGGTTACTTCCCCTCAACCTCTGCTCAAATGTTTTGGTGAGCAGTGCTATTGCTTCAGCAAAAGCTGAAAAGTCTGATGATGCATCAGAAGTTTCAAGATTTTGACTGTTTGATGGTTGTGGATCATTTGTTGTTGTTGATCTTTGTGAGTTTGAGATTAAAGCTAAAGATCCCCCTCTTTGAATGGTTTCTTCAAATATTTCTTCCTCTCTGGGGATCAAGATGCTGTATAAGTCATGAAGACTCATGTTTCCTAGTTCTAAGGTTGATGATAAAGTCATGGTTAGACTTCTCCATTCTCTAGGAAGGGCATCAAGAAATTTTATGTTTCTTTCATCGTTTGATTTTGTTATACCAAATTTCTTTAGCTCGTTTAAAAGTTTTGTAAATCTTTGATATGTATCTTTTAACCTTTCATTTGGCAAACTTTTAAACCTTTCATAAGATGAGACATTATTTGTTCTCTTGTTTCTTCTCATCCTTTCTCCTCCTTCACAAAGATTTTCCAACTGATCCCATATTTCCTTAGCTGATGCACATGCATCAACTTGTGAAAATATGTCATTGGGGATGTCCATAATTAAAAGTGACTTTGCCCTTTCATCCCCAACCACCAGTTCCTTGTCTTCCGCACTCCAGTTTATTTCACTTTTGGGAGCGCGGGAAGCAGGGATTGTTGGTGATTGGTCAGTTGCTGGAATAGCAGGTATATCAGTGATTGGTGTATGTGGACCCCTTTCAATGGATTGAAACAGAGCTCGGTCATGACCATTAAGGAAATTGACCATCCTGATTTTCCACTGGGGGTATTCCTCTCTGACCAGAGTCGGAGGTTTAGACATAGAACCAATGTTAAAAGCATTATTCCAGGATTGAAAGCTGGCCATATTTAGAGAAAAGAAGATGAGCGATTGATCGTTTGAAAATAGTTTATTCAATCTGCTCTGATACCAATTGTTGGACCCAGTTCAGGCTCAAAACAACTTCTTTTCACGTAATATGGCAAGTGATTTCAGTAGATGTGAAAAAGATGTGCGGAAATGGAAATCAGACTTTCAAGAAACAAGACCTACAGAATTATCAAGTTTATATCACTTTGAAACAAAATGGTTTACAAGGTGATTGTAAGATTATTATCTAATACAAACGAATCTTGAATTCTGTGGGAGAGAGAGCAATGGAGTTTAGGTGTATGTGTGAATGCTAAGCTTCAAACTCACTTTGCTTCTCTTGGTTTAGCCTTCTATTTATAGACGGCTTGGTGTATGAATAAACAATAGTTTATTCATACAATAATTCCTGCAAAAAGTAGCCAATTGACATATTCATTGATTCCAACGTTCAAGTTGCCTTTTTCATCATGAATTCATTAAATGTCAACTTGCTTCGGTAAGTGTGGCAGGACAGAGCCAATTTCAGACAAGTGGGTTATTTCATCAGAAATTCTGATAAACCACTTCATCAGAAATTCTGATGAACAAATCATCAGAAAATCCTTGATGATCAGAATCGTCAGATACTGATGATATTTCATCAGAAATATCATCAGATCCATCAGAAATGACCTCTTCTGATAATCCAATTCAGCTCTTGATCAACTTGTGATTCTTTGAAGTAGATGCCATGTATTCCGGTTGTCCCATCTGATCTTCTTTTTCTAGTTCGTGATCTTCAGGACTGTGATCTCTTCATAGATCCAGTTGATTGTGTTTTTCTTCAATACTTACAAATAAAGTTTCCTAACAAAAGCCTACCAGAAAGGTTAGCCAACCCAAAACAACACCTTCCAAAACCACCAAACATACTCCTCAAATCCCCAAAAGTTCCTCACATCAAACCTCCAAGCCAACAGATGTTGAGACACCTGTTGTATCAACAGTTGTTGATACTTTAGTGGTTTCAACAAATGTTATTTCAACCACTGCCCTCATCACTTCACCAAACATCATTACTCAATCCACTACCACACCACAAACAAAACCACCATCACAAAAACCACCACCTGCCATAAAGCAGAAGACAACAGTTGATACATCAACAGTTGTAGTGACAACAGTGGTTGAAACACCAGTTGTTTCAGCAACTGTTAGTCAGTCACCCATCACTTCAAATGCCACCTCTCAACCCACAAATACACCACCAACCACTCCAAAACCCAAAAGGAGAAGGATAACCAATGTTGTACCTGAAGATGATAATGTACCTTCTCCACTTCCAATTTCTTCACAACCTCTTGTCCTATCCACTGTCCAAAAGCCTATTCCAAATTCTTCTGTTCAAGCTACTGACCCAAACACTGACTTGGCTCCCTTGGGAGTAAAATACCCTTTGGATCTTCCAGCAGTTAGGGAGGAGATCAAATCCTTCTACTCTGAAGATGATCCTGAAAAAAGGCATCTCCCATCTCTTCAAGGTTATCCTCTGCCAAGAAATATAGAACAATATCTTCAACTGAAGGCCAAACAAGCAGATGATATATCAAAAAGAGACACAAAGGGAAAGACTCATAAAGAAATTCAAAGGAATCTACAATATCTGCTTACACAAGTCAAAACTTTGGAGCAGTTCTCAAAAGATCTTTGTCAGAAATTGTCAGAAATGGATGATGAAAGTATGAAGCAAGATTACATTGAACACATCATGACATACAAGAAATACAAGGCAGAAAAGCATCAGTATAAAGAATGGACCATAAGTGAGCTCAAAGAAGAAATAGCAAGAATTCAAGAGATGCTTGACAACAAGATAAAACAAACTCCTCCAGTTTGGTCAAAATATAAGAAGAATGTACCTGAAAAGGTTCTGATGTTGAAAAGAATGAAAGAAGAGCTTATAGTTGCAAAATATGGCTCAAGGAATCAGGTGACAAGATAGTCAGAGGTGAAAGTGTTAGAAACCTATAAAAGGTTGGAAGAAAGAAGAAAGAAAGACCCCACTGCTCCTCAAAAGCCAGATTATCCAAAAGCAGTGGTTCCGGTCAAACGGGCCCTACCAATCAAAAGACCTGCTTCAACCACTGCTCTTGCTGTCTATCATAGGAAAAGGCAAAAGCAGATGGATGAAGAAGAACAAGAAAGGGCACAACAAGATGATATCATGAAAGTGGCTCTTCAACAGATGTTGGTAGAAAATCCAGACTCAACAAAGCTCCTAGACCTTGCAAGAAGAGTCATGAGCAGGCCTCCATCTCCAAACTCATCTAAAATAAAGACTCTCCCAAAAAACCCACTGGATTCAAAAATACTAAAGTGGAAGTCTGATCAAAAGACCCACGTATTGACTTTGCTCAAATCTAGTGGTGAAGTGAAGCATATATCAAGGGAAAATGCACTTGGCCTGAGTGTAGAAGACTTACAAGATCTCCTTGAGCTTCCACTGTGCAGGGATGAGGATGATGAAGATTCCCTGAACTTTGAACTACAATTCAAAGGGCAAATCAGGGAAATGCTGATGAGATAATAAAGATCCAAAATAATGAAGAGTTTTGGCATCATATGTTCTAGGGGAAGATTGTTGGGATGGAACCATATACAAAGGAACAGTTGATAAAGCCAAAACAGGTTCAGATCAGTGGATCCAGAGTAAGCAGTTGTTTGTACTTAATATTTCCCCTTGAAAGTGGCCCTAACATCTGCTGACCTTAAAGTACTACTCTTCACAACTGCTGCTGATCTAAAGACTGTTGAAGATAAAGCACTGATGCTCAATCTGCTGATATGATTCAAGTACTGCTGAAGACTCAAAGCACTGTTGAAACTATAACAGTGGAATGAAGAAGCAGTAGTTTACTTTATTCTTTGTATTATACTTGTAATCAGTTGTTTAGTTATCAGTGGTTGTAAAAGTCAGTGGTTAGAGGTTTTTAGGAGGTTAGATGTCACTTTCATTGTGACGTCAGCTGAAGATGCTCAGTGGTTGTTCTGTACTATAAATAGAACAGTATTCTGTACTGTTCTATTAGCTCTTTTGCACAAGTCATTTTGTACGAACAATCAAGTGAGCTCAGGCTGAGGGGGAGATTAGTGCATGCATGCATTGTAGTTGCTTATTATAATAAATATAATCATTCGATTGTGAGATAAACATGTTTGCTTAAAACTATTTCTTCCATTGATTATGTGTTGAAAGTTTGTTTCATTTATTTATGCTGCATTTAACTCTGTTTCATCTCCATTCTAATCAAATGAACACAATCAAAAGAAACTCAGATCCTAACACGTTTCAATATGCTCTCGGTACTACGCTAAATCTAAGTACCGCTTTCCATCCCCAAACCGATGGTCAGACTGAAAGAACGATTCGTATCCTTGAAAACATGCTTCGCTCATGTGTCATAGATTTCGGTGGTAATTGGGACGCGTACTTACCTTTGGTCGAATTCTTGTACAATAACAGTTATCATTCTAGCATTCAAATGGCACCATTTGAGGCACTATACGGAAGAAAATGTCGATTACCAATTGTGTGGCATGAGATCGGAGATGCGCAAATAACCGGTCCTGAGCTGCTGCAAGAAAAGACTGACAAAATCCTCCAAATTCGAGACAACCTGCTGAAAGCTCGGAGTCGTCAGAAAAGTTACACCGATAGACGCCGCAAGCCCCTTGAATTTGACGTTGGCGATCACGTACTCCTAAAGGTTTTACCTTGGAAGGGGGTGATCAGATTCGGCAAGAAAGGGAAACTCGCGCCTCGATATGTTGGACCCTTTAAAATCCTGGAAAGGATTGGCAAGGAAGCCTACAGACTCAAACTACCGAAGGAACTTAGCAACGTCCACCCGACTTTCCATGTTTCGAACCTCAAGAAGTGTCTGGCTGAGCAGAATTTACACATACCACTTGAGGATCTACAAGTGGACGAAACATTACACTTCGTGGAAAAGCCTGTCGAGATCATGGTTCGAGAAACCAAGAACCTCAGGCGCTCACGCATTCCCATTGTGAAGGTTCACTGGGAAGGCAAACGCGGCGCAGAGTTCACCTGGGAACTCAAAAGTGACATGAAGGCGAAGTATCCACAGCTGTTTGTTACGCTTGCGGCCTAATTTCGGGACGAATTCCCTAAGTAGGGGAGGCAGTAACAACCCGCGTCTTTGAAGTCAAAGTACAAGTCAAAGTCAAAGTACAAGTCAAAGTCAAAGTCAAAGGAGGAAAAGATTGCTAAATGCGATCTGTCACTCCTTGCTTAATTATTGATTGTACTCTTTGACTCGTCAATCGATGTCTTTAATTTGTGTACTTAGTTGTATTATGTGGAGTAAATGTTAATAATCATAGTTTAATCGATGTTAATCGCTAATCGCATCGCTATCGCTTTCGCAACTAGAATCACAGATTCTGAATATTGTTTTACATGTGTGTTACTTGTGCATGTTTATTATATGTTTGTGATGATTAATCGAAAACGCAATCGCAACTCTATCGCAACGCAATCTCATCGCAAACTAGAAACGCATGTTTAATTATGTTGTTGTATTTTAGTTATGTTATTTGTGTGACTATTATTTAAATCTATCGCATCGCTTAATCGACACTCGCTCAAACGCATCGCAATGCTCAACGTACGAAACGAAACATCGAAACCCAACGCACTCGAGCCTTTCGATTGAATGACCATTCGATCGAATGGTCATCCGTCCGGATGACCATCTGATCAGACTGCCCTCTGATCCATCACCTATGCACCGCCTTTCTCCTCACTCACCTATAAATACCACCTGTCACATCACTGTTCAAGTGATGTGGCAGCTCTCGTTCGACCAACACACTTTTGGTTCTATTTCTTTCGATTCCTCGCGATTCTTGTAAGTTTCTACCTCAAATCTTGTACTTCTATCATCTATACACACATCATCATCATCATTTTCACCATCAAATCTTCACTTTTCACCATGAAATCGGCTGATTTGAGCTGTTCTAGGGTGATGTCATCATGGGTTCTCATGAACTTCAAAGTGTGACTTCATTCCACCAAGAACAACACAGATCTAAGAGATTTCAAGATGATTAAACGCTGATTTCACCTAAATCTAAACATTTTCAAACCGAATTAAATTTCTTTCTACTCTTTTACACTCTTGCACTCAAAACCGATAGAATCGGAGCTCATTCAGGCATTCCACTCATTCTCTAGTGAAGTGTCGGTCTGAGAACTGACTACTATCAATGAGATAACCGGCTTAACGGGTTGAATATGAACTACCGTTAAGAACAGTTAACTGATCAGACGGGGTGATTCCCATCCGATTGGATAACTTGGGCTTAGTGGGGTTTCGGCTGTTTAACACATTATCATACCGTCTCGTTCAAACCATAAACTTTCTAAACTTAACAAAATTTTCCAATTTTCAAAACGAGCAAGTCACCAAACGGACTGCCACCCGATCGGATTGCCATCCGATCGAACGACATTTCGATCGGATTACTTGTGGTCCCAAAATACTTAAACATTTTACAAACTTCTATACATGTCAATATCCAAATGAATGGTCATCCAATCGGACGACCATCCGATCGAATGACCATCCTGCTGTGAACTTGTTCCTAAGAAATGTCTCGCTGGAACGGAACGCCATCCGAGCGAACGACCATCCGACCGGACAACCGTTCGACCGGACGACCTAAAAGGTAGAGATACTTCTCTCATTTTAAAGTGCTACAACGAAAACTTCAAAGCCATCATACACAAACACATCCATCTCAAACGAAAGACAATCCGACCGAATGGCCATCCGCCTGGATGACCATCCTTCCGGATTGTCATCCGATCAAATGACCATCAGTCCGGATTGTCATCCGATCGAATGACCATTCGTCACTCAGTCCACGCGACACCAATTAACGCATCGTTCATCGCTTATGCTATCGTTCTGTAATCAGGCTAACTTTCCAGCGCTCCCTTCAATCCAATTCAAGACTGTGTTTATTTTAAACACGATCTGTGAGTATACTCGAACCCTTTTTGGCTTTACACACTTTTGGGTGTTACATACGTTACCTATTCAAATCACAATCGACACACAACGCAAACACTTTTATACGCTGACCTTTACTGCATGTTATACGTGTTACTCGATGAATGCTTGTATGTTATGTTTACACAGTGATTGTTGCCTGACACCTTAGCAACGATAGTACTATAGTTTTGACTCAGCACCTGTCGTGGACAGGGGTTGTTAAGGGCTTTACTTCACGTGTCACAGTGGTTATATGTGTTGCGCATTCTACAACTCGCAGTCATGTCTGTGCATATTTCATTGTCGATAACCTACTAGCTTCACTTTGCTACATATTACATGCTGGTTATGCGTAAACCGATTCGCTATCCATTATACTATTAAACTTGTATGCTCACCTTTACACTATGTTTATTGACCTCTATTTTAACGTATGTGACAGGTGTTTGAGATGCTAGGATGCTTGCTATCTTTTGTGGAATCAAGATTAGGAAGAGTCTAGAAACAAACAATTAATATTTTGAGTTGTCGGAACTATGATTGGCCTTGAGATATCTATGTCTGCAATAACTGTTTTATTTTGATAAGTTATGGTATGGGACATAATGTTAATTATCTGGTAATTTAGTTGTTATGGATTTCTCTTGGACAATCTGTTTCGCTCAGTGCCTCACCCTGTTGTTTCCACCATGGGTTGGGGTGTGACAAACACTTCGTTGGCTTGTATAGGATCACGATCAACCATTTTCTTCTTTGGGTGGCTCGAAGTTGCTTCAAGTTCGTTATAGACCTTCTCGAAAAATTCAAGCGTCTCGTCGGAAGACGTTTGGCTATCGCTATCGGTGTCCATCGGAAACAAATCCGTAGGAAATTCCATTTATGAAATATGTAGAATGTGTGATATATATTTATGTTTTTGTGAAATATGTAGAATGTGGTGAAATGGTATAAATTATGTAGAATAGGTGATATATATAGTGTGTGTTTATTTTTTTTAAATCAAACGGCTCCAACGGTCATTGGCCAACGTTCACATAACGTTCAAAAATTCAAGTTTCAATGCGTGAAATGTACGACGTGTTTTATTAAGCACATGAGATCAACACCGGCGGCGGCGGTGTTCCACGCTTACAACGCGTGATGAATGCCGGACAATGGGGCACCCCGTCCCCTCTTAGGGCAAAATATTGGGGCATTTTTGTAATTGATTAAAGTCATAAAGAGTTTTAAAAGGTTAGAATACCTGACTTTTCAAAATGACTTTTCCCTTTATTCAAAAAGTTATTTACAAAAGTCCTTTTCGGTTATCCAAACATAATTTCTCCTTGCTAAATTCTTAGAAAGGTTAATAAGTTAATAATGAGGTTGTAAATGGAATCCCAAACATGGCCTGAATGGAACCATCAATAGGTTATGTTTTACTTAGACCTTCGTACTTGGGTGGTATATGGTGCCGCCACATGGCGCCAAGAAACATCATTACGGGGCCGTTATATGCGGCCCAAATGACCATTGCCCAGTGACATCTGGGTGGTGGGATAAGGATTTGGGACCAATATTTATTGGGTTTCAACCTGAACTAGTGTATAGACATTATGCCTAGTGGAGATGGATATGACCGGGTGGTTCCGCTGGTGGCACGATGATACCCTAGTGGTCAGTCAGTGATCCAAATTTGTCGTTAAAAAAAAACAATATGCGGCCCAAATCGAATTCTCGTGAAAAAAATCACGCCCAAAATTCTCTTCTTTCAAAAAATTAGATCGTTTAATGGTCATAATATTAAATTTTTCCTAAATCCTATATATATCCAACTTATTCTTTATCATTTTACACAACCAAATCTCAAACAAAACCCTCTTACATCCAACAATCTCACAAAAATAATACCTCTAAATGTCGTTGCCTTCATCGGAATATTTGATCACCGATCTTTACCGATGATTTTTTCATACGAAGAAACCACGGACGAGGAAGAAGCAGTTACGAGTGCATGTGCCCTCGCGATTCAAGCCATGCAACAAGTTAACTGTTCTCCTTCGCGCCCCATCTTGAGGCGGACTTTTGTTTTGTGAGACCGTGAAGCCCCAAACGAGCGTTTGATAAAAGACTATTTCAATCCTATGCCGGTTCACGGCCCCTATGTTTTTAGACGGTGGATCAGCAAAAGGTTATATTTGCACATTAATGATGAATTGGAAGCTAAGTATGACTACTTCATGCAAAGAGTGGATGTGAGAGGATATCTAGGATTCACCTCAATTCAAAAGGTAACTTTCACGTTACGTATACTCGCTTACGGAAACACGTACAACATCAACGACGAGTATTTGAAGATGGGGGAGAAAACAACACGCGATAGCGTGGAACATTTCTGCTTAGGTATATTTTTACTCACTCATATATAATTAATTTTATTTTAAAGTACAATAAAAATAAAAAATACGGTTATATATGATTTTTTAGGTATATGGCAGTTATATGGAAAACGTTACTTGAGAAACCCCACTTGGAACGACCTTCGATAAATATACGAGGTGCGTTTAGAAAAACATGGAATACTTGGCATGATTGGTAGTTTGGACTGTCATCAATGGCGTTGGTATAATTGTCTAACCGCATGGCGAGGTCAACATACATGCGGTGACCAGAAAGGACCAACGTTGGTTTTACAAGCGGTTGCCTCATATGACCTTTGGGTTTGGTCGGCTTTCTTTGGTCTCGTCGGGTGTATGAACGACATTAATACCTTTGAGTGTTCACCATTACTAAAGGGTTACATTTCTGGCATGATACCGAAAGACGGGTTTCATGCAAATGGGAATAACTACGAGCATGGATACTATTTGGGCGATGATATATACCCGGAGTATTCAAATATAGTGAAAACGTTCCCTGAAACGCTCGATGTGAAAAGGCAATATTTTAAAAAACTGCAAGAGTCTTCATGAAAGGAAATCGAGAGGTGTTTTGGGGTTCGTCAACAACGATGACATTTTATTAGAAATCCTTGTCGTATGTGTGATAAGGAAAAAATTAGAATGGTCATGTATGCTTGTATCATAATGCATAATATGATTATAGAAGACGATGGAAAAGCAATATGCTAAAACTATTTTCCAGCAGATGTTGTTGAAGAAACGCAAGTAACAATGGAGGAGAGAAAATTAAATGGTCAACTATTGCGTTCTAAGGAAATACATAACGCATTAGAGGTGGATTTGGTCGAGCATTCTTGGACAATTCGCCCAATTCGATACGATGGCGACGACGAAGAAGACTCCGAAAAGAAGAAGAAGATTTCGAAGTTGGAGGCTTTGAAGACAGAGGTTTGGATGACGGAGAAAACGAAAAGGAAGAAGGCGACAACGGCGATGAAGACGAGTAGTATAAAATATATTAATTGTAATGTTTTTATTAATTATTGTAATGGTTTTTAAATTTAATGAAACGATTTTTTTTTATTTTATGAAATCAGAGATTAAATGAAAAGATATTATTAGAAAATTAATAATTGAATAATGATGGGTAAGTGGTGTTACCACTACATACCCTAGTGATATAACCCCTCATAAATCCTCCTCGGATAACCCCCACCAAAGGGCCAGGGCCTTATGGGTAGGCTTTAACCAAACATACTTATTTCTGACCGATTTAGAGGTAGGCTGTTAATGGAACCATTAAGATGTAAACAAACAGCTACTTACATTACCTTGAGTTATTTGTATATATATTTTAAAATATTTTATGTTACCTTAAATTATTTGTATATAATAATTGAATTATTTTATAAGGGTCATAATCAAATACGTAGTCTCCTAAAAATATGAAGTCGTGGGAAGAGTATCAAACGGATTTCGATTGGTCACATTCAAGCAGCATTGGAATCGTCTCATTGAACTCTACGATATGAGATCTTAAGTTTTCGCTCTTTTGGATTTATGACTTGTAGATTTTAGATAAGATTTCGCTTTTGGATTTATAACTTGTAGATTTTAGAATTTTTGTTTAGTTCATTGTGTCTTTTTGTTTAGCATTGTGTTTTTTCTATATTTGCGTCATTGTCTCTTTTTGCAACTGATTGTGTCTTTTTTTCCTCCATATTGGGTTATATTTCTCTGCATTATGTTATATTTTGCGATCCATTGTATCTTTATACCATTCTCTTTTTAGGAGATTTGGCGGGACAATTTTACCTTATTTTATAATCCAAATTACCATGATTTCTATGTTTTATATTAATTTTAGTTAATATACATATACAGTCTTAGGATCCTGTAAAAAAGACACTTTTCATGAGAAGTGTGAGAAGGCATAAAGATTCATATGTAGACATCTTGTTTTGGACTTAGGCATAATGTTTTGGGTTGTTTTGGCAAGAAAAAACACCAAACATAACGGTTTAAAACACAATGCAATGAATTCTAGGGTTAAAACTTAAAACACCATGCCAAGAACGTTAAGTGGTGTGTTTTAAGAGTTAAGTAGTGTGTTTTAAATTTCACGCCCCTAATACGTTGCATTGTGTTTTAAATTGTTATATTTGGTGTTTTTTTTACCTAAAACAACCCAAAACATCATGACTAAGTTCAAAACATGATGCCTACATGTCAAATTCTATGCCTTCTCACACTTCTCACGAAAAATGTCTTTTTTACAGGAATCTCACCCTACATATACATATTCATATTAATATAAATACACATATTCATATTAATTTTATAATCCAAAAATACGGATGTTTTATTATATAGATATTCATCCAGAGAAACTGCCTTAACCCGTTTATTTACTGCCTTTTCGGCTATAGTTGATTTTATGTAACTCCATTACAAGAGTTCTTATTAGACGTTAGACTTTTGTAACCGTTTAGCGTTGAGTGCTATAAATATGTCTGGACTTGATTCTTTTGCTAGTTGGAAGATAGAACATAGTGATCACGTACTTGTAAGAAATGGACCGATCAAAATGGATCCAATAAGGCTGTTGTAAGAAATGGACCGATCAAAATAGATACAAAAAGGCTAAATAGCTAAAACTAACCGTGGGAACGAAAGCGAATAGCAACCAAAATATGTATTCTATACTGTAGAATAGTATGGCTCAATTGCCTTCTTTCATTGATAGGATCAAATATATATACAAGCTACATTCCCATAATTTAGGGAATAAATAAATACAAAGATCCTATTCCTATTTACAAATATATTCTAGTCTATTACACTCCCGCAGTCGAAGCAAGAGGAGGGTGAATGTTGAGACTGGAGCGAAAATCATCAAATAACACCCTTGGTAGGCCCTTGGTAAAGATGTCAGCAATCTGAAAACGAGTGGGAGTATGAAGAATTTTGATTGTACCACGTTGAACATGCTCACGGACGAAATGAATGTCGATCTCAGTGTGTTTCGTGTGTTGATGTTGAACAGGATTGCTGGACAGGTAGATGGCGCTGATATTGTCACAATATACTAAAGTGGCTTTCGAGACGGGTTGACGTAACTCGAGAAGTAGGTTACGGATCCAACAAATTTCGGCCACAACATTGGCAACTGCACGATATTCTGCCTCGGCACTGGAGCGAGAAATAGTTGACTGACGCTTGGAGGACCAAGATAAAAGATTCTGACCCAGATAAACACAATAGCCTGAAGTGGAACGACGGGTATCCAGACAACCAGCCCAATCCGCATCAGTATAGGCTCGAAGAGAGATGTCAGAACATGGTGAGAGAGTTAGACCGTAAGTTGCTGTGCCGCTAATGTAACGAATAATACGCTTCAAAGCGTTCCAGTGAGCGGAGCAGGGGTTGTGCATATGAATGCATATTTGTTGAACCGCATAACTGATGTCAGGTCTAGTAAACGTGAGATACTGAAGCGCACCAGCAAGGCTTCGGTATAATGTTGGGTTATCAAATGGAATAGTAGATGTGGCGCCAAGCTTTGGTTTAGTATCCACCGGAGTTGCGACTAGGTTGCATGTCGCCATGCCCGCTCGATTAACAATATCAAGAGCATAAGCTTGTTGCGAGAGAAACATTTGAGAACCAGTACGAGTAACCGTAATACCCAAGAAATAGCTAAGAGGACCAAGATCTTTCATTGCAAATTCAGCCGCGAGGCTGCCCATAAGTTTCAAACGAAGAGAATCTGACGAAGTGGTGAGAATAATGTCGTCGACATATATCAATAAGTATGCAATGTCACCCCCGTGATGATATGTAAAAAGAGAATTATCACATCGACTTTGTAAAAATCCCATAGAAGTAACAAAATCGGTGAAGCGTTGGTACCATGCCCTCGGAGCCTGTTTAAGACCATAAAGTGACTTCTTGAGGCGACATACATGGTCCGGATAATCTCTGTGCCGAAAACCCATGGGTTGATACATAAAGACTGTTTCAGTAAGATGGCCATGCAGAAAAGCACTGGTGACATCCAACTGGTGAATTGGCCAGGATTTGGATAATGCCAAAGTAAGAACTGTCCGAATAGTGGCCGGTTTAACAACCGGACTGAACGTCTCCCCACAATCAATACCGACCTCTTGATTTCTCCCATCACACACAAGCCGTGCTTTATATCTTTCTAACGTACCATCGGACCTGTATTTGTGGCGAAAAAGCCACATACTACGAATAATATGCATGTTAGGATGTCTCGGGACAAGTTCCCAAGTCTTGTTTTTAATTAAGGCATTAAATTCGTTTGTCATGGCGTTATACCATTCCGGTTGAGACAAGGTGGTTTTGGGGTTGACCGGGATTGGAACAACGGTAGTAGCGGAAAGGTTTAATATTTTCTTTGGCTTGGTTATACCGGACATTGCACGAGTGTGGATGGTGCGGGTTGGCGATAGAGGTGGAGGGTTCGGAATTGGGCTGGGGGGAGGTGGAGTTGGGCTGGTATGGGAGGAAGTGGGGGAGGAGAAAGTGTGGTCGAGGAGTGGGCTGGAGGTCGTCATAGGAGAGGAGGGGGTGGGCTGATCACTGATGTGGGCCGAGGGTGGATTTGGGCCAGGGGGTGTAGTGGGCTGAGGTGGGACTATGAGGGGGTTGGGCCGAAGTGTGGGTGGTATTGGGTAGTGGATCAGTGGGTCGGTTTGGGGTTTGGGCCGAGGTAGGAGGTAATGAGGATGGTGTAGTAGTGGGTGAAGACATAGGAGGCAATCGAAAATATGGGTGCACAGTGTCTTCGAGAAAAGTGTAGGTATTAGTGGTTGTTTTATGAGACTTAGAAAATGGAAAAATTGTCTCATCAAACAGGAAGTGTCAGTTTATGGTAATGGTTCGAGATTTTAGGTCAAAACATTTATATCCACGGTGGTTTGATGGATAACCGAGAAATACGCATGGGTATGAACGATAGGCTAGTTTGTGGATTGTCGTGTTCGGAATAAGTGGATAGCATATGCATCCGAACACACGTAAGTGGTCATATGATGGTAAGCAACGGTATAAGCGTTGGGTGGGTGTTTGAAAGTTGTGCATTTTGGTCGGGATAATATTTAAGAGGTAGGTTGCGGTTTCGAGAGCATGGTGCCAATAGATGTTCGGGGTGGAGGAGTGGGCCATAATGGTACGTATGAGATTATTTATGGTGCGAATTTTTCGTTCGGCTTTACCGTTTTGTGACGAGGTGTGGGGACAAGAGAAACGAAAATGCATGCCATGTAGAGTGCAATAATTGTGAAATTGGTTATTGGCATATTCACGACTGTTGTCACACTGAAATTGTTTTATTTTTGTGCCGAATTGGGATTGAATGAATGTGGTAAATTTTGTGAACATAGTGAAAACATCGGATTTGTGAGCAATGGGGTAGGTCCATAAAAAATTGGTGTAATCATCCAAAAATAATACATAATAACGATGTCCTCCATTAGAGACGATAGGAGAGGTCCATACGTCACTATGAACAAGATCAAATGGCATAAAAGTACTTGTATTAGATGCAATAAAAGGGAGTCTAGTGTGTTTCCCAAAAATACAAGAAGTGCAAACTTTATTATTTAAAGAACCACAAGAAATTGAATGAGAAGTTTTTAAATTTTGTAAAATAGCTGGGCCTGGGTGACCGAGCCGTTGATGCCAGATGTCTTGAGAGATAGTTGCATAAGTGGAAGCAGTAGTGAGATTGGTGATGTTGGACGGACTGAGAGTGTAAAGATCCCCCGAACTATTGTAGGATAGGTTTCTTGGTCTGAAGGTCCTTCACAGTAAAACGATAAGGGTCAAATTCAACAGAAAGATGGTTATCAGTGGTAAATCGACGTACATATATAAGGTTTTTAACAAGGTTAGGAGCATATAAAACATTGTTAAGTTTAAAAGGAGGGAATTGTGGTGGTAGGGTTATGTTGCCTTGTCCGAGAACCGGAATGGTTTTGCCATTACCAACAATAATGTTGCGAATAATGTCAGAATTAAAAATAGAGGGAAACTTATCAGATTGAGGAGACATTGTACCTGAAGCACCTGTGTCCATGGTCCATGATGAGTCGTTGTTTTGAATAGCCAAGTTATACAACGCCTGAGCAATATCCGTTGGAGCGTAGCCGGTGGTGTATGTTTGGGCCGACGGTTGGGTGTTTGGTTTTGGGCCAAGGATGCCTTGGGCCGATGAGGGTGGCTGTGTTGCTTGAGTGGGAGATGGGTTTGATGGATATGGGCAAGGAGGTGGCGACCAATGGGCGCAAGAAGGGGGCTGTTATTGAGGTATGTGTGCGGCCCAGGGAGGAGGTGGCCAAAAGTATGATGGATAGGTGTTCGGTTGGGAGTAGTTCGAACGACCCCAGCCATAGCTCGAGCGACCGCGACCACGGCCTCGGCCTCGGCCTCGGCCTAGCCCACGATCGGAGGAGTTGTCGGATCGGTAATGGTTTCGAGTATCGGCAGATGGGCGGCTTGGTTGCTCAGTGGTGGTGTTAAGGGCTGTACCGGCTGCTTGAGCGGATAGCTTGGCCTGAGCAATTTTCCGTTCTTCAACTTGACAAAGGCGCGACCGTGTGTTGTAAAAATCCGGGAGAGGTTGAGTTTGCTGAAGGATGAGAGATATGCTTTCATATTGCTCGGTTAAGCCGGTGAAAATTTGTAGAACTAGTTGGTTTTCGGACACGGTAGAACCAAGGCTAGTGAGTTGATCATGAAGAAGTTTCATATGTTGACAATATTCCGCCATGTTAGGAAACTGATCAAGTCGACTGTTAAAGAATTTGTTTTGGATAGTAATGGTGCGAGCGGCTTGGTTGTCAAGGAATAAGTTTTTGAGGCCACACCCTGCGTCATACGCGGTAGTATTGGTGATCATGATGGTGTGCATAAGGTCTTGAGAGATGGTTCCGTAGATCCATTGTAAAACAATGGAATCAATCCGTTCCCATGACTCGAGGTAGGTGTGTTGGGAGACCAGAGCTTTATCCTTGTCTTTTTCGGAGGTTTCTTTGGCAGCGGAGGAGGAAGTGGCGGCTTCCCGTGGTTGAAGGTGGTCGTACACATCATAAGCTTTGGTGTGGAGAATGAAAAGCTCAGCCCACGTGTTGTAATGTTCTGTTTGGCTATCAAGAATTATTGGAATAAGGTTCTTGATGTTGTTGACTGTTACAGCGGGGTGAACGTGAGGGGTAGACATCGCCGGCTGAGGGAAGTAGGAAGGCAGACGGCGACTTGGATAGGAAGAAGAAAAATTAGGGTTAAGTCTTTGATACCATGTAGAATAGTATGGCTCAGTTGCCTTTTTTCATTGATAGGATCAAATATATATACAAGCTACATTCCCATAATTTAGGGAATAAATAAATACAAAGATCCTATTCCTATTTACAAATATATTCTAGTCTATTATATACCTTCTAACCAAGGGAACAAAAGCGAATAGCATCAAGAAGGCTCCAACCATATATTTCACGACAGTTGATGATTCCTTGACCACCACGTCTACGCTATGATTGTTCGTTCAGGAACACTATCTTTGCGCTATAATCGATGTAGATTTGAACACAATATGCAAATATCTTTGAATCACACTCAAGTTAACCACGTTATGGTAGGATGGTGTCGACTCTAATAAATCACAACAACATTTTAAAAATATTAATATGTTACACAGGGCCGGCTTAAGCAATTTAGAGGCCCAAAGCGGATGATGAAACTGAGGCCTCTCTAAAAAAATACTACTTTGCTTTCATATCTACAAGAACTAAACTCTAATCACTAAACAAAAATTCATATCTACATGAACTAATATACATAATACATATAAAGTCTAAACAGACGAGAAACAAAACTCACTTGGTGAAAATTTATCCCAAAAGTACAACCAGTAGGAGACTTACGGTAATTTTGAGTCAGGTGAAAAATAAAGTAACTTTCATTCTGATCTTCACATCCATCTATGGCTTGAACTCTTGCTCTGCAAAACCCATCTTTTCTAATTAACCTCCTGTAATTTACCATAAATTACATCAACTAATAAATGTCCTTAATCGATTTCATGACTGATGATGGAAAAGAATTCAGAAGTTCTCATGGTCGTCTCCATCTTTACACTCGTTTAGAAAATTAAGTTTTGATTTTCCTTTTTTTGAATAAGAAATAAAAGAACCATATCAAAACTTCATAAACTAGGGCAAGTCAAATTAAGTTATGAAACAGTCGATGCCTCTCTTCTCCATTTTTGCAGGAAATATAGGTCGAAACTCAAAAACCCTAAAAAAGCTGGAGGCCCCTTAAGCATGGAGGCCCTAAGCAGAAGCTTCATTTGACTTGCCCTAAATCCTGCCCTGATGTTACACAACCTAACCACCTGGAGCGTTATGGTAGGATGGTGTCGACTCTAATAAATCACAACATTTAAAAAATATTAATATATTACACAACCAAACCACCTGGCGTTGCTAACTCATATATTTATTTGTGTCTTGCGGACCCACTTAACATGGTGTCATTTTCGAGTAGACATGTTTAATGTTAATTTGTGAAAATGAGTAGTACTACTACCTAGTGAGGTAGTAACTTATTATACATTCACTTACTATGGCTTAAATTAAAACATTCTTTTTTGTAACCGGTGTCCTTTTAATCTGTTTTTTTTTTTCTCACTTATCTATATCTATATCTATACTACTATATTAAAGAAACTGGGTTTTCTACCCTTTTGGTCATTTTACACATGTATGCATTTTATTATAGCATTACGTACAAGAGAGTAGAAGCTGTTTTAGAGGGGTAATATTTGACAATTGTTCAAAATTTTAAGACACTTTAGGGACATTTTGGAGATTTAACATGAAATCACTTAAAGCCTACCCTGTTGTGCGCACTGCGCTCATGAATGTCAATTAAAGGGCGGTCAGTTACAAAATGGATCATTGAAGTCAATTGAAAATAACACCTTTGCTTCGTCTTCCCCATGGTCGGTTATTCCTCCCTTCATCATTTGTTTTGTATTCCCATCTAGGGTTTCTCCCTTCGTTTGCAACCGCAAAAGCTCAAAACAACCACTCTTATCAATCTCTTTCTCTTATCATAGGGTTAATGGTCCAGGCTCATGTGACGGCGGCGGAAGAATAGTGGCTCGAAACAGAGATGATGGAATTGATGGGTTAAAGGTGAATAGATGGCGGTGGTTGGAGCTGTAGGTGTGATTAGAGTTCTACAGGGGCAGCGTCATCCAGAAACGGTTCCGATGAATCAGGAAAGTCTCAGAATTCTTCTTTTTGTCCTCTCCAACCATTCTCATTTCTCCAGCACCACTTATTCACTGTTGAGCGATTATATTGAGGTGTGTGTTGGGCCTTGTTGATAGACTATGTTCAAAGAGACCGATTGCTGCAATAGTATTGTTTCCTGATGGATGGCATACGAGAGGCAGGCGTGGTGTAGAATACGGGCCTAAAAGGTAGATTTAATTTTTTGTTAATTCCAGTAAACTCATGGTGTTGTTTGAACTAGAGGTTTGGAAGATACTTTCATAGTCTGGAAGTATTGAAATATAATTCATGTTGCTTAATTTGTATCACTAATAAGTTAATATTCTGTTTTTGTTCTCTATAGGTTTTGTATCACTAATAAAATTACAGTTCCGGAGAATAGTGATACCCTACCCTACCTTACATATGTAAACGAGTCTTGTGAATTTGTGCACTAAAAAGACACCAGGTGAATGATAGTGTGGGAACATTGGTTGTTGGGCACTTTCTTGATAAAGACACAGTTGCCGCAGTGGTAATTGGTTGATTAGTATAATAGGCAACACTGGTAATTTCATAATCCTAATAGACATCAATACTATTTCAATGTTGGGTAATGACAGTGATTTCATAATTATTATTATTATTATTATTATTCAACTGTTAATCGTTGTAGTTTTGTATTGTGGTTTGTCATATTCTTCGTATAATTACATTCTATTCAACTGTATTACCTGGTCCAAACTACCATTGTCGCGAGGTATATTATTCTCTATTTATTTATTTGTTGTTCTCTATAAGCATCAACTTATTCATGCAATCAAATTAAGCTTGAAATTTTGTTCATGATTGTAGGGTTCACGGCTTGCAACACTACCCCGTCCGGATCATATTTTTGAAACTCTATTAATCAGTAAGTTCCATAATTCGTTTTCAAGATTGTCTTTGCGTTTGGTCTGGTCCGTTTCAGTTTCTAATGTTGAACTTGCAGTTCCTCGAGGCGTTCATGGTTGTGGGGATTTGATATACTCGTCTCACATGATCTTTTCTCTTGTATTTGTGCGTACGTATCAAAAATACGGTACTAACAGGTAATTCCGCTTGCCGGATGGGCTTGTGCAGTTTAGGTTGAATTTAGTCGAGGTTTTGGTCGACATTTGCAAAAGGTATGCACAAAGCCACAAACTTGTATTATATTTTGCATTATTATTCCCCAAGACTAGACCTGGCAAACGGGTCGGGTTGGGTCGGGTCGGATCATGGGTCAAAACGGGTTCTGGTCAAAATGGGTCAATTAAAAAAGGGGCAGTTTTGGTTCGGGTCAAAACGGGTTTGGGTCGAAACGGGTTCGGGTCAGAACAGGTACAGGTCGGAACGGGCTTCGGGTCGGGTTGGTGAAAAATGTTTTTTTAAAGAGATTGTACATCAAGTGGCAATTTTGTTCGGTTCGAAATGGTATTGGTCGAAACGGTTCGCGTCGAAATGCTTCACGTCGAAACGGTACGCGTCGAAACGCTTCACGTCGAAAAGGTACGCGTCGAAACGGTTCCATTCGAAACGGTACGGGTCGAAACGGTTCACCATTTAACGGTTCGCGTCGAAACGATACGCGTTGACCAATGAGAAATCTTGATAATAAATCTGCACCACTCCAATGTGATAAGGTTAGAGTCTGTGATTTGTTTGTCTTAGTATATGTATTATCTTTTTGTGAAAAAATTAAATCAGCTCATCGTTTGACCATGTTTTAAAAACAAGTTGCGCCTTTGACTAGAAAAATGAAACTTGGTAACTAACAAGAAAAGTCAATGGTCCTTTTGTCCCATGGCCTATTGGGTTACCTTTTAAAAATTGAACTGACTGATGATTTTTTTGGTTAAAGCTGATGCTTGAGGTTAAATTACAGAGTGAACAAATGGATGAGTTAGATAACGGGTCAAAATGGGTAAATGTCAAAGAAAGACGGGTTGGTTTGGTAGACCCAAAAGACTTTTTCAAAAATTTCTAAAATTTATTATAAACACTTAGTGCTGATTACAATAGTAAAATAATATTTCAATATATTCTTGTTTTTGGATTAGAAGCACACTTTGGGTGACCAAATTTTTTCCCTGTTCGGCCCATTTGACCCGTTTCAATTTGGTAAATCTTTTTATGTTTTATTTTTACGTAAAAGGAGGTGGTACAGAAACAACTTGAATCGACCCATCCTTAAGTAGTTGGTTGAAATTTTCATATATTTACATGTTATCTTTGTGTCTGTTATATTACTCTCTTTTTATGGCTTTTGTTGTGTTTTTTTTTAATTCTTTCTAAATTATTTTCTTTTATAACTTAAAAAAGGCGAAGCAGTGAAGAACGGAGAACAAAGATTCAAGAATTGCGAGGTTGCAGCGTTGATGTTGATGCGTTTACATCCAAGATTCAAGAATTGCGAAGTTTCAACAGGTGGCTGATGTAGTACTGCATGAAGGCCAAACATTTGATCTCTCCATGGTTTTGCACTTGGTGCCAATTTTGTGTGACCGGGAATCATATGAACCAACAGGCTTTATGTCTATTGTATGTCACTTACTACTTTTTTTAATACAAGTAATGTTTTAATATGTAAAAAAACTCCACAATGCAGAACTGAATATTATATTATACTCTTTCTTGGGTTTATTTTAGGTACATAGATCACATGCGGATGTTATTGGTTCCTATTCGAAGTGGATGTCTTCTTACATACTGATGCCAGACCATTGCTGTAAGGAAACTCTTCTTTAAAATTGGATAAATGTAGCACTTACTATATTATTTTAGGCGTTTCTATCTTCCTTCATGCTCTTAACTAATATCTTGTTTATTTTTTGCAGCTGGTATGTCTGAACCTTTATGCTCACACACGTGTGCAACTGCTTTCCGGAAGTTTTGCGAAGATGCTACTGCGGTTATGCACAAACCTTCTAGCTTAGAAATGTTAATGTGGATTACAGAGGTTATAACTTATAAACCTTATACCACAAACAGTTTTTTTTTGTTTTTGGTTTTTTAAGCTTCGGTATGCTGATTTATTTATTATTTATAACAATTTCAGGGTTCGTTAATTTAATATATATATTTCTATTTTTCCAGTGAGCCAACCACAGCATTACACGATACAAATAAGGTGATAGGGGAGGAATCGGGTCAAGTGGTAAAGGAGGTGGTAGCGGTAGCAAAAGTGGTGAATCGATAAAGGCTCCTGGAGGTGGGTGAGCATATATACCAACGACTGGTTTTGAGAGCAACCTAAAAGGGTATTTTAATGGCCTTTATGGTAGTTTCAAGGGAAAATGGATGTGTAAAAGTTCAAGTTCTTTTAACTTCTTTTGATGCCATTGTTGAAGTACACTGTTGAAAATATATGAAACTTACATAAATTCATGTATTGAATATCAGTTGTGGCTCGTACTAGACATAATTACATCTGATATTAGTCGAGACACCCGCTGCAACGCGCGGGCCTTCCCACTAGTTTCAATTAACAAATTTGGTTTAATACATTTAGCTCGAGATCAAAAGGAGGAAACGGAAATATTTTGAGAATGCGTAGTTAGAACTTAGAAGTAATGAATAATGTTTTGGAAATTAAGAGGCCGTAAAGATGCCAAGATGGAAAATTAATTTCACACTTTAAAAATAATTGTTTGAGGAAAATTATAAAAAAATATTTCAAATTTTAACAGTTTTAAATAACCCTTCTAAAATTTAAATATGAACTTTTCGAAAAACCCTAAATGGGTTAACAAGTTAATCAAATTATAAAAGTGTCGTATTCGGATTGACATGTTTTATAAACTGTGTGATAATCGACCAAAAACCTTTTTTTTTTTTTTTTATAATTTTCGTATAGACTCATTCCCGTACTAGCCGGAGCCCGGATGGCCCGGATCAGCGGATGGATTAAGAGACATTATTATTTTCTTTGGGTTAGAGTTATAATTGGGTTTGACGAAGGACCTTTTTAACATAATAGAAGGGTCCGCTAAGGGTCTGATTCTTTTGGGCTTTATTTTAACAAAAGGATTACAATAGTAAGCTGCTGTGAGGTTAATGAAAGACGTCCCTTTGTTACAACACTAACATAAGTTTGCTTTATATAATTCAAAAATCATTGTTTTCTGAAATTATATAAATGTTTCCCACCTGGGTTGATGAAAGACAGTAACATAAGTTAGCTTTATATAATTCAAAAATCATTGTTTTCTGAAATTATATGATATGTGCCGCATGCATACATCATGCAACCACAAGTAGCATATAGTTTACTTTAGGGTAGTGTTAGTTTCTTTATTTTTAGTCATGTAGCAGTGGACAAGTTATTAAGTAGTTGGTTAAGTTAGTGGTGTGATGTTTATTTCTCTTTGGTTGTAAGCCTATTTAGGCTATGCGGTATGGGGTACGTCCCCTATGCCGTCGAGGACCGGCGCCGCCAACACACCATCCCCCCTCCCTCCCGCGGTCCCCGTCTTCAGCGTCGGCATCTGGACGTTGGGGACGCTCACAAGAAGACAAAATGTTCCCCTCTCCCTCTCACATACACCTATACATATAATATATACATACACATTTTAGGTCCATCCTCATTTCCATACCTCCATCCTCGTTGCCCTATCCTCATGCCCATCCTACATGGCTCTTACGTGGCGGACCATCCTCCAAGAGAGGACCATCACCATACCGTGTAGCCTTATAGGCAAGATGTTTTAGTTTATTATTATGAATGAAAAATAGAGAAGTGTCTCAAGTCTTATTTCTTGAGTCTGACTCAGTCAACGGGTTATTTATCACAAATCCGATTGGTACATATCATTATATAAATATTATTATATTAAATTAAAATAATTACATTTAGTAATATCACTTGAACATAGTAACTTTCTAGAAACACTTTATAGAGTAAATTGCTATCTGAGTCCATGTGTTTTGGTCGTTTAACTAGTTGGGTGCTTAGATATTTCTAAAATTTATGTCAACCTAAACCGTTTTGACCCATACAAAGAATTACCCGTTTTAAGCAACATGTCCCATCTTACCCACTACTAGTTTTGTCATCTCTATCTCTTGACACATGAATAAATAGGATTAAGATATATAAACAAGAAAGATTCAAAAGTGAATATCGGGACATTGATACGTTTAAACATTGATTGGGAGCGAGAGAATACAGATGGTATTTCAACTAAGAATCAGAACACAAGAAGAAACACTAAGATCGCAAAGAAAAATGAAACTAGAACACTAGCACTAATCTGCGCGCTAATGTTTGGTGGATAATGGAAAAGATAAGCTAACGAAAGCATCCTTAATGTAAATATGAGTTTCAGGCGAATTGAGAGCTATATAACAGTAGATCAGTTCCTCAATATCGTTCCAATCTTGAACTTTTGCATAACGAATCATCTCTAGTATAGATTTTCTTATATCCCGAAAGGGATGGGAAGAGTATTGGACTACACAATCACTATCTGCAAACACCCCATGAACATCCTCAGGCAAACTTGCTGAAAAGCTCACTCTTTCCCTTCTTTTCTTCATTGAATTCTTGCTGAGTTCTTTATGAGTCATTTTAATGAAGTTTTGGAGATAAGGTTAGGTGGGTAGAATGGACCCTTGTGGTTGCAATACATATAGCATGGATGCAAGGCAAGATATGCATGAATGGGAGCCTTCATGTGTAATTAATTCAGAGACCAACTATGATCATAAGGAATTGTTGATTTGTTGTAATAAATTTAAAATATCTCCAACCACGTATGAAAGTAATACCATTTATTTGGGGTGGTATTTCTAAAGTAATATCAACCCAATATAAAAATAATCAGATTTTCATTTTGGGTTCAGAGGTTAAGGTGTTAAATGGGTTTCCTATTTACTATACACTAGTAGGAACCCGTGTATTGCGTGAGGGCTGCACGGTGTTTAATTGTTGTGTTTGGTCAATCGCCTTGTTCAGGGCCGTCCCCGAGAATCGTTGAATTTTTTTGGCCCTGGGCGAGTAGAAGATGACGGACCCTATAATATAAAGTCGATAACTGGAGTGCGTTCGGTGTGATGTACTTTTTATTGATATTTTGAGCCCATTTTACGCATTAGTCAAGTTTTAAATTTATAAAATACGATATTCAACTAACACTAAACACACACTTGGGCAAGTGCACCCATCGTGAGCGTAGTATAGCGTTGGTAAGATACCGAGGTCGTGCAAGTACACAAGAGCTTTTAGTACTGGTTTATCCTCAACGTCTAATCAATCTAATTTTTTTGAGAAAAGTTTTGAAACATGAAAATAAAAACTAAAAACGCAAAGATAAATAAAATAAAAACAAATAGACAAGATAGTATCACTTGGATCCGACTCGTCTGTAATCTATACTTTGATGATTTTCGCACTTTCGGAGTTTTTAAGAGATTATCTTAGTTATAGTAGTGGGCCCCTCTTTTGAAGGTGACGTTACCCTCAGCCCAGTGGTTTGAGTCAGCAGGGATACAATCCCAGAGGGTCGGAATATTGAAAGATAATTAAATTAGTTATTAATGCGAAAAGTGGTAGACCCCTCTTTTGAATGTGACGTTACCCTCGGCTAAGTGGTTTGAGTCAGCAAGGATACGATCCCAAGAAGCCGGTTTAAAGTATTAATAGTAGTTTACATATGAGGGGTTCAAGCTATTCGTACCCCCGCCATCCAATACCAGTGAGTATTGAAGGAGGTCCTAGTAAGCTTGAACCAGGTCCTTGCAGGATCTATACACTGAACAAGCCAATAACCATACCAAACCATTCCCCTAACCCCCAGCCAAGTAGTCAACATGCATGTATATAGACCGTAAAGACATGAATGATGCAATCTTTTACTTTATATAGACAGTAAAGTAACTTCAAGACACCACGGAAAAATGATAAGAAAAATTCACCTTCAACATAAGAAACTAGTTATCAAATTCATTAATACAAACCCAAATAAAAAGTGTCGAAAGGTTAAAAATCAAAAGTAATACAATAAAGACTTGTCTTCACTAAGTGATGTAAGAGGCTTAACCAAACATGGCCTTTGATTGGCAAGAACCCTTACAATCAATCTTGGATCCCGACACTACTACACACTCTAAAGATGGATGATGGATGATGGTTGTAACAACCCGCACGTTCGTGCGTTGTTACTACTCGTTACACTCGTTACGCCTAGCACCAGAGATTCGGATCATAATGTAGCTATATCGCATACGTCGCTATTTTGCAGTATTTTCGCATATTACGCATACTTTATCGCTATCACATCACATTGCACTTGCTGACAACCACGAAGATGTCAAGTGAGAACCAATTCTACCGTCCTTGATAGCCGTGATGTGTCGCAGTGCAACTCGATACTCAAGAAAACGCACTCGCAGGCACGCGTAACTCGATTATCGCAGGATTTGAGATATGGATATGTATATACGACCCTATGTGACTAATTATAATAAATATATGAATATGGGTATGAAAATGTGTAACCAAACAATCCCGACGCTTAACGAACAAAACGAAACATCGAAACGCCATTCGCCGGAGACCACCGATCGAGTGACCACTCGATCGGGTGGCCATCCAATCGGATTACCACCCGATCGGACAGCCACCCGATCGGACAGCCATCCGATCTGTTGCACTTCTTCCCCTTCACTCCACTTCACCTATAAATAGCACTTGTCACATCACTTGAACAGTGATGTGACAACTCTCACTCGACCAGCACGCTTTTGGGGCTTTTCCTCTCGATTCCTCGCGATTCTTGTAAGTTTACAACTCAAATCTTGTACTTCTTTGATCCATACACACTTCTTCATCTTTTTCACCTTTGAATCTTAACGTTTAAACATGAAATCAATGGATTTAAGGTGTTCTAGGGTGAGGTCATCATGGAATTCTTATGAACTTCAAATGTTTGCCTCATTCCACGAAGAATAACTCAGATCTGAAGGATTTCCACATGATTTCACCACGATTTCGCATAGATCTAGACACTTCAATGATAAAAGGATTGAAAGAAACTTTTTCAACTTTCTTTCAACTCTTTTACACTCAATGCACTCAAAACTGATGGAATCAGTGCTTGTTCCGATCTTCTACTCATTCTAAGTGAAGTGTTGGTTCCAAATCTGGTTCTGTCTAAAGAGACAACCGATTTCGGGTTAAGCATGAACAACCGTTACGGACAGTTAACTGATCGGACCAGGGTGATTCCGGTTCAATCGGAAGACTTGGTTCGTAATGGAGTTCTGTTGTTTAGCACATTATCACATCGTCTCGATCAAAACCACAAACTTTCAAAACAATCAAGTGTAAAGACGGTCAAGGCAGTTGGAACGGAATGCCGTCCGATTGGATTACCACCCGATCGGACAGCCACCCGATTGGACAGCCGTCGGATCGGCTTGCACTTGGTTCCTCACTGAAACTATCATTTCAACTTTTCAAAGTCTTGAACGTCGAACGGATCACCGTCCAATCGGATTGCCACCCGATCGAACGACCATCCGACCATGTGATGTTTGGGACTTCGATACTTAAACAATTTTCAGCATGTTCAATACATAGTCTGTTCCAAACGGATTGCCACCCGATCGGATTGCAATCCGATCGAGTGACAAACTGCTGGGAACTTGTTCTCACTAAGTGTCCTACTAATCGGATCGTCACCCGATCGAGCCGCCATTCGATCGGTCGACCTAAAGGGTAGAGATGCTTCTCTGTTTTCAAAAGGCTACAACGAAAACTTCAAAAGTCAACCATCATACACAAACACATCTTCACAAAACGAGGTGACAATCCAATCGAATGGCCATCCGATCGGATGACCATCCAAACGGATAGCCACCCGATCGACTGGCCATCCGATCGGATTACCATTTGACACTTGGTTCACTCGCCACCGTTTAACGCATCGTTCGACGCTTACGCTATCAATTTGTAACCAGGATGATCTGAGACGCGTTCCCTTCAATCCACCCAAGTTGTGTTTACTAGCTGAACACCAACTGTGAGTATACTCGAACCCCTTTTTATCGCATTTTTGGGTGTAACATACGTTTTTATCAAATCAAACTAATCGAATGCTTAAACTATTTATCACATGCGAATAACTGTTATGCATATTTATACGTGATGCTAGTTACATATGTGTTAGGACTTATACTCGCGAGGTCCCGCCTTAACTAGTATTGTACTATAGCACCCGACGGGGTCTAGTTAGGATGAATAGCAATCGCAGCTCGAGTGACTTAGCTGGTAGTATCGGTATTAAATGCATGTATGTTGAGGTATCTCATTTATGTATTTGGTAATTCGCAGCACTTTTTATCTATTTACGCTACTCTATCAAAACTTGTATACTCGCCAATACTTTTGTATTGACGTTGTTTTAACGTATGTTGCAGGTTTAGTTACAGTCTACATCAAATCAAGCTAGGAAGTCTAGAAACACACCTAAAATCTAGGTTGTCGGATTTGTATTGTTTGAGAGAACATGAAAATTCATGGCAGCTTATGTGATTGTACTTTTTATTAGTATGGGATAATGAACGCATTAAATAACGTCGCAATTTAGTTGTTATGGATTCTCTTGAGCAATCTGATTCGCCTAGTGCCGCGCCCCGATGATTCCGCCATCGGTTGGGGTGTGACAATGATGGTGGGTGTTGGTGTTGTAATGGTGGTGGAGTGGGAGAGTAGTGGTTTGCCAAGGGATGTCTTTCAAGTGAACCAAGCACCCCTATTTATAGCCTGTACAGAACTCTGTCCACGGCCCCGTGCCCGCTGGGCATGCCCCGTGGCCAGCCTTTTTCTCTTCCTTCCGTTGTGGGCGTGGAAGCTTCTACCAATTTGTCTTTTGTGCAGGGTCCTGACTACGTCCCATGCCCAGCTGGGCACGGCCCCGTGGTCAGGCTTCTGTTGCCTTGTTTTGCTTTGGGGATGCTGCCAAGGGGTCGTGCATGTCACGTTTATTCCTTCTTTTTGTATTTATGTTGGTTTTTGCTGCTTATTTGCTCCTTTTATTCGTTTAAGCTCATTTCATCCTGTAAATTCAAAAGGAAGAAAGAAACACGCTTTTTCCAACATTAGTACTAAAAAAATGTTAGTTTTATGCCTCATTTGATGTAATTTATATGTTATATTTTGCACACATCAAATACCCCCACACTTGAATCTTTGCTTGTCCTCAAGCAAAACTCTTTAATATGTGGCTTACACACCCAAATGGAAGAGGTTGAGGAGAAGTTTTGGGCTCATCTTGAGTGTCGGGAATCCAAGATCTTTATTGAGTTTTATTTTTATTTTATTTACAATCCTATTCGTCATGATTTATTTAGAACGATTTATAAGAAAAATTATTTATTCGGGCATAACATGCCTCTTTAAAATTCCATTTATATACAAGTTCACATACCTCACGGGAGATCACTCAACACTCGGCCAATTTTTGTATTTTTGTGAAACACTCGAGACCGGCATGGAACTTACTTCTACCATATGCTTGCCAAGCGATTAAACGTCCTCCTTTTTAACTCTAAACCTTCGTAAATATCAAGAGGACTTTGGGGAAGGGTTAGGCTTGGGCTAAGGGTATGTGGTTTTGGTTTTGGTTAGTGGTTAGTAAAAATGGCTAAAAGCGTAAAAAGCGTCGGTCGTCGTAAATTTTTTTGTTTTTGTGACTTTTATTCAAACTAAGCACATTCAAACAAGATTTCTTTGAGGGACTTGTTTGTTTATTGCAAGACTTCCAATTTTTTTTTCTTGTCACAAGATAGCCGAGCTTTTTACTAAAACAAAGGGGTTGAAAAGAAAAAGGTTTTGGTGGGTAAAAAGTGTTTGTTTTGTGGCTTTTGAAATGAAAAGGTTTAGGCTCAAAGGGGTTAACTAGGGGGATTTTTGGTAGGTGATAAAAAGATGTAAAATAATGGTGTTGAAAGGAAAAATAGTTAGTCCTAATGCCTCTATCATTTACTTACTTGGGTTCAAATTGGTAAGGACCGGGAATGTATCGTCGTGGCAAGTTCTAGAGTCGTAAGAACCAAGCGGCTATTCACACAAGAAATGAAAAATGAGCATTTAGTTTAAAGATATCTGCATGTATGCTCAATAAAGGCTCAAAACTCACTTGTTATGGGAATGGGTTTATAATGTGATCAAGTATATATAATCAAATTTTAATTAGATTTGTCATGCCTTTTCATAATTTTCTTATTCGGTTCTTTATATCACGACGCTATCGGTTGTAAATTTGTAAAAATATAACCTTTTTAGAACTTGTTATTCCCGAATTAAACCAAGACAAGTAAAAAAATGAAATTTGGGGTGATTAGCGGTTCCAATAGAGTTTTGTGTAAGGCTTGTTATTAGGACTTCCAAGATTCAAGGTTTTAGCATCCCCCCCACACTTAAATTAGACATTGTACTCAATGTGTCCCAAAAATAGGTTTTTAGGTTGATTGAATGTGTAAACAGTGTCAAAAAACAAATTTTCATGATACTAGGCGTCTGGCCACGGCCCCGTGTGGTCCGGGCATGAACCCGTGGTCAGATCGCCAGTATCATAATTAAACAGAAGGCTGGGCACGGGGCGTGTTCAGGCTGGGCATGGCCCCGTGCTGAACTTGCTGTAATGCTGGAAAAGTTGTCGGGAGGCTTTGTTTTCGTGCATGGGGTGTGGTTTTAACGTTCCTTTGGTAACCTCCATCTTTTCTCATTTGTTAGACCATTATAAAATCATCCAAACACCATATAATAATTCCAACCATCATTCATTAAAAGTGCGAAATACATAGTTCATAAAAATTAAAATTAAAATTCCTAAAAATGAAAAGCTACAAAGGTTCTAAGATAGATTGATCAGAAAACACAGGAAATCTAAATCACGATGGAGTTCTACCCTAGATGTTTTACATGATAAGGATGATAAAAACCCGGGAATGACTTTCCCGCGTCTAAGGGCTTTTTAGAACTCGAAACCGGAGGATGTCCCTCAAATGTCATTGAGCCATTCCTCAATCTCCCTAAGGAGAAAGAAGGCGGGCTCATTTTCCACAATATCTTGTGGAGGAGGTGCAACGGCTACCGGAACTCCGTTTAATACGGTTAGTGGAGGTTCTAGAGGAAGGTTACCCCATCCGGCTAGGATAATTTTCCGGCATGACATTCCAACCTCCTTGTGTGACGATTGGCACCATTGGAGGTGTCGCAAGAATATTCAACCTTTTATGCAAAAGGTTAACTTCTTGAAGGTAACTCTCTAATCCCACCGTCAAATGATTAATATGGTCAATGAGTGCTTCTTCCACGGATGTCATCTCATCAATGGCTTCTCGCAAGGCATAGATATAGTTGACCAAGGAGGCATCCATTGGTCGTCTTTTCCCCCTTCGATTGATTCTTGAGTAAGCTGAAGATGTTCCACTGTTTTGGCTCGACATTCTAAGAAAACAAGACGAAAATTTCAAAAGAATGAAACTGACACTCCGGCCACGACCCCGTACCTGCTGGGCATGACTCCGTGGTCAAACCTCTGCAAGTTTTTGAATCAAGGAATATTATTGTTTTAAATTATTTTTTTGTATTTTGAAACATTTTTGAACTTAAATAACTTAACACAGTGTTGTAACACTTATTTTTGATAAGATTCCTTGGTTTAAAACCTTGCAAATACTAAAATAAAGCTTGAAGTTATGAATATTTCAAGCTTTAATGGAGGTTGAAGAGTTTTGGAGAAGAAGGTAAGTGACAAAAGTGGTAAAGACAAGATGGTTGTTGAGAAACCTTCTTTGGAATATACCTTTAAAGGTATGTGTGAATATCCCAGCAAATCTTGGTTTTTGAAATGAGTCCAAATGTGCAGGAATCATGCTGACTTTATAGAAAACGAAAACACGCTGACCACGGCCCCGTGTCGGCTGGACACGGCCCCGTGGCCAAACAAGACTATGACACATTTTGTCCGTATTATGAGCACGGGGCGTGTTGGCCTGGACACGACCCCATGGTCAATTTTGAGGTGGGCACAGGGCGTCTTGACCTGGACACGGCCCCGTGGCTAAAGTATTTTTATGAAGTGGCGTTTTATTTTAAGGTTTTTATTCGGATCGGGTGGTTCCTTACTGGAGGGAACAACACTGAAGTGCCTAAGGTACCTTAATTTCTCTTGATTTAAACAAGAACTCAAGAGGTTATCAGAAAGGGTAAAACCTAAACAAAATACCGGTGGGCGAAACCAACCATTATTCCCCTTATCCGGGCTCTTGTTAAAAAAGGTATATGTCAAATCGCTCAGGTCTATGAGTGCATCGGTGGGGGCCGATCAAGAGTCCTTCACGGCACAATCGACACAGGGACGACTATCGCCCATGTTCTCACAAGAGGTTGAGGTGCTTTCGGTATCGTCGATGTTGGTAGAATCCGAATGTGACCTCAACAATTATCCTTGGTCGTTGTCTTGTGATAAATAACTTGTTTTTATCTCAAGCTCTAATTCTTTTAATTTTAGGAGAATTATTTCTTCGAGTCGACATAATTCTTCGGAAGTTATGTCGTCTGAAAAAGATGGTTGAGGGCATTCGGGCGAGAGACAGTGATCGTTTTTACTTTCGCTCATCTTAAGGTTAATACAGGGAAACAATAGATCTAAATAGTGGGGAGTGCAATTTAGAAAGAAACATTCTAAATCTTTATGGAATCCACCACATATTTGACACCACTCACCGTAAAAAGAGCGAAAGCAAAAATAATCAATATCACTCATATTTTTGTCAAAAATTACCAACAGTCGGGATCTTACGATTCTGTTTTTAGCAACTGGAGGTGGGACACGGGGGTGTGTCCAGTGAGCACGTGTAACGCCTGCGTCCCTAGACTTTTAGCTAGTTTTCACTTTTAGTCCCTAAGCTATGTGATACGCAATACTTTTGATACTTGGTGAAACTTATGATATGATTCTATGAGACTATGATTCTAAGATACTATGAGACTATGATTCTATGATGCTATGAGACTATGATTCTATGATGCTATGAGACATGATTCTATGAGACTTGGTTGAACGAGGGACTGGAGTTTTGTCACTGGCAGAAACTATGGAAACTTTTGTGTTAATGATACAATCTAGTTATGTGATACTATTACCCAATAATACGCAACGCAACACTTAATATAAATCAAAGACGGGAACGCGGAAAGGATGGGATTGGCCAAATTGCAATCCGATCGGATGACCAACCGATCGGATGACCATTCGACCGAATTGCCATCCGATCCATGCACACCGCCTCTCCTTCTCTCCCTTACACTATAAATAGGCCTGCCACATCATTTTCACTGATGTGACAGCCTCACTCGGATCAGACGCACGCACTCCTCTTTTCTTCCATTTCTTGGCGATTTCGGTACGTTTTACACTAGATTCTTGTACATCTTTGATCACTACACAATTCTCTACATGATTCTCCTTTGAAATCTCACTTTTCACCATGGAATCTTTAAGATTTGAGCTCTTAAAGGTGACGTCATCATGGTGGTTTGTACAAACTGTTGAATGATGTCATTTCGTTCAAGATCTAGCTCAGATCTAAGGAATTTCATGTGTTTCTACACTAAATCTATACTTTTCAACTAAAATTTATGTTTATCTTCATCTTTTCTAAAAACTATTACAAAAAACGGTGACGTCTGGATTGAAACGGACTGTAGACTAAAGAAATAGTCTGGAGTTGGTTTGGAGAAGGATTGTTGCCGGAAAAGATGACCGGAGTATGAATACTGACATGAACATTGTCACGGACGGGTGACTGAATGAACTTGGGTGATTCCCACCCGATCAGATCGTCTGTACACTGATGGGTTTACCGTTGTCTCAATGCGTACCCCGTCGTCATTGCTTAAACTGAAACTTAAAACTTTACAAGTTTAAGAACGGGACAAGGACAACCCGATCGAGGGGCAATCCGATCGGATAGCCATCCGATCGAACCGCCATCCGATCAAGTGAAACTTGCCTCTTAACCCTAACACTTGGACACTTGAATATTTGATCGTCGAATGGCAATCCGATCGGATAGCCATCTGATCGAACTGCCATCCGATCAAGTTTCGTTGTCTTGTAACCTTAAACATTTTTGGAACTTTGAATCTTTGATCGTCGAATGGCAATCCGATCGGATAGCCATCCGATCGAACTGCCATCCGATCAAAGTGACAATGTGCTTTGGAACCTTTCAACACTTAGAATCTTTTGAGACTTTGAATCTTTGAAAACTTAGAACTTTGGGTCAAATCGCAATCCGATCGGATAGCCATCCGTCCCCTTCCCACACCATAGTCATCCCAATCGGATGGCAATCCGATCGGATAGCCATCCGATCGAACAACCATCCGATCAAGATGACTGATCCGACACTTGGTTTGAATCTCGTTTTCTGCTCGACTCTTATCTGTTGTAAATTTAATCAGGCTTATTCTAAAGAGCTCCCTTTGATCCAATAACAGTTAAACTGTTAAGCAATCACTATGAGTATACTCGATCCCTTATTGCTTTAAACTTTGGGATGCAACACGTATTCTATTAAATTATGATACTTGAAACTTTTGGAAACTAAACTCTATCCTATGTGTATGTGAAACTTGTGATTCTTGTATTCTATTTGTGATATGTGAACGTTTAAACCAGGGTGTGTAGTTCCGCCTTAACAATATTAGCGCTATAGGAGATGCACCTCCCCATTATTCTCGGGGGTATTGTTAGGATGATTCTAGTTTTCCTTGAGACTTGGGAAAACAACAAAGCATCGGGATACTTGGGCTATCACTTGTTGGACTGCGAACACTAGCATGGCTGAAACTATTTTGTTACATTTACATATGGATATGAGGCTTTTAATCTAGTATACTATTATTCAAACTTGTATACTCACCGGTATATTTTTGTACTGACCCTATTTTAATACATGTTGCAGGCTGACAGGATGCTAGGAATCTTGGAATCAAGCTAGGATGATGCTTAGAAACTCATCTAGACAATTAAGTTTTAAGCAATATTTGAGACTCGATGTACTATGATACTTGATGATGGTTGTTGGTTTTAGACAATGTTTGAATCAATCTAAATTATAATGAAACTATTTAGTGTTATGGAATCTCATGAGCAATCTGAACGCTTAGTGCTCGCACGTATGTCCGCAATCTACCCGGAACAACCCTCAATTCGAAAAGGGTTCGAATCACTTTGGTTAGTCACCGTTCCTCTACCCGGAACAACCCTATGCTTTTATGAGCCTATCTTTTATGCTACGTCGGATTTTATGTATGGTTTTAAACTCGATTCTTCATTTATTTTGATTCTTTGTTTATTTTGATATTTTTACACAAGTCGCACGTATGTCCGCAATCTAAAGCGTTAACTTTAATCTTGGGATCAAACTAAATTTATGAAGCCTTATTCTATCATGTTAATCTATGTGGGCAATCTTGATCGACTATGACACTATGTGAAACTATCTGATGAATGTATGTATTGTTGTGGTTGTAAGACACTAAACGTAACATGGCATGGAAACACGAGGGGGAAGTGACGTGTCTGAAGCATGGTGGATACGCCGCTGGTACTTCCTATATATAAGTGTTTCTGACATGTTACCAACTTTCGTACTAAGTGCCATGCGAAACTTAGTGTTCTGCAGACCGGTGATGAGATGGTTGAAATCTAAAGCTATGGGAAACTACTTGTGAAATCTAAGTATAATCTAGGTGTACTCTAGCATAATCTATGTGTAATCTAAGTATGTGTTATTGAGAAACAAAATACGAAACGTAGCCTAGCGCCGAAGACGAGGTGGATGTGGCATGTCTAAAACATGGTGGATACGCCGCTGGTACTTCCTATATATAAGTATTTCTGGCATGTTACCGAACCTTTGTTCCACGCGCTAAGTGAAGTTCATAGTTTTGTAGGCTCAGGTTGAAGTTGTGGAATCTATTTGGTTAATCTATGTGGTTGAATCTATCTGGTAAATCTATGTTGTGAGAAGTGGTGAAATCTAATGTTGTGGTTAACGAAGAGTGACACCGATGACGAGGGGGACGTGGCATGATTGAAGCATGGTGGATACGCCGCTGGTACTTCCTATATATAAGTGCTTCTGTCATGTTGCCGAACTTTCGTAGCACGTGCCATGCGGGATTTCGCTGTTTGTGGATTGTTAACATGAATATATGAGAATCTATTGAATCTATTCGAAGCTATTGGATCTATTGGAATCTATGAATCTATCGAATCTATTAGAAACTATTGAATCTATTGGAATCTATGTGAATCTATTGGAGTAATCTATTTAATGAGTGTGTTTGCGACACATAACATGACACCGAGTACGAGGCGGAAACGATATGCCCAAAGCGTGGTGGATACGCCGCTGGTACTTCCTATATATAAGCGTTTTTGACATGTTGCCAAACTTCGTACAACGTGCTATGCAAAGGTCATGGGTTGCGATATTAATATGAACTATGTGAATCTTGTTGAATCTTGAGTCTTTAAATCTATCGTGTGTAAATCTATATTGTGAGACTTTACGAACCTAGACTTATACGATCCTCTTGTTGGATCCTTAGGGTGTCTTCTCGAAAGCTCTCCGACACTCTCAAGAGATCCACGGAAAAGTCTCAGAAAAAGATGATGTCCTTCATGGCCGATCAGATCGCACGGGTCGTGCTGAAGATCGTCTCTGAGATCTAAGGATCGAACACTCCGCCCTCTTCTGTTGACTCTAAGACGAAGAAAGAAAAGTCTACAAAGTTCAGCTATAAACATTTTATCTCTTGCAACCCTATGTCTTTCACGGGTAGTGATGGGGTGACTGTTATGCTCGAGTGGTTTGACAGCATCGAGGTTACCTTCATTAACAGCGAGTGCCCAGAGCAGCTAAAGAATAGGAGTGCAACGGGAATGTTTCAAGGCAGAGCATTGGAGTGGTGGTCAAATGAGAGAAACATCCGTTCGAATGAAGAAGCCTATGCTCTTCCATGGGCTGAGGTGCGATAATTGATGATGCTCGAATTCTGCCCTCCTCATGAACAATTGCAGCTTGAAGAAGAGTTTTGGCACTTGAAGCAGATTGGTGATGATAATCTGGCTTATACTACCTTTTTCAAGCAGCTTAGCTTGATCGTTCCTCACTTGGTTTCTACTACTAAGCGCATGATAACCAAGTACATCAATGGTCTACCTCCTGCTATGCGTGATTCTATTGAAGCAACTCAACTCGAAACTATTGAGGAAGTCTACCGTCTTGCGGCTAGTCTCAACAACAACCGTTTTCGTGATAAGCAGTTTGCTAACTCCGCTCCCTCCAAGTCTGCACATCAAGTTACCCAGCAGCCAGGTGGCAGCAAGAACAAGAGGCGAAAGTCACAGGGTTCAGGATGCAATGCCATTGTTCCTACTGTGAATCCTGCGGCTAAGCCTGCTCCTGCTGCTACTGTTCAGAACCCTGCTACACCTGAAGTCAAGAAGCAGTACTCTGGGTCTTACCCCAAGTGTACCACTTGTAACTTTAATCATCCTGCCGCCTCTGCATGTCGTCTATGCACCAACTGCAATCGCTATGGTCACACGACTCCCTATTGTTGTCAAGCAAACCCAGCTCAACAAGCCCCAGCCCAGGCAGCTTTACCAGCTCTCCCAGCTCCTCCGCAGAATCCTAAGCCAGTCAACGTTGTCCGTGCATGCTACAAATGTGGAGATACTACTCATCTTCGTAACCAGTGTCCTCAGCTGAACCAGGATCAACAGCTAGCCGTTCGTGGGCGAACGTTCAATCTCAATGCTAATCAGGCCCGTAATGACAATGACGTCGTTAATGGTATGTTTCTCGTGAATAACCTTTATGCTTCGATACTATTTGATACTGGTGCCGACAGAAACTTTGTGTTCGTAGAATTTGAATCTTTGCTAAACTGTGCACGCTCTATGTTACCTAAGTCATTTTCGGTGGAGATTGCTGACGGAAAGTCTATTCTAGTTGATTCTATTCTCTGTGGTTGTTCTCTGACTCTTAACGACCACGTGTTTACTATTGATCTAATACCCATGTAATTGGGTAGTTTTGATGTCATAATCGGCATGGATTGGTTACGTAAGAACCATGCCGAGATTGCCTGTCACGAGAAGTTTGTTCGTCTACCTCTACCATCTGGTGATATTTTGCACGTCTATGGAGACCGACCTACGAAAGGACTGAGACTGATGTCATGCACACAAGCAAGCAGGTGCTTACGTAAACAGAACCTTGCTTTCTTGGCCCATGTGGTGGAACAAAAGAGCAAGGGGAAGAACATAAGTGATGTTCCAGTGGTGTGTGATTTCCCCGATGTCTTTCCTGAAGATCTACCAGGTCTCCCACCTCCTAGAACTGTCGATTTCCATATTGATCTCATACCTGGTGCGACTCCTGTCGCCAAGGCCCCATATCGTCTTGCACCTTCCGAGATGCAAGAACTATCGAGTTAGCTTCAAGAATTGCTCGACAAGGGATTCATTCGTCCAAGTATCTCTCCGTGGGGTGCTCCGGTGTTATTCGTCAAGAAGAAAGATGGGTCGTTTCAGATCTTCGTTCTGCTTATCATCAGCTTCGAGTTCTCGAAGATGATGTACCCAAAACCGCATTTCGTACCCGTTATGGACACTACAAGTTCGTGGTCATGCCTTTTGGATTGACCAACGCACCCGCTGTGTTCATGGATCTCATGAATCGTGTTTGTAAGCCCTACTTGGATCATTTCGTGATAGTCTTTATTGAAGATATTCTCATTTATTCTAAAACTAAAGCTGATCATGCTCGACATTTACGCTTGATGCTTGAACTCTTACGTGGTGAATGTTTGTATGCTAAATTTTCTAAGTGTGAGTTTTGGATTAATGAAGTGCAATTTCTTGGTCACGTCGTTAGTAAGCAAGGTATTCATGTTGACCCATCTAAAATCGAAGCTGTGAAGAATTGGAGTATGCCTAAATCTGCATCTGAGATTCGTTCCTTTCTAGGATTGGCAGGTTATTACCACCGATTCATCTTGGACTTCTCTAAGATCGCTGTCCCTCTTACTTCGTTAACACAGAAAGAGAGACCTTTTGCTTGGGGTCCCGAGCAAGAGAAATCTTTTCAGACTCTTAAGACTCTTTTATGTAATGCCCCTGTTCTAACTCTCCCCGATGGGAACGATGACTTCGTGGTATACTACGATGCCTCAAACCATGGCTTGGGCTGTGTGCTCATTCAGCGGGACAAGGTTATCGCTTATGCCTCTCGTCAACTCAAGGTACATGAGAAAAACTATACTACTCACGATCTGGAGCTTGGTGCAGTTGTGTTTGCGTTAAAGATATGGCGACACTACCTGTATGGTACTAAGTGTGTGGTTTTCACTGACCATAGGAGCCTTCAACATATCTTTGACCAAAAGGAACTGAACATGCGACAGAGGCCTTGGGTGGAATTGCTAAACGACTACGACTGCGAAATTCGCTATCATCCTGGCAAGGCGAATATAGTGGTCAATGCTCTTAGTCATAAAACTCATGTGAATGTTATTCGTATCTCTGATGATCTCCATGCGTGTATTCATGACGCTCAGTATTCGTCAGCAAATGAAGGAAATCTAGAAGTGGAAATCCAAGGCGCTAAGATTGAACAGCTTGAAACTAAACACAATAGACTCCAATACTACCTCAATCGCATCTGGATGCCGGATCGCGATAATCTCCATGAGCTCATTATGAATGAGGCTCACAAATCCCGTTACTCTATTCACCCGGGCGCTGATAAGATCTACCATGATTTGCGTGCAACTTATTGGTGGCCTGGCATGAAAAGGGACATTGCTGTATATGTTTCTAAATGCCTTACTTGTACGAAAGTTAAGGCTGAACATCAATGTCCTTCAAGACTCTTGGAACAACCCGAAATCCCAGTTTGGAAATGGGATAGCATCGCTATGCACTTTATTACCAAGCTACGTCGAACACCTTCTGGTCACGATAGTATCTGGGTGATAATTGATCGATTGACCAAATCCGCCCACTTTCTTCCTATTCGTGAGGATTATAAATTGGAGAAACTTGCCCGAATCTATACTAATGAGATCATATGCCGTCATGGCATACCTCTTGACATAATCTCAGACCGGGATGGCCGTTTTACTTCACGTCTTTGGCAAACTTTTCAATCTGCTATGGGTTCTCATTTGAATCTTAGCACGGCCTTTCATCCTCAGACGGATGGACAGACCGAGCAAACTATTCAGACCCTAGAGGATATGCTCCGTTCTTGTGTCATCGACTTTGGTGGTAACTGGGATGTACATTTACCATTGATTGAGTTCTCGTACAACAACAGCTATCATTCCAGTATTCAGATGGCTCCTTTCAAAGCTTTGTATGGCCGCAAGTGCCGATCTCCTCTCAGCTGGCATGCGATTGGTGACAAGCAGTTTACTAGCCCTGAAATCATTCAAGAGACAACGGATAAGATTCTTCAGATCCGTGATAACTTGATCAAGGCTAGGAGCAGACAAAAGAGTTATGCTAATAAAAGGCGCAAGCCTCTGGAATTTGATGTTGGAGACCGAGTTCTTCTCAATGTATCTCCCTGGAAGGGAGTAGTTCGTTTTGGTAAGAAGGGAAAGCTCGCTCCTCGCTATGTGGGTCCATTCGTGATACTCGAAAGGATTGGCAAGGTAGCGTACCGACTCGACCTGCCACAGGAACTAAACAACGTGCATCCAGTGTTCCACGTGTCTAACCTACGTAAATGCCTAGCCGACGAGGACCTATAGGTTCCCCTGGAAGACTTGCAAATAAACGAAGTTGTACACTTTGTGGAGAAACCGGTTGAAATCATGGATTAGGGCGTCAAGCGACTGAGGCGCAGCAAAATTCCCATAGTCAAGGTTCGATGGGAAGGAAAGCGTGGCGCCGAATTCATTTGGGAACTGAAAAGTGAGATGAAGGCCAAGTATCCGTAGCTCTTCGAGCACTCTTCTACCTAGATTTCGAGGACGAAATCTCCTGAAGAGGGGAGACTGTAACGCCTGCGTCCCTAGACTTTTAGCTAGTTGTCACATTTAGTCCCTAAGATATGTGATACGCGATACTTTTGATACTTGGTGAAACTTATGATATGATTCTATGAGACTATGATTCTAAGATACTATGAGACTATGATTCTATGATGCTATGAGACTATGATTCTAGGATGCTATGAGACATGATTCTATGAGACTTGATACTTTGGTGCTTGACTCTTGAGGCTCGTGAAACTTGAGACTTGGTTGAACGAGGGACTGGAGTTTTGTCACTGGCGGAAACTATGGAAACTTTTGTGTTAATGATATAATCTAGTTATGTGATACTATTACCCAATAATACGCAACGTAACGCTTAATATAAATCAAAGACGGAAACGCGGAAAGGATGGGATTGGCCAAATAGCAATCCGATGGGATGACCATCCGATCAGATGACCAACCTATCGGATGGCCATTCGACCGAGTTGCCATCCGATCCGTGCACACTGCCTCTCCTTCTCTCTCCCACACTATAAATAGGCCTGTCACATCAGTTTCACTGATGTGACAGCCTCACTCGGACCAGACGAACGCACTCCTCTTTTCTTCCATTTCTTGGCGATTTCGGTACGTTTTACACTAGATTCTTGTACACCTTTGATCACTACACAATTCTCTACATGATTCTCCTTTGAAATCTCACTTTTCACCATGGAATCTTTAAGATTTGAGCTCTTGAAGGTGATGTCATCATGGTGGTTTGTACAAACTGTAGAATGATGTCATTTCGTTCAAGATCTAGCTCAGATCTAAGGAATTTCATGTGTTTCTACACTAAATCTTTACTAAATCTATACTTTTCAACTAAAATTTATGTTTATCTTCATCTTTTCTTAAAACTTTTACCAAAAAACGGTGAGGTCTGGATTGAAACGGACTGTAGACTTAAGAAATAGTCTGGAGTTGGTTTGGAGAAGGATTGTTGCCGGAAAAGATGACCGGAGTATGAATACTGACATGAATACCGTCACGGACGGATATCTGAATGGACTGGGATGATTCCCACCCGATCAGATCGTCTGTACACTGATGGGTTTACTGTTGTCTCAATGCGTACTCCGTCGTCATTGCATAAACTGAAACTTAAAACTTTACAAGTTTAGGAACGGGACAAGGACAACCCGATCGAGTGGCAACCGATCGGATAGCCATCCTATCGAACCGCCATCCAATCAAGTGAAACTTGCCTCTTAACCCTAACACTTGGACACTTGAATATTTAATCGTTGAATGGCAATCCGATCAAATAGCCATCCGATCAAGTGTCATTGTCTTGTAACCTTAAACATTTTTGGAACTTTGAATCTTTGATCGTCGAAAGGCAATCCGATCGGATAGCCATCCGATCGAACTGCCATCCGATCAAAGTGACAATGTGCTTTGGAACCTTTCAACACTTAGAATCTTTTGAGACTTTGAATCTTTGAAAACTTAGAACTTTGGATCGAATGCAATCCGATCGGATAGCCATCCGTCCCCTCCCCTCCCCACACCATAGTCATCCCAATTGGATGGCAATCCGATCAGATAACTGATCCGACACTTGGTTTGAATCTCGTTTTTTGCTCAACTCTTATCTGTTGTAAATCTAATCAGGCTAATTCTAAAGAGCTCCCTTTGATCCAATAACAGTTAAACTGTTAAGCAATCACTATGAGTATACTCGATCCCTTTTTGCTTTAAACTTTGGGATGCAACATGTATTCTATTAAATTATGATGCTTGAAACTTTTGGAAACTAAACTCTATCCTATGTGTATGTGAAACTTGTGATTCTTGTATTCTCTTTGTGCTATGTGAACGTTTAATCCAGGGTGTGTAGTTCCGCCTTAACAATAGTAGCGCTATAGGAGATGCACCTCCCCATTATTCTCGGGGGTAGTTAGGAGGATTCTAGTTTTCCTTGAGACTTGGGAAAACAACAAAGCATCGAGATACTTGGGCTATCACTTGTTGGACTGCGAACACTAGCATGGCTGAAACTATTTTGTTACATTTACATATGGATATGAGGCTTTTAATCTAGTATACCATTATTCAAACTTGTATACTCGCCGGTACATTTTTGTACTGGCCCTATTTTAATACATGTTGCAGGCTGACAGGATGCTAGGAATCTTGGAATCAAGCTAGGATGATGCTTAGAAACTCATCTAGATAAATAAGTTTTGAGCAATATTTGAGACTCGATGTACTATGATACTTGATGATGGTTGTTGGTTTTAGACAATGTTTGAATTAAACTAAATTATAATGAAACTATTTAGTGTTATGGAATCTCATGAGCAATTTGAACGCTTAGTGCTCACACCCCGATGTTTCCACCATCGGTTGGGGTGTGACAGCACAACCTCGTGGTCAGCTACTGTCTGACTTAAAACAGGATTGCCAGTAACGATAATTGGACACGGCCCCGAGTCTGGCTGAGCACGGCCCGTGCTGAAGTCTGCATAAACTAAAGAATTTAGAAAAATTCCTAAAAAATAGAAAAATAAGTAAAAATAATTAGGCCGTTGATTTTAAACTTTCTTAAAATCTTTGTGTCCCCGGCAACGGTGCCAAAAACTTGGTGTGCGTTCGGTGTGATGTAATTTTTATTGGTATTTTGATCCCATTTTAAGTATCAGTCAAGTTTTAAATTTATAAAACACGATATTCTACTAACACTAAACACACACTTGGACAAGTGCACCCATCGCGAGCGTAGTATTGCGTTGGTAAGATACCGAGGTCGTCCAAGTACACAAGAGCTTTTAGTACAGGTTTATCCTCAACGTCTAATCAATCTAATTGTTTTTTAGAAAAGCTTTGAAACATGAAAAAAAAACTCCGAATGCAAAGATAAATAAAATAAAAACAGATAGATAAGATAGAATCACTTGGATCCGACTCGTCTTTAATGTATCCTTTGATGATTTTCGCATTTTCGGACTTTTTAAGAGATTGTCTTAGTTATAGTAGTTGGCCCCTCTTTTGAAGGTGATGTTACACTCAACCCAGTGGTTTGAGTCAGTAGGGACACAATCCCAAAGGGTCGGAATATTGAAAGATAATTAAATAAATTTATTAATGCGAAAAGTGGTAGGCCCCTCTTTTGAAGGTGACGTTACCCTTGGCTAAGTGGTTTGAGTCAGTAAAGATACAATCCCAAGAAGCCAGTTTAAAGTATTAATAGTAGTTTATATATGAGGGGTTCAAGCTATTCGCACCCCCGCCATCCAATACCAGTGGGTATTGAAGGAGGTCCTACTAAACTTGAACCAAGTCCTTGCAGGATCTATACACTGAACAAGGCAAGAACCTTACCAAACCATTCCCCTAACCCCCGACCAGGTAGTCAACATGCCTTTATATAGACCGTAAAGACATGAATGATGCAATCTTTTACTTTATATAGACAGTAAAGTAACTTCAAGACATCAAGGAAAAATGATAAGAAAAATTCACCTTCATCATAAGAAACTAGTTACTAAAGTCATAATACAAACCCAAATAAAAAGTGCCGAAAGATTAAAAATCAAAAGTAATACAATAAAGACTTGTCTTCACTAAGTGATGTAAGAGGCTTAACCAAACATGGCCTTTGATTGGTAAGAACCCTTGCAATCAATCTTGGATCTCGTGACTACTACACACTCTAAAGATGCATGATGGATGATGGTGGTGGGTGTTGGTGTTGTAGTAGTGGTGGAGTGGTGGCAAAGTGGGAGAGTAGGGGTTTGCCAAGAGATGACTTTCAAGTGAACCCAGCACCCCTATTTATAGCCTATACAGAACTCTGGCCACGGCCCCGTGGCCAGCATTTTTCTCTTTCTTCATTAATTGCAAGTGTCAGCAGAGGGCCCCACACGACCCCGTGTCTCCTAGGCACGGCCCTGTGGTCAACTTCGTATCTGTAATATCAAGATTTAGCAAGATTCTGCATATCTTTGCGTTGACCACGCCCCGTGCTGAGTTGGGCATGCCCCAGTGGTGGGCGTGGTCAACTTCGTATCTGTAATATCAAGATTTAGCAAGATTCTGCATATCTTTGCGTTGACCACGCCCCGTGCTGAGTTGGGCATGCCCCAGTGGTGGGCGTGGAAGCTTCTACTGGTTTGTCTTTTGTGCAGGGTCCTGACCACGCCCCATGCCCAGCTGGGCATGGCCCCGTGGTCAGGCTTCTGTTGTCTTTTTTTTGCTTTGGGGATGATGCCAAGGGGTCGCGCATGTCGCGTTTATTCCTTCTTTTTGTATTTATGTTGGTTTTGGCTGCTTATGTGCTCCTTTTGTTCGTTTAAGCTCATTTGGTACTGTAAATTTAAAAGGAAGAAAGAAACACACTTTTTTTCAACATTAGTACTAAAAAAAGGTTAGCTTTATGGCTCATTTGATGTAATTTATATATTATATTTTGCACACATCAATAACTCAATTATGAAAAGAAAAGATAATTGTATTTGACTTTGTACATATTTATATACTAGAAAACATAATAATAAATGAACAAATAGGCCCCTAAAACATATTTAATATATATATATATATACATTGGGATCAGTTTAAATGAAAACCATCACCAGTTGTGAGAATCGTGAGAACTACTATCATCCAATAAGATTTAAACACATCACCTATTTTTAAATTAAATCAAATGGACAATTTAGTCTTTTACTATTTATGTCACATCATCTCTCTCTCTTCTTTTCAAAAATCAAATCATTTTTCTTTCTTTCTCTCTTTCTTTTTCTATTACATTAAAATATTACTTTTTTCTCATATTTATTTTTCTCTAATTTTTACATTTTACAAAAAAACAAATAAACATCCAAAAAACATTTTCAAAAATTGACAGAAAGGGGTGCGGTCGGCATTTTCAAAAAAAAAAAGTCGTAGGAGTTTATATTCAGCATTTAAAAAAAACTTTCACATTCGACAAAAAACATCTCACTAATCGAAATGGTTTTATACGGGTGTAAAATGAGTTTGGTGTAAAATTTACAAACCATGGTTTTAGGTTGTTTAATAACCTTATTAGTAATAGTGTGAGATCAATGCATACAAGGTGTTTGATGAAATGCCTAAAAGAACTACTATTTTGAATATTTAACGAAAATTGTTAATTAAAACCAACGATTGAAAGCTTGGGCAAGTTACATGAAATAGCTATAGATAAAACGTTCTAATTATAATGGGTTACACTTAATAGGTAACTTGGGTGAAGCTTTGGGAAGTCAAGCCGGAGCAAACACACGTTTAAAGGAGAAGCTTTAAAGGTACGTAGCTTCATACTTCAAAGAATTCTCTTTATTTGAATTGTATTAACATATGATCGATTATTATAAATTAGTCGTAAAGGTCAGTTCATACATATGCGATGTATTTTGTAAGAACGAACCGGAAGATCTAAATAATAAATTAACGATAAGTTTAAATGTTCGAAAGTGATGGATTTCACTAAAACATTCAAACGGGACAAATTAAGGAAATTGGTAATAAGTTTGAATGTTCGAAGGTGATGGATTTCAGTAAAACATTCAAATGGGTCAAAATAAGAAATTGGTATTAAGTTTGAACAATCGAAAGTGATGGATTTCACTAAGACTTTCAAACGGGTCAAATAATGAATCTATGAAAAGTTTCGTTGTATAAAAGAGATGGATTTCGCTAAGTTAACCAAACGCGTCAAAATGATATGAAGATAAAGATTTGGTTGTGTATAAGCGATGGATTTCGTTAAGTTAACCAAACGGGTTAAATGAAGTCTTAATGCATACCGGAATGGTTGCATAAGTAACGACTTCGGTATAATGCCCGGATAATGAGTAGGATATCAAATATACGTATAAAACGTGAATCGGGAACGCGAACTAAAAGTCAAAGACTCGGGTTGCGAGTTATGACAAAAAGATGCACAATTACGCATATGGAAATTGTGCTAAATAAGTTCAACTATTTATAGTTGACGAGTCGAATGATTAAAACATAAATTGGATAACGGATTCATAAATCCCGTGGATAGATCCCCGGATAATAGGAAGCATTCATAGTTATGACATTCATGTAGATTCAAAGATGATCAAAAGAATTTACTTGATAAAAACACAAACGGAAGCATTCATAGTTATGGCCGTTTTTGCATAAAGGGAAAAACAGGAAGACAAATATGCAGAACTAACTGTAACCTACAGCTTGGGGCCGTAGGCTACGGTATGGACCTTCTGTCCGGAACATATATATGGACTGTAAGCTACGGTCTGCAGACTGTAGCTTACGACTGCCTTTTGTTCAAAAATTTTGTTTTGTTTTACAAGGTTATTTATGTTATTAAGTTACCTTTAAACCTTATATTACTAACATTTAAGAACTTTAAATGTTACTAGGTCTCTTATATGCGAACAATGGATGAATCAAGCTTGAACAAGAACCGAACACACGAGAAGTCGAAGCTTCCGCGCTTGTTTTAGTTCTTTTGTTAATATAAACTCATATAAATGTTTTAAAACATACTTTTGAATAGTTCTAAAGTCTGAAATAACTATGAATCATGTTTGGCGTTTTGAAATTTGCATTTTTGTATGTAAAATGCAATCTTTTATAAACATGATATGTATTACTTGATACGGGTCTTACAGTTTGGCCTTCTCCGGTAGTACATACTGCTTCGGTTGTTGTACCCTGGGAGACAGACAGGTTTTTTAAGTAATGGCTGAATCTGTTTTATGGGACCCAAGTTGAACTTGAATCCTTAGCCTCAACCGTTAAGATCAGTTTGTTTATTCTTGCAGCCAAGGAGAATACAAGAAGACCTTATTGAAGAACAAAGTTGAAGACTCTAACTTTTAAAGATTTTGGTTTGAATCATTTCACTTATATGCGATGTTTATTTTGTATTTCGGTATTTGCTACACTTATTTTCCCATGTTAATAAGAAGAGTATCGTTATTATTTATTATTCTATATATACAATTTAGGTAATGTCTTATGAACAGTTGCGCACACGTCATCCATGACATCTACGTGTACACATCACTTTCACCTGATACATCTATTGCTCACCACCGCTCTTCTCCGAACAAAGCCACCTAACACCGCCGATCTACACTTCTCTGCTCATGCTCTTCTCCGAACAACGCCTCTCAACCCCAAATTGGCGCCGGAGACACAACGCCTACCAAATCGAAAGGTTGCAGCTTTACCTACTTCGTCAACCACAACCTAAGCGACGGTTTCCATCTGACGATTAGGGCTCCAACAGTCAGTTCACTGGGAAGAATCTGGATTTGTAGTATCAAAAGGTATTGTATGAAATTCTTTTGAATGAATGGAGAGCTCTTTTCTTTGGATATATCATTTCAGTGGGTCATGTAATGTGGAAGAAGAATATGATTCTTGATTTCTGGCTCAATTTGCTGCTAACGTTCTGTCTTTTTGTTTTCTTTTTTGATGGATTTGGGTTTACTTGGGGTAATATTGAAGAAAAAATTAAACTTCACCCATTTGCTTTGTATTGTTCATATTGTTGTTGACCTACTGTCAACCAAATTAAAATGCCTATTAAAGGAATCTTATGTTTATGCACGAAGGAGCAAAATTGTGATGATATTTTGTGATTATTTATATATATATATATATACAAATAATGAAGGCCCTTAAGAACAGTGTACGTTTCCAGGTTACATACGACTGCCATCTGCCCGTCGTCTTCCCACCTCTGCAAAACTTGTCATCCACCCTACCACAACACTTCATCCTTCCACTTTCTACCTTCTCATCCGCTCTGCCATACCACCTAATGCTTCAAATTGCTACCACCGCTACAGTCGGCATCACCTAATGCATCTGTCCCTCACCAGCACTCTTCTACGATATAACGCCATTAACGCCGGCGACATAACCACCACCAAATTCAAGGCTTTCGTCAGGCAATTAGGGCTCCAACAGGTACGATTTGCGCAATTTAGGTTACTCTTTTCAACTTTCATTGTTGGTTACGAAGACAGTTGGGAAATTGTTTAACAAATCGACTGCTTATTTTCAAACTTTGGCCTCTCAGAAGGGCATCAAGAAACAGCGTTCAACACTACTCCACTCTCAAACTTGCGGCCCTTGACACAACCACAACCAAGTCGAAGGCTTTCGTTAGGTGATTACGACTCCAGCAGGTATGCTTTGACAATTTAGGTTACTATTTTCAACTTCGACTGTTTATTTAAGATCAATCATAAAACACAACAAATACCTTTTTATTTTGTTTTCTGTATACATCATATCATATTTATAATGAAACCGAAGTTATGCGTGTGTATATATATAAAGGGGAAAGTGAATATGGTGCTGTTACGCGCCTAACCTTACACGTCAAACCTATCAAAACTACGTAGTTTTGATTAAAATCCTTAATAAAAAATAAAATTAAATATGTATGTGAATCATATCCCTAATACGTATTGGGGTTCATATCCCAAAAAAACTTAAACAGAAAAAGAATCGTGATTCATCCCTGCAGATCGCCAATTCCTCCCTGTAACACCCCGAAATTTATAAAATTTAAAATCAGGAAAATAAAGTGTTAAATAAACAAGAACAAACTAACTAGGAATTTATAACCCAGTTAGTTAAGAGTCTTGAAGGGACTATTATTAAGGTTGAGATGCCTAAAATATAAGTTAGACAAAAGTTGACGTACCAAATTAATAAAAACTAAAACCTTGATGATCAAATATGAAATAACTCACCAAACACACACATCTGGGTGTGCTGGGATCGATCAGAAGAAGAGGGCGACCAGGGGTTTCCTTTAAACTCTAAAATTCTCACAAAATTCACAAATTGAAGCCTCTAATCTGCTCTAAATCAAGTTTCAAACATGAATTAGTGATCACCTCGTTGCAGGGATCAAAAGGTATGCAAAATTGTGGTATTTTGTTGCATCTTAAATTCTAGGTTAAATGTGAAAAACGAAAATTTAGCTTGATTACTTGATGCATGGATGAAATTAGAAGCAACATGATGTTTAGGGATAAAACCCTAGATGAATTCTTGTTGAAATTTAGTATGATATTTCTAGAGATTTTAATCACCATTGTAGGTGATTATTGAGTTTGTAGAGACTAGATAAACACTAAGATCGTGAATACTATTCTAGTGAAAACTGAATTCATGTGTTAAATTCGGTATTATTGAAGTTGAAATTTAGTGCAAATCGCCTAATCGAAGTAAATGTAGGTGAAAATAACATGTCAAGAACCTAGTAATAATTATGTAAGAATTGCACCCGCTAGGTGTTTGTTGAAACGCCTAAGTGAGGAATAAAATGTTTAGAATTGAACAAAAATGCAGATTTGAATATCATAATGAATTGTCCGTTATGGATTATGAAAGAGTTCTAAATTGATGATGAATGGAACTCTTTAGGTAAAGCATCCGGATCGTCTAGTGGACAAGCCGGAAGTGATACACGCTTGAAGGCATACTTTGAAGGTACGCGACTTATAGTTTCGTTACATTATGTCTAATTGTTGGTTTTATGTTGTTATATTGAAAATTGGTAAACAAGAAAAGCCACTAAGTCACAGAAGTGACAAAGTGCATTAGACAAGCGAAACGGGACAAAACATGAGTAAGAAATAGAGTTTGGATGTGTCTTGTAATGGAGACACCCATTCGGCATCCAAACGGGTCAAAACAAGTTGAGTAGTAAATGTCGAAGTCAATGACCATCACTCGTTGATTGGTCATAAATAAAGCGTAAGCCGTGAAGCGGACACGCTAACTTGATGTAAAAACATGAACCCTTGAAGAGGGATTAAAGCTCGGAATTCTTACTTGTCAAACGATTTAAGAAAGCATATTTAATCCTTGAAATAAGCATGATGGTTAGGACATAAGCAACCCACGAGTGGGAAGCGAATCGCCATAATTGGTAAATACGGGAATAGGTGAAATGACCTAAAAACATAAGACGATAACCAAACATGTTGTTGAACTTGTAGACAAACGGGTCGAATAAACAAGGAATCGGATTATAAGCCGATTGTTCTTAACTGGAAATTTACGTGAATTGTGTTGATAAACGTGTCCGTAATTAAATTACGGTCGCGTAGGAAAAAAGAATCGGTTAAATCGTACATACGGATTATAAGTTATGATGATTTTAAGTTTGGTTTTGATAAAAGTTTTAGCTGGGCAAGTGCAGCAACAAAATAAAGGAACTTGCTGTGAAAAAGGGGGCTAGGTGGGGCGTCTAGCCCCCCTGATTCCGAAAATTGTTAATTTTTGTTCATTTTGACTGATGAAACTTGTTTATACCCTTTTTAACATTGTCAAAACTAACATTTGATTTGGTTTTAACCTTAGGTGATGATGGATATAACCCGGATGGTGATCAAGTAGTTATCAAGTACCGAACGCACTAAACAAAGCTTCCGCACTTGATCTATTTTGTTTTAAATAATATGTAAACACTTGAAGTCATGTTTTGTATGTTTAAATTAGTTGGAGTATAACTTGACTATTATGATCATGTATGGTCTTAAAAGCATGAAAGTTTTTGTAAACTAGTAAATTCTTGTATTAATGCAAGTTTTGTATCACTAAACTAGTTATTTTAAGTCGGGTGTTACAAGTTGGTAATAAGAGCTAAGGGTTGTCAATAAAGAGTGTTCGGTTCAAAGCTTGATCAAGACATCCGGTAAGAGTTACTTATAATTGAGTTTAGATTCAAAGAATTAAATGATATGAAATATGTGAAAAGTGTATGGGAGGAGTGCATAAATACGCTCGAACCCGGGAAATACACTAAGTAAGAAAGGTAAGGCAAGATATGTACTTGACCAAACCGAAAAAGAATAACACATTACTTATGATTAAGTGAGTGTGATATAAATTTCCATATAATAAGATGGAAATGAATTAAATAATTATTGATTAACAATTATGGATGTTTCAGTTAAAGAAATGTCTGGAGTAACCAGAGATGATTCGACATCTCAATTGACTGAACAAATGAAAGCTAAGATTTCCGAGGCATTCGAAAAAGCTCTAGAAAATAGTCTATCACAGTATATTGATAGATTACAAACTACAATCGTGCCGGTGGTGGACGATATGATGGTAGAATTGAAAAACAGCATATTACAAGAAATAGAAGAAATGAGGGTGTTGGATATGAATTCAAGTTCCGTAAAGAAATCCAAGTCTAATAAAGCTCCCAAGAAAGGAGTTACAAAAAGTGTGTTACATCGGTGTAAATTTTGTGGAAAAATTCACAAGGGCACATGTGGTAAGCCAGGATACAAAAAGTCTAAACTTCCAGAGAGGCTTGGAACCAAAGACATAACCGACACAAAGTCTGATGCCCAGAAATCAAGGACAAGGTCGTTTCATATAACAGTCCTAGAGGCTAAAGGTGAACCTGATGTCGTTTCAGGTATACTCTTGTAAATTCAATTTCAGCATGATTTTTTTTTATTATTACGGGTGCAAATAAATCGTTTGTTTTATATCGAATTATTCAAACACCCTACATTCGTGTTAATGAAATTACCCATGCTTTGAGAAATAGAAATAGGTAATAATAAAAGCTCTATTGTTTATAAGAAATGCTGAAACTATACATTGAACATCGAGGTAAAAGTAATTTCGATAGATATTGCAATGGGAAGGAGTGCATGCACACCCGAAACCGGGAAATTAATGAAGTAAATAAATGTCGTGATGGGAAGGGGTGTAATTACACTCGAACCCGGAATCTGCAATAGTAATAAATGACAAAGATAAGGTTATAGAATTGACCAAACTAAATAAAAACATGTAGAAACATCGTTTATATTGATAAACGATGTGGGTAAATTCCATACGACGACATGGAATGATAAAATGAAATGAAAATGATTGTTGTTATTGTTATAATAGAAAGGCGTCAACCATAGTTGGCGACAATACGGTATCCCTCATGACTATGGGACGCGCGAAAGGATCTATGGGAAAGTCAGAAAGGCTACTGAAGCCGTTTAGTCCAGAATAATAGGAAGGCCACAAGTCACCATGACGATGGTAGGGAAAAAGAAGGTTAGCGAAATGAGAGAAAGCCCATTTGGGGTGGGTATCGTAAGTACATGTACTAAAATATATTAAGATAACGAGCCCGAGGGAAGGGACAAGAATCAAGGAAAACGAAAATATAAACTAACAAATGAGAATGTTAAGACATGGAGATAAAGTTTGACTGTCATAAGTGATGAAATTCACCCGAACAAGTCAAACAAGATGAATAAAAGAATAAAGGACGTGGTTGAATAAAGGCAATGGATTTCGCTAATACGTCCAAATAAATCTAAATGAAATCTAAATGCATGCCAGAATGGTTGCTTTGATGATGATGTCGGCAAAATGCCCGATGGATGGGTATGATTTCAGATATATACGTAAACCAAGAGATGGGAACGCGGATTTAAAAGTCAAAAGACTCGAATTTGGAGTTATGGCTAAAAGACGATAAAATTTCGCAAAACAGAAATTTTGAAGGTTATGTTCAACTATTTCAACCGAATAAAGTATAACGCTTGATAGTGCAAGTAAGCGCAAACCATTAATGGGAAAACCGGAAGGGTTCGGATACCACATGGGAATCCGATGAGGAGATGCAACGACTCTACCCTACGTTATTCGGTACGTAATCAGGTTTCGGGGACGAAACCCTTTTAAGGGGGGTGGACTTGTAACACCCTGAAATTTATAAAATTTAAAATCAGGAAAATAAAGTGTTAAATAAACAAGAACAAACTAACTAGGAATTTATAACCCAGTTAGTTAAGAGTCTTGAAGGGACTATTATTAAGGTTGAGATGCCTAAAATATAAGTTAGACAAAAGTTGACGTACCAAATTAATAAAAACTAAAACCTTGATGATCAAATATGAAATAACTCACCAAACACACACATCTGGGTGTGCTGGGATCGATCAGAAGAAGAGGGCGACCAGGGGTTTCCTTCAAACTCTAAAATTCTCACAAAATTCACAAATTGAAGCCTCTAATCTGCTCTAAATCAAGTTTCAAACATGAATTAGTGATCACCTCGTTGCAGGGATCAAAAGGTATGCAAAATTGTGGTATTTTGTTGCATCTTAATTTCTAGGTTAAATCTGAGAAACGAAAATTTAGCTTGATTACTTGATGCATGGATGAAATTAGAAGCAACATGATGTTTAGGGATAAAACCCTAGATGAATTCTTGTTGAAATTTAGTATGATATTTCTAGAGATTTTAATCACCATTGTAGGTGATTATTGAGTTTGTAGAGACTAGATAAACACTAAGTTCGTGAATACTATTCTAGTGAAAACTGAATTCATGAGTTAAATTCGGTATTATTGAAGTTGAAATTTAGTGCAAATCGCCTAATCGAAGTAAATGTAGGTGAAAATAACATGTCAAGAACCTAGTAATAATTATGTAAGAATTGCACCCGCTAGGTGTTTGTTGAAACGCCTAAGTGAGGAATAAAATGTTTAGAATCGAACAAAAACGCAGATTTGAATATCATAATGAATTGTCCGTTATGGATTATGAAAGAGTTCTAAATTGATGATGAATGGAACTCTTTAGGTAAAGCATCCGGATCGTCTAGTGGACAAGCCGGGAGTGATACACGCTTGAAGGCATACTTTGAAGGTACGCGACTTATAGTTTCGTTACATTATGTTTAATTGTTGGTTTTATGTTGTTATATTGAAAATTGGTAAACAAGAAAAGCCACTAAGTCACAGAAGTGACAAAGTGCATTAGACAAGCCAAACGGGACAAAACATGAGTAAGAAATAGAGTTTGGATGTGTCTTGTAATGGTGACACCCATTCGGCATCCAAACGGGTCAAAACAAGCTGAGTTGTAAATGTCGAAGTCAATGACCATCACTCGTTGATTGGTCATAAACAAAGCGTAAGCCGTGAAGCGGACACGCTAACTTGATGTAAAAACATGAACCCTTGAAGAGGGATTAAAGCTCGGAATTCTTACTTGTCAAATGATTTAAGAAAGCATGTTTAATCCTTGAAATAAGCATGATGGTTAGGACATAAGCAACCCACGAGTGGGAAGCGAATCACCATAATTGGTAAATACGGGAATAGGTGAAATGACCTAAAAACATAAGACGATAACCAAACATGTTGTTGAACTTGTAGACAAACAGGTTGAATAAACAAGGAATCGGATTATAAGCCGATTGTTCTTAACTGGAAATTTACGTGAATTGTGTTGATAAACGTGTCCGTAATTAAATTACGGTCACGTAGGAAAAAAGAATCGGTTAAATCGGACTTACGGAATATAAGTTATGATGATTTTAAGTTTGTTTTTGATAAAAGTTTTAGATGGGCAACTGCAGCAACAGAATAAAGGAACTTGCTGTGAAAAAGGGGGCTAGGTGGGGGCGTCTAGCCCCCCCTGATTTCGAAAATTGTTAATTTTTGTTCATTTTGACTCATGAAACTTGTTTATACCCTTTTTAACATTGTCAAAACTAACATTTGATTTGGTTTTGACCTTAGGTGATGATGGATCTAACCCAGATGGTGATCAAGTAGTTATCAAGAACCGAACGCACTAAACAAAGCTTCCGCACTTGATCTATTTTGTTTTAAATAATATGTAAACACTTGAAGTCATGTTTTGTATGTTTAAATTAGTTGGAGTATAACTTGACTATTATGATCATGTATGGTCTTAAAAGCATGAAAGTTTTTGTAAACTAGTAAATTCTTGTATTAATGCAAGTTTTGTATCACTAAACTAGTTATTTTAAGTCGGGTGTTACATCCCCATTAATCTATTAGCTTCATCTCTTGATTCGATCTCTACATTCAATCTCTCGATCAGGTATTCAGTTAATCACTCATGGTATTCAGTTAATCAATCATGTATTCAGTTAATCGAACTCCGTGTTTTTATCTAAAATACCCTAGAATTGATTTAGTGCTACTGATGATTTATGACTAAAAGTACCATATACATCATAATTTCAACTAGAGGTAACCAACTATAAAAAAAATGACCGGTTAACGACTGAGTTCTCGCCGCACCGCGCCAATCAAAATCAGTTTTTAAGAAGTCAAAGCTGCCACACTGGTTAGTGTCAACTCATTTAATTGGAAACAGTGTTATGGGTCAACTCGACCCGAACAAGGTAAAAAAGATAGTGTGTTATAATTATACGGGGCAAAATATAGTCAGGTAAATGAAATGGGTCAAAAAGTTGAGAACTAATATGAAATGGGTCAAAATATATTGAATTAAAACCAAACGGGCCAAAATATAGTGAATTATAATTAAACAGGTCAAAATATAGTGAAGTAAAATAAAACGGGTCAAAAAGATGAGAACTAATATGAATGGCTCAAAATATAATGAACCTGTGGCAGTTTGATATTAATATGGCTGCTAAGGAACCTGTGGTGTTAACAATGAAATGGGTCAATCTGCAAGGAACCTGTCCATTGGTTTTCATATGTTTGGTCAAAATTTGGTTTGGTCAAACTTTGGTTTCGCTTTTAATGTTTGGAAGATATTGATGTACCTATTTTGCTTAGTATGGCTGCTAATGTGAAATTAATAATCATGATTTCAAACATACCCATGGCAAATGTACACCGTATATAATATAAGCCATATCATAAAATAAACTTCTATTAGATAACCACATACAAGAAATTATTACAAGAGTCTTAAGAGCACTACAAGAGAATTTCCCTAACTATACCGCTAAAAAGTAATTATACTATATGCCATTCAATCTCTTTACATCTTCTTTATGCCTTTCATTTTAGTATCTACTTCAGAAAGTGTTGTTTTAACTTCTCCATATCCAGTTGAGTTGCCTATCTTACAGCATCATCTTGATTACTCTTTAGTAACTGGACGAATTTCTTCAACTTTTTACTCTTTAAATGGAGCTCCACTTAAGGATACCTCTTGACAGTGTCGTTGATTTAAGTCTTTAACCACTTGATCTTTCTTTAAGAGATATTGATTTGTGAGACACTTTGACCACCATTGACCCAGTTTTAACCTCAATACCATCTCTTTTAAACTATTCTTTAGCAAAAGCAATTATTCTTTTGTCAAACCTACAGACCAACACAAAAGCTTAATAAGGCTACTCGATGTGGGAGGAGGCAAGTCCTTGGAGGATGCCCCTCCACGTCAGCGCCACGTCAACATCCAAGGAGGATGCCCCTCCAAGGATGGCCCAAGGGAAATGGAGGATGGGCCTTTATATATGTGTGTGTATGTGTTGTATGTATATGTGTGTGTGAAAAAGAGGAGGCCCGGCACAAACGTCTTGTGGAGGATGATCAGGACGACCCCACGGCTGTGGAAATGGTGTACAGGGGCGGCGCCGGGGCTCGACTGGCCTAGGACGCTCCCTACACCGAGTAGCCTAAAACCATCATGTGTAATACTTTTATGTCTTGAAATTTGTGTTCCTAAATCTTCTTTACATGCTTAATATTTGATCACCAGTCTCTAGCAGTGTTATCATCATATAGTCAGCAATATGAACAAGTTAAATCCTCTCTTGCTTTAATTAATCCTCCAAAGTTTCAACTATAAACATTAGGAACATATATACTCAAATCACTTAATAACCTAAATTAGAATTAACCACAAGCATGACATTCATTATACATATAAAGAATCCTTAGAATATGTACATCTGTGATGACTAATTAAAGCTTCCATTTGTGTGATCAGTTTGAACCCAAGTCAGAAATTACCTATTTGAATCATTGAATTCCTAGAAGGTTATTAGAAAAAAGTCAATCAATTGAGCAACTTACGGTCCATTGCATATGGTGAAACTTCTTCAACTGCAAATTCCCATCATCTCTTCACTGCAAATCATCAAAACCCAAAAAGAATTTCAAGCCCTAGAAAAAACACGTCCCCTAAGTCATGGCTTTACTTTTTACATACCAAGAGACGCATCGGAAGTAGATTGGATTAAGGATCGAATTAATGGTAATAAAATAGTTCAGAAAACTGCTCGATTAGATTAAGGATTGATCGATTGGATTAGGGTTTGAACTACGAAAGTATCTGGGAATGTGTTGGTGATGAAAATGTTTGAGAAATAAAAGTTTTTATTTTTTGTTTAAGATTTTATTCAAAACTACGTTGGTGATGAAAATGTTTGAGAAATAAAAGTTTTTATTTTTTGTTTAAGATTTTATTCAAAAGTACGTAGTTTTCATAGATTTGACGTGTAAGGTTAGGCGCGTAACAGCACCGTATTCACTTTCCCCATATATAAATGGTATCTTTGTTGTAATATAGGTGTACACTCACCAGTATTACACACCTTTTTAACGACATATATTAAACAATTCATTCTTCTTTGCCGTAAAGAGCTTATTAGTTTTGTGTCCATTCTTTGTTGTAGGTTCTTACCAACTCATTGTGTTGGCAGCTTCACTTCAGTCTGGTAAAGTTTGTATTTTTAGTATACTATTCTTTTTACACTCTTACTTTTTATATGCTTTTGTGTACTCACATTTTGTTTGCTTAAAAATATGTTGCCGTCGGACACGTCTGGTAAAAGGCGGAGAATAGCTACCTCTTGTGAAACAGGTGAAACTTCTAGCACACCTCGCCACAGGATTTCACAAAGGTTGCGTTCAATCATTTCTCAAACTTCAGGGTCAATAGAGAGGCCGCTGCCAACGTATTCAGATTGTGGAGATTGCACTTATATTTGTGAACACTGCAGTGCTCTATTTTGGTTTGCCGAAAGGGTTTTACATGCTCCACATGTTCATCATCCTCGCTATAATCAGTGCTGTAAATCGGGCTCTGTGAGGTTGCCTTTTCCTCTTGAACCACCACCTGGTATTAGGCAACTTTTCCAAGATCCTCGGTTCCTGGACAATATTAGAGCATATAACAATATGTTTTCTATGACCTCATTTGGGGCAGAGGTTGACGACACTATTAATGATGGTCGTGGTCCTTACGTTTTTAAAATCTCAGGCCAAGTTTCACATTGGATCGGATCTTTGTGCCCTCCACCTAATGAGAAACCACGTTTTTTACAAATGTACATATACGACACAGAGAATGAGATTTCAAACAGACTCCAATTCTTCAATAACTCAGATCACCACAACCTTTCAGATAGTATTGTTGGCACGCTCAGCCAGATGTTAAATACCTACAATGGGTATGCTCGCCTCTTTAAAAACATCGGCGACATCTGCAGAACGACAGAAGACAGCTGTTATTCCATTTGTCTTTATAGTAATGTACCCGATAAAAGATATGGTGCTCCATCTGCAGAAGCATTAGGTGGAATAGTATACGGTGATGATTTCAATGCTAGCAACTATGACATCATCATTCACTCAAAAGACGGAATGCCTCAGAGAGTTAGTAAGCTTCATCAATCTTATATGCCATTACAATATCCACTTCTATTTCCTTTTGGCGAGGAAGGTTGGTTTCCGAAGCTTCAATTACGTAAGGTCGATAGTTCTAAAGACAAGAGATTGACCGTTAACATGTACTACAGTTACCAGATTCATGAGCGTGCAGGTGTTTATTCCCTCCTCTTGAATGGTGGGTGACTTTTTCAACAGTATTTAGTAGACGCTTATTCGTGTATAGAATAGAATAGACTCGATTACTTTAAAGCAAATCAAGATCTATTTCATTCAGAATATATCGCTGGCATGTATGATGCCTTTTCACGAGGTGATACGGAATGTCGTGATATAGGAAAGCGGATCTTTTTGCCATCTTCGTTTACCGGTGGACCACGTTACATGTATAAGCATTACCAAGACGCCTTAGCAATTTGCAGGGTCCATGGCAATCCGCAATACTTCATCACTTTCACATGCAATGTCAGGTGGCCTGAAATTATGAGATATATGCAACGTGTTGGGTGTGTTAATTCACAAAATCGTCCTGACATCATAGCTCGGGTTTTCCAAATGAAAGTCGAAGAATTTATAAAATTTATAAAAGAAGATAAAACATTTGGAGAAGTGGTAGCATGTAAGTTCGTATTTCTCACATTCCAATTTAGTTTCTTTTCTCATCATCACCAAATGTCCCTATATATGTTTCCTTTGCAGATTTATACACTATTGAGTTTCAAAAAAGGGGATTACCGCACTGTCACACTTTAATCTGGGTCACGGCAGCCGATAGAATACGAGACGCTTCAAATGTAGATAGTTACATTACTGCTGAGTTCTCGGATCAAAATTCTGAGCCTCTTTTGTATCAGACAATTATTGAATGTATGATTCATGGCCCGTGCGGGTTGCTCAATCCTAACGCTCCTTGTATGCGTGAAGGTAAATGTTCAAAGCATTTTCCAAAGTCGTTTAAAGCCGCTACGCTGTTTGAAAAGGATGGCTATGTTCATTACAAAAGACATGCTACCAACTATCATGTGTCGAGGAATGGCCTCCAAATTGATTGCGGTTATGTTGTTCCATACAATAAACGTCTATGTAGTTGTTTCAATGCGCACATTAATGTTGAATATTGTGGTTGGAACATGATGATTAAGTACCTCTTTAAATACATCTCTAAGGGAGCTGATCGTATTAAGTTTGCAATTCGTAAGTCTGAAAATCATTCACCATCTACATCGTCTACATCGTCTGATGCGCCTCCTGTGGTTGATGAAATTCAAAACTTTCTAGACGGCCGGTTTATTTGCCCACATGAAGCTTCGTGGAGAATTTTGAATTTCTCAATTCATGAACGCAGTCCTTCGGTCCAAGTCTTAGCTGTTCACTTAGAGAATATGCAAAATGTTACTTGTAAGGAGAGAAGCAAACTGCAATCTATCATCAACAACCCGTCTTTTGGAAAAACAACTTTAACTGAATGGTTCTCTAATAACAACAAGGACTCTAATGGATTGGACCTTACCTATAGTGATTATCCATCAAGATACCGTTGGGAGTTATCCGCTAAAGTATGGATTCGTAGAGTCCAAGCAAGACCTGCAGCAATTGGACGCCTTGTGTACGTACATCCCACAGCTGGTGAACTTTTCTATTTGCGCCTGCTACTTTATCGTCAAAAAGGTTGCAAGTCCTACTCCGATGTACGTACCGTGTCTTCTGTTACATACACAACTTTTCGACGGGCATGTGAGGCGTTGGGTCTATTAGGTGATGACAGAGAGTGGGCTGAAGCGTTCACTGAAGCATCAGCGTGGGCCACATCTTCAGAGTTAAGGTCTCTTTTCTGTCATTTGCTTTTATTTTGTGAGGTCGGTAACCCTTTAGTTTTATGGCAATCAGAGTGGAAAAAGATGGTTGATGATCTACTCTTGACTCTTAACTCTACTTTGTCAAATCTGACCTCACTTGTGAACGATTTTGATTTGCAACAGCAAGTCCTATTAGAGCTTGAAAAAATATTGAATTCCACTACTCCCTCTAAATCGCTTCAGGATTTCGGCCTTCCTTTACCCTCTGAGAGTATCCTTGCAACTTTGAGAAATCGCCTTTTGTTAGAGGAAGTCAGTTATGATAGATCAGCACTGATTCTACAACATTTGCAAATGCATTCACAACTAAATATGGCCCAACTTCAAGTTTACGATGCAGTTAGAGATTCATATGTTAATAAAACTCAGTTGTTACTGTTTGTTTACAGGCACGGTGGCACCGGGAAAACTTTTTTGTGGAATACGATCATTTCTTTCTTTAGATCCATTGGGAAGATTGTGTTAGCAGTGGCTGCATCAGGAATTGCCTCCATACTTTTACCATCGGGAAGAACGGCTCATTCTCGATTCAAAATACCTATAGATCTTACAGAACAATCAACGTGTTATATCAAGAAAAAACGCAGTTGGGTGACCTTTTAAAACAGACATCATTAGTAATTTGGGATGAAGCCCCCATGAGTGATCGGCGTTGTTTTGAGTGTCTTGATAGATCATTGAAAGATGTTTTGGGAAACGATACGGACCTCTTTGGTGGTATGTCTATACTTCTAGGAGGTGATTTTAGGCAAACTCTCCCGGTCAAACCGAAAAGTACACGGTCTGAGATTCTCAATTCAACGTTACCAAGGTCTTATCTATGGCCGTCTTTCAAAGTATACACACTAACCCAGAACATGTGTCTCAATGGGGATACTCAAAGCTCATCTACTACTCAAACATCTGCTATGTTTGCGTCATGGTTGTTAGATATTGGAAATGGTTTAATTGGCAAACCCGATGCAGATGATCCCCATAATACAAAAACCATTGAAATCCCACCAGACTTTCTTATTCAACAAGAAGCAAACAGTCTTCAATCTTTAATCAACTTTGTTTATGATGATTCAATACTCAAAAATCCATGCGCGAACAATTTGTCAACTAGAGCAATCATGTGTCCAAAAAATGATACAGCTGACAAGATCAACAACATGATTTTAAATATGACTCCTGGAGAAATCATATCTTATAGAAGTCACGACTCTATGATACCTCGTATGCAAAACTCGGTAGATTCTGAAACTTTGTATCCACAGGAATATTTAAATCAGCTAAGTTTTTCTGGCATCCCTCCTCATAAATTAGACTTAAAAGTTAATACTCCTGTAATATTGCTCAGAAACATAAACCAAGCACTCGATCTATGCAATGGCACATGTTTGTTAGTAACCCAATTGTTACCAAAAGTTATAGAGGCATATATAATAACAGGCATATCAACAGGAAAACGTGTGTATATACCTAGAATTAAATTTGTGCATAATAATAAAGACTTACCATTTGTTTTCACAAGATGCCAATTCCCAATAAAAGTGTGCTATGCTATGACTATAAATAAAAGCCAAGGCCAATCTCTTAAAAAATAGGTGTTTATCTTCCACAACCTGTCTTTACTCACGGACAATTATACGTTGCCTTCTCGCGAGCAACATCTCCAAATTCACTTAAAATTCTTATTACGTGTAATGAAGATAATACTTTGAACACTACAAAAAATATGGTGTTTTCTGAGTTCTTGCAAAAACTAAACCACAATGAGGTCATTCTTACAAAATATTCATTCTACATATTTTTCCTACATTTTCAAATTCTATGATAACACAATATTATATGTAACAATGCTTTCAAACAGGTGCATACAAATGCAGCATGAGAACATTTCCTCTTCAAATCTCTCATCCATGAAGACAGGAAGACCTGAACAGAAGTCAGAGTTTAAAGAATCTGCATTCCACACTTTAGACCGTACGAACCTTACTCTTCATTTCTGACCAGTGATGTAAGTTAACTATCAATAACCGCTACTACTGCTGCAAATATGAAACTTTTAACTTATTTTTACAGGGAGTTTCCATTCAGAGTTTGAGTCATAAAGCTCACTAACATTTTTCAAGTCAAAAACCACTACAAAACAGGAGACTTTTACAACAGCATAGGGTATACCAACAACAATGCAACAGATTTATATCTCATCCAACCAAACACTTTATAACTAGGTATGGCACATAACAACATATTAGTACATTACTATTGTGCTAAGCTGGCATGTGGTTATTGGTCCATCACAATGTTCATACTACAGGCACACGCATAATCCATTGCTACATGTTGATGTCTTCTTAATGCTATGTGATGCTTCCTTCCTCAGTTTTTTGTACAGTCTCACTCATTTGAATATCAGGGAAAGACGTGATCACCAAGATCCATAATATCCTTCTGCGTCTACATTGCACTCTAAAATATTCTAACATCTTTTTTTTTTGCAGATCTCTTAAAATTTACAGGTTATAAATCAGATCCATAATATCCTTCTGCGTCTACATTTGAACATCTTTTTTTTGGACAAACATGTAAATCAGATACAAGATTTTTATTAATAAAATTATCCCAGGTTATAAAAGAATTTTTGTGCCTTGTGCATTCAAATCAATTTTCTTAAACATTTTCAAAATGAGTCAGTTAAATTGTATTTACCAGTGTAAACTGACGTATTTTCCAAAAAAGGTTAAGTGACAGGTACTGTACGTAATTGGCTGGGAGCTCAGGGCGTTAATAAGGAATCTTGCAAGTTCTAGATGCCTAAAGTCTGTTGAACAGTTCTCTTTTATTTGATCCGCCCTTTGGATCTTTTACATAGTGTTGTAATATTTTGATATTCTCATTCGGTTATAATATAATTATCTTTTGCTTCCGTTGTGCATTTAGATATGTGTTGTTTGACTATGATAATATCAACTACGTCATGATACTCACCACCGGGCCCACCGGTAATACATGGAAATATCGGGGTGTGACAGGTTGGTATCAGAGCCAACATTGAGTGAATTAAACACTAGCCTTTTATGTTTAATCTCAATGACACAGTAGCACATTCCTTGACCTTCTGAGTCTAGACTTAACATAGGAATACTCTCAATCCTAATCTGTAAATTTTGCTTCCAATTTTTATATATTGGATATGTCGCCAAGCGAAGAGGCTGTATTAGAAATTCTCCGCATCCGGAGCCTTGAAATGCTGAGCTTCGTACCGCGGCTAGAATGAAACGAGCATCCAGGGAGAGAACATTCAGAAGTAAAGTGAAGAAGAAAACTCCTTTTGCTAAAGATCGTTTCTTTAATAGTCCTTATAAGGACATATTTATCTTTCATTCCCTTCGAGGACAACATTATTCCTTTCAAGTCCCGTCTAGGGCACATCTGTACTTTTATTTTTATATAGTGGAATGATTAAATTTAGATTTTCATTCTAAACATGAAAAATGAAATAAATGAAAAATAACATTCCTTTTATAAGATCTACCATTATAATAAAATGGCAAAATCTAAAAAGGACAAGACCTAGCCACGTGTTATTTTGAGACAGGGCCAAGATGGTAGTTCCTCAATTAGATTCAGATCCTTATTAAACATCTCAATTTAGGATTGTTATGCGCTTAATATTAAAAAGAATCTTAAAGGTAAAACCTAGCCTACATGTCATTTTAGACATGGCCAAGATGGTAAAGCCTATTCAAGATATTCAGATCCTTGTTAACACCTAAGCACGTGTTAGCACTCTTGACAAATGCGATTCTAGAAAATCACAACAGTCATCCTTATATTGGATTCTTCCAATTTTCTTTTCTAGCCTAGTGATTTAGAAATCATGGCTTAAATCATCAAATAAAGATGATCATATTGTTAACACCTAAGAACGTGTTAGCACTTTTGACAAAAGTGATCTGAGAAAATCACAATAGTCATCCCTATATTGGAATGTTTCAAATTTCCTGATTTGGCCTAATGATCTAGAAATCATGGCTTATATCATCCTATAAGATGATCATATTATAATTAGTGATGAAGTTCCTACGGGCTAAACTTGTTGTCCGATAAGACAACGACAGTGGTGGTCTTTGACCTCCTGTCTAAAAATGTTGGACCATGTCCAAGCATAATAGTCGGTATGATCCATACGATCTCGACTAATAGCATCTGAAAAGATGATCATATCATAAACATCTCTCAGAAGGGAAATGCCCATGGGCTATATCTATTGTCCTAAAAGACAAAAGACAGTTGTAGTCTTCGACTCTCTGTCAAGAAAAGTAACCAACTATGCTCAAACCTTAAATGCCTCGATCCCAAACGATCATGGCTTATAAATTCAAAATTGTCATCGTGACAGGGCCTGTTGTGCCACTTTAATATCCTTAATGTTTTATATACTAGGATAAATTATCATAAAATACTAATAAAATTAACAAATTAACCCATATGGTTTATATTACCATGGTTAATAAATCATCAAAAATTATAATTTCATAACAACCTCTGAATAAATCATTGTCAATGTTTATGTAGCAATCAAGCTACATGGCTGGATCAGATGAAGTTAACAGCCACTTAAAGGAGAACAATGATACTACCAGAATTAATATAACTGGTGCAGAACTGCAGGCATTAATAGATGATGCTGTTACTAAAGCTCTTGACAGACAATATAATGAATCAAGCGATACACACTCTAAGACTCTATCTGTGGCTCGTAGTAAGCCCCTTCTAAATCACATGAGTCAAAGGAAGACGATGTTCATAACTCGTCAAATCAAAGGAGTGTTCCCTCTAGACAGGTTGTGCTTCATCAAGAGGCACCAGTTAAGACCTGCTCATATAAATATTTTGTCTCCTGCAAGCCCAAAGACTTTACAGGAGAAAAGGGGCCATCGATTGCATGACATGGCTCGATGAAATGGACACCGTTGTTGACATCAGCAGTTGTGCGGAGCAAGATGTTGTGAAATTCGTTTCACAATCATTTAAAGGATAAGCGTTGGCATGGTGGAGATCGTTGCTCCAAGCCACGGGAAAGGTCCTACTTTACAACTTATCTTGGGATCAATTCGTTGCATTAATCAAGGAAAACTTTTGCCCTCAGCATGAGGTAGAAAAGATAGAAACAGACTTCTTGACTCTGGTCATGAAGGATTTAGATTGCCAGGCATATGTGACAAGTTTTAACACTATGTCCCGCCTAGTTCCTTACTTAGTCACCCCTGAACCTAAACGCATAGCGCGTTTTATTGGAGGCCTAGCACCTGAGACAAAGGGAAATGTTAAAGCATCTAGGCCAACCACATATAGGTCCGTGGTGGACTTATCCTTATGTCTCACCTTAGATGCAATCAGAAATAAGTCTGTTAGGGCTTCTGGCGAGGGAAAAAGAGAAAGAGAGGAGGAGAACTCTCAGCGATCTGACAAGAAGAAAAAGGGAAGTTTTAAGAACATGAAAGATTCCGAGTTTAGGAAAAACTCGAGTCAGTCTAATAACAGACCCAAATGTAGTAACTGCAGAAAGCAACATTCTGGAAAATGTACAATCGACCCACGTGCTAAATTGTGTGGAATTTGCAAGACCAAGGGTCACAAAACTTTAGCTTGCAAGGAGTTGAAGAACGTGACATGTTACAATTGTAACGAGGAAGGGCACATCAAAACCAACTGCCCAAAACTTATAAAGGAGCATGGAGAGGCCAGGAAAACGAACGCGTGAGTCTTCCAGAGGAACGCCCAGGAGATGGTGCAGAATGACGACAATATTGCAGGTACCTTTCCTTATCAAGCAGTTTATGCATAAATTTATTTGATGCTGGCACATATGATTCTATAATGAATGATAAATGTTGAGAACTGTTGTTTCCGCCTGATTAGGACTCCGGTTATTTAACTCGAGGTAGAAATCGGCTGATGATACTTTAGAAAATGCTCCAACAAATCTTAGATTGATATTTTATATCTATTAGGAATCACTCTTTTCTGATATCCTTATGGCAAGCTTTCAAGCTATCCAAATTCATCAATATAATAAAGACAGATGTGACATTTTGATCCCCTGTCAAAAAGATGATGGATTAGGTCCAAACATTAAATGCCATTGATGGTCTTGTGCGACCTAGGCTAACCATAATTGATATATATTAAATAACAGTCATTAAGAATGTTAGTACTATATTAGCCTGTATAGTCTATTGATACCATGGTTAGTATATGTTAAGGCCATCAGGATGATGAATAGCAGTTGTTGGATTGCAACTAAGAAATTGATTCATTTGGTGATAGGAACCAAATCTTGAGTATGACAAACTCGAATAAGACATCAGTCAATCGCGCCATTTGATGATGTAACACATGCTAATGATACTACAATTGTAAACCTTAGAATTTTCAAGGATGTTCTTCAAACTATGATAAGACGCAGCCGTTGGAAAAGTTGTGAAGGAGGCCGTGAAAAAGTTCAAGGAGCCCAATGCTACTTGCTCCAAATCCCATCCAAGACCACACTTCCTTACTCACAATAAGGATCTCGTTCATGCCTCTAATGCAAAGGATGAACTAAAAAGGAAAAGGGAGGAAGATAACTCCCAGAGTTCTAAGAAAAAAAACAAACAAAAGTCCAACCAGAAACCTGTATGCAAGACTTGCAAGAAGCACCATTACGGGAAATGCAGATTTGAGTCTCAACCTCTACATTGTGGGATCTGCAAGTCTAAAGGACATAAAACGTTGGACTGCAAGGGCATGAAGAATGCAGTCTGCTTCGGCTGTAATGAGAAAGGCCACATCAAGACTACGTGCCCTAAATCTGTCAAAGGAAATGCGGCTAAGGAAGGAAAGCCTAAGAATGAAAGCGCCTAAAATGCCTGAGCTAGTTCATAAATAATGGCATCAAGTACATTCCTTGACATTTATCAGTGATATAAATGCTAAGAGCTTTTATTTTGGTTCGGATACCAATAAATCCTTCATAAACTATAGGTATGGAAAGCTTTTAAAACCTTTCATAAGAACCCTAGATATTAAGCGTAAGGTAAAACTTACAGGCAAAACCATAGGAACCATTTCTTCAGTTCTTATCAGTAACCTCCAATTGTAAAAAAAAAAAAAAATCCAGAAGTATCCTCTCTAGAAGAAGTGCGTCAGAATATGTAGTTGATATCTCTTGATCTCTTTCGATTAAGAATACCAGATGGTATGACAAAAAGCGCCATATGAGGGCTGGTGTATCTTAATACGTTCCATAGATTGCTTCCATGTCTGATCAGTATGGAGGTTTAATGCATGTAACCACAAAGATATCCCAATGAGCATATGGTATTAAAGCCAACTAATGGTATTCAAAGAAGATATCCAAAATGGAGTTGTCCAAGTAAGTGTCTCTGATTAAGGAATCTATGGACTCGTAACATAAATGTGCCACTTATCTGGCACAGGCACGGATAGATGAACTGGAGCATGAGATTTGGAAAATCTCTGTAATCTCCGTGTGTCTTGATTATCTTCTCCAAAGATTACCCTGTTTACCTCCTGAGAGGCAAGTAGAGTTAAGATTTATATCCCATTTAGGGTTGTATCATTATGAAATTTCCTAAACGACTGGTACCATCATTGGAGGAATCGAAACCCTGATTAGGTAGGTTTTAAAATAGAGGTTTCATATAGCCTAACTCAATATTCTGAGAGTTTGATATTGTTAAATAAGAAAGACGGTTCATTTTGCTTATGCATTGATTACCGCAACCCTATTTAGGCAACAATTAAGAATCACCATCAGCTGCCCAGGATCGTCGATTTGTTCGACTAGCTGTGAGGATTAGCTATTCCTTAAGATTAGTTTTAAGCAATGGTTGGAATAACCATCTCACCATAAAATAAGTCTTTTCTATAACAATTATTATGTAAGTATCAAGGCTACTCCTTTGGGGACCTTGTATAGATGGAATGTTAACATCTATTGTTAGAAAAATAGATTGGTAAGTCCAATTATCAGGATCTGAAAGTTGCATTGGAAATAACAAATAAGATCATTTGAATTCGTAATCATCTAAAAAGTGCCAGTAATCGGCAGAAAATTGAGGATTGATAAAGGTCGCAACCTTCTTAAGTCCTTAATAAGGAATAAGGTTCAATCGAAGGTATCGCCCTAAGAAGGGTGTGCTAAATTTTAAATTCCTCAGGGTAAGTTAAGCCCTAGATACATAGGAACATTCGGGAAATCAAATGCAACAAAGGTCAATAAGCCTTAAGCTAAAACCTATATAAGGAGCTTAGTGGAGCTCGCCAAGCGACCCACACTGATGATTTAAGGATATGTTTCACCAATAAGTCGAAACACATTATCACATAATGATAGGCAGATTAATGAAACCTTATTATTGGACAAGAAACTCGCATCGATCAAGGATCGGCAGGTTAAGAATGCTCCAAAAGGATACATGTACCTATTATAGAGGTCAACCTGGGTGCTTGGAAAGGCCCCAAATATACTATGAAAGTTAAGTCCAATATACATCAGAAAGTACTTCCATTACTTTAGCAAATCTCAAGCTCGAGATTTCTTTTAAGGGGGTGAGGATGTAACACCTCGTAAAATCACGTCCAATAATGTATTGACACGTGTAATAAACACTAATAAAGTCAAACCTTGAATTTAAGGGACTAATTTTTTGAAAACTCGAAAACATTGATTATGAAAGAAATGGAAGTATTAACATACCTAAAATAAGCTTCTAGATAACCTTTTACGGTTTTATATTCACAAATGGGCCACTTGTTGATCAAGCATAGCCGTTTGTGTAAATAATTGAAATTGTGCACAATAAAGGGTTAAAAGTGTCAACATGTTAATTCTTACCTCTGAGTGACCTTTTAACAATCTGAGAGATTAATGATATTTGATTATACTCTCGGGAATGCCAATCATTGGCCGTTCAAGGTTTTTATGCCTATAAGTAAAGTTACGCGCAACTTTGCAAGTTAGAGGGGCTAAAAGTGTCAATATGTTTAATTACACCTCTGAATGACCTTTCAGCAAACCCGAAGCATCGTGATGATTAACAATACTTCCAAGAATGCCTAATGTGGATTAGATGAGGCTTCGATGATATTAAATGATGAGATGCGCAAGTTTGCGCAATAGAGGGACCTAAATCGCAACTTTTGAATCTACGCCTTTCGGTGACCATTTAAGCGAACGGGAGCGTAGTAACATTTATGTATATGCTTGGGAATGATCAATATGGTCCATGGAAGGCTTGGATATTATTAAACAGCATTTCGCGCTACTTTGTGCGATTAAAGGACCATTTGAGTCAAACTGCTAAAGTATGTCGATTCGTATGATTTCGGACCATCCGGAATATGACCATGAGTTAAACATGCCCTAATTATCATTTATATAGCTTATGTATAGGCTTGGAGGTGTTTGGTGCGCAAAAATAAACTTTTAAGTCATACAGGGACTAAAAGTGTCAAAAAGTGCACAAGTTTGCACTTTCGCGCATATCTCACATTCTGAATATCTCCGAACACCCAAAAATTTATATAATCATTAAAATATTTAATTTTAGTGATTGGCATAAGAAATATCCATTCGTCGCTTAATTTGGATCGTTTTTGCGTTCGTTACGACTTTCGTCGTAATTAACCGAACAACGCAACCGTACGACCAAACGAGCAGACATCTGAGATATTTTTGAGCACATTTCAAGTTCCCTATACTTTAACTTCATTTTAGAGCTTTAAAATGGGGTTAACGGGGCTTAAACGTGTTGAAAATGCATCGAAAACCAAGTTTTGGGGCTTCAGGGACTAAATCTGCCATTTTTGAAAATTGCTGACCTGCACAAGGCTTACGGACCGTAAGCACATATCCATGCGGTCCGTAAGGACCCCCAGATCAGCAGAAATGTTTTCTAGCCTGTTCCAGCTGGATCCAGCCCTTGCTTATGGTTTTTCTTCAATCCTTGGGCACCCATAGTATTGGAAAACTGGGGGGCAAGATGTGTACGGTCCAGATTGAGGCTCGTTTATCAAGAAACGATCTTAACGGTCACCCGAAATCTATAAATACCCGACTTCATTTCTTGCCAAACCCACACTTGATTTCTGAATTCTCTAAGTTGGAGACCTTGCTCTTCATACCTGAGAATTTAGGATCAAAACCTCCTTGCTTGGACCCTTTGTAAGTGTCCTTTCGTGCTTAGTTTAAATTTCTAGCGTTATAGCCGAAAAGTCAAGCGTTTTGATGATTGCTTTGACTTTTAAGCGGTTGAGCCATTGTTCGTAATGAACATGGCTACGTGACCGTAATTAGTAGGTGTTAAACCCTCAAAGGGGCACCTCCTAATTACCACGTTTACTCAGTTTAATTGCCGGGTCAAATAAAAGTGAAACGGGTTTGTTTTAAATAAAATTCATAACTATTAATATAGAAGTCATAAAAATCAGTTTTCTCACTTTAATAACTTGGTAAATATTAGTTGAACATGTCTAAGCATGTTCAACCCGACAATTCTAAGAATAGGCTCGGTTTGGAACCGAAAGTCGCAAAAGTTGTCACACCCCGAAATTTATCAGAGCTGGCATGACTGGACTGGTATCTTCATTGCACAGCGGAAGCAAAAAGCTAAGACTTTCTAGAAACTGAACGCCTGCTAAGTACTCGAATTCTCGAATGGTTCTCCTATTCCAACCGTGCCTTGTCTTAGAAAGTAACCTGAGAAAGAAACATGCGAAAAAGTCAACATAAAGTTGAGCGAGTTCATAGTTTGTTTGTAAAAGATTTGAAATAAATCTTTTGAGTTATGAAAGATTTGAAATAAATCTTTTGAGTTGTGAAAGATTTGAAATAAATCTTTGGAATAACCGGTTTTTGAAATAGCATTGAGAAAACGAATCAAAAGTCATTTTCTTGCCAAGTTATATGGAAACGTTGTGTTTGTAACACAGTATGTTCATAAAAACCATGTATTTGTAATGTTCGCATAACCGTCAATGCCCACCCTGACTTTGACTCCATACCCGCAAAATCCCGTGCTTTGAATTTTGTATAAAACATGGTAGTTAATTTGTATGAACAAGTAGTTTCGTAAGTATATATGTCCCTGGTATGTAGCAATAAGGAAATAAAGAGATCACCAATGGTTTGCAAGGCCATTGATATGTGTGAAGTGCAAGTAGGAAGACTCAAACCTAGCAAATTTATGCGTCGGGCACAAAGTCACCCCGAGGTCCGTTCTGTTTGGCCTGGGGGCTGGGCTCGCTACACCCAGATAGATCTACCGCTCCTGTCCCTCGGTCCTACAATGAGGATTAATGATCCCAAGTTGTGCCTACCCACTCACATGATCTGTACGTTCTAACCCTCCTTAAGCTAACCATACCATGTATAAAAATGTCTGTAATCATTGTACATGTACTTTACCCCAGTCTCTAAGACTGATCCTCCCTCAGTCTCTAAGACTGATCCTTCCTCAAAACGCATCATACTTGGTACTCGTTCTCACCAAGAGTGCTTCTTGTATTTACCCGTAGGTTAGAAAACTAGAATTCGTGGGTATGCATATTCCGAAAGATACGTTTGTTTGAAAACCGGTATGTTTAGTATAAACCTTTCGTAAATCATTTGAGTTCCTCGAAATCACTTCGTAATATGATTTAGAAATACGAGTTTTGCATTTGTTCAGAACTTTGTATGTTTTTGCAAAACGTGCATGTCTTTCCACCCCGAAAACATTTACAAAAATGTAAAACAGTAAAAAGTGGGGGTTATGAACTCACCTGAATTGTCTTGTGCAAGGCTAGCTATATACGACTTTGTGATGTCGTTTCCAAGACTTGACTTGCTAGCGTGCATTCTACAATATTCCTAACATGGAATATCTAATAAGTTTCTAAATAAAAGCGGTAACTAACTACGTGTCACCGAGCTCTACCGAATCGTTGACCGAACGATTCGACGGTAAGTTAATAACTTAATAGTAACGCTTAAGTTATACTTGTTAAGTCTCGTCTAATGTTGGTGAAAGATCACTAAGTCTTGGAAGGATTTGATTCTCGAGAGATTTAAAAATAAATAAATATTTATATATAAAAATATATAAATATATAGTTGTACTTGCGTTAGCCTTCTCGAGTAGTCGTACGTGTATGTATCGAGTATTCGTATGAAAATAATATATAATAACTTGTATTATATATATCACGTGTTGTGTATATTTGCCAAAAATATACGTATATACCGTTTCGGCGCTTGAAATAAATATAAAAACTTATATTTATTTAATAGAGTTTTCGCGTTGAAGTTGTTTAAAATAAATATAATAGTTATATTTATTTTATAAAAGAATGCGAGTTGTTTGGCGTTTGAAATAAATATAAATGATTATATTGGTTTTATAAAAGAGTTGTTGAATTTCCGAAGTTTAAAATAAATATAATAACTATATTTATTTATTGTAAACAATTTCCGAATCGTTGCTTTCGAAAGTTGTAATGTGTCGTCGAAAGTAATTATATGTTTGCATTTGTTTCTATAAAAGTTTATTTGAAACCGATGGTTGGTTTGATAATAAAACGCTATTTGTTTTACGGGTTTCTCGAAAAAAAACGGGCAGAGTTTCCTCTGTTTTTGGACTCCCCGACAACACAAGTTGTCGTCATTTTATCAAAATTCAATCCAGGATTCAATTACCAATGTATCAATTTGCCAAAAAGCTCATAAAATGTAAACTGTAATCATGCCGGTTCGAGGTCGTTATCACGTATTATAAAAATAAGGAATAGTTAACCAAAAATAATAGCGACTTAAACTTTTACCATCTTCTAGTGTTGAATGCCGACGAGGTTTACCGAGTTGACCGGGTCTACCGAGTTGACCGGGTCAACCGAGTTGACCGGCTGACTTTGACCGAGATGACTCAGTCTGACCAAGTCGACTGAGTCGAACCGAAATACGCCGAGTTGAGCCGAGTTGGACTGAGTCGAGGCGTTCCTTGAACTTCTAACCGAACCGATCTAGCTTTGACCGAGTCTAACCGGGTTTGACCAAACTTGAATCTGCTGAACCGTTACCGAATCTGACCCGAACCGAACCCAACCCGCTGACTTGTTGACCCGAATAAAACCCGAAACCAACTCACAACTACATACCTTTCGGACAACCAAGCTGAACTGAACCTGCTCAAATCGTCATCACCACCTCCGCTTGTCCTGTCACTCCGGTGGTCGACCGGAGAGCGTCGCCGCCGTGTGTGGCGGTGCTGCCGCCTAACTCCACCACTCTCTCTCTCTCATCAGCCCCTCTCTCTCTCTCTCTTTGGCTCGTCTCTTTCTCTCTCCGTTTCTGTCTCCACCGTCGCACCACCGCACCACCACCGAACAGTGGTGGTGGTGGTTTGTTTTGTTAATCGAAAAGGGGGGTGTGTCGGTTGACCCACAACCGAGTGGAGAGGGGGGAGGGGTAAGGTGCTTGTCTGATGTTTATAAGTTGCAAGGAAGGGAAAATAGGAGAGAAGGGATGGTGTTTCAAATCTTTGATGTGGGTGTGCAGTACATAAATTGAGAAAGAGAGGATAGTGAATTGTGAGGTCTGCACAATGAATATTAAGGGGGGTCATGGACTCCTTTTAATTGGTGTAGTGATCTTTAAAAGATCTTATGGTATCTTGTGAGGATTGTATAAATATTTTGGAAAGATTTTCTAATCTAAAGAGATTTTGTTTAGATTATGAAGGGATTTTTGGAAAGATCTACAAGAAAAGATCTTGTAGTAGAGATCTAAAATATTATGTATAGGTTTAGGCTTGGGCCCAGGGCCCACAAGCCCATCCCGTGCGTAAGCGGCCCGTAATTCCTACGAGACCCGTTGCTAAATCCAGAACTCCGTTTAACGTCAAAAATTAAAATACACAAAAATACGGTCGGTAGTTGTTGTTTGCGCGCCTGTTCGTCGGTCACGGTAATAATCGCGAAAAATTGTATTGTTGTCGTTTTTAATCCGTTTTCTAATCCGGTTTCGACTGTAGTCACCAAAATTAATTACGGAGCTAAATATAGCGTAAAATGTAAGTTTCGAAGGTGACAGATGTCTCTGTCGCTTCCGTTTTGTTGTCGATGCTTTTCCTGCTATCGCGTTTTTAGTTCATGTTGCATTTGTGTCGCACGGAAGCCCAATAAATTCACCAAATTTATTTCATAGACATAAAATATTCGTGTAACATTCATACTTGTCGGCGTTGTCAGTATTTTGTACGGTATCAGTTCGTTGCCGTTTAACGTTTCACAGGCTTCTCTGTAAACCACCGTCCGCGCACTGTAAAGTTGGATAAACGTTCCTGGGCACTCCAAATGCCTAATTAAGTTAATTTGCACTGTAAACACTATTTATTATCACGTTAATCACCTGCTAATCACGTAATTAAGAGCCGTAAATCACGGGTTGTCACATTCTCCCCCTGTTACAGAAATTTCGTCCTCGAAATTTAGACTATGTTATCTCCTCAGAATTGTGTTGTTCGCAGGTAAGTCCGAATAATAACAAAGTGAATGACCGCGTAATCGAAACAAGACTTTTTCTAATCAGGTGAATTTAATGACATTCCTCAACAATAAGAACCCAACGGTTTAAAAAGTAATGTGTCTCAGTAATTGATGTCAAAGGAAACGAGACGTAATGATACAGTCACCAGTGCGACTAAGTTAACAAGGATCCAACAATGAACAGAAACTTCGACCAATCGAATTTCATATGAACATTCACAATGAGTTCTAGAAGCAATATCATCCAATGGATGAGCTTAGAAGCAACAATCTCAAATGTACTAGTATGCACGAAACGCTCGATCGTGATCAGCACAAGCTGCAAGTTATACCGACGCCACAAGGTGTCGCAATGAATGGAACAATTCAATAATAGGGGTGATCGAACAAGTATCACCTGTGTTTTGCATGAAACGCTCAATCATGATTAGCCGAAGCTACAAGTTTGTACTGACACCACAAGGTGTCGTAGTGACTTAATTAATTCAACAATGGCGGTGATCAAACAAATTCACCGTGTTTGAAGTCAAATGAAAGCGCAATGAAGTAAATAAGAATGTTTGTCCCAACAAACATCGAAAGATTTTCAATTGAAAATGGAACATCAAAGAAATAATGTTTTCGGTCGAAGATGAAGAAACAATAATTATCGTAAAATATTCGATTGATGTTGAAAGAACCGTTAGTAGGTACACCGGAATATGCAATGAATTTGTGTACCATTGTCATAACGCACAATTGTGTTAAGACCGCTTAACTATGATAAATCGAAGCGGATTTAAAACAAATAAATAAATAATTAATTAAATCCGTGCATGAGATGCGTAAACGAGTTTAGCGCAAGCTTCAAACTAATGAAAATCACCATCACATGGTGTCGAAATCAACAGACAATTTTAATGGAGTCGAATGCCAAACAAGTTTATTTCGACTCGGAATAAATGAAACACTTGTCAAAACGAATTTTGGAATATGATGCTCCCAATACATCATATGATGCTCTGAAGTAAATGTGTGTAATGGCCAAGTTCAAACAACTAAACTTGGTTTTAGTGCAATCCGATAATAAATATATATATCGACAAGAAAACTTTCGGCATGGTCACAGCGAAAAACCATGTATGTAACTTGTAAAGAATTGATCGTGATACAACGACCATTAAGAGGAGTAGAGATACGAAAATCTACTCAGTAAGTGTGAAATTCGAAATTTCAATAAAAGAAATTTGAGGACTTTACCTGGGGTTTCGTGTGACGACCAATTGTTAGGTGACATTACCATGGAATGTCGAACATAGCGTATTTGTCGTTAGTTAGGTAGGGGGAATGCGGAGACAATCGTCTTCTCCCTGGCGTGATTCGTGTCGTTGCAGGATCGCGTGACAAGATGTCGTTTCCTGATCGTTAGTTCTCCTGCTGACAGGGATCTAGCGTCGTCATTTAATTTGCGTCATCGTTCCTTCTCAAAGGCCTCGCCTCGACAGTCGTATGTGATGTGCTTCAACCTCCGTTGACGTACATATTGAGTTTCGCGTATACCTGTGCACTAGCGTTTCATTCCGCGTAGAACGTGATGTGCCCCGACATCCGTTGACGTAAAGATTGAGTTGCATGTATTCTTGTGCACTCGTTTTGTTATGCGTAGGCTGCCTGCTCGGGAAGTTAAAATATCACAGACAATATGGATAATAATGTGTGCCCGAGTTAATATTCGCGGTTCCTACGTGATGACCTTTAATAAACACACACATGCGCAAATAATCAATCATATAATCAAATAAACATGTTAGTCACCAATAAGCAATCAAGTAATTCCCCTAGTCCCACTAGTCTATCCTCCCAGCCTCTCAGACTGAACGTCCTAGTCCCACTAGACTATCCTCCCAGCCTCTCAGACTGAATCTCCTAGTCTCTCAGACTGACTCCCTGTTCCGAAGGTCTTAAATGCATGTTTCCTAAACTCTCAGATTTTTGTGTACTGTATGTAATCGTTTCGTGTACCGTGTATAAAACATCACAATAGCGTATGTTTGAAAACAAAATTTTGACTGTTTGTTTTTTTCGGCAACGGTTGGAGACCATATTCGAGTACTATGCGTTATGTATGTATTCAGGATTTTAATATTCAAAGTTCCCAGAGGAAAGGTGATGTTAGAGCCTAGGTATCTCTACAGAGACCTAATTCGCTGTAACCTATAGCTCTGATACCAATCTGTCACACCCCGAAATTTATCAGAGCTGGCGTGACTGGACTGGTATCTTCATTGCACAGCGGAAGCAAAAAGCTAAGACTTTCTAGAAACTGAACGCCTGCTAAGTACTCGAATTCTCGAATGGTTCTCCTATTCCAACCGTGCCTTGTCTTAGAAAGTAACCTGAGAAAGAAACATGAGAAAAAGTCAACATAAAGTTGAGCGAGTTCATAGTTTGTTTGTAAAAGATTTGAAATAAATCTTTTGAGTTATGAAAGATTTGAAATAAATCTTTTGAGTTGTGAAAGATTTGAAATAAATCTTTGGAATAACCGGTTTTTGAAATAGCATTGAGAAAACGAATCAAAGGTCATTTTCTTGCCAAGTTATATGGAAACGTTGTGTTTGTAACACAGTATGTTCATAAAAACCATGTATTTGTAATGTTCGCATAACCGTCAATGCCCACCCTGACTTTGACTCCATACCCGCAAAATCCCGTGCTTTGAATTTTGTATAAAACATGGTAGTTAATTTGTATGAACAAGTAGTTTCGTAAGTATATATGTCCCTGGTATGTAGCAATAAGGAAATAAAGAGATCACCAATGGTTTGCAAGGCCATTGATATGTGTGAAGTGCAAGTAGGAAGACTCAAACCTAGCAAATTTATGCGTCGGGCACAAAGTCACCCCGAGGTCCGTTCTGTTTGGCCTGGGGGCTGGGCTCGCTACACCCAGATAGATCTACCGCTCCTGTCCCTCGGTCCTACAATGAGGATTAATGATCCCAAGTTGTGCCTACCCACTCACATGATCTGTACGTTCTAACCCTCCTTAAGCTAACCATACCATGTATAAAAATGTCTGTAATCATTGTACATGTACTTTACCCCAGTCTCTAAGACTGATCCTCCCTCAGTCTCTAAGACTGATCCTTCCTCAAAACGCATCATACTTGGTACTCGTTCTCACCAAGAGTGCTTCTTGTATTTACCCGTAGTTTAGAAAACTAGAATTCGTGGGTATGCATATTCCGAAAGATACGTTTGTTTGAAAACCGGTATGTTTAGTATAAACCTTTCGTAAATCATTTGAGTTCCTCGAAATCACTTCGTAATATGATTTAGAAATACGAGTTTTGCATTTGTTCAGAACTTTGTATGTTTTTGCAAAACGTGCATGTCTTTCCACCCCGAAAACATTTACAAAAAATGTAAAACAGTAAAAAGTGGGGGTTATGAACTCACCTGAATTGTCTTGTGCAAGGCTAGCTATATACGACTTTGTGATGTCGTTTCCAAGACTTGACTTGCTAGCGTGCATTCTACAATATTCCTAACATGGAATATCTAATAAGTTTCTAAATAAAAGCGGTAACTAACTACGTGTCACCGAGCTCTACCGAATCATTGACCGAACGATTCGACGGTAAGTTAATAACTTAATAGTAACGCTTAAGTTATACTTGTTAAGTCTCGTCTAATGTTGGTGAAAGATCACTAAGTCTTGGAAGGACTTGATTCTCGAGAGATTTAAAAATAAATAAATATTTATATATAAAAATATATAAATATATAGTTGTACTTGCGTTAGCCTTCTCGAGTAGTCGTACGTGTATGTATCGAGTATTCGTATGAAAATAATATATAATAACTTGTATTATATATATCACGTCTTGTGTATATTTGCCAAAAATATACGTATATACCGTTTCGGCGCTTGAAATAAATATAAAAACTTATATTTATTTAATAGAGTTTTCGCGTTGAAGTTGTTTAAAATAAATATAATAGTTATATTTATTTTATAAAAGAATGCGAGTTGTTTGGCGTTTAAAATAAATATAAATGATTATATTGGTTTTATAAAAGAGTTGTTGAATTTCCGAAGTTTAAAATAAATATAATAACTATATTTATTTATTGTAAACAATTTCCGAATCGTTGCTTTCGAAAGTTGTAATGTGTCGTCGAAAGTAATTATATGTTTGCATTTGTTTCTATAAAAGTTTATTTGAAACCGATGGTTGGTTTGATAATAAAACGTTATTTGTTTTACGGGTTTCACGAAAAAAAACGGGCAGAGTTTCCTCTGTTTTTGGACGCCCCGACAACACAAGTTGTCGTCATTTTATCAAAATTCAATCCAAGATTCAATTACCAATGTATCAATTGGCTAAAAAGCTCATAAAATGTAAACTGTAATCATGTCGGTTCGAGCTCGTTATCACGTATTATAAAAATAAGGAATAGTTAACCAAAAATAATCGCGACTTAAACTTTTACCATCTTCTAGTGTTGAACGCCGACGAGGTTTACTGAGTTGACTGGGTCAATCGAGTTGACCGGCTGACTTTGACCGAGTCGACTCAGTCCGACCAAGTCGACTGAGTCGAACCGACTTACGCCGAGTTGAGCCGAGTTGGACTGAGTCGAGGCGTTCCTTGAACATCTAACCGAACCGATCTAGCTTTGACCGAGTCTAACCGGGTTTGACCAAACTTGAATCTGCTGAACCGTTACCGAATCTGACCCGAACCGAACCCAACCCGCTGACTTGTTGACCCGAATAAAACCCGAAACCAACTCACAACTACATACCTTTCGGACAACCAAGCTGAACTGAACCTGCTCAAATCGTCATCACCACCTCCGCTTGTCCTGTCGCTCCGGTGGTCGACCGGAGAGCGTCGCCGCCGTGTGTGGCGATGCTGCCGCCTAACTCCACCACTCTCTCTCTCTCATCAGCCCCTCTCTCTCTCTCTCTTTGGCTCGTCTCTTTCTCTCTCCGTTTCTGTCTCCACCGTCGCACCACCGCGCCACCACCGAACAGTGGTGGTGGTTCGCTTTGTTAATCGAAAAGGGGGGTGTGTCGGTTGACCCACAACCGAGTGGAGAGGGGGAGGGGTAAGGTGCTTGTCTGATGTTTATAAGTTGCAAGGAAGGGAAAATAGGAGAGAAGGGATGGTGTTTCAAATCTTTGATGTGGGTGTGCAGTACATAAATCGAGAGAGAGAGGATAGTGAATTGTGAGGTCTGCACAATGAATATTAAGGGGGGTCATGGACTCCTTTTAATTGGTGTAGTGATCTTTAAAAGATCTTATGGTATCTTGTGAGGATTGTATAAATATTTTGGAAAGATTTTCTAATCTAAAGAGATTTTGTTTAGATTATGAAGGGATTTTTGGAAATATCTACAAGAAAAGATCTTGTAGTAGAGATCTAAAATATTATGTATAGGTTTAGGCTTGGGCCCAGGGCCCACAAGCCCATCCCGTGCGTAAGCGGCCCGTAATTCCTACGAGACCCGTTGCCAAATCCAGAACTCCGTTTAACGTCAAAAATTAAAATACACAAAAATACGGTCGGTAGTTGTTGTTTGCGCGCCTGTTCGTCGGTCACGGTAATAATCGCGAAAAATTGTATCGTTGTCGTTTTTAATTCGTTTTCTAATCCGGTTTCGACTGTAGTCACCAAAATTAATTACGGTGCTAAATATAGCGTAAAATGTAAGTTTCGAAGGTGACAGACGTCTCCGTCACTTCCGTTTTGTTGTCGATGCGTTTCCTGCTATCGCGTTTTTAGTTCATGTTGCATTTGTGTCGCACGGAAGCCCAATAAATTCACCAAATTTATTTCATAGACATAAAATATTCGTGTAACATTCATACTTGTCGGCGTTGTCAGTATTTTGTACGGTATCAGTTCCTTGCCGTTTAATGTTTCACAGGCTTCTCTGTAAACCACCGTTCGCGCACTGTAAAGTCGGATAAACGTTCCTGGGCACTCCAAATGCCTAATTAAGTTAATTTGCGCTGTAAACACTATTTATTATAACGTTAATCATCTGCTAATCACGTAATTAAGAGCCGTAAATCACGGGTTGTCACAAAAGTTGACTTTTGCTTTGACTTTCAGTTCTGACCCGATTTAGCTTAGTTTAGATATACCTTAGGATTCCTTTAGGACCAGGTTATAGGTTAGTGTAACCCTCTGAGGTTATACAACTTAGATCCTTAGTTATCCTATTCATTGCATGTTTCCGTTATATGCTTAAATGTTAACCATTATGCCATTTTGACCCCAAACCTTTTGCAACTGATTTTATATGATAAATAAAATATTTTAAGCTTTCTGGGATGATTAAAATACCAACTTTTCTTTTTAAAAACCCGGAAATCGCTTAAAATCGCCTTTTCACGCGTTTTAAGCGCATAGTATGTATAAAAACTATTTTAAATATATAATACTTGATACCTACTGATATTTTTAGTAAATCTATATACTTTAACAGTAAGCAAAAGTTTTAAACTCAGATTTCCAAATTTGACCTTTAAACCTTATGTGAAATTACCAAAATGCCCCTTCGGTGCATAGTTCGGTTATAAATGATAAAATTCACATATGTGTAATACCCTACTGATATAACTTATTAAATTAAGTATTTTTACTGATTAAATCAGATTTGAAACTCAGATTCATATTAAACCTCTTTTATAACCTTTTAAATGACCAAAATACCCCTACGGGGCATAAATTGGTTTTAAATTCGTTTTGGGCATAACGGAAGGTATCTTACTGATATCACAACATGTTTAAGGCATATTAACTTAGGAAACATGTATATGACTCTTATGGTTACCCGTTACGCATATTTCGCGTTCGGATCGGTTTATGTAACTAGTTTGCATAAATTGACCAAAACGGGCCAGACCTTATCTTTTTTGCCTCAAAATCCAGAATGTGTTTAGAGTACCCATATTATACAAGTCTCCAAACTTGTCAGGTCTAAATCACATTCTATTCCGGTCTTCGCTTAATCATGCGTTTTGGACCGTAAACCTTTCCTTAAAACTAACCGGTCTAAGTTTCAACTTAATTAAGACCCGTTAGGAATCTAATAGGTTAATAAAACCTTCGTTCCAGATTAAGAGCCCTAGTAGAAGTACTTGTGCTTGCTGATTAGAATATACGGCTGAGTATAAATTGCATTTCTAGCTCAGGTAAATACTTTTAACTTATTTTCCCTTATACGGGCTTGGGATATGGTATTATAAAATACCGCTTGGTCGGGTGTAGAAACCTTTTAATCGGAGATGATTAAATTGCATAATCCCGTTTTAATCTGTATTGATTGATAACAAATAACATTAGGGGTTAATGACCGTGTCCTGGATATCCTTGGCTCATTTAAAAAGTGAATGGCCACAACTTAAGCACAAGGTGTAGGCATAACACCTCTTGTTGCGTATGTAAAAGATATACTCACTCGTAAGGGTGTCTTCTTGTGTGATTTTATTTGTGGTGTGTCTATTAATCTTGACCGGCTTGTATAATCACCGGCCCTAGATGTTGGACAAACATGTAAATCAGATACAAGATTTTCATTAATAAAATTGTCCCAGGTTATAAAAGAATTTTTGTGCCTTGTGCATTCAAATCAATTTTCTTAAACATTTTCAAAATGAGCCAGTTAAATTGTATTTACCAGTGTAAACTGACGTATTTTCCAAAAAGGTTAAGTGACAGGTACTGTACGTAATTGGCTGGGAGCTCAGGGCGTTAATAAGGAATCTTGCAAGTTCTAGATGCCTAAAGTCTGTTGAACAGTTCTCTTTTATTTGATCCTCCTGTGGATCTTTTACATACCGTTGTAATACTTTGATATTCTCATTTGGTTATAATATAATTATCTTTTGCTTCCGCTGTGCATTTAGATATGTGTTGTTTGACTATGATGATATCAACTACGTCACGATACTCCCCACCGGGCCCACCGGTAATACGTGGAAATATCGGGGTGTGACATCAATAGATTATGGTAATTTTTCCTTCACTTCTTTACTTTGGAAGGTTGAGTTTTCGTACTTCGGCTGAATTGGTGTTTACTATTACTAATGCAGCAATCCTTATGCAGGGTACTCCTTTTTGGCCACATTCGTACTTACTTTACACGTGAATAATGTGGTAATTTTCACTTAGATGGGTACTGTCATTTGTTTTAGATAACATCAACATTGAGTATGTCATTTGTTTTTAATAAATGAACTCAGTATGTTCGTCCAAAGAAACACAAAGTGGAATTCATGAGCGGCAATCAGGTTACGTTTCACCTCAATTCAATAGGATCACACCTGAATTCGTACCACACTACCATGGTACTTCAATCTCTTATATTGTGCAAGCAACATAAAAAGCACATGAGCTACTTACCTCTACTTCTATTGAAACCCATAAAGGTGCGTAGATTAGGCCCCACATTCTTACTTCACTTTGTGCCCCCCAATAAAATTGTTGTAACTTTAAATGTGGCATGTATTTTATTTTTTATTTCTTTATTTTTTGAGTTTGAAATTATCTGATGCTTGTAGAAACTTCACCGTGAAACAAGATTGTGATAACTTTTTGTGAAGAGAAGGCGATGTTAGTTTGGAGATAACATTCAGTCCAAAGATTCAACATCGGTCTCCGAATACAAAGGTATGACTAAATGAACGCAATTTGTAAAACCATTTACCCTACTAGCGAATCTGCTTTCCCACATAACTAGATTGAAGCTAACCAACATATAACCTTATTTTTTATTGTCAGGAATGCTACACCTAGAAATCACACCGGCAACTACAGTGCCAATCAATCAAAGCATGGAAAACACACTGTAATTTTGGTTGTCATTGTATAATAAAAAAATCGCAATCAGTTGCTTACGTCTGTACGCCATGTTTTTACGCCGCCGCAACGCGCGGCGGGTAAAAGTTCTAGTATATATATACAATTGATGAAGGTTCTTAGGAACAGTTCCTGTTTCCCAGTTGTTCTCACCTACATCTGCCAATGATGTTATGTTCTTGGTCTTGCATTTTATACAGAAGTGAGAGCTGAGAGGCACAACGGAGAGAAGTGAGAGTCAAGAGAGAGCAGAAATCTTTTGTCACCGGCGGTTTGTTGGTTTGCAGGCTAGAGACCCACCGTCACCGTTGTTACACTCACATGTCGCCCACCAGCCATCTTTAGTTCCGCACTGCTTATGCTACCGGTTACCACCGCTCGCTTCCGGCACCGACTTCGTCCCCAGTATCCGCTAACCTCTGTCGTCACCACAACCACCATCGCTCGCCACCTACAAAACCCCCCCTAATCGAATACTAGGGCATCGGAATGACCTTCAATCGAACACCCGTCGGCAATTTCACGTGTGGATCACTCTTCACCAGGACCACAAGGTCTTTTTCTTTTAATTCCTTTATTTTCATTTGTCTACCTATATTCTATTATTATAGTTTTAAATTAGGTTTAGCATTATTTTCTCTTGATTAACTGCGTGTGGAATACTGGAATCTGAAAGTGCTTGATAATAAAACAATTAGTCGAATTGAATTTCATGTTTGGAGTAAGAATCGTTGTTTGCTTTCCATTTTATTTTTTAAAAAGGGTTCAAATTTGTACCAAATTTCCTTCTGTTTTATCCTAAACAGAATGCTAATGAATATGAAATTATTCACTCTCTCAAATGAGATGTTTGCAGCTGGTTTTATTGTGTGTTCGTTATAAATAACTCTGCTGTGACTTTCATGTATATTATTGAAGTAATAGGAAATTTATGTGGTGTATTGAAATTGAACATTTCTTCTACCAAATTACCATGAATTTTACGTCTCTGGATGGAATCTAACTTCGGTGTTTGCAGTACGCTCAGCCACTTTTGACTAAAGTTCTAGGCCGAAATGCCACAGGTTTGAGTAATGACAAACTAAACTGGCTGATTTTTGCACCTTCACAGTGCAAGCCGATTTTTTCTTTTCAAATAATTAGTTTGTATTAGAATTTTTAAAATGATAAATATGGTTTATGAATATAACACGAAATATGTAGTTTGTCAAATTTGTTTGTAGTCCGCGACACGGAATTTGTAACCTTACGGATTCTTAACGACCTATATTAAACGATTATATGCTCTTTTTCTTTAGGAGGTGATCATTTATGTCTAAACGTTGTTCATTCTAATTACTTTATGCTGTTTGTTCATAGATTAAACAATTTATACATCATGACTAGATTATAATCGGGTGACATATGCCCGAAAAATGAACACATGTATTACATACTCCAAAAATGCTTTAGCTTCATCTCCAAAATGCCTTTAGTCGGCACCCATAAAACCTCACAATGACATTGATATAGGTGGTTAAGAGGGTTTGGGGAGGGACTTATATAAGTTGATTCTGGAGGTGGCAGTTTTGACTTAAGAATCTATGTTTAGTCCATGCAGTCCCTTAAATAGTCAAATGGTTTAAAATAAAATTGTAGGTTATTTCATTTTGTATTGTTTTACAAATCATAATTGACAAATTATTTGTTTATAAAACATTGGAACAAGTGTCTACTTAATGTGAAGAGTGAGTGTTCGATATGTAGCGGCCTTTTATATTTTAGTATTTCTACTCTTGATCAAATTGCTTGTATATCCTATGGCAGGTATCAACCAAAGCTTTAGAGGAACCTTATGTATCTTGCTTCCATTGCTAATTCTCAAACACAAGCTGCTAACGCTCATTCCCAGGTATATACTTAGTAGCAAATAGGTTGATTCATGTTATGTTTTGTCTCTAAAGCACACAACCTTATCAATCTAAGATACCTTGACAAATATTAACCTTATATATAATATTAAAGGAAAGCAACATGAACAATTGGTCCACGTTAGTGGGTCATATCAAAAATGGGTTGCCACATGACACCCGCTAACTTGGTTTCTTTTCTTATTATTTTTCCAGATTTGTTACATATAATTAATACGTTTTCGTTGGCTAAGTGCAAGCATACGCTACAAGCTCACAGGTTCAATTCTCATTCCACCCACTTCCTTTTGTTTTTAATTGCTGCTTAAGTATTCAGATTCATTAGTTGTCGAGTCACAAAACAGACTATTAAATTGCTACAAAATTAGAGACCCAACAACATAAAGTTCACCATGAACAATGCAACAGATTTTGACATCTTCCTACTAAGCACTACACCTGGTATAACACATAAGAACAACGTATTACTACATTACAAACAAGTACTAACAACTTTCCTAAAACAGGTGAAGCAGATAAGAGCCAACTGACAAGGCGCACTCGCTACAAGGCCTACACATCACGCACAAGACGCATATTGTATTAATGTTAGAGATACACCCACAACTTCAAACTTTTTGCAAACGAACCTTTTAGTTTACTGTCAACAACTTAATGGAAATGAATGCCCCGCCGCGGTGTTTTTATATAAAAAGTGACCCATGGCCTGCATATACATCTTGATCAAAACATTGTCAGGTGCCAGCCAATTGGTAAAGTTTGGGTGATATGGTGTTTCTATAACATGTCTTTATGATGTATGATGTCTGTTATAATTCTATTATTGATTTGGTAGCTTTATGGGGTCAGAACCAAACCACCATTATTGATTTAGTTAACCATAGAATCTATACGTTTGGACTCCATATAACTTTAGCCAAAGTTAAGCATATGATATATGGTTAAGTATGATTTCTTAATACCTAAACAAAGGAATAATACAATATTATATAATCCTAACCTCTTATTCCAATTCTCAGGCCCCACACTAATCTCACACAACCATTCCAAATAACATTATTAAAAAGAATATTCTATGTGTCACAAGAAAGTAAAATGAAATTATTTGATGGTTGTTATAGATTGTGTCTGATTGAAAAGTTTTATGGTCAGATTAACACATATCATATGTTAGAAACATACAAATATAATTTATATATGGAGCATGCAGCCTCAAACGCGTTGATGATATTTAAACCGAATCAATTTCTTATTTTCTAGTCTATCTCATATGAACATAACATAATGATTTAAGATTCACCTTGCTGTAATATTATTTGTGTCATTAAATGGCTTTGAAAAGGTTTAGAGTTAGATTATATATATATTTTTTTAACGGCAAACAATACTTTTATTCCACACCAAATTTTACAATTAAAAGCATATTCAAATGGTTAGTAAGAAACTAGCCAACCACCTAAAAATTCCTCACCAAAATTACATATAACTAAAATATAAAAACAATCATTTCCTAACCAACTTTAAATTTTAACCACTTATTCCACTTCATGTTTGATTTTTTTCCTCTGCATTTGATCCATGAGAAGGATGTTGCCTGCATCTCTCTAAATATTGCATCTAAATTCACCCTTTTTCCGTTGAAAATGAGTTTGTTTCTCGCCTTCCAAATAGTCCAACATGTAATTATTTGTGTCATTAAATGGTTTTGAATAGGGATGGCAAAAAAGCCCAAGCCTGACAGGTATACCCGAAACCCGAAACCCAAAACATATGAGCCGGTTATACCCGAAGCCCAATGGGTATGGACCGGGTACAGGCTTAAAAAAAGAAAAAAATTGGGTACGGGTACGGGTATGGGATTTAGTGATACCCGCCCGATACCCGGTCCATTTACCCGAAAGTATTATATTATAGATTTCCATATATATAAACTTAGTACATGTACTTATTACCTTCTCTATAGTCATATATGGATATCTATTTGGCAGGTACTTAGTGAACAAATAACTTATTTTTGAGCATTTATATTGGATATGGAAGCTATCACCCTTTATTACGTGGATGTTTATGTAATTAGGTGGTCCAGATACAATTACTTAACTAAGTAATCGTTTTGATTTAGTTTGGTATATTAGGTCTAAATATGATATGTAAGTTATTAATCATATTTTCATTTGGTATAGTCATTAAAATAGTAAATTACATAAACATCAAAGTAAAAATTACACATTTGTCCCAACGGGTATTTTTATGAAATTAACGGGTATATGCGATACCCGCGGGTATGCCAGATACCCGGCGGGTAATTACCCGACGGGTAACGGGCCGGGTATGAGACAAATAATTACAACCGGGTATGGACCTGGGATTACTAATACCCGGCCCAAGCCCGGCCCATTGTCATTCCTAGTTTTGAAAAGGTTTAGAGTTAGATTATATGATGGGTATGAAGTTAGAAAGATAATTTGTATGGAGAGGAAACCTAAGGGACCCATGCTGACTCATATCCACATGTTATAGATTGTTTCTACATATGGTACTTGATCTAAAGCCTTTTTAATCGAAATAAAGTTTTATTACTCTCATAGACTAAGTTACAGAATTTGTTGTGTAGATCCATATGCAATTCCATGTGTATTATAATCATCCCCACGTAAATGCTGCAATCCCAAGTGGGGAAGCTCATCTATCACCTCTGCCGATGATGTTGTAGCCCAGCGGTGGAAGGACTTGGGGCTGTACCAGAGGTCGCCGGTTCGATCCCCGTGGGCTGCAACGGAGGTGTGAGGGTTTACTTCTTTGAAGGTTCCCGCACAGGTGGCTCCGGACTGACCCCAGATCGTCCGGTAGTTGGGAGCCTGGCTAGGCCCAGGGTTGAAAAAGGTCCCGATAGATCGGGCCCCACCTAAAAAAGCCGTTCCAAAAAAAATCTATCACCTCTATTTGGTGTCTAGATTCAATCAAGTTGGTCACATCAATTAAAAAAAAAGAGAAAAAGATGATAGGTTAGGTAACCACAAATTATAAACCCAAAAAGAATTATTGAATAATATGGCATGTGATACCAAGTTTCGAGCTAGCAAATCTTTACACGTAATCATTATTCGTTTTCATATCCTCCCAAAATTAAAGTTATTTGCTTTTGGTCGATTACTCTATTCATTCATCAACCGTCGGTTTTCACAATGTTGTGGTCGTTCTTCGAGTAGTTTCATGATCATACCAACCATTGCATGATAGATTGTTCAAAAGATCATTGTTTTAAAAGGTGATCGACAAGATAGATGGATGGGTCACCCAGGTTGATAATGGATGTAGAAACCGGCCACATGGGATTGGGTTGATCGTAAATGCGTCTTGTCCCAGTTTAATATATAAATATTTAATTAATTTAATTTAATATATAAATATTTAATTAATGGGTTACTGGTTACTTTTTTAATCTGAAACTTTAAATAAAACTTTGTAAGCTGATCTATTTACAATAATAAAAGAAACCAACTTTTAAACACGTGTCATTTATTGAAAGCATTCTCAAATCTATATTTATCTTATATAAACTAAATAAAAAATAAATTAATATTAAATCTTATCATACTTTAATAAAATATTATCCTCAAATCTAAATTGTTAATTTAATATATTTTTAATACAAATACCCCGATTTTCCTACATCTTATCATACTTTAATAAAATATATCCTCAAATCTAAATTGTTAATTTAATATATTTTTAAAACAAATACCTCTCTTTCCTACTTATCTTATATTAAATATATAAATAATAAATTAATATTAAATGTTATCCTAATTTATTAAAAATATAACTTTTTTTATTATTTGGTATACAAAATTATATTTATTCAACTCGTGTAAAATACGGGGTTTTTAAATTTTTTTTTATTATTTACTATACAAAGTTACATATATATATAACCCGTGTAATACACGAAGTTTTTAAATATATAACTTTTTTTATCATTTGCTATGTAATTTTAGATTTCTTCAACACGTGTAATACACGGGGTTTTTTAAGGATATATTTTTTTATTATTTGTAGATTTTTCAACCCGACTATACACGAGTTTTAAAGATACGACGTTTTTAGTATTTAATATACAAAGTTACATTTATTTAATTTGTGTAATACACATGGTTTTTAAAGATATAACTCTTTTTTAGATCTACTCAACACGTGTAATATACGGGGTTTTTAGGGATGTAATTTTTTATTCTTTGGAAGATTTATTCAACCCAATTATACACGTTTTTTTTAAATAAGACGTTTTTAGTATTTAGTATACAAAATTATATTTATTTAATCTGTGTAATACACATGGTTTTTAAAGATATAACTTTTTTATTATTTGATATATAAAATTATATTTATTTAACCCGTACAATATATGGGGTTTATAAAGATATAACTTTTTATTATTTAATATATAAAATTACATTTATTCAACCCGTGTAATACACGGGGTTCTAACCTAGTATGTGTATAAAAGATAGACCTTGTGCATTTCAAATTTCTTTGCTAGTTTTCTTTTTCTAAAATGTTAGGTTTTAATATTTTTAAAGAAAAATTACAAATATTAGGTTTTAACAATTTTTAAAGAAAAAAATACAAAATGCATTTACGATTTATTAGTATATAAGTTCAAAATGGTATCAGTAAGTTGTTTTTAGGTATAATACATTAGACCATTCACAGTAGAATCTTCATATTTATGTGACTGGTTTCTCTATATTGTATGGAGTTGTTTTGAATGAAGAAGAGAAAATGTTAGTGTTTATTAGTAAATTTCATAAAAAAACTGTTCATCTTCTATATTTTTTTAATATTTTTTTTGAAAATGAAAGACTTAGAAAAGGTATTGACCAAAATAAAAAAATATATTAATTAATTGATAAAGAGAGAAAAAAAATCATGATTTTTGTGTAATTATATAGATAGAGATGAAGATGCTACTGCGAATGCTCTAAATAGTAGAAGGAAAGAGACACTTCAAGAACCGTAACTATTACATCTATGTTTTTTTTTAAATGGAAACGGTTACTATTACTCTATTACATCGATAATTTTAAATTATTCATCTTTAGCTATGATTGAACCTGAGACCTCTCTTTTAAAAGAGCATATGTCTCTACCAGGTAAGCTATCCTCAAATTAGGATTTTTCCACCTTCTAGAAAAGAATGATAATTTACTAAGATTCAATAAATATACAACATTAGAACCAATCTAACATCCAATACATAAATTAGTTATCAATAAAATTGTGAAAGTATAATTTTTTAGAATGTCATATACCTCTATAGCGACGAGACAAAATCATCTATATAGTACATGTCATGTATCCAATTTTGCTCATATATCATCAATTTGGTCATGTTAATACATTCATAAATGCATCTTGTGTGCGACCAGTAGTCGCACACCACCTTCGGCTCGTGTATCATTATAACCTTTGTCCGTTTATTGATAAACCATTTATTGAGTTGGTAATACATAACATAATTAGTGTATATCATCATTTCTAGTATAAATTAATTTTTATTTTAGATTTTATTGCACCGCATTCGACATTTGGCTAAATGGTTAATCATGATCAAAATAATGTTAGATATATTTTATTAATAATACATATAATTAGGGGACCAGGACCTGATTTATGTGATAAAAGATATATAATTAATAATACATATATCGCATTTCTAGCATGTGATGTAATGGACTATAAGGATGCCACATTCAAGAAAGTTACACAAGAGGCACATACCTCCTATTGCACCCAATGAAGGTCTCGGTATTCCAAAAACATAATTCGTTGAAGATCAGGAGAATAAAAAATGGTAGGTGAAATGCCTAAAGGAACTTTACATTGGCATGGACCCTCATGGGGGTGATACACGAAATGCCATGCACTGTTAATACTTTACACGGGTAAAAAGATGTATTTAGGAACATATTAATGTAATGCGAACTTGGTCTAGTGGTAAATTGGTATGTCCTTCTTAGTGGAAACGCATGTTAGATTCTCACTTGAACCATTTTCAAGGGACATCTGGGTGAAGGGACGAATCGAGGCTTTAATCCCGGGTTCTAACCTGACGGGGGCGAGGGTTTACGGATTCCATCCGGTTCCCGCGCATCAGGGGGGTACTGTCTCATGGCGGTCGTGGAGTCGACCTTGGACATAGCCCCGAGCAGGGTGGGTTTACACGTGAGATTTTTTGCCGTTCAAAAAAAGGAACATGTTAATATGCACAATAATGTATTTAGGAACATATCAATCGATACTTCTATAATATATTATAATATATGAGGGATGGATAATTTAATATACCCAAAAAATAATAATTTTTTTCCTTTTAATTACCCAAAAAAATAAGAACATTTTTCCTTTTAATTCACAAATAAACCCCTAAAATAAGGGTAAAGTAGTATTTTAAACATTAATTATATTTTAGCCCCCCGATGTTATTACATTTAAACTCTTAAATTTTAAAATAATTACGGGTAATTAGTTATACTTTTCTCCCTTCACAACAAACTTATAATTCTTTTACGTATTCTTGTCATATCTTATAAAATATAATGTTTTAAAAAATCCAAAAGTATCGTGACGACCAACTCATTTTTGTCGACGTTTCGATAGTTATTTGCTTTTGCTCGATTACTCTATGTCTCTATTCACTCATCAACCGTCGGTTTTCACAATGTTGTGGTCGTTCTTCGAGTAGTTTCGTGATCATACCAACCATTCCATGATAAATTGTTCAAAAATCAAAAGATCATTGTTTTAAAAGGTGATCGACAAGATAGATGGATGGGTCACCCTAGTTGTTGATAATGGGATGTAGAAACCGGCCACATGGGATTGGGTTGATCGTATATGTGTCTTGTTCCATTTTTAATATATAAATATTTAATGGGTTACTGATTACTTTTTTAATCTGAATCTGAATCTTTAAATAAAACTATTTGTAAGCTGATATCTGTATAAAAGATAGACCTTGTGCCTTTCAAATTTCCTTTGGTGGTTTTCTTTTTCTAAAATGTTAGGTTTTAATATTTTTCAAGATAAATTACAAAATAAATTTAAGATTTATTAGTATATAAGTTCAAAATGGTAGCAGTAAGTTGTTGTTAAGAAACAAAAGCCAAGTTCTCTATATTATAAGGAGTGGTTTTGAGTGGAGAAGAAAAAATATTACGGGTTAAAAGTTTTCCAACTTCTAGAAAAGAAACATAATTTACTAATTAAGATTCAATAAATATACATTAGAACCTATCTAACATCCATTATATAAACAATTTATCTATAAACTGTGAAATTTGATTTTATACCTCTATAGTAACGAGACAAAATTATCTCTAAAGTACATGTCGTGTATCCAATTTTGCTCATATATCATCAATTTGTTCACGCTAATACATTCATAAATGCGTCTAGTGTCTAACCAGTAGTCGCAAATCACCTTTCGCTCGCATATCATTATAACCATTGTCTGTTTATTGATAATTCGTGTATATCAATATATCTGGTATAAATTATCCCCACTATTAATTTGTAAAATTAGTCTGTCTCACTAAATTACTGTTCAATTTTAACTTTATTTATTGGGACACATGTATATTACGGATACAAAACTTAATTTTCTATTTGCTGTCAAGAAGTGGGTACCAACTTAATGAAAAAAAAAATATACACAAATACATTTTAAACCTAATGAAAAAAAAGTACACAAATACATTTTAAATTTTTAACTGTCCCAAGTCCCAACCCTTTTCCTGTTTTAAAATTCTACTTTATTAACCTAACATTTTATAATTAAAATCAATATCATAACATGTAACATAAAATAATAATAGATCTAATACTCATACTTAAATAGGTTAAACTATAATGTTTTAGTTGTCAATTTTTTTTATTATAAAGTTAATAACTAATTACAAAATTTAAGGTTTAAGTTATTCATTATATATATAGGGTGGGGATCATGAGTGAACAATGTTGATTTTGTGAACAAAAACGAACAGATCCTGGCCGTTGAATGAGGAGATCATGATTTTAGGAATTATATGAATTTTTAAATTATTAAAACAAAAAAACTGACTTAAATAACTGCATAGGGGCAAATCCGTAATCCCCAAAATACTCTCACATATCAGTAAAAAAAATTCATTGATCAAAATTATAAAAACTTCCATTCTCTCTCTCTCTAAAGTGCAAGTTTGACGACAATCTGAATCCGACGAACAAAACCTCCAAACATGTGTTTCTTCTTCCCGTGATTAATCAAGGTACATAATAATGCATATAGTTGTTTCTTCTTCCTCTGTTTTGTCACTAATTGTGTATAAGGTTAATTGTTTTCCCCCTTTTTGTAATGTGAAATCTAGGGTTTGAAGTTCTTAGTATATTTAAAAAAAAAGCTTTAATTCTTCAATATAGTGCGTATAAGTTGCTGGAATTATGTTTGATGTGGTTGTTTTTTTATAGATTTAAATTCGATTAAAACAATTTTAGCTTAAATGTTATGATTCAATCAATTTAATGCACAGAGGTACTTTGTTCTTTACACTAGGCTCTTGAAACATGTGAAATTGGTAGTCTTATACATCTGTGTATAAGTTGTGTTGGTCCGTTAGGATGGATGTCAACAGAGGGTGTGAGTTTTTTTGGTATAAAATCATAGAGTTCAACTGAATTGAGTCATATGATGATAGGACAAACTTGTACACATATGTATAAGTTTTTTGTACACATGTGTATTTAACTCTAATTAATTAGATAGATACAACGTTGAAAACGATTCTAATAGAAGAAAAGGAAAAGCTATGAATCAGTCAATGTTGTGCGTGTTCCATTTTCAGATAACTTGGAAGGTTATATGTGATTATTGACCATGTTTTACTTTGTAGGTTTACTGCATTGTGTATTGAATCTTGTACACTTGCCTACAGACTGTTGTATACAACTGTACAAACTATTGTACACAGATGTACAGTTTATTGTAAACATGTGTACATTTCCTTGTACACATGTGTACATTTACTTGTACACATGTGTACAGTTCAATGTACACATGTGTACATTCACTACAAATGACTCGGGGTAGATGGTGAAGATGGCACATACATTACACCCGATATGGAATGTGAAGTAGATGTTGAAGAACACGATGATGACGACTCGGGTTAAAATGGGACATATTTTAGCATGGGTCTTGTAAAGTGCTCGTACGGTCTAATGCGCAAACAAAATTTTGTCTATTCTATTTTTTATAGTATTTTAGCCCAATTAAGTTCATTTGTGACTTTAATTTGTATTGACTTTGTCTGCTTTGTTGTTATTGATTGGCGATATAGGTCAAGAATTGAGATATTAGAGGTTGTGCTAATTCTGTTGATTGGCGATATAGGTCAATAATTGAGATATTAGAGGTTGTGTTAATTCTGTTGATTGGCGATATGGGTCAACATTTATCCCTGACAAAGAAAGACTTGCTTTAAGGTTATCAGGATCAAAGATAAATGGCATAAACATGGAGCAGTGGAGCAATTTCGAAGGGATACAATTTGCTCAGCTTCTGTTGGTTTTTGCTTATTGTTGTACCTCCAGTTTGTTTTTTTCCTCTGTTGTAATGCTCATTAAGCTACTTGCTTAAGGGTGGCTTTGTGTTTAACTCTTCTTTGTCCAGTAGAAAAAAAAACTTTGTAAATTTGTAAAACAACAACAATAGCTATATAAAGACAGCCCAGTTTTTTGGCATCTTTATGTTTAGACTCATATTTTTTTCATGTTTACTTTTCAAATATGATAATAGCTACACTTATATATTAATTACTTTAAGTATACTACATCTTCAACTACTTAATATATTGCTTCGAATATTAGATATTCTTTAACCCCAATAATTCTTTAAAGAAGAATACCCGCAATGAAGTGCGGGTTTACCACCGACTCTAGTTAGAACAATAATTCTTATTTTTAGTCCGACCCGTCATAACCCGAACACAGGGCCGGCTCAAGCATTTTGAGACCCAAAACGAATTTCAAAATTGACACCCATTTTAGGATTCACTAACCCGAACAATGGTTGCTGCGAAAAACTGAAAGTTTTTGTTAAAATTGTCACACCCCAACCGATGGCGGAATCATCGGGGCGTGGCACTGAGCGAAACAGATTGTCCAGAAGTTTCCATAACAACTATCATCACCATTTAATTAAAGCATTACGTCCCATACCGTAACATAAATAGTCAAACAAGTTATTACAGACAACATCAAAACAAATATTCTGTTCCGACAACTCAGATTTAAATAAGTAGCAATTGTTTATCTGCTTCTAGAGACCCCTAATAAGTTATCTACAGACAACTATTTGTTGGGCTCTAAAGCTTTATTCTAGCTTCCAATTCCTACCACATATGCGTCCTAAGCACCTGTCACATACGTTAAAATAATGTCAATACATAAAATGTAAAGGTGAGCATACAAGTTTGATAATAGCATATAGAGTTCGAATTCGTTTACGCATAACCAGCACGTACACATAGTGAAATGAAGCACGTTAGTTATCGACATAGATCCATCAATACCAATGACTGCGGGTTGACTGCCCGAGGCAGTTCGCAATACACGATTACCACTGTAATCCATGCAAGTAAAAGATCCTTAACAACCCCCGTGTGAACGGGTACTGAGTCCAAACTATAGTACTATCATTGCTAAGGCAGGTAGACAGCATTCCATGTGTAAACATAACAAACAAGCATTCATAAGCCACGTATAACATGCATTAATGGTTAAGCGTTAAAATAGCTTGAGTAGTGTGATAGTTGTAGTTTGAGTAGTTGTAACGTATGTAACACCCAAAAGTGCTAAAAGCGAAAAGGGTTCGAGTATACTCACAGCGATGTGGATTGAAGGGATCGCTTTACAGCGAGTACGGTTAGCCTGAATAGATTCGATAGCGTAACGATAAGTGGCGCGTAAAACAGTACAAAGAGAGAGTGGGTAGGATGACTAATCGTGCGGATCAATCATTCGTGAGTAGAAGTCATCCGTGCGCATGACCTATCCGTGCGGATGGTGATGCGTGCGGATGGTGATGCGTGCGGATGGTGTTCCATCCGGGTAAGCTATCCGTGCGTGTGACTGTCCGTGCGGGTGGTAACCCGTGCGGGTGAGTTACGCGTGCGGATGACTTATCCGTACGGTTAAGTTATTTGTGTGGATAAACGTTCAAGTGGATTGTTTCCTCCTAAGATGTGTTTGTGTATGATGGCTTGTGCTTTGGAGTTTTCGTTGTAGCATTTAGAAAACACATAAGTGTTTCTATCTTTCAAGCCGGTCGCGCGGACGACAGTCCGTGCGTACGGTAGTCCGTGCGGACAGTCTGTGCGCGCGGGCAGAGACAATCCGTCCGGGTAGTCTGTCCGTGCGCACGACTTGGCCGTGCGGATGAACATTGTTTGAATTTTAGTTTAAGGCTTTAGTATCTCATGATCCGAAGAGTAATCCATTCAGAGGTTGTCCGTCCGGATTACTCACTCGTCGATACTCAAACCTTGTTTGGAAAGTGGGTCCCAAGGGTAGTCCGTGCGGGTGACAACCCGTACGTATGACCTGTGCGTGCGGATGGTAATCCGTGCGCACGGCTTGTCCGTGCGGACAGCTAGTCCGTGCGGACAACTGGTCTGGTTGTTCCGTTCGTCTACACTTGGTTTCTGTTGTCGTTTATCGAGACGTTCTGATTACGTGGCAACCACTTGGAGTTGTGTTCTCACCCGCGTGACTAGACCGGTCAGGAACCACCCTAACTCGGCCTGTCGGCGACTCAGAACAGTCATTCCGGTTAACCCCGAAATCAGTTGTCTATGGGTAGAATTCAGATCTAGGACTAGTGCATCACTATTAACGAGTAGAACACTAGAAACGATCAGATTCGTACCGATTTTAAGGGAAAAAGAAGGAAAGAACTTAAGTTTATTTCTTTCAACTCTTTTATCCTTAGAAAAGTTTAGATCTAGGTGAAGTTATTGTGAAAACTTGTAGAAATCGTTTAGATCTGAGATATTCTTGGTGGAATGAGGTCAAGCTTGAAGTTCTTATGAACTTCATGATGACGTCACCTGAGAATACCTCAAATCCGGATGATTTCATGGTTAAAAGTAAAGATTTGAAAGATGGAAATGTGTAGAATTGTGTAGTGATCAAAGATGTACAAGAATTAGTGCAAGATCTTACCTGGGTTGAGAGAAATCTGAGAAAAGGTGAAGAATGCGTGTGGTTCGGACGTCACTTGCCAAAAGTGGAAAAAGTGGAGAGTGACCCGTGTATTTATAGGATGCCAAAAAGGGAAAGGGTGAGCCGTGCGCATGGCACGCACCCGGGTAGGCTATCCGCGCGGACTGGTCATCCGTGCGGATTGGCAATCCGTGCGGATTGGCAATCCGTGCGGATTGGCCATCCGTGCGGATGCCGCCTGCCTTGGTATGTTCGGTGCGATGTTGCTTCGGTTTCGGTTTGCGAGCGATTCGATAGGGTTTCCTAGTCAAATTACTTTCAGTCCCAACTACTTCTTATATGGTTCAACTCGGGTTCCGGGTTCGGGTTCGTTTATATTCGAGTTAGACTTCGAGTTCGCTTGATTATCACAACATAAAACAACACAAAATAAACATGCACAGGTAACACGTAAGGCACACACACACGTATAACTGACAAGTAAAATACATAGCTCGAGTTACGATTCGATATCGATTTGATTAGCATAGCTTGATTAACTTTATCGCATTGTTACTTCCTATCATTCACAGTCGTAGGTCGATTGAAATACGATTAGCATGATTCGATTATTGTAATGAACGACACTTACTCCACATAATCTAAATATAATAGAAACAATTCTACGAGTCACGTCGCGCGAAATCGGTCGTTGACTTTGACCTTGACTTTGACTTTCACTCATGAAAACACGGGGTGTTACAGCCTCCCCTTGTTTAGGATATTTCGTCCCGAAATTAAGCTGAAAGCTATAACTAGTTCGTGAATCACGTGTGAGAGTTCTTCGTTTGGACCATTGAAAATCGTCAAATTAATCGGGATTTTACGGTTAAAATCGCTGATTTTTGGATATGATGTGCGAAAACATCTAACCTATAAGGTTTTAGATTTCAATTCGAAGTCGTTTGAGAGAAATCTTTTTCAATTTCCAATTTTTCATTTTCAAAACCTTTTTCTTTTTCTTTCAAAACCTTGATTATTGTAGGTCCGGATTTATCTCTGATTCTACAAGTGGTATCTGAGCAGGAGATCGATTGCTCAGATTTGTTAAAGTTCTTCATCTTTCTTATCCATCGCGTTTTTCTCTAAAAATCGATAAATTAAACCTATACAATAATCGTGATTCTATTGACTATGATGACGTGTACAAGTCCGGGAATCACGTGAGAGACTTTCTCTCTCTAGACTTTCTCTCTCTAAGATTATCTCTCTAATTAAACAACTGCGGGTACTTGGCCTTCATGTCGCTTTCGAGTTCCCAAGTGAACTCCGCGCCTCGTTTGCCTTCCCATCGGACTTTCACAATAGGAATGCGGGAGCGTCTGAGTTCTTTGGTTTTGCGATCCATGATCTCGACAGGCTTTTCCACGAAGTGTAATGTTTCGTTCACTTGTAGATCATCTAGAGGAACATGTAAGTCATGGTCGGCGATGCACTTTCGGAGGTTTGACACATGGAAAGTCGGATGGACATTGCTAAGTTCCTCCGGTAATTCGAGTCTGTAGGCGACTTTTCCGATCCTTTCCAGAATCTTAAAAGGTCCAACATATCGAGGCGCGAGTTTCCCCTTCTTGCCGAATCGGACTACACCCTTCCAAGGTGATACCTTTAGGAGTACGTAGTCACCAACGCCATATTCACGGTGCTTGCGCTTTTTATCGGCGAGAACTTTCTGTCTATCCCGAGCTTTCGCTAGGTTGTCTCGAATTTGGAAAATTTTGTCTGTCGTCTCTTGTAGTAGCTCCGGACCGGTTAGTTGCGAGTGACCGATCTCGTGCCACACAATAGGCGACCGACATCTTCTTCCGTATAAGGCCTCGAAAGGTGCCATCTGGATGCTAGCCTGGTAGCTGTTGTTATACGAGAATTCGACTAACGGAAGGTGTCTATCCCAATTACCACCGAAGTCTAGAACACACGAACGGAGCATGTCTTCAAGCGTACGAATCGTTCTTTCAGTCTGACCGTCGGTTTGTGGGTGGAACGCAGTACTTAGATTAAGCGTTGTACCGAGTGCCGTTTGAAATGTCTCCCACAATCGTGAAGTAAACCAAGCATCACGATCAGAGATGATGTCACGAGGCGTCCCATGTCGACAAATGATCTCGTCGGTGTAGATTCGGGCTAATCGTTCTACCTTGTAGTCTTCTCGTATTGGCAGAAAATGAGCTGATTTAGTCAAACGGTCAACGACAACCCAAATGCTGTCGTGACCTGATGACGTGGTTGGAAGCTTGGTTACGAAGTCCATAGCTATGCTCTCCCACTTCCACATGGGAATCGGTGGTTGTTCGAGCAAGCCAGAAGGTCTTTGATGTTCAGCCTTGATCCTAGCACAGGTTAGGCATTTTCCGACGTAGAGAGCGATATCCCGTTTCATACCTGGCCACCAGTACCTATAGCGAAGGTCATGGTACATTTTGTCAGCACCAGGATGAATAGAGTATCGGGATTTGTGGGCTTCATCCATGATAATCTGCCGCAGGTTGGTTTGCTTGGGAATCCAAATTTTGTCTAAGAAATGGAATATCCCGTTTGATTTGCTCACAAGTTGGGCTCCATCGTGGTAGATCCTTTCTTTCTTCAAAGTGCGCTCGTTGAAACATGCATGCTGGGCGTCGCGAATAAGAGCTTCGAGATTGTGCTGGGCTTGAACATTACGAGTGCTAAGCAGATAGCTCCGTCTGCTAAGTGCGTCGGCAACAACATTTGCTTTGCCTGGGTGATAACGAATCTCACAGTCGTAATCGTTGAGAAGTTCTACCCATCGGCGTTGACGCATGTTTAGTTCCCTCTGATTGAAGATGTGTTGCAGGCTCTTATGATCGGTGAAGATCATACACCTTGTACCATACAGGTAGTGTCGCCAATCTTTAATGCAAAAACAACTGCGCCTAGCTCGAGATCGTGGGTTGTATAGTTCTTCTTGTGGATTTTGAGCTGACGAGATGCGTAAGCTATGACCTTGTCTCGTTGCATTAAGACACAACCGAGACCAAGGTTGGAAGCATCACAGTAGACAATGAAATTATCGTTTCCGTCGGGTAGTGTGAGAACAGGAGCATTGCAAAGCATGTGTTTGAGGGTTCGAAAGGCAGACTCTTGTTTGGTTCCCCAGACAAAAGGCTGATCCTTATGAGTGAGAGAGGTAAGTGGTACAGCAATCTTAGAGAATCCTTCGATGAATCGTCGATAATAGCCCGCTAGCCGAGAAAGGAGCGGACTTCAGTCGGGTTCTTAGGCGTAACGCAGCTCTTAACAGCTTCAATCTTCGCAGGATCGACGTGAATACCCTGACTATTTACGATGTGACCCAGAAACTGAACCTCCCCCAACCAAAACTCGCACTTGGAGAATTTGGCATAGAGTTGGTTCCCCTGGAGTGACTCGAGAACCAAACGTAGATGTTACGCGTGTTCGGCTCTCGTTTTGGAATAGATCAAGACATCGTCGATTAATACGATGACGAAACGGTCGAGATAGGGCTTACACACTCGATTCATCAGATCCATGAAAACTGTTGGTGCATTGGTTAGGCCAAAAGGCATGACAACGAATTCGTAATGGCCGTAACGAGTGCGAAACGCAGTTTTGGGTATATCCTCCTCTTGTATACGCAGCTGATGGTATCCTGAACGCAGATCGATCTTTGAGAAACACGTAGCACCTTGTAGCTGATCAAACAAATCGTCGATTCGAGGCAGAGGATAGCGGTTCTTGATAGTCAACTTATTCAATTCCCGGTAGTCGATGCACATCCGGAACGACCCGTCCTTCTTTTTAACGAAAAGGACTGGTGCGCCCCAGGGAGAGGTGCTCGGGCGAATAAAGCCTTTTTCAAGCAATTCCTGGAGTTGGGTTGAGAGTTCGCGCATTTCAGACGGCGCGAGTCGATAAGGAGCTCTGGCGATAGGATTAGCTCCAGGAATGAGATCAATGCGAAAATCAATATCACGCTTCGGAGGTAGACCGGGAAGATCCTCTGGAAAAACTTGAGGAAATTCTCGAACCACTGGAACGTCTTTTACTTTCTTCTTCTCTTTCTTTTCCTTCTCCGCTGCTACGACATGAGCCAAGAAAGCCCTGTATTCCTTGCGGAGATACTTGCTAGCTTGTAGGCATGACATCAGCTTGAGACCCTTCGAAGTAGTATCACCATAAACGCACAATGAATCACCGTTTGCGAGCGAAAAACGAATCATTTTATCGAAGCTCACAACTTCGGCATGGTTTTCGCGAAGAAAGTCCATGCCTACTATGACATCAAAGCTTCCTAATTGCATTGGAATGAGATCGATTGAGAAGATGTGATTGTTGAGCTCGAGAGTGCAATCACGAATAACAGAGTTTACAGCGACGGTTCTTCCTGTAGCGACTTCAACATCGAATGCAGAGGAGAGTCGGGAACGTTTACGACTAAGGAGTTTCTCAAATTCGAGTGACACAAAGCAATTATCGGCTCCAGTATCAAACAAACATGAAGCATAAATACCATTCACAAGCAACGTACCATTGACCACGTTGTTGTCGGCCTGAGCTTGACGCACATTGAGATTGAAAGTTCTGGCACGTGCGGCCTGTTGTTGCTGCTGTTGTTGCTGCTGTGGCTGCTGCTGCTGTGGTTCTTGTTTCACTACCCTGTTCGGGCACATGTTGGCGAAATGGTTCGGGTCGCCACACGTGAAGCATGCTCTGGCTTTGACTGCGGGTGCCGGAGGAGCTTGTTGACCCTGTGGGGCAGCGAGTAGAGCTTGATTGACAGGAGCTTGACGAATACGGCAGTTGGCAGTGAAGTGGCCGTAGACGTTGCAATGAGCACAGAAGCGTTATTGAATAGCAGTCGGGTGATGATAGGTGCAAGTAGGGCAGAGCGGGTGTGGCCCAGTATATGCACGCTTTGCAGGCGGTGCATTAGCCACAGGCGCCGCTACTTGACGCTGCTGAGCAGGTACAGCTTGGATCGGTGCAGCAGTAATCGCACAGTTCTTGTTGGTGGAGCTATTCTTTCTCTTGTCGCTTGACGAGGTGGCTTCAGCAGTTGGTGCAGCAGTAGTGGCTTGATGCAGATGCTTGGAGGTCTTATCCCACACCCCAGCCTTAACCCTTTTGTCATTGATTTCAGCGGCCAGCAGATAGGTTTCTTCGATCGTGGCAGTCTTGGCAGCTTGCACAAAATCAGCGACGCAGTCGGGCAAAGCTCGGATGTACTTCTTGATGGTCATCTCAGGGGTCTTGACCTGGTCAGGACAGATAATGCTGAGCTGTTTGAAGCGAGTAGTAAGACCAGCATTGTCTCCATCCTTCTGATGTATGTGCCAAAATTCATCTTCAAGCTTTTGACGCTCGTGAGGAGGGCAGAATTCCTCCAGCATGACTTCTTTGAGCTCTTCCCACGACAAACCGTAAGCTGCATCATTCCCTCTCTTGTTCCTCTCGGCCGTCCACCAGTCCAAAGCACGGGACTGAAAGACGCCGGTAGCGTTCAGAGTTCGAAGGTCATCAGGGCAACCACTTTGTCGCAGAGTAACCTCGATGGAGTCAAACCAGTGGAATATAGCAGTAGGACCTCCTTCGCCTGTGAATTCTTTCGGCCCACATGACTTGAATTGTTTGAAACTGAAAGGTCTTGCGACAGCTCTAGGACCTTCAGTCCTCGATTCCTCGGATGATTTGCTGGCGTTCTCATAGGCATCGCTCACTGCCTTTGCTACAGCTTTCGCGACGATGGAAGCAAGACGTCTGTCTTTCTTTTCTTGGCGAGAGAGTGGATGACGGGATCCAGAAGACATTGTCTGCAATAGACATCGCCATGGACTCAACACATGTATTCGAATCTCACCTCACACGTCTACTACTACTAAAGCTCAGTAACACGTACCATGTAAACACATATAGTCACAAAATCACAGAATTGCACAGAATCACATAAACACGTAGAGCACATAATCACAACATTCCTAAACTCGTAAGCATAACAGCAAGAATCATGTATAGCTTAATCACTAAAAGTACCTACGAGCATACAAGCATTCTGACTGCCTCTATTGTCGATTTGCTAGCGATGAGTTGTGTGGGTTTTGTGTCTTAGCAGAAGCAATAGTGTTGAGTCGAAACCAATAGTACCTCAAAACGTTAACAAATAACAGAAAATGCATAAAATTTTCATAAAGATCGATAAATCGAAGGTAGATTGTCTGTGGCTAATAGACTTCGACTAACCAAAGTGGCTCGACTATTCGCAAGGATCCTGCACAATTACCTCCAGGACTATGCCTTTGCCTCGATTCTCGGGCTTTGGCGCAATTCCCATTGGTTATATTGTGCCTTTAGATCGTTGGAGTCCATCGAACTTTGGTGGAAGTTTTTGTATAAAAAGCGGGACGAGTCGTCAAGGTTAGGGTTTCACCCCTAGCTTGCAACTTCCGTCCTCGTTTTTGATAAAAATTGAGGAGATTATTCATCAAAATATGGATTTCACTCCTGATTTGGTATAATTCTCCTCGTTTGTAGCTAAAACGCAAGCTGATTAGGCAACTTTAGTCGAGAGTTTGCGGTTTTCACACCTATTCTCGGCCTTATTACCTGTTCACAACTTGAAAATTCGAATGCAATGATAGAAAAAGTGAGTGGTAGTGGCAAGTTCACGCATACGCGTGAGTTGGTCTGTTGGTTCTTAACTATAGTCTAGGTCTCTAAGACTTTGACCCGGACTAGGTCGAGTCTTGCCTAATTCCCTATAGTTATGGCTCTGATACCAATCTGTCACACCCCAACCGATGGCGGAATCATCGGGGCGTGGCACTGAGCGAAACAGATTGTCCAGAAGTTTCCATAACAACTATCATCACCATTTAATTAAAGCATTACGTCCCATACCGTAACATAAATAGTCAAACAAGTTATTACAGACAACATCAAAACAAATATTCTGTTCCGACAACTCAGATTTAAATAAGTAGCAATTGTTTATCTGCTTCTAGAGACCCCTAATAAGTTATCTACAGACAACTATTTGTTGGGCTCTAAAGCTTTATTCTAGCTTCCAATTCCTACCACATATGCGTCCTAAGCACCTGTCACATACGTTAAAATAATGTCAATACATAAAATGTAAAGGTGAGCATACAACTTTGATAATAGCATATAGAGTTCGAATTCGTTTACGCATAACCAGCACGCACACATAGTGAAATGAAGCACGTTAGTTATCGACATAGATCCATCGATACCAATGACTGCGGGTTGACTGCCCGAGGCAGTTCGCAATACACGATTACCACTGTAATCCATGCAAGTAAAAGATCCTTAACAACCCCCGTGTGAACGGGTGCTGAGTCCAAACTATAGTACTATCGTTGCTAAGGCAGGTAGACAACATTCCATGTGTAAACATAACAAACAAGCATTCATAAGCCACGTATAACATGCATTAATGGTTAAGCGTTAAAATAGCTTGAGTAGTGTGATAGTTGTAGTTTGAGTATTTGTAACGTATGTAACACCCAAAAGTGCTAAAAGCGAAAAGGGTTCGAGTATACTCACAGCGATGTGGATTGAAGGGAGCGCTTTACAGCGAGTACGGTTAGCTTGAATAGATTCGATAGCGTAACGATAAGTGGCGCGTAAAACAGTACAAAGAGAGAGTGGGTAGGATGACTAATCGTGCGGATCAGTCATTCGTGAGTAGAAGTCATCCGTGCGCATGACCTATCCGTGCGGATGGTGATGCGTGCGGATGGTGTTCCATCCGGGTAAGCTATCCGTGCGTGTGACCGTCCGTGCGGGTGGTAACCCGTGCGGGTGAGTTACGCGTGCGGATGACTTATCCGTACGGTTAAGTTGTTTGTGTGGATAAACTTTCAAGTGGATTGTTTCCTCCTAAGATGTGTTTGTGTATGATGGCTTGTGCTTTGGAGTTTTCGTTGTAGCATTTAGAAAACACATAAGTGTTTCTATCTTTCAAGCCGGCCGCGCGGACGACAGTCCGTGCGTACGGTAGTCTGTGCACGCGGGCAGAGACAATCCGTCCGGGTAGTCTGTCCGTGCGCACGACTTGGCCGTGCGGATGAACATTGTTTGAATTTTAGTTTAAGGCTTTAGTATCTCATGATCCGAAGAGTAATCCATTCAGAGGTTGTCCGTCCGGATTACTCATTCGTCGATACTCAAACCTTGTTTGGAAAAGTGGGTCCCAAGGGTAGTCCGTGCGGGTGACAACCCGTACGTATGACCTGTGCATGCGGATGGTAATCCGTGCGCACGGCTTGTCCGTGCGGACAGCTAGTCCGTGCGGACAGCTTGTCCGTGCGGACAACTGGTCTGGTTGTTCCGTTCGTCTACACTTGGTTTCTGTTGTCGTTTATCGAGACGTTCTGATTACGTGGCAACCACTTGGAGTTGTGTTCTCACCCGCGTGACTAGACCGGTCAGGAACCACCCTAACTCGGCCTGTCGGCGACTCAGAACAGTCATTCCGGTTGACCCCGAAATCAGTTGTCTATGGGTAGAATTCAGATCTAGGACTAGTGCATCACTATTAACGAGTAGAACACTAGAAACGATCAGATTCGTACCGATTTTAAGGGAAAAAGAAGGAAAGAACTTAAGTTTATTTCTTTCAACTCTTTTATCCTTAGAAAAGTTTAGATCTAGGTGAAGTTATTGTGAAAACTTGTAGAAATCGTTTAGATCTGAGATATTCTTGGTGGAATGAGGTCAAGCTTGAAGTTCTTATGAACTTCATGATGACGTCACCCGAGAATACCTCAAATCCGGATGATTTCATGGTTAAAAGTGAAGATTTGAAAGATGGAAATGTGTAGAATTGTGTAGTGATCAAAGATGTACAACAATTAGTGCAAGATCTTACCTGGGTTGAGAGAAATCTGAGAAAAGGTGAAAAATGCGTGTGGTTCGGACGTCACTTGCCAAAAGTGGAAAAAGTGGAGACTGACCCGTGTATTTATAGGATGCCAAAAAGGGAAAGGGTGAGCCGTGCGCATGGCACGCACCCGGGTAGGCTATCCGCGCGGACTGGTCATCCGTGCGGATTGGCCATCCGTGCGGATGCCGCCTGCCTTGGTGTGTTCGGTGCGATGTTGCTTCGGTTTCGGTTTGCGAGCGATTCGATAGGGTTTCCTAGTCAAATTACTTTCAGTCCCAACTACTTCTTATATGGTTCGACTCGGGTTCCAGGTTCGGGTTCGTTTATATTCGAGTTAGACTTCGAGTTCACTTGAGTTCGCTTGATTATCACAACATAAAACAACACAAAATAAACATGCACGGGTAACACGTAAGGCACACACACACGTATAACTGACAAGTAAAATACATAGCTCGAGTTACGATTCGATATCGATTTGATTAGCATAGCTTGATTAACTTTATCGCATTGTTACTTCCTATCATTCACAGTCGTAGGTCGATTGAAATACGATTAGCATGATTCGATTATTGTAATGAACGACACTTACTCCACATAATCTAAATATAATAGAAACAATTCTACGAGTCACGTCGCGCGAAATCGGTCGTTGACTTTGACCTTGACTTTGACTTTCACTCGTGAAAACACGGGGTGTTACAAAAATCATTTGCCCTAACTTCCAATCTGATTTATATCCAAACACCCTCAAAATAGCAACCATTTTAATAAGCAATCCACAAGTGAATACACACAAAAAGGTTGTTTAATTGAAACACTAGTTATGGTACAAACAGATATCAAAAGTTGAAACAAAAGATGACGGCCGAGAAGCTTATCTCAGACATGATCTATAGATATATAGAAACTTATGAGTTTGTGTAGTCGACGTCGCTGCTGGAGCGTCAAGCAGCTGACGTAGTTGCTGCGTGCGTCGTGCAGCTGAAGCCGCTGCTGCGTGCGTCGTGTAGCCTACATAACCTCCAATGACAATAATTGAGATTCAACTACCCTAACTCAATAAAAGTATATTAACCGACATTATATCTAGTACGTTAAAATAAAAGAAAATCCATGTAGGAGTTTTAAAACAGAATAAGAAATTGGACGTACAATAATGTATGTTTTTTCCAGCATTCTATGTATCGCTCCCAAACGCGTATAAAACCCGTCTAGTGGTGCATATTCCTCATAAGTTGCAATCGGTGCTCGTATTGTACTAAATCTCGCCTTAACAACTGGTTTGAAACCAGGTGGCAGAATTATTGTCTAATACCTAGTCGTTGGGAGCATTCTATATTCTGCTAGTCGTTCGGAGCCATGAGGACTTAACAAATTGGCTGAAACAACAGGCTGATCGTTCGTGTCTGCCAAAAATTAGAAATCCTAAGTATAACAAAATAAGAATTAAACTGGAAACAAACTTATATACACTGATGTTTAAAAAATAAACCTTGATGGTCCATGGAAGCTACATACACATTGGCTGGCAAATTGTTCGGGTTCCGGTCTGACATAATTTATAAATCCGTAGTAGATCAAAATAAGAATTAAACGAATTGGCTAATGGTATGAAGAATCGAGATGAGAAGAAGAATCTGAAAAAAAATATACAGGTGGTTGTTTTTTACGTAAGATAATTTGCAATTGAACATGGTGGGTGGTTATTTTTTTCTGATAACTACACATAATTTTAAAAAGATGAAAATTATAATTAAATCTATATATGTTAAAAGACAATCCTACCCTTAAGTTATAGCTAAAAAGATCTACGGCCAGGATTTGTTCGTTTTTGTTCATAAAAAGGAAGGGTTCACAAATGAACCCAATCCTATATATATATATATATATATATATATATATATATATATAGGGGAAGGTTCATTGGAGAACACTAAAAAAGTGGGGAACAGCGGGGAACCGACTCAAACGAACTCCGATTGGACTCATTCCAGCGGCGTGGGAACCTGCTTGTCGAACCCTAATTAGGATCTCTTAACCCTAAACCCTAAATCCTAACTCCTAAACCCTAAAGCTAAAAAAATAAGGCTAAAACCTAAGCTAAACCGTAAAATCTAAACTATAAACCCTAAAAGCTAAACCCTAAAGGCTAAACCTAAAGCTAAACCCTAAACCTAAACCCTAAACCATAAAGCTAAATCCTAAACTCTAAAACTAGACCCCAAAGCTAAACCCTAAAAGGCAAACCCTAATATATTTAGGGTTTAGGGGTTATGATTTAGGGTTTAGGGTTAAGAGATCATAGTTAGGGTTCGACGAGCCGGTTCCAATGCCACTGGAATTAGTCCAATCAGAGTTCGTTTGAGTTGGTTCCCCACTGTTCCCCACTTTTTTAGTGTTTCCCAATGAACCTCACACTATATATATATATATATATGGTAAGGTTCATGCGAGAACCACCTTTATTGCGAGAACCGCGAGAACCAATGTGAACACAACCTAAAATAGCTAAAAAAAAAAACCTAACCCCCCCCCCCCAAACCTAAACCCCCCTCCCCCACCCCCCAAAAACCTAAACCCCCCCCCCCCCCCCCCCCCCACAAAGCTAAAATGCTAAAAACTAAACCCCCAAAAAACCTTAAAAATCTAAAAAAAAAAAAAAAAAAATCTAAATTTTTTTTTTATATTTTTTATGTTAAAATCGCTACTTTTAGTAGCAAAAAAAAAAAAAATTTGCTACTAAAAGTAGTGATTATTTTAGTCATTAGTTTTAGTAAGGGTCAACGGCCGTTAACTACCATCCTACTATTTCTCCAACAACATGAATTTGTGAAGTATTAGCTAGTGTACTAATCCGAATGCTACATTTTTAACCAATCTACTAACAAATTTTAGAGACGTTGAGATATCTGAAATATGAACAACATTCCTAAAACATTAATATGACAAAAGTTCTATTTCTCCAACACTAGGCACCATTTACCACTTACAAGTGCAACGCTCCACTAACGGGGTGATGCAGTGGCGAACTTTGAGATTCCCGACCGGGGGTCGAAAACACATATAGCCAAAAATGTCTATAAAACCGGGGGTCGAAAACGTGTATACCCAAGAATTTCTATACGAAAACTACATACTCCCCACGACCCCACTACTCAGCGAAAAGTTCGGTTGCGCCCCTGGGGTGATGATTCTTAAAACCAGACTCGTCATCACGCTCATGAGTACTTAATCGATACATGACCAACCAACTATAAACATCATTTGCCTTAGAGCATTCACATCCAATCCACTAAAAATATACATACATTCCACTAAAAAACAACTCCTATATCAATATATTTCCACTAAAAACAAATACTTTTTCTCTCTTCTTTTCAATATATATTACTTTTTTCTCTCTCCTTCACTCACAATCACTTTCAATATATATTAAAAAATTATAGTGGGTGAACAGTGTCCCCCAAATATACAGATGAACAGTAAAATTTTCTCTCACAACCACTTTTTATACTCTTTATATTATAAAAACTTCACACACACAAATTGATGAACTGGATGTGAATGCTCTTATATAGTCTGTTTTTATGTTTTTTTTAAATCTAATTCAAAACTCCTGACTGACTCGAAAATTTTAACATTTTGCTATGAAAATTTTGAAAAAAAAAGAAATTATAAGTCCGTCACTATAAGAAGGATGATACACGAAAATACGAAATGTCATGCACCGTTAATACTCGTGAATTTCTTTTTTTATTTTTTTTTATTTTTTTTTTTAGTTCTGCGAGCATTATTTTTCAGTTTTTTTTTGTTTTTTTTTGAACGGCTAATGGTGATGGCGGTGGAGCTCCGCTTACACCCCGGGCCATGCCTGTACATGTAACCCGTCCACCCAGGTTCGGGGTTCTCCCCCAGGTGAAATCTCCTCTGTAGGTTTCAACCTACACACCCGGGCAGGAAACCGCAAGTCAAAGCCCCTATGAAGGAGCCGGGCAGGTTGATTGTCCCCAATGGGGATCGAACCTGAGACCTTTGGAAAACCTTCCTACCTCCTCCCATTATTTTTCAGTTAGTTTCCAATAAGTTAATCCACCCTGTCACCCTGATTCCTTGGAATTCCCTCTTGTTAAGTTTTGTAACCATAAAGTATTATTATATTTTCTTTTTATTTATATATGGGAGTTAGTGGCTATGCATGTGCTCTGCCATTTCAATGTTTTGCCTTTATAGGATAATAACTCACCGTCCATCCTTAAGATTCTCAAAATTATTTCTTATTTATACTTCTCTACGATTCTATATCTCTCATTCCATTCCATTCCATCATTCTCTCTTGTGAAGTCACACTTATTAGCTCTAGTTTTCTATCAACAACAATACAATGGGTGAAGAACAGAAAGTTGTGAGTTATTAATATGAATTCTCCTCTTGTTTTAGTGAATATTATATATGATAGGTTATGTGCGTTTGTTTTAGTTGTTCTAAATTCGTCATCTTTTTTGCTACTTTTAACAGGAAGAACCAAAAGTAGAAGAAGTGAAACCAGAGGAAAAGAAAGAAGAAAATGTGGAACAGAAACCTCCTGCTGAAGAGAAAAAAGATGAAGAACCTAAACCCCCTCCTCCCTTTGTGTTGTACATTGATTTGCATTGCGTTGGCTGTGCCAAAAAGATTGAAAGATCCCTTCTAAGAATCCCAGGTATATACTCTTTTGGTGTATAAATACACAAATACATGCATGCAAGCATTCAAACAAACATATACATATAGCTTGAGATTTCTGACTCAGGGGTTGAAAACGTATATACCAAAAAATTTCTATAAAACCGGGGGTCGAAAACGTTTATATCCAAAAATTTCTATACGAAAATTATATACTCTCCACTACTGAGCGAAAAGTTCGGGGGTCGGCCGCCCCCTCCCACCCCCACTATGTTGCGCCCCTGTATATGTATATAGCTAGTAAAATCTCACTAATAGCGAAACAATCTTCGGAGAGAGGGATAAGTGTAAACCTTTCCTCTATCCCAGAAAATCGAGACGCTACGTTGCTCGCAAGCATATATATAGTTTAATGATATGTGTATGTTTGTAGGGGTTGTGGGGATGGACATAGATATGGAGAAGAACCAAGTGACCATAAAAGGAGTGGTGGAACCACAAGCAGTTTGTGACAAAATAGCCAGGAAAACAAAGAGAATTGCCAAAGTATTGTCACCTCTTCCCACTGCTGAAGGTGAACCCATTCCCCAAGTCGTCACCTCCGAGGTTCCCGAATCGATTACAGTCGAGTTAAACGTCAATATGCACTGTGAAGCCTGTGCTCTACAACTCAAACGCAAGATCCTTCGAATGAAAGGTACCTAACTGGCTAACTACTAACCTCAAACCTTTATAAGTTTTTCGGCCAAAGAGATTACAACCAGATGATACTTACACAAACGTGTATATAATTTGTAGGGGTGAGAACAGTGGAGACAGAAGTGAGTTCAAGTAAGGTAACGGTGACAGGGAGCATGGACGGTGACCAGCTAGTGGAATATGTGTATAGACGCACCAAAAAGCAAGCCAAGATCGTACCACAGCCTGAGCCTGAGCCAGCACCAGCACCAGCACCCGAACCGGCTGAGAAGCCAAAAGAAGAAGAAAAACCGGAAGAGAAACCCGCAGAAGAAGCAAAACCTGAAGAGAAACCGGCCGAAGAAGAGAAGAAAGAAGGCGGTGACGGTGGTGGTGATGCTAAGGAGGAAGAGAAGAAGGAGAAAGGAGAAAAGATGGAGGTGATAGACATGCAAAGGATGATGTATTACCATCAATATCCACCGTTGTATGTGATGGAAAGAATTCCACCACCGCAACTCTTCTCCGACGAGAACCCAAATGCATGCACAATCTGTTGAATTATAATATATATAATTGTTGATATTCAGTCACAAATATTTTAGAATGTGACATGAATACTACATTGTTAATTATTTTATTAATATAAGTAATTACCAATTGTTTCCTTTTTATTTTGTGTATGAGATACGTTAAATTTTCATTTCGGAGTAATTGTAGATATATATTTGATTTAATAATGTAATAGATTAACTCTGTTTAAGAGTTAAGACCATCGAAAGCTAAATCTTTGATTTTTATGCAACCCAAAAAATTGTGGAGACTAGTAATTAATTATTCCAAGAGTCAAGAAATTATTATTTGAATAAACGGCATTTTTATAACGGCCAAGTTTATCGAGTTAGGGGCTGTTTGACAACATCTGAATGACTAAGTGTTGAACCAGTAAGATATTTGAACCATTAAGTGCTCAATCAGTAAGAGGTCTCAACCATTAAGATCTAATATAATGTTTAACCATTCAGAGACAAATGTCTGACTAATTAAAATTAGATGTCTTAACCATTCAGACTCAGTATAGTGCTTAACTATTCAGAGGTAAATGTCTGAACCATTTAAACATTTGCTTGCGAAACAAACAGTCTGAACCATAAAGTGTTGAACCAGTAAGATGTCTGAACCATTAAGAGGTAAACAAACAGCCTCTTAGTGAAGTATTTTATGGCCAAATTCATTAGGGATCGATATAGCAAGAGACACAACCCTGATTCTAATCAGGGGCGGACCCACCCTTTGGCCAAGGTGAGCGGCTGCACCCCTTGAAAAAAAAATTAGTGTATATTTTGGGCGAAAAACCCGACTGCACCCTTTGAAAATACGGTAGAACACCTCATCTGCACCCCCAACAAATAATTTCTGGGTCCGCCACTGATTCTAATATGATGCATCGTTTAAACAAGGTTAGATTAATTATATATTCATACTAATAACATAAATGACCCTTAGACTTTAACTTTGAGGAATGATTAAGACTAACCCAACAATCACTCTCTTAATCTTGATCATGTTGTAGAAGATTCTTGACAACCAATTGTTCCCTTGTAAGTATCATCAGTGATAGTAAAAGTGCACGAATGTTCGTTGGACTGAAATTTTAGTTTCTAATTTTATTCATGTAAAAGGGTGAACTAATACTTTATTTTTACCAACCTTTTTATTTGTAGGATGTAAGCATTTCTAAGGGTGTAGGGATGCTCCACTTTCTATCACTTACCACACCTAATCATGTTCTTGTACGTTATCAAACTTGGTTCCATCACTAGTGATGGATTTTAGGGGGTGTCCATCACTAGTGATGGATTTTTTTTATTATTTTTCTATCACTTACCACACTTAATCATGTTCTCGTACGTTATCAAACTTGGTTCCATCACTAGTGATGAATTTTAGGGGGGTGCCCATCACTAGTGATGGATTTTTTTTATTATTTTTTTAAATAATAAATTAACAATAATAATTTCATTTAAATAAAAAACAATATTTCTATACATATTTTAGGTTACGACTTAAAAAAAACATATAATCCTTCATTAACACTTTGGTATTGTAGACCGGATTCTCCACAAAATAATCATTCCACTACAAGAAATCTGGCTTTTAGCGACAAACCCTTTAGCGACGAAATTATGTCGTCGCAATAGACAACATGTAGCAACGAAAATTGGTGGCAACAAGTTTTTCACAAATTTTCATTTTCTGAACCCTATAGCGACTAAATTTCGTGGCTATAGGTTTGGCGGGATGGAGGGAAAATATCCCGCTTTGGGGAAATATGTGTAGCGACTAATTTTCGTTTTGATAAAGAAAATCTTTTTCTTTTTCATTTTTATTAACCTAAATGGGGGAGAAAATTGAGACCCCTTAGAGGGGAGGTCCACTTTACGCCCGGCGGAGATCCTTGTGTTTGGATGGGAAGGGGGGAAACACGCTTGTGTAGATCTAACTGGAGTCTCCCCCCTTGTCGGGCTCAAGGAAAAGGGTTTTGTCGTAGGGCAAGCGGTGCTCAAGGCAGAGGCGAGTAAAGTGGCAAAACATGAGAAAGCCTGCCGGGAGAATCAACATGTGTTTGTCCCATTTGCGTTTGATACCTTTGGTGGTCTCGCTCCTGACGCTGTGCGACTCTTGAATCGGGTTCAAAAAGTCGTTAATAGTAATTCTACGTCGCTAAAGGTTTCAAACTTTGTATTTAGTAGAATTGGTTTTTCTATTCAAAAGGGGGTGGCGGCGCAACTTGTTGCCCGACTACCTGCCATTGCTTTGTAATTGCCCTTTTTTTGTGTGGAATGATAACATATTACTATTGAAAAAAAAAATTGAGAAAAAGGAAAAAAAAACTATTTTTGCTAACCTATTGCGACTAAATATAGTTCCTATAGGTCCGGCTATTAATTTTTAATTTATTAAATAATAATACACCAAAAGTACTGGTCCATATCTGATTTGCAACTTCAGCCCTAAACCCACTCGTAATTCCCATCCTCTCATATGGTGATTTACGGCAAGAGACCACAGCCTTCACTCGTCGCTTGTAAGCCCCATCCCTCTTTTTCGTCATTTACGTTCGTTTAGGGTGTAATTGTTCTCTCTATTTACAGATTTCCGACAAGAAACAGAACGCAACCATGATTTGTTGTTCGTTTTGGGGCTATTAGGGTTCGTCGAGCAAGTCCAGTGAGTTCAATTGTAAGACGGCGACAACGCACTACAAGAAAACTGGGTTTTTAGTACGCGCAAAAGCGTCCTAAAATGCTATTTTATAGGACATTTCATTTAATAGGACCAACGGTAAAAGCGTTTCATGTAAAGGAGGGGTCGTAATAACTCTCGGAACTAAAAAAGCGTCCTAACATCTCAAATAAGATTATGAAACCAACTTTATGGTCGCGTAATATGTCTTTGAACAACCAAAATAGTGTCCTAATAAAAACATATTATGACACTTTTACGATGTTCTAACATGTGCTAACATACTTTTAATCTTTTGATACACTTACAAGCGTCCTTATAAATTAATTGGTAGGACCCTTATGATGTAACATTATAGCTAATTTAGTACCAAGAAAAGGGTTCTAATATACCTAATAAGATTATGAAACCAATTTTATGGTCACATAATATGTCTATAGACAACTTAAATAGCGTTCTAAAAAGAACATATTATGACACTTTTACAATGTTTTAATATGTGATTACCTACTTTTAATCTTTTGATACATATACAAGCGTCCTTAAAAATTAATTTATAGGACCCTTATGATGTAACGTTATAGCTACTTAAATATCAAGAAAATGGTCCTAATATCCCAAATAAGAATATAAAACCAATTTTATAAACAGAACATCAACATATAACATCCCAATAGTTATTGTATAACATCAACTAATGAAAGAAATCAAACTTCATTATATTTCAAATAAGCATGTTCATAACAAAAACACTAACCATAAATAAGTTATAACATTATCTAACATAAAGTCTTAACATTTAACAAAGAAATTAAAAGCAATTAAAGAAATAAGAAGCATAAAATCTTGAGTCATCATACCTACAAATAAACCATCCATGTATAAGCATTAAGTTCCATGATATTAAAATTATTTGTATCACACGTTTAACAAATACATACCGAAATGAATGGATAGGGCCATGCGATGGATGCACTAATACAATCTTGAATTGTAGAAAATAAACCATATGGTCTTACCAAGTTTTCATCTTTTTTGTTGGTACTTGAACATTTACCTCACACCATTCTGGTCCAATCTCTGTACCACCAACTAGATCACTTGGGTCCAAGCTCTAGACCCTTCCTCTTGCTACAGTCTCGGTAGAGTTTAGAATGCTTTTCAGGAAAACTTGATCTCCGACCTAGATTTTAGTTTTCAACAAATATTTATTAAACTCTAGTCATATCTACAAGAACAAGATCATATAAGGACGACATTTTTTTGGCCTGTAGGGAGGACATGTCCTCTCTATAAGCCTTTTTCACATGTGTCGTCTCTACAACATATTGTCTCTACAGCCTTGTCCCTATAGGTCACCCAAGTCGTTTCTATAAGGTGCTGTTTGTTTTTTCTGTGGGAAAATGTCTGCAGTCTGCGGACCACGTCTGCAGGCATCTGCAGGAGAAGAGGTGGACCAAATGTCTGCAGTCTGCAAGGAGAAGATGGTTTGTTTTTTTTTTTATACAAAAAGATCTTCACTACTCTTCTTTCATTTTTCTCATTGTAGTGAAACCCTAACCCAAACAACCACTGCCACTCCATCTCCCTTCCCTCTCCCTCTCGTTCAAACACTGGCAGGCACACAAGAAAACCGGCTGCCGGTGACGGTTTCGCCGACAAGACGCCCCAGCACCTCCGATGCTACTTATACACACCCCCAGCCGCATCTCCGGTTACAACCTACAACCACCGGAAGTTACTTAGAGAGAAAGAGAGAGTACGAGGGGAGAGGAAGCTGCAGGAGGGAGAGAGAGATCGGCCGGCGACGGTGGGGTGCCGATTCTCCGGTGAGTGTGCTCCTTTTTTCTCGTTTCAGGTAAATACGTTGACTATACACTTGCTCCTTTTTCTCGATTCTCCGGTGGTTGTTTGGGGGTTTTGTTTGCAGATGAAGATGGTGGCGGAGATGTTTGGGGGTTTTGTTTGCAGATGAAGATGAAGATGATGGTGGCGGAGATGTGGTGGTGGAGGTGGTGGCGGGGATGCAGAGGTGAGAAGAGGTATGTGGAGGGTGTCTGTGTTTTGAAGGTGAGAAGAGGTTTGCAGACATATGGACAGGTCTGCGTGGGGAAGAGGTGGGGAAGATCTTTTTGGTGAGAAGTGCTTCCGGAAAACAAACAAGCTGCAGACATCAAACGTCTGCGCGCGTCTGCGCGACGCAGACATAAGTGGTCAGAAGCACTTCTGGCCAAAAAACAAACACCACCTAAGTGTAGTTGCTATAGATGAGTTTGTAGAGCCAACATGTCGTCTCTATAAGTCTTTGCCAAAAAATAATAAAAAATAAATTAATATTTACCAAATAAAAAAAATTTTCTTAAAATATTTTTAAGCCCTTTAGAGATGACATGTAGTCTCTATAAGCTTTTTTTGAAAAAAAATAAAAAAGAACATTTAAACCCTATAGAGACGACATGTCGTCTCTATAGGATTTTCTTTTAAAAAACATTTTCACCTGATGTCGTCTCTATTGGTTTACTTTCAAAAATTAAAAAAAAAAACATTTTCACCTATAGAGACAACATGTCGTCTCTATAAGCTCTTTTTGAAAAAAAAATTTAAAAAAAACATTGAAACCCTATATAGACGACATGTCGTCTCTATAGGATTTTATTTTAAAAAACATTTTCACCTATAGAGACAACATGTCGTCTCTATAGGTCCTATAAAATTTTTAAAAAAAATTGTTTTTCCAGGTTTTTAAACCAAAAAATCCCAACAATCAAACAGATTCAAACCTCTTAACATGTTAAACATAACGATAAACTCAAATATCAGACCGGTATATTCTAAAAGGTATATTAGCATGCCATTTACATCACCAGTGAACCCGTTTAAGTTAACTATATTATGCTAAATTAAAATAATATTAGGGGAAAAAATAAAAAAACTTCCAGGTCAACGGGTCGCATTCGGTTAAATCTAGTGGGTTAACGAAAAGAAGATGTACCTTAGTATGTTTGTAAAGCTCCAAAGTCTCAGAGATTCAAGACGGGATCAATGGAATCTACAAGTATTGTAAACTTTTAATTTGACAGAGAGTCAATACATCTGCTCAGTTAAAGAAAACGCATAGCAATGTTAAACCGAGTGGGGCAGGTAACGGGTCAGAGTGTGTTTGGTTTAGTTGGGTTGAATGGAAATAGATCACCTGAAATTTTTTTGACAGATTTGATGTAGTAGTGGCTGGAGAAACCTTGATAACGTTTTCTGAGATGAAATAGGAAATGATCCGGACTGGGTATCAGCCACTGAAGCCATTTCTGCAGTCAAAGCACCATGAGCAATTGCAGCAGCAACTGAATCAACAGCATAGTGACCGTCAAGATTCGACATTATCCACTCGATGGCCTTTTTAACTTCAACAGCTCAAAGTATGTGTGCCTGCATTCACTTGTGGAAAGTAAATCAAGTTATATTTTTATTGATACACTAATTTAGATCTGAATATATTGGAATTAAATAAAAATCTTAAAATCACAAACTTTAAAACATAATTAAAAAACTTGATTCCTTTAAGAATGAAACTTAATAACGATTCCTGTTGTCTTAATATAATTTCTACTATGTGCTTCTTTACAATCTTATAATTTTATGTCACCTCCTTTAGAACACTAGGGTTGTAAACGAGTCAGGCCGAGTCGAGCCAGGTTGAGATCGAGCTCAAGCTTGAAATTTACCAAGGCGACTTGTCTCATCCGAGCTCTAGCTTTAAGTTAAACGAGCCTAAGAACTAGCCAACGAGCCGAGCCATGACCCGAGCCGAGCTTGGCTTGAGCTCAGCTCAAGTACAAAATGAGCCACCTTGGCTCACGTAATCTCAAATTGAGTTTTTTTTAGCTAGTTTTTCTCGAGCGAGCTACGAGCCGAGCCACGAGCCATGAGCTTTGTGAACAGCCCTATAGAACACATACTCAAGTTAAATGTTTCTAAGAGACCACTTAAGTAGAAAACAAACCTGTAAAAAACTAATAATAAAGCATTCAAGAGCACTCACTTAAGTTAAATGGTTCTAATGTTCTATTACCCTGATGGGAAAATGCTGGTTAACATTGAACCCATTTTTTCTTCTTATCTTAGTTCAAGGAATTTCAAGAGCACATACAGGTGATAAAAAATGGATTCACCCTGTATTATGTAACAAAAATTAAACATTTTCTTAGAACATAGAAAACTGAATGCTTTTACTCAAAAAAAAAAAAAAAAAAAAACTGAATTTACTTATGTTTTAGCAGCCTGCCTTCCCTTCTCGATTGCAGAACTAAAATACCTCTAAAAAAGACAACAAACATTAAGTCTCGATAGTAGTGACAAGTGTTATAACTTTTACATGTGTACAACATGTACTATAGCATAAGTCTCGAAAGATGCCATCTTTGATGATTGCGTTTTTTTGGTCTTACAAAATATAGTGACCGTAATTGTGAGCTTCAGATTTGGCTCTTGCAACATTTCTCGCATTTGCAGCTAACCCTACTAAACCCTGTATCAAGTAAAAACAAATTAAAACCATCCTGTCTGATATACTCATCATATAGCAAAACGCTAACAAAAACTACTAAGTGTAGCGTAACTTGCGATACTTCTACTTGCTTATTGAAAGGATCTGAATCATAATTATAAATGACACATAGTAGACCATGCTGACCAATTAATGCCTTAATGTCGCTTAATTAGTAAAAAAATAGTACGAACCTCGCAAATAAGCAACAAAACAACAAACTAATAGATGGTGTATATTTACCATTGCAGAATGACAATGTTTGAAGTGGATTTTACAATTAGATTCAGGCGACATTATCTTGAAGGCAATTAGCTTCTCTACTCCCTATAATTCTCAAATCATTCACAGTCATACAAAACATTAAAGTCTCGAAGTAAATGAAAGGACGGAAAAATTACCATAACATTTGATGCCGACGACGATGCCACTGTTGTCGACGACTTTAGCTGCATACGATGATTACTAAGATTGCTGTTTAGATCAACAAACAAAATAGCTAATAACTTCAATTATTTGGAAAAGGCATTTTATCAATACTTTAAATAGTTGTAGAAAATTGGGCTCGTCAAATCTGGTTAATGCACATGTCAATGGATAAAAAAAATCAAGAATCAATTCTAGGTACTGGTCATGTTTATTGTCAATATGACTAGTCAAGGTGAATCAAAATTGAAAATGAATTGATGTCAAAAAGGAATCGATGTTAACAGTTAAGCATACTAAATGATAATCAAACTCTCCAATTATTCAAATATAGATACTCACACTGTCACACTGATGAGAACAAAAACCGGTAGAAAAAATTGTCGGCCACCGTCCTCCCCTTTAACCCAAAAAAGCCCTAATCGGCTTTAATAAAACCCAAGCTAGAAATTTTTTCAGTAATATTCAGCAATCGATGGTAATTACACACGCCCGATCATATTAGCACTAGAAAAATCAAGGGACAAATCGCGTCAATGTAATTTCAAAGATTAACACCGATTGTTATGAGATAATAAACTTAAAATTGAATATATGGTACCTCAAATTAAAAGTGGATTCGTGGAACAAACATTAATGCACTACATGTTGAACATGTTGATGGTTATATTTTAAAGAGAAAACACCAAACGACAAACTAGGGTTAGGGGCCTTGTTATGATATAAGAAACCCTAAATTGTACCTATCATACCTCAAGAGTAGGAACAAGGTTGGTGGAGAAAACTGCAGAAACACAAGCAAAACACCTGTAGATGATGATTTTTGAAGAACGATTGGAGGCAAGTTTGGATATCACAGCGAATGATAGAGACTGAGGGTGAGAGGGAAACTGACAAGAGTGAGAGGGAAACTTTGTTTTTCTTGAGAGAAATTTTGTTGGAGGGAAAAATAGAAATTTTAGGAAAGGCTTGAGGTAAAAATGTGATTTTCTTTTTGTTTTGAATTTCGATTATCTTCTAGGATTTTTAACAAGAGAACTTAGAGCATTCTCATCCAATCCATCATCTTTAACCTTATAATTTAACTAAAATTCATCACTTTTTAAAATTTATCTCACATTTTAAAAAACCTTCTACATCCAACTCCTCATACCTATCTCTGTATTCTTTTTTTATTATTATTTCTTCTCTTTCTTCTACTTACAATTTTAACTACTATCTATTTTGTCTTATTATATTTTTTCTTTTAATATTGATTCTAATAACTTTGTTTATAGAAATTATACTACTAATTATTATTTTTGGGTTTTTCGGGTCGGGTTACCTTAAACCTTCCAAATGGATATATTATTATAATTTCCATGGGAAATTTTTTTTTTTATAACTGCATTTCCAAAGGGCAACCAGAGGGATAACTTATTGATACAAAGATGAGAAAACAACCAAATGAAAACCAGCCTGGCCAAAACTACTAAATGATTAGCTGTTTTTAATGCCGAATGCGATGTATTGCACACTGATATCATCAGTAATAGACCATTGACCGGTCAATGGGTCGAAATCAAAGCCAGCCATCGCTTCAACCTGAAACAAAATTTGGTCAAATAACCAAACAAAAAATGAACTCAAATTATTTATTTGCTTACAGAAATCGAAACGCGCTGAAGTGTCAATACTAGTTCTTCAGGAGCTATAAAGCTCGACCATTGATGTGTGCCCTTGGGAAGCTGTTAATATATGATTTCTAAGCGTACAGAAACTCGAAAACTGTTAAAAAAGAAGTTATTATCATACCCATTGCAGGATAGAACGGTTTACTGTCGAGATGACAGTAGCTCCATTAGATACAGTTAATGCTGACAAGGATTTGCAAAACTCAGCAGGGGCTGATACATGTTCGATTACCTGATCCGTAGGAAATTAAAATAAATGCATAAGAGGATTAAGGGAAAAGGATCAAAGAACTACTACAACACATTATGACATTTTTCAAGTAAAAAATCCATGAGATATGGACTAGGCAGATGCTTTAAGCTAAACAAAGATTCTAAATTAACCTAAAAATGATCATCTAGCAAACCCTAACACTAGCCCTATAGAATGACAACCAAAACAAATCTGCAACAACTTTAGAAACACTAGCCCTGTATATTCAAACAAATAACAACCAACGCTAACATTCAGCCAAAATTGAACAGCATACGAACCAAAAACAACAATTTAAACATAAAATTGGTGTTGTTACCGATGAGATTGGCCAGATGCATGATGATTCTGGGCTTCAGAATGGGGATGACGGCTTCACGCTCCAATCGAATCACTTCCTTCTTAGGCTATTATTGACATCCTAGATCAAATTATCCAAATAATTAGGCTATTATTGACAATCATTAACTAAGTACTAATAACTAACTTGAGATAAAAAGGGTTTTAAGCCATGACTCGAGAACAAAAAATGGTCCGTGTTGACCGGTTACCCAAATCATCATCCATTTTGCCACTTTTAGGTTACACTATATCAGAGAAAGAGTGATGATACTCACAAAAGTTGAACCATCAGCCCAACTAGGGTACAGGTCAGTAATGATCTCAAGATACTTCTTCATTGCTTCTTCTGAAGACATAGCACCTAGCTTATGCCATGCATTCCTGGCCCAAGATCCCCATTAAATTAAAACATAATTAAACACAAAATCAACCATAAAATATTCATAAAAAAGCACTATAATAAACCATCTCATCTTTTAAACCTTCATGTATGTTCAAGATTTAGTTAGTCACATATAATCAAATCACATACAACAACTACCAGATTCCAATAACTAAATCAACACACTAAAATCAAAGTTGGATAATATCAAAGAACAGAGGTTTTCGCTATTCAATTTCCACAACAAACTTACCACTTAGCTCGAGCAGTGATCCACTTCCTGAAAATATTGTATTTACTTGCTCCATATGGCCTTGAGGAAAGTAGAAAACTCTTTCTCCATCTCTTGGAACATCCACTAGTGGCCCAGCACATGCTTTCCATAACTCCTTATACAACAGATCTTCCATAGCTCATATTTAAATTCAACAAAAACCACAAAAAACATAACATTTTCAGCATAAATTACAAACAAAACAAAACAAAATCAATAATCAATACAAAGCCTTATCATCGCCAATGTTTAAGTATGAAGGTTAAAGAGGTGAATCGAAACCCTAAACCTAAATCTTCACCAACCGAAGCCGTATCATCGCCAATGTTTACAAATCGGAAGTGTTTTCATATAGAAACCCTCAAATCCGAACCTTGCAAGTTGCAGTAGTTTTGTTGAATTTGTTGCTGGTAATCGATGTGTAGGAGGAGAGGGGCGGGAGAAATGATCTGAGATGTGGTTGTTGGAAATAGAGAGCTACAGTAGCTTTTCATGTATAAAAAGCTACTGTAGATATTTTTTAATATCTAGAGTTAGGGTATAGATATAATGGACTGGTTGGAGTGGGTTTTTAGATAGTTTTTTTATATTTTGAAGTTAAAGATGACTTTGATTGCCTGGATGAGAATGCTCTTACATCACATCAAATGGGCTATGCTATTCGAGCTCGGTTTGAAATAAAAATGAAATGAGTCGAGCTATGTTAAGCCCAAGCGTAAAAATGTTTTTTTGTAAACGAGCCTGAGCTTCACTTATCGTGCTCAAGGCAGCCCGCGAGCCTAAGTCGATCGTCTCCTGCTCCGAACGTCATTGATTGTGCAATATGATCATCGCCCCGTCGGCAACAACATTCTTATTTATAAGAAAAATATTATGCCATGAAATATGGTAGTTTTTAAAAACATAAAAACTTGAGACTCAACATTGTCACTATCTATCTCAGCAAATTTAAATCGGGCGACACGGTTGTTCAAATCGCTCGAACTTCGCTCGACACTCGCTCGGAATATTTATTGCTCGGAAAATGCTCGCTTGATTTGAGGCTCGGTTTTAAATGAGTCGCTCCGCTCGGTTCGGTTTGTAAACGAGCCAAGCATGGGCAAAGGTCCGCTCGGTTCGGCTCGGCTCGGCTCGTGAACAACCCTATTTATAGGGTTATGTACTATATATTTTATATAAATTATTGTTTGTTTACTACCATCCCGTGTAATCACGGTTCAATAACCTAGTGTTATTATAAAACTCTAGCGAATAAACGTCCTATAAAACTTATGTTTTACGACTCAAATATCAAATGTCCTATTACGGTGTATTATAATAACACCAAAATGATTAAGCGTCCTATAAAGTTTAAAGTTATAAGACCCAAGTGTCATGTGTCCTATTAAGTTAAGTTCTAATATGACCTTGACTAGAAAGGGTCCTATAACACTGAACATTTATGACTTAACTAAAATGTGTCCTATTAAGTTATGTTATAATAGGACCCCAGATGTTCAAGTGTCCTAATACAGTACCATATAATGGGACACTAACAATTAAATGTCTTATAAAGTACTTTATTAGGATCTACATTTTAAGTGTCCTATTAAATTATATGATAATAGGATCCCAAAAAATCATCCATCCTATTGAATAGTTTTTTAGGACACCGGTTTAGTAGAGTATATTATAAAAGGACCCCAAAAGTTCATTCGTCCTATTAAATAGTTTTTTAGGACCCTCTTTTACAAGCGTACCATAGAAAAGGTCCTAAAAAGTCATTTTTGTTGTAGTGACGGTGGCGGCCACGGTTCCTTTGGCCTCCAGTCTCTTCGTATCAAGCACATCTCTCTCTTTAGGCGTCAATTTCATTTTGTATGAGCTAATCTGCATCAGTTATTCGTTGTTTATATGTATTCTGTATCAGTCGTAGCAGTTTAATTGGCTTAAATAGTGCATGGTTTTACAAATATAAACGAATGAAACGCCTTATAAGTTTGCATACTGTTGATTTATCACACAAATGAGCTTGCTATACGATTCTAGATACGAATGAATTGTTTTGATTTGGAAATTGTGTTTCCCAAAATTGTTTTATTTTTAGGTATTTTTCGGTGAGTTTAGTATGTAGATATGTTTTTTAGGAATTTGTATTTAATTTTTTAGGAACCGTGGAACCACGAAACCAACCCACCGGAACTCTGGAACTACACCGCACACTTTTTTTGTATTTCCCTTGTAACTGTAAGCTGTTTATTAACCTCGTACGCTAAGATTTTGGTTTGGAGAGTTACAAGTTTATTGTTCATAAACTTTAACCGGGTGACGATGAATCCCAACATTTGACATTTGCTTGGTTTAAAAAAGCGAGCTTAAAGCGTGAGGCAATGAAGCGCTAGGGATGTCGCTTTTTTTGCTCTGAGGCGACAAATCATGTGAAGCGTTTTGAAGCGCGCTTTAAGCCTGAAGCGACGCTTCAGCCCAATCAGGTCAGATTTAGGTTTTTTTATTTAGGTCCAATAGTCTCTAATAGGGTTTAATTGAGGCCCACTACTTCTTTACCCTAAAAAAAGAACGTTAGTAAACATCTTCAGCCCCTCCCTCCCTCTTCTCCAACGATTCTTCATACTTTCTCCAATAATCGACTTTGGTTTATGTTTTAACTATGTTTTTTATGTGTTAAGTGTGTTTTTTAATCATGTTTTTGTGTTTATTATTGATTAACAAGTAGAATATGTCATATTGATGTGTAAATTTTTTTTTAATTTTGAGCGCTTCGTATACGTGAAGCTCTCGCTTTGCGCTTGAAGCTTCGCTTAAAGCTTTTGGAACCAAAACGCTTCGGAGCACGTCACGCTTTTTTAAACCAAGGACATTTGTATGAGAGCCTTCATGTTAGTTGAGTACAACGAGAAGCATGAAACATGCTTTAAGTATATAATTATGAAGATCCCATACATCTAAGAATGGGGTATGCTAGTTTGTGAAATTTCTATTTGCTTGGTTAGGTGTCGTGAAATGAGGCTACACTTAGTGAGTTATCATTGACATTACAGCCGATTTGATCGACCAATAGTTGTTCTAGGCCTCAAGTCTTTTTTTATGTTGGCATATAACGAGTGAAGAAGTTTATAGCTTTATTATATGTCACATATTCTCTTGCTTTTATTTAAGATACATACACCTTTACTGCATGAGAGTCATATAAGATGGCATCCACTTCATTTGTCTACTGTAGGCTCTAAAAATGATTTTCAGCCATACGTTTTTTGCTGGTTATGCAATCTTCGAGTTGAATGACTAGTATCTTATCGGTTAATGACAGATGCATCGTCTAATAGAAGTCTATGTATGTTTGGAACGATATCTTTCCAATAAAGGTTAGTAGAATGCTGCCCCCATTCATTGTCGTTCTCGTATGTTACATTTTGAACAACACAGGTTAGTAATTCCTCATTTAATGCATTTTTTCCATTTACTTGTACATGTGTTGATTTTCTATCGGCTATTAATGAAATAATTTCACCTTTGTACTCATCTACGAGACCTTAGTTGTTTCGTCGAATAATTAGAAATTTGAAAAAGGTATTCAAGTATAAGGTACCTGTACCCGAACCCTACCCGGAATCGGTTACACCGGGTATGGTTTTTGAGGCCAATAAGAAATGCTAACCAGCGTTTAATGCTTACTGGGACTTTTTTTGCAGAATGATCTGCATGTATGCTTCATTTTTAGAGTTTTTTCTTAATATAATAATAAAGTTTTGTTTCTTGGTTTGTTGATTTATTGTTTGATTGCAGGAGCTTTGGTCATTGTAAAAGTTTATCATGCCCGACTTATTTGAAACAGAAGATGTTGACTAAAAAGTGAAGAAGACTCAAAATTGATTGCTCGGATGAGGTCAATATTAGGCCTGTTTACAGAGCTTGACAGGTTTTGTGGCTTTGTTGGTTTGGATTTCGGTTTGATATTTGTTCATGTTGTTGTTTGATGATGATTGTCACACCCCAACCGATGGCGGAATCATCGGGGCGCGGCACTGAGCGAAACAGATTGTCCAGAAGTTTCCATAACAACTATCATTGCCATTTAAGTAAACATTACGTCCCATACCGTAACATAAATAGTCAAACAAGTTATTACAGGCAACATCAAAACAAATATTCTGTTCCGACAACTCAGGTTTAAATAAGTAGCAATTGTTTATCTGCTTCTAGAGACCCCTAATAAGTTATCTACAGACAACTATTTGTTGGGCTCTAAAACTTTATTCTAGCTTCCAACTCCTACCACATATGCGTCCTAAGCACCTGTCACATACGTTAAAATAATGTCAATACATAAAATGTAAAGGTGAGCATACAAGTTTGATAATAGCATATAGAGTTCGAATTCGTTTACGCATAACCAGCACGTACACATAGAGAAATGAAGCACGTTAGTTATCGACATAGATCCATCGATACCAATGACTGCGGGTTGACTGCCCGAGGCAGTTCGCAATACACGATTACCACTGTAATCCATGCAAGTAAAAGATCCTTAACAACCCCCGTGTGAACGGGTGCTGAGTCCAAACTATAGTACTATCGTTGCTAAGGCAGGTAGACAGCATTCCATGTGTAAACATAACAAACAAGCATTCATAAGCCACGTATAACATGCCTTAATGGTTAAGCGTTAAAATAGCTTGAGTAGTGTGATAGTTGTAGTTTGAATAGTTGTAACGTATGTAACACCCAAAAGTGCTAAAAGCAAAAAGGGTTCGAGTATACTCACAGCGATATGGATTGAAGGGAGCGCTTTACAGCGAGTACGATTAGCCTGAATAGATTCGATAACGTAACGATAAGTGACGCGTAAAACAGTACAAGTGAGAGTGGGTAGGATGACTGATCGTGCGAATCGGTTATCCGTGAGTAGAAGTCATCCGTGCGCATGATCTATCCGTACGGATGGTGATGCGTGCGGATGGTGATCCATCCGGGTAAGCCATCCGTGCGTGTGACTGTCCGTGCGGGTGGTAACCCGTGCGGACTAGTTGTACGTGCGGACGACTTATCCGTACGGTTAGGTGGCTTGTGTGGATAAATGTCCAAGTGGATTGTTTCTTCCTAAGATGTGTTTGTGTATGATGGCTTGTGCTTTGGAGTTTTCGTTGTAGCATTTAGAAAACACCAAAGTGTTTCTACCTTTCAAGCCGGCCGCGCGGACGGCGGTCCGTGCGTATGGTAGTCCGTGCGGACAGCCTGTGCGCGCGGGCAGAGACAATCCGTCCGGATAGCCTGTCCGTGCGTACGGCTTGGCCGTGCGGATGAAGTTTGTTTGATTTCCATTTTAAGGCCTTAGTATCTCATGATCCGAAGAGTAATCCATTCAGAGGTCGTCCGTCCGGATTGCTCGTTCGTCGACACTCAAACCTCGTTTGGAAAGTGGGTCCCAAGGGTAGTCCGTGCGGATGACAACCCGTGCGTATGACGTGTACGTGCGTATGGCCTGTACGTGCGTATGGCCTGTACGTGCGTACGGCTCGTCCGTGCGGACAGCTAGTCCGTGCGGACAACTGGTCTGGTTGTTCCGTTCGTCTACACTTGGTTTCTGTTGTCGTTTATCGAGACGTTCTGATTACGTGGCAACCACTTGGAGTTGTGTTCTCACCCGCGTGACTAGACCGGTCAGGAACCACCCTAACTCGGCCTGTCGGCGACTCAGAACGGTCATCCCGGTTAACCCGAAATCAGTTGTCTATGGGTAGGACTCCAGATCTAGAACTAGGGCATCATTATTGACGAGTAGAACACTAGGACTGATCGGATTCGTACCGGTTTTAAGGGTAAAAGAAGGAGAGAACTTAGGTTTATTTCTTTCAACTCTTTTATCCTTAGAAAAGTTTAGATCTAGGTGAAGTTATTGTAAAAACTTGTAGAAATCGTTTAGATCTGAGATATTCTTGGTGGAATGAAGCCAAGCATGAAGTTCTTATGAACTTCATGATGACGTCACCCGTGAATACCTCGAATCCGGATGATTTCATGGTTGAAAGTGAAGATTTGAAAGATGGAAATGTGTAGAATGGTGTAGTGATCAAAGATGTACAAGAATTAGTGCAAGATCTTACCTGGATTGAGAGAAATCTGAGAAAAGGTGAAGAATGCGTGTGGTTCGGACGTCACTTGCCAAAAGTGGAAAAAGTGGAGAGTGACCCGTGTATTTATAGGATGCCAAAAAGAGAAAGGGTGAGCCGTGCGCATGGCACGCACCCGGGTAGGTTATCCGCGCGGACTGGCCATCCGTGCGGATTGGCAATCCGTGCGGATTGGCCACCTCCTTTGGTGTGTTCAGTGCGATGTTGATTCGGCTTCGATTTGCGAGCGATTCGATTTGCGAGCGATTCGATAGGGTTTCCTAATTAAATTACTTTCAGTCCCAACTACTTCTTATATGGTTCGGCGAGGGATTCGGGTTCGGGTTCGTTTGGATTCGAGTTAAACTTCGAGTTCGATTGAATTCGCTTGATTATCCTAACATATAATAACATAAAATAAACATGCACAAGTAACACGTAAGGCACACACACACGTATAATGACAAGTAAACTACACCGCTCGAGTTACGATTTGAGGTCGATTTGATTAGCATAGCTTGATTAACTTTATCGCATTGTTACTTCCTATCGTTCACAGTCGTAGGTCGATTGAAATACGGTCAGCATGATTCGATTATTGCAATGTACGACATTTACTCCACATAATCTAAATATCATACAAACAATTCTACGAGTCCTGTCGCGCGAAATTGGTCGTTGACTTTGACCTTGACTTTGACTTTCACTCGTGAAAACACGGGGTGTTACAGCCTCCCCTTGTTTAGGAAATTTCGTCCCGAAATTAAGCTGAAAGCTGTAACTAGTTCGTGAATCACGTGTGAGAGTCCTTCGTTTGGATCATTGAAAATTGTCAAATTAACCAGGATTTTACGATTAAAATCGTTTGAGAGAAATCTTTTTCAATCTTTAATTTTTCATTTTCAAGACTTTGATTATTGTAGGTTCTGGTTCATCTCCGATTTGATTGCGTAACAACACGTTTGACGTGCGGAATCCGCGATCGTGTGTGACTACACGTGATTGTAACGGAGTCAAACCGATCCTACAAGTGGTATCTGAGCAGGAGCTCGATTGCGAGGATCATTCGCACTTAGTATATATTATAATTGTGACTCTATTGGTTAGGTTCCGGTTTGATTCGTTTCAATTGCGATCCGACTCGTACGACGTGCGGAATCCGTGCACGAGTGAGATCGAACCGATAAAAACGTACAATTTTTAACGTGATTCTATAGATTCGTAAGACGTGTACAAGCTTCCTCTCTCTAGTTTCTCTCTCTAACCTCCAAATGAGCAAAAGTCTCAATCTCTAACCCTAACACTCCTATTTATAGGCAAAGGATTATAAGGGATTTCTCCTTATTTACATGTATGCCACCTTGCCTTTCTTATCCGGACATTACTCCTTCGTTAAACAGCTGTGGATACTTTGCCTTCATATCGCTTTCGAGCTCCCAAGTGAACTCCGCGCCTCATTTGCCTTCCCACCGGACTTTCACAATAGGAATGCGTGAGCGCCCGAGTTCTTTGGTTTTGCGGTCCATGATTTCGACAGGCTTTTCCACGAAGTGTAATGTTTCGTTCACTTGTAAATCATCTAGAGGAACATGTAAGCCGGGGTCGTAGATGCACTTTCGGAGGTTCGACACGCGGAAAGTCGGATGGACATTGCTAAGCTCCTCCGGTAATTCGAGTCTGTAGGCGACTTTTCCGATCCTTTCCAGAATCTTAAAAGGTCCCACATATCGAGGCGCGAGTTTCCCCTTTTGCCGAATCGGACTACACCCTTCCAAGGTGACACCTTTAGGAGTACGTAGTCACCAACGCCATACTCACGGTGCTTGCGCTTTTTATCGGCGAGAAGCTTCTGTCTATCCCGAGCTTTCGTTAGATTGTCTCGAATTTGGAAAATTTTGTCTGTCGTTTCTTGTAGCAGCTCCGGACCGGTTAGTTGCGAGTGACCGATCTCGTGCCACACAATAGGCGATCGACATCTTCTTCCGTATAAGGCCTCGAAAGGTGCCATCTGGATGCTAGCCTGGTAGCTGTTGTTATACGAGAATTCGACTAACGGAAGGTGTTTATCCCAATTACCACCGAAGTCTAGAACACACGAACGGAGCATGTCTTCAAGCGTACGAATCGTTCTTTCAGTCTGACCGTCGGTTTGTGGGTGGAACGCAATACTTAGGTTAAGCGTTGTACCGAGTGCCGTTTGGAACGTTCCCCACAATCGTGAAGTGAACCGAGCATCACGATCAGAGATGATGTCACGAGGCGTCCCATGTCGACAAATGATCTCGTCGGTGTAGATTCGGGCTAATCGTTTTACCTTGTAGTCCTCTCGTATTGGCAGAAAGTGAGCTGATTTAGTCAAACGGTCAATAACAACCCAAATGCTGTCGTGACCTGATGACGTGGTTGGAAGCTTGGTTACGAAATCCATAGCTATGCTCTCCCACTTCCACATGGGGATTGGAGGTTGTTCGAGCAAGCCAGAGGGTCTTTGATGTTCAGCTTTGATTCTAGCACAGGTTAGGCATTTTCCGACGTAAAGAGCGATATCCCGTTTCATACCCGGCCACCAGTACCTGTATCGAAGGTCGTGGTACATTTTGTCAGCACCAGGATGAATAGAGTATCGGGATTTGTGGGCTTCATCCATGATGATCTGTCGCAGGTTAGTTCGCTTGGGAATCCAGATTTTGTCTAAGAAGTGGAATATCCCGTTCGATTTGCTCACAAGTTGGGCTCCATCGTGGTAGATTCTTTCCTTCTTCAAGGTGCGCTCGTTGAAACATGCATGCTGGGCGTCACGAATAAGAGCTTCGAGATTATGCTGGGCTTGAACATTTCGAGTGCTAAGCAGGTAACTCCATCTGCTAAGTGCGTCGGCAACAACATTTGCTTTGCCTGGGTGATAACGAATCTCACAGTCGTAGTCGTTGAGAAGTTCTACCCATCGGCGTTGACGCATATTTAGTTCCCTCTGATTAAAGATGTGTTGTAGGCTCTTGTGATCGGTGAAGATCGTACACTTGGTACCGTACAGGTAGTGTCGCCAAATCTTTAATGCAAAAACAACTGCGCCTAGCTCGAGATCGTGGGTTGTATAGTTTTTCTCGTGGATTTTGAGCTGACGAGATGCGTAAGCTATAACCTTGTCTCATTGCATTAAGACACAACCGAGACCAAGGTTAGAAGCATCACAGTAGACAATGAAATTATCGTTTCCGTCGGGTAGTGTGAGAACAGGAGCATTGCAAAGCATGTACTTGAGGGTTCGAAAGGCAGACTCTTGTTTGGTTCCCCAGACAAAAGGCTGGTCCTTATGAGTGAGAGAAGTGAGTGGTACAACAATCTTAGAGAATCCTTCGATGAATCATCGATAGTAGCCCGCTAGCCCGAGAAAGGAGCGGACTTCAGTCGGGTTCTTAGGCGTAACCCAGCTCTTAACAGCTTCAATCTTCGCAGGATCGACGTGAATGCCCTGACTATTTACGATGTGACCCAGAAACTGAACCTCCCCCAGCCAAAACTCACACTTGGAGAATTTGGCGTAGAGTTGGTTCCCCTGGAGTAACTCGAGAACCAAACGTAGATGTTGCGCGTGTTCGGCCCTCGTTTTGGAATAGATCAAGACATCGTCGATGAACACGATGACGAAACGGTCAAGATACGGTTTACACACTCGATTCATCAGATCCATGAAAACTGCTGGTGCATTGGTTAGGCCAAAAGGCATGACAACGAATTCATAATGGCCGTAACGAGTGCGAAACGCGGTTTTGGGTATATCTTCTTCTTGTATACGCAGCTGATGGTATCCTGAACGTAGATCAATCTTCGAGAAACACGTAGCGCCTTGTAGCTGATCAAACAAATCGTCGATTCGAGGCAGAGGATAGCGGTTCTTAATAGTCATCTTATTCAATTCCCGGTAGTCGATGCACATCCGGAACGACCCGTCCTTCTTTTTAACGAAAAGAACTGGCGCGCCCCAAGGAGAGGTGCTCGGGCGAATAAAGCCTTTTTCAAGTAACTCCTGGAGTTGGGTTGAGAGTTCGCGCATATCGGACGGCGCGAGTCGATAAGGAGCTCTGGCGATAGGATTGGCTCCAGGAATGAGATCGATGCGAAAATCAATATCACGCTTCGGAGGTAGTCCGGGAAGATCTTCTGGAAAAACTTGAGGAAATTCTCGAACCACTGGAACGTCTTTTATTTTCTTCTTCTCTTTCTTTTCCTTCTCCGCTGCTACGACATGAGCCAAGAAAGCCCTGTATTCCTTACGGAGATACTTGCTAGCTTGTAGGCATGACATAAGCTTGAGACCCTTCGAAGTAGTATCACCATAAACACACAATGAATCACCATTGGCGAGCGAAAAACGAATCATTTTATCGAAGCACACAACTTCGGCGTGGTTTTCGCGAAGAAAGTCCATGCCTACTATGACATCAAAGCTTCCTAATTGCATTGGAATAAGATCGATTGAGAAGATGTGATTGTTGAGCTCGAGAGTGCAATCACGAATAACGGAGTTTACAGCGACGGTTCTTCCGGTAGCGACTTCAACATCGAAGGCAGAGGAGAGTCTAGAACGTTTACGACTAAGGAGTTTCTCAAATTCGAGTGACACAAAGCAATTATCGGCTCCAGTATCAAACAAACATGAAGCATAAATACCATTCACAAGGAACGTACCATTGACCACGTTGTTGTCGGCCTGGGCTTGACGCACGTTGAGATTGAAAGTTCTGGCACGTGCGGCCTGTTGCTGCTGCTGTTGCTGTTGCTGCTGGGGTTCTTGTTTCACCACCCTGTTCGGGCACATGTTGGCGAAATGGTTCGGATCGCCACATGTGAAGCATGCTCTGGCTTTGACTGCGGGTGCCAGAGGAGCTTGTTGACCCTATGGGGCAGCGAGTAGAGCCTGATTGGCAGGAGCTTGACGAATACGGCAGTTGGCAGTAAAGTGGCCGTAGACGTTGCAATGAGCACAGAAGCGGCATTGAATAGCAGTCGGGTGATGATAGGTGCAAGTAGGGCAGAGTGGGTGTGACCCAGTATATGCACGTTTTGCAGGCGGTGCATTGGCCACAGGCGCCACTACTTGACGCTGTTGAGCAGGTACAGCTTGGATCGGTGCAGCAGAAATCGCACAGTTCTTGTTGGTGGAGCTGTTCTTTCTCTTGGAGCTTGACGACGTGGGTTCAGCAGTTGGTGTAGCAGTAGTGGCTTGATGCAGATGCTTGGAGGTCTTATCCCACACCCCAGCCTTGACCCTTTTATCATTAATCTCAGCGGCCAGTAGATAGGTTTCTTCGATCGTGGCAGTCTTGGCCGCTTGCACGAAATCAGCGACGCAGTCGGGTAAAGCTCGGATGTACTTCTTGATGGTCATCTCAGGGGTCTTGACTTGGTCAGGACAGATAATGCTGAGCTGTTTGAAGCGAGCAGTAAGGCCAGCATTGTCTCCATCCTTCTGATGTATGTGCCAGAATTCATCTTCAAGCTTTTGACGCTCGTGAGGAGGGCAGAATTCCTCCAGCATGACCTCCTTGAGCTCATCCCACGACAAACCGTAAGCTGCATCATTCCCTCTCTTGTTCCTCTCGGCCGTCCACCAGTCCAAAGCACGGGACTGAAAAACGCCGGTAGCGTTCAGAGTTCGAAGGTCATCAGGGCAACCACTTTGTCGCAGAGTAACCTCGATAGAGTCAAACCAGTGGAATAGAGCAGTAGGACCTCCTTCGCCTGTGAATTCTTTCGGCCCACATGACTTGAATTGTTTGAAACTGAAAGGTCTCGTGGCAGCTTTAGGACCCTCAGTCCTTGATTCCTCGGATGATTTGCTGGCATTCTCGCAGACACCGCTCACAGCCTTTGCTACAGCTTTAGCGACGATGGAAGCGAGGCGTCTGTTCCTCTTTTCCTGACGAGAGAGATGATGAAGGGATCCAGACGACATTGTCTGCAATAGACATCGCCATGGAACTCAACACATGTATTCGAATCTCACCTCACACGTCTACTACTACTAAAGCTCAGTAACACGTACCGTGTAAACGCATATAGTCACAAAGTCACAGAGTTGCACAAAATCACATAGAGCACATAATCACAATATTCCTAATCACATAAGCATAACATCAAGAAACACATATACTTAGTTACTAAAAGTACCTACGAGCGTACAAAGTATTCCAACTGCTCCCATTGTCGATTCGCTAGCGATGAGTTGTGTGGGTTTTGTGTTTTAGCAGAAGCAATAGTGTCGAGTTGAAACCAATAGTACCTCAAAACGTTAACAAAGAACAGAAAAATGCATAAAATTTTCATAAAGATCGATAAATCGAAGGTAGATTGTCTGCGGCTAATAGACTGCGACTAGCCAAAGTGGTTCGACTATTCACAAGGATCCTGCACAACGACCTCCAGGACTATGCCTTTACCTCGATTCTTGGGCGCTGGCGCAATTCCCATTGGTTAGATTGTGTCTTTAGACCGTTGGAGTCCATCGAACTTTGGCGGAGTTTTGTATAAAAGTGAGACGAGTCGTCAAGGTTAGGGTTTCACCCCTATCTTGCAACTTCCGTCTCGTTTTTGATAAAAGTTGAGGAGATTATTCATCAAAATATGGATTTCACTCCTGATTTGGTATAATTCTCCTCGTTTGTAGCTAAAAACGCAAGCTGATTAGGCAACTTTAGTCGAGAGTTTGCGGTTTTCACACCTATTCTCGGCCTCATTACCTGTTCACAGCTTGAAAATTCGAGTGCAATGATAGAAAAGAGTGAGTGATAGCAGCGAGTTTTCGCAAACGCGTAAGTTAGTCTGTTGGTTCTTAACTATAGTCTAGGTCTCTAAGACTTCGACCCGGACTAGGTCGAGTCTTGCCTAATTCCCTATAGTTATGGCTCTGATACCAATCTGTCACACCCCAACCGATGGCGGAATCATCGGGGCGCGGCACTGAGCGAAACAGATTGTCCAGAAGTTTCCATAACAACTATCATTGCCATTTAAGTAAACATTACGTCCCATACCGTAACATAAATAGTCAAACAAGTTATTACAGGTAACATCAAAACAAATATTCTGTTCCGACAACTCAGATTTAAATAAGTAGCAATTGTTTATCTGCTTCTAGAGACCCGTAATAAGTTATCTACAGACAACTATTTGTTGGGCTCTAAAACTTTATTCTAGCTTCCAACTCCTACCACATATGCGTCCTAAGCACCTGTCACATACGTTAAAATAATGTCAATACATAAAATGTAAAGGTGAGCATACAAGTTTGATAATAGCATATAGAGTTCGAATTCGTTTACGCATAACCAGCACGTACACATAGAGAAATGAAGCACGTTAGTTATCGACATAGATCCATCGATACCAATGACTGCGGGTTGACTGCCCGAGGCAGTTCGCAATACACGATTACCACTGTAATCCATGCAAGTAAAAGATCCTTAACAACCCCCGTGTGAACGGGTGCTGAGTCCAAACTATAGTACTATCGTTGCTAAGGCAGGTAGACAGCATTCCATGTGTAAACATAACAAACAAGCATTCATAAGCCACGTATAACATGCCTTAATGGTTAAGCGTTAAAATAGCTTGGGTAGTGTGATAGTTGTAGTTTGAATAGTTGTAACGTATGTAACACCCAAAAGTGCTAAAAGCAAAAAGGGTTCGAGTATACTCACAGCGATATGGATTGAAGGGAGCGCTTTACAGCGAGTACGATTAGCCTGAATAGATTCGATAACGTAACGATAAGTGACGCGTAAAACAGTACAAGTGAGAGTGGGTAGGATGACTGATCGTGCGGATCAGTTATCCGTGAGTAGAAGTCATCCGTGCGCATGATCTATCCGTACGGATGGTGATGCGTGCGGATGGTGATCCATCCGGGTAAGCCATCCGTGCGTGTGACTGTCCGTGCGGGTGGTAACCCGTGCGGACTAGTTGTACGTGCGGACGACTTATCCGTACGGTTAGGTGGCTTGTGTGGATAAATGTCCAAGTGGATTGTTTCTTCCTAAGATGTGTTTGTGTATGATGGCTTGTGCTTTGGAGTTTTCGTTGTAGCATTTAGAAAACACCAAAGTGTTTCTACCTTTCAAGCCGGCCGCGCGGACGGCGGTCCGTGCGTATGGTAGTCCGTGCGGACAGCCTGTGCGCGCGGGTAGAGACAATCCGTCCGGATAGCCTGTCCGTGCGTACGGCTTGGCCGTGCGGATGAAGTTTGTTTGATTTCCATTTTAAGGCCTTAGTATCTCATGATCCGAAGAGTAATCCATTCAGAGGTCGTCCGTCCGGATTGCTCGTTCGTCGACACTCAAACCTCGTTTGGAAAGTGGGTCCCAAGGGTAGTCCGTGCGGATGACAACCCGTGCGTATGACGTGTACGTGCGTATGGCCTGTACGTGCGTATGGCCTGTACGTGCGTATGGCCTGTACGTGCGTACGGCTCGTCCGTGCGGACAGCTAGTCCGTGCGGACAACTGGTCTGGTTGTTCCGTTCGTCTACACTTGGTTTCTGTTGTCGTTTATCGAGACGTTCTGATTACGTGGCAACCACTTGGAGTTGTGTTCTCACCCGCGTGACTAGACCGGTCAGGAACCACCCTAACTCGGCCTGTCGGCGACTCAGAACGGTCATCCCGGTTAACCCGAAATCAGTTGTCTATGGGTAGGACTCCAGATCTAGAACTAGGGCATCACTATTGACGAGTAGAACACTAGGACTGATCGGATTCGTACCGGTTTTAAGGGTAAAAGAAGGAGAGAACTTAGGTTTATTTCTTTCAACTCTTTTATCCTTAGAAAAGTTTAGATCTAGGTGAAGTTATTGTAAAAACTTGTAGAAATCGTTTAGATCTGAGATATTCTTGGTGGAATGAAGCCAAGCATGAAGTTCTTATGAACTTCATGATGACGTCACCCGTGAATACCTCGAATCCGGATGATTTCATGGTTGAAAGTGAAGATTTGAAAGATGGAAATGTGTAGAATGGTGTAGTGATCAAAGATGTACAAGAATTAGTGCAAGATCTTACCTGGATTGAGAGAAATCTGAGAAAAGGTGAAGAATGCGTGTGGTTCGGACGTCACTTGCCAAAAGTGGAGAGTGACCCGTGTATTTATAGGATGCCAAAAAGAGAAAGGGTGAGCCGTGCGCATGGCACGCACCCGGGTAGGTTATCCGCGCGGACTGGCCATCCGTGCGGATTGGCAATCCGTGCGGATTGGCCACCTCCTTTGGTGTGTTCAATGCGATGTTGATTCGGCTTCGATTTGCGAGCGATTCGATTTGCGAGCGATTCGATAGGGTTTCCTAATTAAATTACTTTTAGTCCCAACTACTTCTTATATGGTTCGGCGAGGGATTCGGGTTCGGGTTCGTTTGGATTCGAGTTAGACTTCGAGTTCGATTGAATTCGCTTGATTATCCCAACATATAATAACATAAAATAAACATGCACAAGTAACACGTAAGGCACACACACACGTATAATGACAAGTAAACTACACCGCTCGAGTTACGATTTGAGGTCGATTTGATTAGCATAGCTTGATTAACTTTATCGCATTGTTACTTCCTATCGTTCACAGTCGTAGGTCGATTGAAATACGGTCAGCATGATTCGATTATTGCAATGTACGACATTTACTCCACATAATCTAAATATCATACAAACAATTCTACGAGTCCTGTCGCGCGAAATCGGTCGTTGACTTTGACCTTGACTTTGACTTTCAATCGTGAAAACACGGGGTGTTACAATGATGATGGTTGAAGTTTGGTTGTTGAAACAGGGGTGTCACCTGGAGAAGGAACGGGTGCGAGTGTGCGACAATGTCGGATGATGATGATGATCAAGTGGACAGTGATGCGAATTTGTTTGATGGGATGGGTGGCAGTGCTGGTCTGCTGGATTGATCTCTATTGATCTTGCCAAACAGCTGAATATATACAGTTGAATGCTTAGAGGTAACATTTTGAGCTTCTGAGTTTAGCGATTTTTTAATGCTTTAACAGTTGAATATGGTTATACCTTATATGCCAATCTTGATACCTCCCACCAAAAAAAACCTAACCTAACCCGACCCGAAACCCGTTCTGACCCAACCCAGACCCGTTCCGACCCGAACCAAAACAACCCTTTTATAATTGACTCGTTTTGACCCGAATCCGTTTTGACCCATGACCCGGCCCGACCCGTTTGTGAGGTCTACGGATCATCCTTAACCGGAGATATAGAAGTAGTTGATCCTGTAAGTCATGTATAGATAGAGGGAGGTTATTTAATGAACTCAAATAAGGAGAGAGTAGAGTGGTTCCCTTTGTTCTTTAATGATTTGCGGTCGTCTAAAGAACCATGTATGATATGTATGCCATATACTTTTACCATTACAAAATTTTAAAAAACAAATTATGTAATAGTTAATTTAATGATTGTCTTTGTTTTGAACGGCTACAAATCTTTACTTCAAGGACGGATTTAGACATTGTTACAAAAGCGAACAAAACACAAAACGAAGAAGCAGTGTTGCAAGGGGAGCAGTTAGCCCTCAAATTGAGCATCACACTTGCAGCATCTTGCTATGCAACTATGGCAATCAGGGAGCTGCTCAAAACATCAACTTCTGTAAGTATTATTCGATGCCTACTCAATGGGCGGGTTGGGTAATAGTCATTTTAAGGATGTGTTGCAATGGGCGGGTCGAGTTTGACCAACAGACCCTAGATGTTGTTGAATTGTTTGACCCATCTGTCTTGTGCTTGTAGCTATTTGATTCTCAAGTTTCATAAGTACATGAGTTGAAATTTTCACCTTTATGTAAAAATATTGCACATTCGGAGTTGCTTTTATCTAACATAAGAATTCGAAAAACCAATACAAAATCGTTGAAACTTTTTACAAAAAAAGCTATTAAATTTCAGCATAATTAATTAAAAAATCATTTAAATGATATCTGAACACAAAATGGCAGATAACAATAGTTCATTTATCAGGGCCAATTGCTAAAGCAAATGACCATTTTAGCCCTTTGCTACTGAAAAAGAATATATAAATATTTGATATATATATATATATTTTTTATATTTATGAATTTACAACTTTCTTATCTCAAACTCTATTATAAATTACATAAATTACATACTGATCATGTAAGATTTTTAAGTTCAATACATGTACACGTTCAAACGTCCAACATATGACCAGTAAATGCAAAACCGTAGATAATATAAATCAAAATCACAAAAACTCGATGCACGTTACAAAACTTGAGATCTAATAATTCTACTGATAAATTTTGAAATCTAAACTAAATTTACCCTTTTAAAATTAATTCTTATACACAATTAGCAACTTATATAACGTCCATGACTTAACAGGGAAAGTAACACCACCTTTAAGTGTTTTCGCCATCAAGTCTATAAGTCTAAATATCAAACACGTACCCAAGTAATATATTGAAATTATTACAAGGGTAGAAAAACATCATTGTTGAACAAGGACCAGCCTTTTGAACTGGGTTTTTGAGATGCGCTTCCATTACCTGCTGGTTTACTATCCAAAGTTAGATCTATCTGGTCACATTTCTGATTACTTATGTTGGTTGTCTTCTGGTCTTGTGTTTATGTTTGCATGATAGAAGAGTTGCTTGGCAAAGGAATGTGAAGATGGATGTTGCTGATAGCCTGATACTACTTGGGAGCTGTTGGAATTTTGGTGAATGGATATTAAATATATTTATAATTTAATGAAATTATAAATATTAATTAGAATATTCATGTGGTATGTTAAAGAGCAACTCTTGTGTATTTAATTAGTTTTATTAGAGTTTTTAAGTCTCTAATTAAGTGACTAATTAAGTGAATAATTAAGTGAAACTTTTCACTAGTCTTGTACATATAGTAGGCTATGTGCTTTCTTTTGGGACAAGATAATAAGGTATTGTTTTATACATGAAGAATACTAGAAGTAGAAAAAACACTTGAAGACCAACTAGAGAGATGAGTATTCTCTACTTGTTTTCCACCACATGAGTTCAAACGCTACAATTACCGGATGTAACCTTGGGCCGGTGAGCCATCTCCGGCAGTACAGACTGCTTCGGCTGTTGTACCCTGGGAGACAGACGCGTCGTCTTTAGTAGAGGCGCGAAATCTGTTTTAAGGGAAGCGTGTTGAACACGTGCCTCAACCAAAATCGTCAACGTTTTAGTGTGCTCTTTGTTGCAGTTAAGGAGTATTTTTCAAGACTCAAGATGATGAATACTCGAGTCTAGGATGCTATCAAGTGTGCGTGAAGGACCCATCAGAGATGCGGCTTGAATCAAGATTGGTAAATATAATTATATTTATATTCTATTTATTTAGTTATTGCAACCGGTATTGTACTATGATATTTCCTACGAATAACGAGAGTCTCGTTATGATATATTTTGTAATTATATTTTACAAAAGGTGAACCTAAATCCTACAAACTTAAAACAGATTTCGTGAGATTATCGGTACAATCTTAAAACCTTATTTATAAGGATTTTGGGTTTATGAAAGGATTTATAATAGAATAAAAAAAATATTTTAGAGATTATGATCTTATAAATATATTTTTTTTTTTTGGAAATATGAATGTAGTACAACTTGTTGTGTTTGGATTTTTTAGATTAAGATACAATCTTAAATCCTATACCATGGTACAAAACGAATAGTTTTGGTTCCAACATTTGGTTTTGAAACAATTTTGAAAATCGTTAATTTTTCTAACTTTTGTGTTAGATCGGGTTTATTAGTGTAAACCATACGTTTTTTGTAAACGTTAAATTCTCTAACATGTGTGTTAGACCGGAATTATTGGTGTAAACCATACGTTTTTTGTAAATGTTAAATTCTCTTAAGTAGAGTTTTTTATGTCTTTAAATAAGAGTTTTATGTTACTTGATTAGAGTTTTATGTATCTAATCAAGTCTCTATTTAAAGTAGACTTTTCATCCACCCATGGATTGATATGAACAAATAAGTCTTATAATGATTTTTGTAATCATTTGTCTTCTAACATGTGTGTTAGAAACGTTCATGAAACGCGTTAGTTTGGAAGCAATTTTAATTGTTTAGTTTCTAACGTGTGTATTAGAAATGACTTATTTATTTGAACCATATATATGCTTTTAGAAAGTCAAATTAACATTTTGTGAAAATGTTAATATTTCTAACGTGCGCGTTAGAATTTCTTTCATTTTAACATGATTGTTAAAAATGGTTAAAATACAAATGCTTTGAAATGTTTTATGTAAACATTTTATATAAGTAATTTGTTGTAGCATTGATTTTAATGCTTTGTATGATTTAGAAATAAAAGGTCATACATTGAAGTTGATGTTTGATTGGCTTAAAAAAATTAAATCACTATAAAGTGATAGTGTAGTTGTGTGGGATTCATCACCAACTTTAATTTGTGATTTCTAAATCAATTTGAGTGAAATTTTAATTACTAATTTAACTCTTCATATGTGAAACTCTTGAGTAGAGTTTTAATGGTGACATTTGATGAGTTTTATTAGAGTTTAAATATATAATTATTGAGACTCTTAACTCTTCATATGTGAAACTCTTGAGTAGAGTTTTAATGATGACATTTGATGAGTTTTATTGGAGTTTAAATATATAATTATTGAGACTCTTAACTCTTCATATGTGAAACTCTTGAGTAGAGTTTTAATTGTGACATTTGATGAGTTTTATTAGAGTTTAAATATATAATTATTGAGACTCTTAACTCTTCATATGTGAAACTCTTGAGTAGAGTTGTAATGGTGACATTTGATGAGTTTTATTGGAGTTTAAATATATATTTATTGAGACTCTTAACTCTTCATATGTGAAACTCTTGAGTAGAGTTTTAATTGTGACATTTGATGAGTTTTATTGGAGTTTAAATATATAATTATTGAGACTCTTAACTCTTCATATGTGAAACTCTTGAGTAGAGTTTTAATGATAACATTTGATGAGTTTTATTAGAGTTTAAGTCTATAATTATTGAGACTCTTAACTCTTCATATGGTGAAACTCTTGAGTAGAGTTTTAGTGATGACATTTGATGCTTTAATTTGGTCATGTTATATATATAGATAAAATGACTTAAAGTTTTCTAACATGTGTGTTAGAAAATGTGTATCACGAATACGAGGTTAGAGATTGTTCATAATGGACATAAATGTTTTATGTAAACATTTAATTGTCTATGTGTGCATTAAAACTGATGAGAAACAGTTTATTTTATAAACTATATCTTTGGAAAACGTTTTATGTAAACGTTCGATTCTATAATGTGCTTGTTATAACTTTTTTTTTCCAACATGTGTGTTAAAAAAAAAGTTATTTGGTGAAAACAACTTGGTGTTGTTGTGAACAAATTTAATTGTTCAAGTTTACTACTTAAATGTAGTATTTGTAACAACTTGGTGTTGTTTTGAGCATAATTGTCCAAGTTTAAAGTTTCAAGATGAAATGGGAAACTTGTACTTACAAGTGCATGGAGTCTTATTGAGGGAGTACCTCAAGACACGCCATGGGACAATATTGTTGAGAAGATTTCGGTCAGATTATAAAGTGTTGAAGATAAAAGCACTTTGCTATTTGATGTCTACATATTGTCTATGCTTCCGTTTAAATTTCAAAAGTGATTGACACTTATGATTTAGTTTCCAATGTATTTTATTGTTTTGTGTTCAATATCTTCGGATAACACATGCAATTTTTTTACAAAGAAATAAATCACTAATGGTTGTGACGTATAAATTATTTTTGTGGAAAATAATTATAACGTCGGTTATACATTGTTTAAAAGAATATGGTTTTAAACGGATAGTACATGAAAATACTTGGACATAAACAACTTGAGAGTTGTTACATTGACTAAAAGTCAAAGACGAAACATCAAATGTATAACCACATCATGAATGAGTAATGAAAGAACGTAGTGAGTGTATTGAGATGAAATACACTAACGACATTCATGTCGCATACTTCATTAGAAGTCATTGAAAAATTCACAAGTGTGAATTCTAACATATGAAAGTAAAAGTACTATATGTTATTGTATACCTTTAATAAATCTTGCGAGATTTATAAGTAGATGCGTCTACCACTTGATTATTGTTAGATCTATATGGAGATTTTACCTTCATTTGGGAGAGCATCCTAAATATACATGTCTCCTAATGAATAACAATAGATGTGTGCAAATCACTTATGGAAAAATTATGAATGCCATGTTGTTGAGTGTCAATCTAGTTGACTCTATCTCACACATAATAGTGATTATAGATGAGAAACATTGATCTTGTTGGTGATGAATGTGTTCACCAAGTGACTTGGATTAAGGCTTATGTTTAACTACTTATGAGTTAATGGTAGATCGTTGGAGATCAAAGGTAAACAAGTTATGTTCCTTAAATGACTGATGAAATTTAGCTTTGTGCTATATACAATAATTTGTGAGACCTTCCTAAATATTGATGTTTTAGGATTATGAATAAGTCTCATTATTTTGTCTTAACAAGGGATGAATGTTGCAAAGTGATATTATGATATCCTTAGGGCTGTGAAGAATCAGAATGATGCATCTTCTGTTCACAAGCTAAAGTATTGTAGTCTAAAGCATGCTAGACTAGTACTTGGTTAATTATGGGTGTTGACGGAAACTAATTAACTCTAAACATTCAAATTTGTATGAACACAAAAAGAATTTGTGTATGGACAAAGTTGAGAGAGAATTTTCATTCATTATAAGGAAATGACATGTAACTTTTAAAAGTTTGTTTGAAAAGCTAATGAGGAGAACTCATTGTCTAAGCTTATTCTAGATGTTAAATTAGAATTATTCTAAGTTGGAGACAAACTTATGACAATGGCATGTGTTGCTTTGGTCAACTCGGAAGCTTGTGTAAGCTAATGCAATATGAGTTGAATTCACTGATACAATAAGGTTGGTCTTGTTCAATCATATGTGTATAAATGTCGCCATAAGTGGTGTTACGGAAATGTTGATCAAATGGCAAGAAATGTGGGGGATGAACCATTTAAGAAACAACCCTATAAGGGTATGTAGAAATGGTTCTCATTAACACATCTAAATGTTATCCAATAACACTTAAATGTGGGGGGTGTCTTGCATTTGTTTTTAGCAATAAGGATTTTGTAATCCAATCTAACATTGCAATAGACGACTAAGTGGAGGACAAAAAGGTCGTAGTGCATAATGGAGATGTGTTTGCCTTAAATGATACACGTATCTTACGAAGACATATGTTATAACCAGATTCAGATGGCCACTGAGGTTATAGTCTTAGAAGTTGACAATAGGCAAAATTAATTTACGAGTTAAGAACACATCATGACAACTGATCTCAAATACGCAAAGTTATTTGCTAATGTTATGGATCCAACAACCTGAGGGTTTATTAGAGATCAAGTTGTGGAATGGGACTGAAGCCCTTGAAAAATGAAGTTCATATGATGGAAACCTAACTCAGTAGACTGGAGATCCCAAGAATTGAGTTCAATAGGAAAACCTAATTGTATGAATAAGCGAGGTCACTGTGGGGGAATAACCCTACGCATTTAATAAGGTAGTTTATTATAAAGATTAATAAACTTCCTAGTCCATTCCTAAAAGTGACAAGTATGAGGCTAAGCATAATATGTGGTAAATGATTTGGATATAGCACGATAACCACAATGCTTTTAATGATCTAAGGAGAATCACCTATGTTAGAGAGAAGTGGGGTCGCTTCGAATGGAATTGAGGGCACAATTCCTAGAGCTCTCGCAGAACCAGGAAAGTGTTCCACGACCATTATTGGACACGACTATGAGGAGATGACCCGACTAGGGAGAGTCTTGTGTGAAGTGTATTGTCGTCTACACAAACGGCAGTCGAGTTCAAAGACAACGAGATCTACTCAGAGCTAGTGGGCTAAGTGCATTTCATGAGCGAAGGTTCAAAGGGTAACACCTACCTATCGTATGCAAAACTCAACTGTCGAGGTTACATTGGAAATTTTAAGTGTTTTGAATTATCTCCATTCATGTGGGGGATTGTTGGAATTTTGGTGAATGGATATTAAATATATTTATAATTTAATGAAATTATAAATATTAATTAGAATATTCATGTGGTAAGTTAAAGAGTAACTCTTGTGTATTTAATTAGTTTTATTAGAGTTTTTAAGTCTCTAATTAAGTGACTAATTAAGTGAATAATTAAGTGAAACTTTTCACTAGTCTTGTACATATAGTAGGCTATGTGCTTTCTTTTGGGACAAGATAATAAGGTATTGTTTTATACATGAAGAATACTAGAAGTAGAAAAAACACTTGAAGACCAACTAGAGAGATGAGTATTCTCTACTTGTTTTCCACCACATGAGTTCAAACGCTACAATTACCGGATGTAACCTTGGGCCGGTGAGCCATCTCCGGCAGTACAGACTGCTTCGGCTGTTGTACCCTGGGAGACAGACGCGTCGTCTTTAGTAGAGGCACGAAATCTGTTTTAAGGGAAGCGTGTTGAACACGTGCCTCAACCAAAATCGTCAACGTTTTAGTGTGCTCTTTGTTGCAGTTAAGGAGTATTTTTCAAGACTCAAGATGATGAATACTCGAGTCTAGGATGCTATCAAGTGTGCGTGAAGGACCCATCAGAGATGCGGCTTGAATCAAGATTGGTAAATATAATTATATTTATATTCTATTTATTTAGTTATTGCAACCGGTATTGTACTATGATATTTCCTACGAATAACGAGAGTCTCGTTATGATATATTTTGTAATTATATTTTACAAAAGGTGAACCTAAATCCTACAGAAGCTGGATTTTTGAAGACAGTAGATCTGTTTTTGTGTAGTGTAGAACTGTAGATTTTGCTTTTGTATTGTTTTATACTTTTATGTATGGTTTAAGGCTTAGAGTTCATGTTTTGCACAAATGGAACATAAATGTTATTGAGTATTGAACACAATAATTATTTTGACCGCCTGCACGCCGCGAAGCGCGCCCGCGGTTTAAATCCTAGTTAGTATTAGAATTAAACATAGTTTGCTTTATAATCTTTAGTTTATTTTGGATTTTACAGTTTTTTTTATTTGAGAAACCTGGAAAATATTTAAAAAATAAAAAAAATATGAATTTTCTTTTCACCTATAGCGACGAAATTTGGTGGCTATAGGTGACATATTAAAAAAAACCATTAAAGCCTATTGTGACGAAATTTAGTCTCTACAGGTGAAAGCTATAAAAAAATATTAAAAACCTATAGCAACGAAATTTTGTCTCTATAGGTCAACCTATTGCGACGCCGTGTATAGCGACGAAAAAACAGCCTAATACGACCGAGCAATAGGAACGACCCTATTGCGATTAAATGTCGTCGCCATAGCCTATCGCCACGAAATTTAGTCGCGAAAAGCCTATTTTGATTCGTCGCGACAGAGTCTTTTTTCTTGTGGTGTTCACTAACGCTTCATTGGCATGTATACGATCATGATCCACCATTTTCTTCTTTGGGCGGCTCAAACCTTCAAGTTCGTTATACGCCTTCTCGAAAAAATCAAGCGTGTCATCGTCGTTAGACGAAGAGCTATCGGTGTCTAGCGGAAACGAATCGGTTGGAAATTTCATTTTTATGCAAGAAAGTGGTATAAAGTTATGTATTTGTGTAGGTGAAATATGTATTTTTGTGGATGGTATATATATAGTGTTTAAATTTTATTTTTTTTAAACACCCCCCAACAGTAACCCAACCCTCTCAACGACAACTTTTAATGCGTGGTCACCAGCACGTGTGATCACAAGGACCGGCAACGGTGTTCCACGCGTGGTCACCCACGAACCACGCTACATCAGGGTACCCCACCCCCTTGACACTTGAAATGAATAATTTTGCTTCAACTTTGTAGGGTGTGAGCGAGTTCTAACACTTGAAATCAATAATTTTGCTTCAGCTTTAAACCACAAATTCTTGTATAATAGAGGCTAGAGTGGTATATCTAGCTTCTTTAAGATAAAAAATCTCATCAAGTATATCTTTTTACTTTCTTTGTCATGTTATAATCCCTTGGTATTCATTCTTTCATTCTCTACAAAAGCATTTCATGGTTCTTTAATATTCTGAACAAATTGATCATTGTCCTTGTCTTCGTGAGGTACATTTTAAATGATTTGTTGAGATGATGAACAACTTTGTGCAGGATTTGCTTGTTTGGTTTTACTTGAGATACAATTGACGTAAATAGGAGTGTGTATAAAAGTAGGTATATTTTTGGCCGTTTTATACACTGGTTCAAGTTTTAAAATTTATAAAATCATGATAAACTACGATCACAATACACTTTACGTCGGGCAAGTGCACCTATTGTTTCGTTGGTGTTATACGGTGATGGTAAGATACCGAGGTCGTCCAAGAATACAACGAGTTTTAGTACTGAGTCTTCGTTAGTGTCTAGTCAAACCGAAAATAAAATGTTAAAAACGGATCAAAATAAAAAGAAAAGATAAGTAAAAATGTAGTAATCAATAATAAGAAAAATGGGGTGTTTAGGATCCACTTACCTCTTTATGCTTTGTTAACCAAGTCTTTTTAATGCTTCGCTTTTTGTAACTTTCCTGGTTTAGCAAGTTGTTTATACTTTCCATTTATGGAAACTTGTATTCTCGTGTAATCGTATTTCATTTCAACCACTGTAATCCGAGACTTGAATCATAACGAAAATTTGATCTTTTATATGCTTGTGTTATCCATTATTCGTAAATATTATTTAATTATTCGTGATACATACATACTTAGTACCATTTACATGCAAATTCATACTTATCATACATGCAAAATACATTTATACATTCATTTATTTATGCACAACACTTATACATTACACGTATACGCTTAAAACGCTTAGAACCGTCAAAACACGCAAATTGAGCTTTCGAACTTATGGGCCTGGCCCCTCTTGTACAAAAGGGCGGCCCAGTCGTCCGAAATGGCCACTTGTCCCAAATTATCACATCAGCCTATAAATATCAGTCCATTCCCTTCATTTCAAATATTTAAACTTTCGAAATTCTCTCTCAAGCTAACTTCGGGCATTTCACTTGGAGCTTGTCTCAGCCACTTCTAAGTGAGTTTAAGCTCACAAACATCTGATTTCATCTATTTTCTTCCACTTTCTTCTGATTTTCGTAAACTCTTTACAAGATTCTTCACGAATCTTCACTTGGTTTATCAGATCTGCAATGGCACCTGATATAAACTCTCAAATCAGTTGAGGAACAAGATGAAGGTGAAGTAAATCTTTCAAAGCTATTTAAAACAATATTTCTGACTTCGAACTCAGCTGGATCTGAGGTCCTTTAAGCTCACAAGCTAAATCAATAGTTGTGGGTTCAAGTTTGAACCAATTCCAGCCGAATAGGTAATTAGTTCAAACCAAACCGAAATGATTTCACCTTGAAACAGTCCCATTCGTCCGAGTGGCAGGCCCATTCGTCCGAGAGGATAACCCTCTCGTACGAGAGGGGACTCCCAGTTGTCCGAATGCATCTGTTTCACTAAGTTCCGACGATTTCAAGTGTTGAATTATAACAACCCTCCTAAAATATTTAGGACACCCCTAAACGTCCCAAAATATACCCCGTACATGAGAAACAGACCCGGAATAACCCTATACTTATTTAAAACAACAAAAACAAGTTTTGGGGTCGCTCGCGGGCCGCGAAGGAGACCCTTATGGTCTGTCGCGCGGCGCGACGGCTATTGTGTGACGGACAAGTCATGGTGCCACGTGGCACCTGACTCAGCAAGCCTACGAGATGACTCGACAAGCCTATGGCCGCCTTTTCTGACCCTCGTGGGCCGTGAAGGCCTAGGCCTTGGCTGTCGCGGGGCGCGACAGACCCCTTGGCCAGCCTATATAAGAGGGTTCAGGGCTTCATTTGTTTCCGTTCATTTCCCGATTCTCTCTCTAAATTCTCTAGTAGTAGAAACTATACCCGAGTATAATACCCACTATTAAGCGAAGCTTTGCCTCGTTGTAAGTACTATAACCCTGCTATTACCCTACACGATCGATTTTGAATTCCATAATGAATGTCGGCTCTACCCGACTCCGCCATTGGAATTCTGTCTCGTGTGTACACCCGTTTGATTTAGAATTTCCGTAATGCATGTCGGCTCTGCTCGACTCAGTCATTGGAAATTCTGTCTCGAGTTGTACGGTTAATTTAGATTGGGTTATTTTACTAACACGTGTGCATTATTTGATTTAATGGATAATAACCAGAAGATTCTCAGGAAGCCTTAGTATTATCTAAACTTGCAATGTGAGTACATCTGCGTTTTCTCACTATTTGTGAGTACATTCTCTTTTTCTAAATCTTTTTGTGAGTCAAAATGTTTTAGCAAAACCTCAAATGTTTTAAATTATACTTAACAGTAATTGAGTATTTGTAAGTCTACACTTGGTGCCGGTATGTTGGGGTTTTGTATACAAAATTTGTAAGACGTTACCATTGGACAAAGAGTTAGCCAATGAGTAATATGACCCACAAGTCGGGTTGACAGTACTGAATGAGTAATTGAGTAGATTAAGCAAATGTGATTGCGGGTTTCCCTAAATTCTGTAAAAGTGACAAATTTTTTTTGATTAAACTGTGATGCACTCACCAGTATTTCTTGCTGACAAAATGTTTTAAAACGCGTTTCGGGTAACGTAATGTGAAAGCCAAATAAAAGCCAGCTGGAGAGCACTGAAGAGTTGGAAAAGTGGCTATAAAAGTTACCTAAATAAACAAGACATTTTGTTTTAAATAATTAGGGTTATCTCTACCAGTGTATTATCAAATGAATTTGGGTTTTATCCCCATAAATTATTTTATAAAAGTTTGGTGTTTTACTCTGATAAAAATATTTCCTAACTACGGTCCTGATGTATTCCGCTGCCAAAGTAATAAACACCGATACCACCCGCTCTGAGGCTCGCGGCCGCCCGCTCCCGGGTAGGGGTCGGGGGTTGCGACAGAAGGTAGTATCAGAGCTACAGCCACTGGTTTAAGCCAAAGAAGTGTTCTGCTGACACTAAAATTTCAATTTTGTGTTAGGAAATAATTTATTTAATTATGTGTTATGTGTTATTTGACTATTTGTTAGTTTACAGTATGAGTGATCAAGGAATATCGGACGCTTATCGTCATTTAGATAGTTCACCGAAAAATGAGGGAGCATCATCTCAGCCTGATCCCTCAGGATATTCAGTCGATACAGAAGAGGGAATATTTATCTTTAAGGCACAATCGGAGGAACCTTTTACCACTAAGAAAAGAGGTTGGTTTAATAGAGGGGCTAATGAGAGGAGAAAAAGAATGAAGAAGTTGCAACAACAGAGGGCAATAGCCAGGGCCAATAGGGAGGCAGATGCACAGATTCAGGAAGTAACTAGTAGACCGCCTTGGGAAGAAGAATTAGATAGAAAGTTGGCCAACTTCCACATGTTTGCCACTATAGCCATAGATGCTAACCAAAATCAAGTAGTCGAACCGCCACTGTTACGTTTACTTCCAGACCAACAAATGCTAGAACCCAACGAATTACCTAGAATCCCAACTCCAGGTCCTTTAGGATATGACCCGTGGTTTGACGACAATAGGTCATACTCAGCCTTATACCCTCCCGAAGAACTAAAACCTCTAGAACCTGATCCGTGGAAGGAAATTGATAGGACATTTTTCGAAATGAATAGTGGAGACCCCTACCGCCACTGTTACGTTTACTTCCAGACCAACAAATGCTAGAACCCAACGAATTACCTAGAATCCCAACTCCAGGTCCTTTAGGATATGACCCGTGGTTCGACGACAATAGGTCATACTCAGCCTTATACCCTCCCGAAGAACTAAAACCTCTAGAACCTGATCCGTGGAAGGAAATTGATAGGACATTTTTCGAAATAAATAGTGGAGACCCCTACGAGGAACCTGTACCTCCACCTGAACCACTAGATCCACCAATGAGTCGAAAACAAATGCAGGAACTCCATCAGTATGGAGAAGATTTAGTAAATGAGGGGAATAGAATCAGACAGATAGGGGAGCGACTAGTTTGGAAATATGATGAGCGAGAAATGCGATACTGGTTGAACGACACTTAGAACTTACCTAGATATATGTGTAATTTTGTACTATATATATATATATATATATACGGATGCATAGTATCTATAATTTCCAGTTGTAATTTGTATTAGATGCATATATATATGAAAAAGAGTAAATGTCGCAATGATCGACGTTTTTGACCAACTTGTTCGTGTGATTGTATATAAATAATTGTACTTAATTTTATTCTGTGATAATTAATATCTGATAAATGTTTACAATTCAGATGTCAAACGAAGTAATCAGGAAAACCAGAATAATGAGAATAACGGAAACCAAATAGATAACAGTGTCATTCAACATATAGTGGCACAAGGAATTATAGATGCCATGCCTTATATCATCAAGACTGTTAAAGAAGCAGAAAATAATAAATCTGCAAATGGCAGTAAACGTCAACACACTGAACTAAGTCACGGTGTGAATATGATAATGGACCTATTATTCAAGCTCCAATTCCTAAAAGAAGAAGAACCGCTTCATACTGTTGTTCTTTTAAAGAATTCTTGGCCTGCAAACCAATAGAATTCTCAGGCAATGAAGGAGCCATTGCAGCCTTACGTTAGATAGAAAAGACAGATGCAGTCATAAAAATAAGTAAATGTGTAGACTAAGATAAGATTATGTTTACTTCTAATCTTTTCAAAAACGCAGCCTTAGAATGGTGGAATACTATTCTCCAGTCTAGGGGGACTGACAGAGTTTATAATATGGAATGGATCAACTTTAAGGAAATAGTTGAAAGAAAATTATGTCCTCCTAATGAGAAGTAACAAATAGCCAATAAGTTCCTAAATCTTAGAATGACTGGAATAGACTGCAAAGGTTACACTACCATATTCTTCGAATATGCTAGAATAGTACCATCCTTAGCCTCACCCGAACCAGTATTAATCTGCAGTTATATCTGGGGATTAATTGGTGAGATTAGACACGTAGTCAAGGCAGCTAGACCACAAACCATAGAAGAAGCAGTAGAGTTAGCCAATACCTTGACTAACGAACTGGTACGCACACAAGAAGAAAACCAGAGGAAGAACCTAGCTCAAAAGCTTACACAGGAATTCCGTTCTAGTAATTCTTACCGTGGAAAAGGAACAGGTTCTTCTACACCCTACTATAAGAATTGCAAAAGAAAGCATTCTGGAAAATGCTCTATATATTGCAACTTTTCCAAAATCTCTGGTCACAAGGAAGAAGACTGTAGGAAGAAACCTGGTAATGGGATATGCTTTAATTGTGGGGAAAAGGGACACATTAGACCGAACTGTCCAAAACTAGCTCTAGCCATGCCCAACAAGACTAAGACAACTGAAGCACCTAAGAAGAATGCCAGAGCCTTTGTTCTGACAGCTGAGGAAGCCAAGATGATTCCAGATGTGATCGCCGGTACGTTTTTAGTTAATGACATATTTTCCGAAGTATTGTTTAACTCTGGTGCAAACCAAAGTTTTATCAATACTTCTTTCTACAAACTTCTTGACCAAGCCTTAGTCAAACTTCAATAAGACTGTCTGGTAGAAACAACCAACGGAGAATCTGTTAAGATAAGTGAAATCTTGCAGGAAGCAAGAATAGAAATCCTAAACCATCATTTCTTTGCTAACCTTTACCCAATGAATCTTGCCGGTTTCGATGTTGTATTAGGAATGGATTGGTTGATAGCCAATCGTGCCAGTATTTTATGTGATCAAAAGTTAGTACAAGTAAGTACACCAAGTGGTGAACATATCACAATCAAAGGAGATAAGCCAACTAGATCGACAAAATTCATCTCTGTGATTAAAGCTGCAAGTTATGAAAGGAAGGGAGGAGTAGTATATATGATTTCTGTAATCATTAATACTAAAGGAAAAGAATTAAAAGATATTCCTGTAATATCTAAATTCTCAGACGTTTTTCCAGAAGAGTTACCTGGATTACCGCCTGATAGAGAGGTTGAATTTAGAATTCACCTAATACCAGGGACAGCGCCAATTGCCAAAGCACCATATCGATTAGCACCAACAGAAATGCAGGAACCGAAGAAGCAATTGGACGAACTTCTTGACAAAGGTTTTATACAACCTAGCTCGTCCCCATGGGGAGCACCGGTGTTGTTCGTTAAGAAGAAAGATGGATCGATGCGTATGTGCATTGACTATCGAGAATTGAACAAAGTCACGATTAAGAATCTGTACCCACTACCGAGAATCAACGATCTGTTCGATCAACTTCAAGGAGATCGATTCTTTTCTGAGATCGATTTACGCTCCGGATATCATCAACTGAAAGTACAGGAAGAGGATATTCCTAAACTGCTTTCAGAACTAGGTACGGTCATTATGAATTTACCGTCATGCCATTTGGTTTAACCAATGCTCTAGCCGTATTTATGGACATGATGAACAAGATATGTAAACCATACCTGGATAAATTCATAATTGTCTTTATAGATGATATTCTAATTTACTCTAAGAGTAAAGAGGACCATGCAGCCCATCTGCATATACTCCTCACGTTGTTGAGAAAAGAGAAGTTTTATGCTAAATTCTCAAAATGTGAATTTTGGTTAAAACAAGTACAGTTCCTTGGACATCTGGTTAATCATGAAGGAATTCATGTGGATCCCACAAAGATCGAGGCGATTACTAAATGGAAAGTCCCTGAATCACCAACAGAAGTATGAAGTTTTCTTGGACTGACAGGATATTATAGACGGTTTATCCATGATTTTTCTAGAATAGCCATTCCATTAACTAAACTAACCTACAAATCAGTTAAGTTTGAATGGGGACCAAAACAGGAAGAAGCTTTTAAGATTCTTAAGCAAAGATTAACCAACACAGCCATACTCGCATTACCAGAAGGAACTGAAGACTTTATAGTCTATTGCGATGCATCTAAGTTAGGATATGGATGTGTGTTGATGCAACGTCAAAAGGTTATAGCTTATGCCTCTAGACAACTTAAGAAACATGAAGAGAATTACACAACCCATGATCTAGAATTAGGAGCCATAGTTTTTGCCCTTAGGATTTGGAGACACTATTTATATGGAAATAAATTTGTTGTCTTCACCGATCATAAGAGTTTAAGATATATTTTCGGGCAAAAAGAATTAAATATGAGACAGAGACGCTGGATAGAAGTTCTTAGCGACTATGATTGTGACATCCAATATCACACTGGGAAAGCCAATGTTGTAGCTGATGCTTTAAGTTGAAAGTATCATGAAAAATCAAAGCGATTACGTTCTCTCAGATTAAATCTACAAGTAGATTTAAATGAACAAATTAGAGAAGTACAGGAGTCAGCAATCAAGGACGATGCTGAAAAATTAAAAGGAATGATTAAGGAATTAGAACAATGAACATATGGAATTTGGAAGTTCCATAAGAAGAGGATATGGATATCTGAACAAGGAAACCTACGTCACAGCATTCTAGAAGAAGCTCATAAGTCTAAATATACGATACATCCCGGAAGTGACAAGATGTATCAAGATCTAAGAAAGAATTTCTGGTGGATAGGGATGAAAAAGGATATAGCTAATTATGTTGCTAAATGTCTAACTTGTTCTCAAGTTAAAGCTGAGCATCAGAAACCCTCAGGTTTATTGCAACAGTTAGAAATGCCCATATGGAAATGGGAATTGATAAAAATGGATTTTGTTACCAAATTACCCAAGACAAGAAAAGGAAATGATACAATCTGGATGATTGTAGACAGATTGACCAAATCTACTCATTTCTTACACATGAAAGAAACTTTTAGTATGGAACAGTTAGCCAAGCTATATGTAAATGAAATAGTTTCATTACATGGAATTCCTTTATCTATCGTATCTGATAGAGATAGCCGTTTTACTTCTCATTTTTGGACAAGTTTCCAAAAAGAAATGGGAACCAGGTTGAATCTAAGCACAACTTATCATCCACAGACTGATGGAGAAAGCGAAAGGACAATCCAGACTATGGAAGATATGCTTAGAGCCTGTGTAATTGATTTCGAAGGAAATTGGGACGACCATTTACCAATAATAGAATTTTCCTACAATAACAACTATCATACTAGCATTAATGCTGCACCATTTGAAGCACATTATGGACGAAAGTGCAGAACTCCAGTCTGCTGGGCAGCGATTGGAGAAAAACAATTATCCGGACCAGAGATAGTGCAGGAAACGACATATAAAATAGTTCAAGTCAGGGAAAGACTAAAAGCAGTACGAGATTGTCAAAAGAGTTATGCTGACAACAGACGAAAACCATTGGAATTTCAAGTAGGAGATAAAGTATTATTAAAAGTTTCTCCATGGAAAGGAGTAGTTAGATTCATTAAGAGAAGGAAGCTAAGCCCCAGGTATGTTGGACCTTTTGAGATTATTAGAAGAATAGGACATGTAGCCTATCAGCTACAACTGCCAGAGGAAATGGCAGGGATACATGATGTATTCCATGTATGTAATCTCAAAAAGTGCTTAGCAGACGAATCACTCGTAATACCTCTTAAGGAAATAGAGGTAAATGAAAAACTCAAGTTTATCGAGAAACCCATTCAGATTGAAGATAGAAAGATCAAGAATCTCAAACACAAGAGACTAGTTCTGGTCAAAGTAAAATGGGATTCCAAAAGAGGACCAGAATACACTTGAGAATTCGAATCAGAGATACAAAGGAAATACCCTCACCTATTCCAGTAGATCTCGAGGACGAGATCCAAAATAAGGTGGGGAGGATATAACAACCCTCCCAAAATATTTAGGACACCCCTAAACGTCCCAAAATATACCCCGTACATGAGAAACGGACCCGGAATAACCCAATACTTATTAAAAACAACAAAAACAAGTTTTGTGGTTCAGGGCTTTATTTGTTTCCGTTCATTTCCCAATTCTCTCTCTAAATTCTCTAGTAGTAGAAAGTATACCCGAGTATAATACCCACTATTAAGCGAAGCTTTGCTTCGTTGTAAGTACTATAACCCTGCTATTACCCTACACGATCGATTTAGAATTCCGTAATGCATGTCGGCTCTGCCCGACTCCGCCATTGGAATTCTGTCTAGTGTGTACACCCGATTGATTTAGAATTTCCGTAATGCATGTGGGCTCTGCTCGACTCAGTCATTGGAAATTCTGTCTCGAGTTATACGGTTAATTTAGATTGGGTTATTTTACTAAAACGTGTGCATTATTTGATTTAATAGATAATAACCAGAAGATTCTCAGGAAGCCTTAGTATTATCTAAACTTGCAATGTGAGTACATCTGCTTTTTCTCACTTTTTGTGAGTACATTCTCTTTTTATAAATCTTTTTGTGAGTCAAAATGTTTTACCGAAACCTTAAATGTTTTAAATTATACTTAACAGTAATTGAGTATTTGTAAGTCTACAATTGCTGCCAGTATGTTGGGGTTTTATATACAAAATTTGTAAGACGTTACCATTGGACAAAGAGTTAGCCAATGAGTAATATGGCCCACAAGTCGGGTTGACAGTACTAAATGAGTAAATGAGTAGATTAAGAAAATGTGATTGCGGGATGCCCCCAATTCTGTAAAAGTGACAAAAACTGTTTTGATTAAACTGGGATGCACTCACCAGTATTTCTTACTGACAAAATGTTTTAAAACGCATTTCAGGTAATGTAATGTGAAAGCCAAATAGAAGCCAGCTGGAGAGCACTGAAGGCTTGGAAAAGTGGCTATAAAAGTTACCTAAATAAACAAGACATTTTGTTTTAAATAATTAGGGTTATCCCTACCAATGTATTATCAAATGAATTTGGGTTTTATCCCCATAAATTATTTTATAAAAGTTTGGTGTTTTACTCTGATAAAAATATTTCCTAACTACGGTCCTGATGTATTCCGCTGCCAAATTAATAAACACCGATACCACCCGCTCCCAGGTAGGGGTCGGGGTTGTGACATGAATGACTATCCCGATCACTATTTTCAATATAGATGATTTTGGAATGTCAGTGTGTGTTCTGTGGGAACTTTGGTTTCCAATCTAGATCCACCACCTCACTTAAACTCGTGAAACAAACACCCAAACAATCTCCTAGACCTAGAACAAGTGAACCCCGTCCAGCCTCCGACACTTAGTTAATTCTTTCTATGTCGTGTTAGCACACGTAGTTGTACATTGTTTGGTTGTTTGGTAAATTTTATATTTTGCATTTTCCATTCCGTATTCATGACCAACCGGTCAGTTAACTAAGTTAACTGATTTGTGCTTTGGTGAACAATAAAGAGGTTAAACCTCCATGCATGACTTCTATGAACCTTATGAATATTCTGGACTATTAATATGCTGATATATATATAATAACTAATGAACTTAACAGAAATCACGAACATAACTGTTTGATAGTTAAACGTTCAAACAACACTTAGTCCACCAGACAGTCCCTTTCGCCTGACAGGCCCTTTCACGTGAATGGCCCTTTCGTCCTAGACAGTCTCTTGTCCGAACAGTTCGTATTTCGGCTTCCCCGTTATTATTTTTTTCCGTGTTCCTTATCGCTGATTCTGTCGGGCAAACTAGGAACCGTAAAACCATAGAAAATCAGTGTCAGGACAAGTGCACAGACTGGATATAATTTATGTCTTATTATACTTTCGTATCATACTAAGTACTTTGAATTCGGTAACTTAATCCCGCAACTCCAACTCACACATTTGTTTGCCCTGTAGGGTAACCTTGGTGTTCATGTACTATTACCACCATCCCTTTGCCCGTCGGGTAGAATAACCTTGGCGTTCCTTGATGTGCGTGTAGTGTTATAGATTTTTAATGTAGATTTTAAGCCCTTTAACACTTTTTAGCCAAGTTTTAAATTTATAAAACACGATATTTACTAACTCTAAACACACATATGGGCAAGTGCACCCATCGTGAGCGTAGTATAGTGTTGGTAAGATATCGAGGTCGTCCAAGGACACAAGAGCTTTTAATACCGGTTTATCCTCAACGTCTAATCAAATCAAAAGTTAGAAAAAGGTTTTAAACTAGAAAAATAAAACTAACTAAAATGCTGAAAAATAAAATAAAATAAAGAACAGATAGACAAGATGAATCACTTGGATCAGACTCGTGTTTAGTGTAACCTTTGATTATTTCCGCACTTTTGCACTTTTTAAGAGATTATCTTAGTTATTGTAGTAGGCCCCTCTTCTGAAGGTGACGTTACCCTCAACCCAGAAGTTTGAGTTAGCAAGGATACAATCCTAAAGGGTTGGATTATTGAAAGATAATTAATTAAGTTATTAATATATATTGTGGTAGGCCCCTCTTCTAGAGGTGACGTTACCCTCGGCTAAGTAGTCTGAGTCAGCAGGGATACAGTCCTAAGTAGCCGGGTTAAAGTTTTAATAGTAGTTTACATATGAGGGGGTCAAGGAGTTCAGACCCCCACCATCCAATACCAGTGGGTATTGAAGGAGGTCCTACTAAAGTTGACCCAGGTCCTTGCAGGATCTATACACTGAACAAGGCAAGACTCTTACCAAACCGTTCCCTTAACCCCCGACTAGGTAGCCAACATACCTCCATATAGACCGTGGAGATATGAATGGTGAAAATCTTTTATTTTATATAGACAGTAAAATAATGCCAAGACACCACGGACAAACGATAAGGAAGACTCACCTTCAACATAAGAAACTAGTTATTAAAGTCATTAATACATAACCAAATAAAAAGTGCGAAAAGATTAAAAATAAAAAGTATTACACTAGACACTTGTCTTCACCAAGTGATGTAAGAGACTTAGGCAAACATGGCCTTTGATTGTCAAGAACTCTTACGATCAATCTTGGATCCCGAGACTACTCACACACTCTATGATGGATGATGGTGGTGGATGTGGGTTGTGATGGTGGTGGTGGGTGGGTGAAGTGTGAGAGAGGTGGTTTGCCAAGGGATGGTTTGCAAATGAGCCAAGCACCCCTATTTATAGCCTGCACAGAAGCCCGGACACGGCCCCGTGTCCACCCGTCTTCTCTTCCTTCATTAAATGCAGTTTGTCTGCATTAGTTGACCACACCCCTGTCCGCTGGGCACGACCCCGTGTGTAGAAGCGTATCTGTACTATCAAGATTTCCTCAGATTCTGCAAATCTTAGAGTTGACCACGGCCCATTGTCCGTTGGGCACACCCCCGTGGTGGGTGATAGAAGCTTCTACATCTTTGTCTTTTCTGCAGACACTTGGGCACGCCCCCGTGCTCATTGAGCACGGGGAGTGTTCAGCCTTCTGTTCTGTTGTTTTGCTTGGGAAGATGCTGTCGAGGGGTCGGGCATGCCACGTTTATTCCTTTTCTTGTATTTATGTTAGATTTAGCTGCCTTTTTGCTTCTTTTGTTCATTTGAGCTCATTCAATCCTGAAAATACAAAAGGAAGACAAAAACACACTTTTTCCAACATTAGTACTAAAAAAGGGTTAGTTTAATGCCACATTTGATGTAATTTATATGTTGCATTTTGCGCACATCAAATACCCCCACACTTGAATCTTTGCTTGTCCTTAACCAAAACTCTTTATAATGTGGCTTTACACTCCCAAATGGAACGGGTAGAAGAGAAGGTTTTTGGGCATGTCATAGAGTGTCGGGATTTCCAAGATTCTTTATTAAGTTTTATCTTTATTTATTTACAATCATATTCGTCATGATTTATTTAAAACATTACATAAGATAAATTACTTATTAGGGCATAACATGCCTTTGTAAAATTCCATTTATATACAAGTTCACATACCTCACGGGGGATTACTCAACACTCGGCCGAAGGTGTATTTTTGTGAAAACTCTCGAGAGCGGCATGGAACTTACTTCTACCATAAGCTTGCCAAGCAATCAATCCTCCTCCTTTTTAATTATATACCTTTGTAAATATCAAGAGGACTTTGGGGGAAGGCTTAGGCTTGGGTTAAAGGTAGGTGGTTGGGTTAGTGGTTAGTAGAAAAGGGCGAAAGGCGTAAAAAGCATCGGTTTTCGTAAGACTTTTTATTTTTTGTAACTTTTTATTTTGGTGAACCAATTCTTCAAACAAAGTTCTTTTTTGATAAACTTGTTTGTTTATTTCTTTTGATTTCATCATCAATTTTTTTTTTTGAAGAAGTCATAAGAAAAATCCGAGCTTTGTTACTAAAATAAAGGGTTTAAAATGAAAAAGGGTTTTGGTGGGTAAAAGGGTGTTTGTTTTGGGTTAAGAAATGAAAAGGTTTAGGCTTAAAGGGGTTAACTAGGGGGATTTTAGGTAAAAAAGAAAATAATGGTGTAGAAATAAAAAAAAAAGTTAGTCCTAATGCCTCCATCATTTACTTACTCGGGTTTAAGTTGGTAAGGACCGGGAATGTATCATCGTGGCAAGTTCTATAGTAGTAAGAACCAAGCGGCTATTCACACAAGAAACGAAAAATGAGCATTTAGTTTAAAGATGTGTACTTGTATGCTCAATAAAGGCTCAAAACTCACTTTTTGTGGGAATGGGTTTTTTTATGTGATCAAGTATATATAATCAAATTTTAACTAGATTTGTCATGCCGTTTCATAATTTTCTTATGTTGGTTCTTTTTATCACGACGCTATCGGTTGTAAATTTGTAAAAATATCACCTTTTTAGAATTTGAAATTCCCAAATTAAACCTAGACAAGTAAAAGTAAAAAAAAATGAAAATTTTTGAAAAAAATTTGGGGTGTTTAGCGGTTCCAATAGAGTTTTGTGTAAGACTTGTAATTAGAACTTGCAAAATTCAAGGTTTTAGCATCCCCCCCCCCCCCAACACTTAAATTACACATTGTCCTCAATGTGCCCCAAAAATAAGTTTTTAGGTTGATTGAATGTGTAAAAAGATGTCAAAAAGCAAAATTTTATGTTACTGGGTGTCTGGACACGACCCGTGTTGGGTGAACACGGCCCCGTGGTCAGAGTGCTAGTAACGAGAACTTACAGAAGGTGGACACGGGGGCGTGTCGGCTAAGCACGACCCCGTGTCTGGTAAAAATCTGCAGAATTTTGACAAACAGCAGGTCTGGGGCAATGGGCACGGGGGCGTGTCGGCTGGACACGACCCCGTGTAGACAATCTACAAAGGTGAAAAACAGGTTTTTGGCTTCGGTTTTCCTGTCCCGGCTTTAGTAGCACTAATGTTTAGTGCTCTAAGCCTCGGATGTACCTGTTTTATCAATAAACACTACACCAAACCATAACAAGCATCCTAAATTACCATTGTTCAAACATCCATACCACAAAGTTAAAATAAAGAAAATGCAGAAAAGTAAAAAGTGATAGAGGAAAGTAAATTGTTCAACACATGGCACGCAGGCCGAAAATTGTTCATGAGAAAAAGGGGGTTAACCTGTTAGACCTCCAACCAGCTATTCCTACCTCCTCTCCTCCCGCCTAGTCCATGTCCTCGTCTTCATCATCATCACCTCCTCCATGCCCCGCCATGTACTCCCGGATGTTCCCAATGTCATCTTGTATGTCGGATATGTTTCTCTCTATCGCTCCGACCCGGGTGTACGTGTTGCTGGCCATATTGTAGGTGTTCCTGGTGCACATGAGGTTTTCCTGCAATAAATCATGTAAACTTTGGAAGTTCGGAAAACCGCCTCCTTGAGACGAGGATTGACCCGGATCACCCTGGGGCTGGTAATGGTATTGAGGGGGAGGTAGGAAGTGTGGAGCATGTAAGACGAGTGCCCCTTGCGGGTTCCATGCATGCCCCTGGACTCTTTGGAAGCTAACTGTCCCGTCTTCTGGGCATGTTCATGAAATGCTTGAAGAGACGGTATATCCACCCCCAAAGAAGATAGGGGTCGGGGGAGTAGCAAGCTGGTTCCAAAGCATGTTTCGGAGCAGGAGGTACGGAACGTCAAGGTTGGTGCGGGTATGAATGCAATGAAGGACTAGTAGATCCCTCAAACCTACAACACCGCTGCTATCGTGCCTTTGACTAAGAGAGTAAGTGAGGACCCTGTGAATGTAGCGGTAAAGAGGGTCCCTCAACTTAGTGCTCTTAGTGCTGCTTGGATTGTAATTGCCTTCTCCTATTTGCGCCCATGCAGCATGGCGTTGGTTTTCTGGTATTTCACGTAAACCTCCGGTGTTTTGTTCATCACCCGCATCTTCCTCCGCATACAACCCAACTATTGACCCAAACTGTGCTATCGAGATTGAGTACTTAGTCCCTCCACACCGGAATTCTACCCCATCATTATCGAATGGATCGGCTCTCGTTTTGAAAGCTAGTGTGCTGTAGAATTCAAGGTAATATTCATGGACTGAACGAAGTCGAGTGTACAGGGCGGCTCTCAGTGGGCCGGTGACTAGGTTGTTAAATTGGTCAAGCTGGTTCACTGCTCCTAGAAGATCCATGCATACAGTTCGTGGGTATTCCTCCGGCCTGGTTCGAAGCACGTCGTATCTTGCTTTACCATCCAACTCATTTGCATTGAATCGCGTGAATTTCATGGACATCTGAAAGGAAACACCAAACAATTAGCATGAAACAGTGAAATTTTCGGAGAAAACAGAAAACAGTCGGCTGAACACGACCCCGTGTTCAGCGGACAAGCCCCGAGTTGGCCTTAAATTGGCTGGACACACCCCCGTGCTCAGCGAGCACCACCCCGTGTCCAGACGTCTGTTTCCCAAAAATCCCATTTTTCGACCCGGTCCCGAAAACTTGAAAATTTTTGGTCCAGTAGGGGCGGTTTTCCCCGAAAATGAAACCTCAAATGCCATTTTTCCCAAAACAAACCGTTTACCCCTTCAATTTTATCTTTTTGGGTTCAAAAACAAGGGTTTAGGGTTTTTTTGAGAAATCGGGCAAATCTACGAACAATACAAGTTGATTTACTTCCTATAACACGTATCTATACTAATGCTAACAGATCTAATAAAAAATTTGAGGTTCAATCCGGATAAAGTTCAAGAACCCTAGATTTTCCCCAAATTTTTGGTGTTTTAACTACATGCAAATGCTTAATCTAACTACTAAAGATGATAGAATCATACCTTGATGTTGTTAGAAGTAGAGGAGACGTCGGAATCTTGCAGAAAAATCGCCTGAACCAGAGAGTTTTCGGCGAAACGGGGCGTGTTGAAATAAAGAAACTGTTTGGAAAAGGGGTTTTATCCCGACAGTTGCGCGGACACGGCCCCGTGTTCGGGCAAGTTTTGAAATATTTTTTTTAAATGCTCGTGTGAGTGCCCTGTTTCCTGAAAACTTGGTTAGAAGACTTACCGATTTAGATGTCACCCTGCTTTCTTGAAACTTACAAGGTATGATGTTGATGCTTTCATTCTTCGATCGTTTGAAACGAGATTTCTTCCTCCTCATCCTCAATGAATCCTTGATAGAGCTTTAGCCATTGGCCATTGACTTTGAATGGATTTCCATTTCGAGATTTAATTTCTACTGCACCGTGTGGGAAAATATGGGTGATGGAAAAAGGTCCTTACCATCTAGACTTTAATTTACCAGGAAATAGCTGAAGTCGTGAATTAAACAATAGAACTTGATCTCCTACTCGAAATTCATTAGGTTTAATGTGTTTATCATTCAAATTTTTCATTCTTTCCTTATAAATTTCGGAGTTAGAGTATGCATAATTCCTTAGTTCGTCTAATTCATTTAATTGACAAAATCGATTTTTACCGGCAAATTCTAAATCTAAATTTACATTTTTAATTGCCCAGTAGGCCTTGTGAGCTATTTCTACTGGCAAATGACAGCTTTTTCCATAGACGAGCTTATATGGGGTTGTAACTATTGTTGTTTTATAAGCAGTTCGAAAAGCCTATAAAGCATCATCTAATTTATCGGCCCATTCTTTTTTATTTAACCCTACGATCTTTTCAAGTATTCGTTTTAAACCTCTATTAGTCACGTCGGCTTGTCCGTTTGTTTGAGGGTGATATGCCGTTGAAACCCGGTGATAGACCCCATACCTTGTTAAGATTTTTTCAAGTTGATGATTACAAAAATGGGTACCCCTATCACTAATTAAAGCTTTTGGTGTTCCAAAACGAGAGAATAATCGTTTTAGAAATCTTACCACGATTCTTCCATCGTTGGTTGGAAGTGCCTCGGCCTCGGCCCATTTAGACAAGTAATCTACCGCCACAAGTATATATTTATTTCCTTTTGACGGTGGGAAAGGTCCCATAAAGTCGAGTCCCCAAACATCAAAAATTTCACAAACAAGAATGCCATTTTGTGGCATTTCATTTTTGGAAGAAATATTACTTGTTCTTTGGCAAGCATCACATGTTTTGATAAGACTTTGGGCGTCTTTGTAAATGGTTGGCTAGTAAAATCCTGAATCAAATACCTTCCGTGCGGTACTAGCGACACCATGATGTCCTCCGTATGGACCTTCATGATAATGGCGGAGAATCCTTCTTGCCTCACTACCATGTACGCATCGTCGGATGAGCTGATCGGCACATATTTTGAAAAGATAAGGATCTTCCCAAAAATAATGTTTCACATCGGCAAAGAATTTTTTTCTTTGATGATGTGGCCATCTTTTGGCGACTATACCGCTAGCTAAGTAGTTAGCATAGTCGGCGTACCATGGTTCTTCTTTGTATTCCACCATTTCCAAGGACTCCGTTGGAAATTTTTCATTGATTTGTTCATCCTTGGTTGCCTCCAAAGCTGGGTCTTCTAGGCGCGAAAGATGATCTGCTGCGGTATTTTTTGCCCCACTTCTGTCTTTGATTTCAATATCAAATTCTTGGAGGAGTAGAATCCACCGAATCAAACACGGTTTAGCATCCTGTTTCTTGAAGAGATATCGAATGGCTGCATGATCTGTATAGACTATTGTTTTAGAAAGAACAAGATAAGAACGAAATTTATCAAAAGCAAATACCACAGCTAGTAATTCTTTTTCAGTTGTTGTGTAATTTTCTTGTGCATCGTTAAGTGTTTTACTAGCATAATAAATTGGGTGAAAATGCTTTTCTTTGTCCCAAGACTGCTCCAACTGCAAAGTCACTTGCATCACACATGATTTCGAAAGGTAATTTCCAATCAGGCGCTATCATGATAGGTGCATTGACTAGCATTTCCTTAAGTGCAAGAAATGCTTGATTGCAATCCTTGTCAAAGATGAAAGGGGCATCTTTTTCAAGTAATTTTGTTAGAGGTCTTGAAATTTTAGAAAAGTCTTTGATAAATCGCCTATAGAATCCGACATGTCCAAAGAAACTTCTGATAGCTCTAACGGAGGATGGGGTGGTAATCGAGAAATGGTGTCTATCTTTGCTCGATCAACCTCCATTCCTTCACTCGAGATCTTATGACCGAGTACTATTCCCTCCGTTACCATGAAATGGCATTTTTCCCAGTTAAGGGCGAGGTTGGTTTCCTCACATCGGGATAGCATTCGTTTAAGGTTATCGAGGCATTGGTCGTATGAATCTCCAAAGATAGAAAAGTCGTCCATGAAGACTTCCATTATCTTTTCTATCATGTCATGGAAGATGGCCACCATGCAACGTTGAAAGGTTGCGGGGGCATTACATAGACCAAAGGGCATGCGTCGATAAGCAAAAGTTCCATAGGGACAAGTGAAAGTTGTCTTTTCTTGGTCTTCGGGTGCTATCAGGATTTGAAAGTAACCTGAAAAACCATCCAAGAAACAATAAAATTTATGACCGGATAATCTTTCTAACATTTGATCAATGAAGGGCAAAGGAAAGTGATATTTCCTTGTTGCTTCATTTAATCGCCTATAATCTATACATACCCTCCATCATGTGACGGTTCTTGTTGGTATCAATTCATTCTTTTTGTTAGTTATTACCGTCATACCTCCTTTCTTTGGAATTACTTGGATGGGACTTACCCAAGGACTATCGGAGATAGGGTAAATAAGTCCGGCGTCAAGTAATTTGATGACTTCGTTTTTAACCACTTCTTGGACATTTGGATTTACTCTACGTTGTGGTTGTATTACCGATTTGTAGTCATCATTCATTAAAATTTTGTGCGTGCACAAGGAAGGACTTATGCCTTTAATATCTACAAGCTTCCAAGCGATCGCATTTTTGTGTTTTTTCAAAAGTGTAATTAATTTTTCTTTTGCTACCCTAGTTAATTTAGACGATATAATTACAGGTGATTTACCATCTTTGTCGAGAAAAGCATATTCCAAACCTTTTGGGAGTTCTTTGAGCTCAAGAGGTGGGTCTTTAGGAGACTCCTTATTTGGTTGCTCATTTCGATCAAGAACTACAAAAATTTGTTTTATGGCGACCTCTTCTTCAACAAAGTGGTCAATTTCTTCTCTTGTATCGGGTGGTTCATCTTCGTCTTCAATTAGGGGGTCATTATTGCCGAATGGATATTTCATTAAACGCTCAAGATCGACACTCTTTTTAAATGCCCCTAATTGAATAGATAGATTGTTGCGCTTCCGGTTTTTCAAAGCTTCTTGGGTTTTTACAAAGGGTCGTTCCAACACTAGAGGAGCGTCATCAAGGATTACAAAGTCGGTTGGGATTTCCATTTGATTTGTTTGAACCAGGACATTCTCAACTACACCGATTGATTTTATTACTTTCCGATTGAATAGAAAAATGGGTATTTGAAGTGGAGAAAAATCACCAATACTTAATTTTTCGAAAATGTAGTTTGGCATTATGTTAACACAAAGATCTTTATCAATTGTGATATTACTAATAAATGAATTTTGAAAAAAAAAACATGGAACCGGTGTAATGTTAATTTCAAATGGGTCTTCTTTTATTAGCGAAGTTTGATCATTAGTTAACTTAACATTTACCGTTTCGTCAATTTTAGTGTTAGTGTTTAACTCTTTTAAAAACTTAGCATGAGTGGGAACTAAACAATGATTTTCGAAAGAAGGTGACAAGAGATTAATTTCTTCAAAATTAGACTCTTCTTGAATTTTAACGTTATCGGACTCACCTTTTTCGTTGTTTAACTCATGTGTCGGTTTTTCACTTATTTGTTCTTCCATTTTTATATTTTCAACTATCTCTTTTTTATTTAATTCTTCTCTTGCGTGGGACTCCTCTTCCCTTGCGCGAGATTCTAATATGTAACGTTCGATAGTTTTAATTTTTTTCTATTATCCTATCGGCTATGTCGGTGATAGAGTAAGGATCGGGATCCTCAAAGCTCGAATCCGGTTGTTCGATCGTTTGTTCCTCATAATACTCATAGGAAGTAGATGGTTCACACCATTGTCCTTCATTGTAAGCATATGATGGATAAGGGTCGTAATTTTGTTCTTCATAATACTCATACGAGGTGGTTGCTCATATTGTGGTTCCTCAAAGTATGAGTATGAAGGCTCATACCTTGGTTCATCAAAATATGAGTATGAGGGAGAAGGTTCATACCTTTGGTCTTCATAGGATGTGTATGAAGTTGATGGCTCGTACCTGGACTCCTCATAGTAGGTGTATAAAGTGGATGGTTGAAATAAGTCACAATATTGAACCGAGTGCGGGTTACCACAATTAGTGCAATAGTCTTCCCTATAATCATCCTCCTCATAGGTGTAGTTGTAGCCTCCTGAGTATTGATCCATGAGAATCACTCAGCAGACCACAACAAAGTCTCAAGACCAGAAAACAAAAATAAAAACGGAAACAGAGGCTGGACACGGCCCCGTGTTCAGTGAGCACGGCCCGTGTTCAGATTCTATATCTGGGCGTTTTAATTAAAGTCACTGATTTCGTTGAGCACGGGGGCGTGTTCAGTGAGCATGACCCCGTGTTCAGACTCTGTTACTGGGTGTTGTAAAAAAATGCAGCACAACCCCGTGTTCAAGCTACTATAAATGCAAAAACTAATTAAAATGCAGAAAAATGCGCGCGTTTTAAAAGGGTTTGAAAAACTGATTAGGCCGTCGATTTTAAGCTTTCTTAAAATCCTTGTGTCCCCGGCAACGGCGCCAAAAAACTTGATGTGCGTGTAGTGTTATAGATTTTTAATGTATATTTTATGCCCTTTAACACTTTTTAGCCAAGTTTAAATTTATAAAACACGATATTTACTAACACTAAACACACATATGGGCAAGGGAACCCATCGTGAGCGTAGTATAGTGTTGGTAAGATACCGAGGTCGTCCAAGGACACAAGAGCTTTTAATATTGGTTTATCCTCAACGTCTAATCAAATCAAAAGTTAGAAAAAGGTTTTAAACTAGAAAAATAAAACTAACTAAAATGCTGAAAAATAAAATAAAATAAAGAACAGATAGACAAGATGAATCACTTGGATCCGACTCGTGTTTAGTGTAACCTTTGTTTATTTCCGCACTTTTGCACTTTTTAAGAGATTATCTTAGTTATTGTAGTAGCCCCTCTTCTGAAGGTGATGTTACCCTCAACCCAGTAGTTTGAGTCAGCAAGGATACAATCCTAAAGGGTTAGATGATTGAAAGATAATTAATTAAGTTATTAATGCATATTGTGGAAGGCACCTCTTCTGGAGGTGACGTTACCCTCGGCTAAGTAGTCTGAGTTAGCAGGGATACAGTCCTAAGTAGCCGGGTTAAAGTTGTAATAGTAGTTTACATATGAGGGGGTCAAGGAGTTCGGACCCCCGCCATCCAATACCAGTGGGTATTGAAGGAGGTCCTACTAAAGTTGACCTAGGTCCTTGCAGGATCTATACACTGAACAAGGCAAGACTTTTACCAAACCGTTCCCTTAACTCCCGACCAGGTAGCCAACATACCTCCATATAGACCGTAGAGATATGAATGGTGAAAATCTTTTATTTTATATAGACAGTAAAATAATGCCAAGATTAAAAAGTCATTAATACATAACCAAATAAAAAGTGCGAAAAGATTAAAAATAAAAAGTAATACACTAGACACTTGTCTTCACCAAGTGATGTAAGAGACTTAGGCAAACATGGCCTTTGATTGTCAAGAACTCTTATGATCAATCTTGGATCCCGAGACTACTCACACACTCTATGATGGATGATGGATGATGGTGGTGGATGTGGGTTGTGATGGTGGTGGTGGGTGGGTGAAATGTGAGACAGGTGGTTTGCCAATGGATGGTTTGCAAATGAGCAAAGCACCCCTATTTATAGCCTGCACAGAAGCCCGGACACGGCCCCATGTCCATTGGGCACGGCCCCGTGTCCACCCGTCTTCTCTTCTTTCATTAAATGTAGTTTGTCTGCATTAGTTGACCACGCCCCCGTGTCTGCTGGGCACGACCCCGTGTGCAGAAGCGTATCAAGATTTCCTCAGATTCTACGAATCTTAGAGTTGACCACGGCCCCGTGTCCGCTGGGCACGCCCCCGTGGTGGGTGATAGAAGCTTCTACAGCTTTTCCTTTTCTGCAGACACTTGGGCACGCCCCCGTGCTCATTGACCACGGGGCGTGTTCAGCCTTCTGTTCTCTTGTTTTGCTTGGGGAGATGCTGTTGAGGGGTCGGGCATGCCACGTTTATTCCTTTTTTTGTATTTATGTTAGATTTAGCTGCCTTTTTGCTTCTTTTGTTCATTTGAGCTCATTTAATACTGAAAATACAAAAGGAAGACAAAAACACACTTTTTCCAACATTAGTACTAAAAAGGGATAGTTTAATGCCACATTTGATGTAATTTATATGTTGCATTTTGCGCACATCATTCCTGTACTACGTCAACCAACTCTACGCTCGCGGGATTACTAAAGAAGATTTAGCAAAACCATGAGTATACTCAAACACCCCTTTTTCGTTTTACACTTTGGGTGCAATATGTTTACCTAATAACCTACACAGTTACACTTATACTTTTATACAAAATGCACAAACGATCCAATACATGTATACTAAATTCGTTATACTTGATTCGTTATTTTGGATGATTCTTTTGTGTGATAGCTTGTCATTAACTTCATACAAGCCTCCTGTTAATAAGATGATTAAATACATATTGGGGGTGTTTGGGATTCCTTTTCAGGTTCTCCTTCTCAAAAGGAATAAGTAACAATTTCTGACTTCTATTTTCAAAAAAAAAAAAATTCAAAAAAAAAAAAACAATTTCTGACTTCTTTATTTCTCCTTTTAAGGCATAATTAGCTCAAAAAGTCCTTTTCAGATGGTGTTTGGGATTCCTTTCGAATTCAAAAGTCCTTCTCAGATAGTGTTTAGGATTCCTTTCCTTCTCAAAAGTCCTTCTTGGCTCCAAAAGTCCTTTTCAAAAGGAATCCCAAACACCCACATTGTTTTGGGTGGGTGTATATCACGTATATGAACCCGCTTACATCATTGTTTCTCGCGTTTAATTAAATCCACTCGATTGAACTTACTAATTAACATAACTTTTAAAATATATTTACTAATTTAAATTAAAACAAATATATATAATTTATATATATACAAGTACATAAAATGTGTATGAAAATGTAACTATGTGTGACCAAACTCATCAGTTGAATAACATGTTTCATCCGTCGTAGGTTATCATGAATAAATAGTAATAATAATTTAAAATACATATCTTTATGCAATAACTAGGTCAAAATTATTTAGGCTATGTTATTCTCTAAGCTCTAGTTACGAGTTTCATTGATTGTAAAAGTGGCAAAGCACCTGTTCGTACATACGAAGGGGCATATTACCAAACTAAGTGATTGCGAAGACACCCGATAACAAATGAGACTCAAGTGTTTATCCACACGAGTTACGAGGAACTATGTAGCTAAAGGTGGCTCAAGTGTTTGTTTAATTTGATCCATTAAGGCCCAATATGGTCCGTTAAGACATGTAGGATCTACTACTGTCCATGCTGATCCATTAAGGCCCAATATAATCTATTAAGACATGCATGATTTACTATTATCCATTGTGAGTCAACAAGGCCCAATATGGTCCATTAACATATATATGATCTACTATTTTTCATTGTGATCCGTTAAGGCATAATATAGTCTATTAAGACATGTACGGTCCATTATTGGCCACTGTGATCCATTGAGGCCCAATATGGTCCATGTCTGACATGTTTGATCTACTATTATCGATTGTAATCCATGAAGGTTTCACACCACAACCGATGGCGGAATCATCGGGATGTGGCATGATGCGAATAGTTGCTCGAGAGAATCCATAATGACTAATTTAGTGACCATATTTAAAAGTTTTAATTTCCCATACAATCAAACAAATATCTCAACAAAATTCATAACATATTACGAGTTTCTCAAACAACAAAACATGGCAAAACTTGCAGTTTATTTAGGCGGGTTTCTAGAATCCTAGATCAATTTCCAGCAGTAATCCATCAACCTGTTACATACGTTAAAATAAAAGTCAATACAATAATGTAATGGTGAGTAGACAAGTTTGCATAAGTATAGTAATAAAGCGTTTACGCATAACCAGCATGTAACACGTAAATGGCGAATCATGTACGCTATCGACAACGATACAAGCTAACCAATATGACTGCGAGTAGTGTATGTGTGATGCGTGTTCACTATAGTGAGCACGTAAAGTAAGTAATCCATAACAACCCCTGAATAAACGGGTGCTGAGTCCAAACTATAGTACTATCGTTGCTAAGGGTGGTAGGGCAAGTAAGCACTGTGTAAACATAGCAAGCAACCATTCATCGAATCACGTATAACATGTAAGAGCGGTTAGCGTTTAAAATGAGTTTAAGCGTGGTGTGCGTTGTGTTTTGATAGAGAACGTATGTAACACCCAAATGTGTGTTAAGTGAAAAAGGATTCGAGTATACTTACACTGCGTGCTTAACAGATAAACACGGTCTGGAAAGGAGTGGAGGGAGCGCTGGATCAGCCTGCGTACGGGAACAGAAGTGCACCAGTCTTCTAAATTGCTAAAACGGTCGAGTCGGAGTGTCTTGTGGGAAAACAGAACCTTTGTATGAAGGGCCGCTTCATACGAAGGCGTGTGCCTTCGTGCAGGATGCTTGTTTTCCGTGTCCAATGTGTTCTTCATGTCTGTCTTCGGGAAATCGAGTGTTCCTCCCTCCAGCCTCAAGCTACGGATTAAACTTAGAGCCGGAGAGTTCTTTTGAGCGTTTGAGTCACACGTGGAAAAACAGGCTGCTTTGTACGAAGGCAGTGCCTTCATACGTAGTCGGTGCCTTCGTATGAAGCCGAGCTTCGTACAAGCCAATCTAGCTTCGCACAAGCGACTGTTTCAGCGTCTTCAACATTCGGATCTGTGTTTTCTCCTGAATCGGATGTATTTACGAGTCCTTTTCATGACGGTTTCGACACCACTTCGTCCCATTGTCCAATGAATGAAATATGTGTCGGTTTTGGTCCGTTTCTGTGTAATAATCGAGTTTAAAATAGGTTTTCTTTGGATTAAGCACTAGGTGAGTGCGAGATATTCAGATCTACATCTTGGGAAGCCAAAGCTTAGCCCAATACACTCGTTTAAGTGTAAATCTGTGGTAAACTCGGAAATTTTGATGAAAAAGATGAAGGTTTTCATAAAAATAAGGAAGTTTAGACGAAAAGATGAAGTTTAGATGAAACTAGGGAAGTTTGGATGAAATCAGAGGTAAACTCGTGAAAAATCATGGTGAAAATCATTGTGAAACATGTAAAAATAATGGATCTTACTTGGAAAATAGAGGGACAGCAGGTTGGGAGCGACTCTTAGGAGAAAATGACATCAATGGTGAAAAAGAGAGTGCGTTGGGTATTTATAGAAGAAGTGGTGCGCGCAGGTTGCCTTCATACGGTAACAAAATTAAGAAGAAATTTTAGAAAATTTTCCATTTATTTCCAAAACATACGGTAACAAATAAGTTTTAACAGTATCAAAAGTTTAATTAGCATCGAGCCCCACATGGCATCTTTCCATGGAAGTTTTTAAATATGGCTAAAACACTTATATATAGGAAGTACCAGCGGCGTATGATATACGTTAAATTATACATGTTTTAATCCCACAAAACACTTCCATTTTAAGCGTTTTTTACCGAAACCGTGACGTTTAGGTACCAAATCAGGTACTTTTATATTTTCAGGTCTTAAACAAACTACGAAAGAGAAATCTAATGAAAACGGGCAAATTCTAATCCAAATCTGATGAAAAGGACAAAAATCTAATGACTGCCAGGTCACGCATGACCGTGCGGATCAAGGGCACTACCGTGCCAGATCTCCGACCTCGGAAGCACTGCCAGTGCGAGTGATGGTGCCGATGTCGACCTCGGAACGCACTACCATGCGATCAGCCGCATGACCGTGCACCACTTGGTCCATGATTTCTGATCACATTTATGATGACCTCGCACTACCGTGCGACCAGTCGCATGACCGTGCCAATCTTGTAACCAAGACAACTTGTCAACTAGTCCACTTGTCTGAACCCAAAACGGATAAATGATGTCACCCGACAAGTGACAGTGCACGACCGTGCGGATCAACTGCACTGCCGTGCGGATTAGAATTTTGCCTATAAATAGAACCATTCACTACTGGTTACAATGTTGGGTTTTTTCTCCATGTTTCTGAGTGATTTCTGGGTTCCGAAGCAGTCCTGATAAGACCAATTTGAAGCCTCAAGACCAAATGGAAGCATAACCGATCCAACCCATCAATTCCTTGCTTGTTTATGGTTCGATTCCTTGTTCGTATACATGTATTATGATTATTAGTCAAGTATTGAGCTGATGTTAGTTTATGTTTAATGTAGTATTATGTAATAGTAGTAATGAACTTGTTTCTTGAATAATCTTTATGTTGTAATCTTGTTTGTATGAATCTTTATTACTTTTTCATGTTTGAATCTTCATTCTTATATAATGAATGTTTCATTGATATTGAGTTCTTGATTATGTTTGATTGTCTTGGATAATGAATCTGTGGTTAGTGGGATGGTAATTATTTCTTGATTAATCACTTGTTTGTAAACTTGTTTACACCATGAGACTCGAGAGGGGTATTGGTTTTATCTAAGATATATCGGATTTTGATTGAGAATGCTTTCTTGCACGTAAGGGTTCTAACGAATTATATGGTGTTGTTACATGTTCTTGATGCGGTTTATAATCTTTGTTTAGTATTTTTGGTCTGAAATTGCTAGCATGGTAGATTTGTGATCAAGAATTGTAAGGTGAAATACTTTGTTATATAATCTACTTAAATGCTTATCCTCGTGGCTGTGTTGCGGCCATCGGTATTGCTTTCTTTGATAAGTGAGGTTAGAAAACTCCTAGCGGATGACTAATCTATCTTTAAAGGTTCACATGAATACATATCAATGACTCGCTAAAGAATGATTTTAGGTGGTTAACGTGTGTTTAACGCTTTAACTTTTCGAAGAAGCATCATGTTAGAAAACTCCTAGCGGATGACTAACTGTCTTAAAATTAGAAAACCGATTAAGTACTTTTGTGACATATCTGATGTAGATAACATGTTTAGGTTGTTTGTGAAACAAGATAATATTTATTTTTCATATTTGGAGTCTAATATGTTTTAAATATAGTTTTAGGTAATTTTAGTTAAACAACTATTCACTTATCCTTTTATCTGGTAATCTAATGACAAAGATTTAGTACTTAATAATGCTCGTGTTCCATGGATCGATATATGGCTCTTACCAATACCTTGCTACATATATGACGGGATACACTTGTCCTTTTATGTGTGTTTTAATGTTAAGGTATAAACCATTTTTATAAATAATAAAACACAAGTTACGTCGGGTGCGAAGTGCATAGTGTAAATAAATACGTGCGGTCGTGCCCACGTCAGTGTATCCACCATGTTTTAGCCATATTGCCTCTGTCCCGTGGAACGATGTCATGTGTGTCAACATGGCATGGATAGGTCTAAGTATCCTAGGTCCAAACAATAAATGGTTGGACCAAGTTCGAAAGGATGATCAAGTAGACTGAGCGGTGAAGTTGATTGCAAACTTAGTTAGCGATAAGAGCGTGCGTGAATGGTTCAGCGATTTAAAATATTGAAGCAGCGTGAATGATAGGTGCGATAAGAGTTAAAGCGTCGAGAGGGAAAAGCGGTAATGAAGTGGAATAGATTCCAGCGAAGGTGAGATTGCGTTGCTGTAGACTTGCGAATATTCTAGCGTTGGTGCGATCGAGAAGTAATGAGATGTTACGCCTTGCGAAGGAGTTTAGCATGTTGAAAATAGTCACAATAAGATAAGAGGTCTAATAACGTTCAACTATGCATGGCATTTTCTCCACAAGAATTTGTTATCATGGCAAAGCACTTATATATAGGAAGTACCTGCGGCGTATCTACCTTGCTTTAACTGTGACAACCATGTTCTGTAATCATCGTATAATGTAAAACAATGTTGGTTATCAATAAAACAATGTGCTTTGGTGTTATTATATGTGTTATTGTGTTTAATGAATTTACAATTTGATTCGATTCCGATTTCAAGCTTTAAATCACTTTCTGGAAGGTTATACGCAAACTGGTGCATAAACGCAATCAGTTTAACGTGACGTACACTCTGGAACTGTGACGTAAGCTAAACATACCCTAAATATCCTTTACATAACTTAGGAATAAGTTTCGAAGGATTCGGTATGGCAAAAACATGTTTATTCGAACTTTAGAACTATTTACGACAAAACTGCGAAACGAACGTTGGTGACAGCCCGGATAATATTTAAATCCCAAAAAATACTCTGTTATGATTAAAATTTTATTTTAATCAGGTCCGTGTTGAAAAATAAATTAAAACGCTTAAAAACGTTATTTTTCAAGTTTAAAGCGCGTACCGCGTGTTACTGCGTAACACAGTGCTTCTACTGCAAAACGCAGACAACGCAGCCAGTCTTGGCAACTGAAATTTATTTCAGTAATATTTTGGCGAGTTTATTTTTATAGATTAATAAAAATAATTTAGAACGCCATAAACCGGGATTTAAACGCTAGATAAAATACCCGGTATCTAGTTAAATACCTACTTTTATCTTATTTACCAACAAAGTTACACTCTACCCCCTCCCCCATCTTATATTCACGGTTCAATATATGGGGACCCCACCATATATTTTCCTATATCTTGCTTGATACACTTTGATATTCTTGGATTTTATTAGATTTTACTTGGATATTACTAGATCTTATTCTATTTATTTCCATATCTTCCATAGATCACATCTTCTCTCCACACTCAAACTTCCTCACTCTCTCTCCTCTCCCAACCGTCCCCATCTCTCTCTCACCATATTCATATCTTCAAGTCTTGTTCTTCATATTCAAGTCCCTTTCTAGCAACCTTCAAGTTGGTGTGAAGATCTAAAGGTGTTCCCAAGGTGTTGTCAAGTGATTACAAGCTTCCTATCATCAAAATCTCATCCTACAACCTACTTGAATCTTGAAGGTATAACACTTATGTTTAAATCATACTTTAGATTCTTGGTTGTTCTTGATGATTTGAAGTTTCTCTTGAATCTTGGGATTTTCACTAAACTTGAAATCTAAAATGAAATGGGTCATGATACAAGTAAAAATGGTGATGTACATATATGTATGTATAACCGTACATATGTATGTGTGTATATGAGTTTTGAAGTTTGATATCTTGTTAAGTACTTGTTTATGTTGTTACATGTTCTTGAATGGTGGTAAAAATGCAAGTATTTGGTGATTTATGTATGATATGTTAAATGTAAATTACATCAGCAAATAAAGCTGAATATATCACATATTTGATGCTTTTAAACTCATAAAAAATGTTGTTGCTATGATAGTATGCTTTAGGCACTTGTACATGAAGATACATGTTGATGTAAAAATCAAGAAATGGTAAAAAAGGGTTGTATGACGAAAATGTTTTAGATCAGGTTACAAACACTAAAAATAACATTATTTGGAATATTATAAGGACATAAAACTTTGACATAGGTTTGATAGCATTGCATGTTGTACATATAGCTTAAAAAGTGGTAAATTATGTGAAATTTGCATGATTTATGTGCTTTACTTAAGACCTGCACTATCATGAGTATAACCATTATTTTATTCAGTAAATAACATGGGTTATGTTAAAATTTCAAGTCGTTTCGATTTGGGATGGTTCGGGTAACGTTTGATGCAAAACTATGCGGTAAAACGGTTAAAAATCGCCTTTTCGGAGGATTTTTATTAAACTGTTTTAGATCAGTAACCAAACTGATATTTTTGATATAAATCAAGTATTTTAACTTGTATTAAGTTTACTTGATGTTTGGTTGGACATACGTGACTTCCGACGCCCAGAAATGTTACCGAAACACTAAAATAAGTGTTTTTCGACATAACTAGAATGGGTTGTTCATGGGTAAATTTTATGTGTTACAATGTGCTATGTGTTTTGCAATATGTGTATGATGATGTGCTAGTGTTGACAAGATTATGTGTATTACGCTTGAGTATATATATACAAATACACCAAAATAATCAAAAACAATAACTTTTCGAGAAATCTCAAAGTTATGTGAAAATTCTAAGTATCGGAGAAACTTATGTATTTTTGTGGGTTTTTGATTATTAAATCATTCTTATTTAATTTAGGACGAATAAAAAATTTGAGGGATTGTGTTAACAAGAATGATTTAATAATCAAAAACCCACAAAAATAGATCCCCTCTTTTACTGTTTTCGATTGTTTTGGGGTGATTCATATGTATCAAAACGATTTCGATATTCTAACGATGGTTTCAAAACGATTGAGATGGTTTATACAAAACTAATAAATATTTCGATAATGTGAACGAACTTGTTGGTGGTAGTTACATAACGAATGACATTCATTAGCATTGATCAAGCCGACCAGTATTAGGTTATGGTACCATAGGATCCGACAAATCCCGTTATCAGACTTACCCATGGTTATGTGTGGGTTAGGTGGATAACGACTGAATCTGATGATTGTTAACTTACCCTTTGGAGGTTTGTTAATGCAAGAACGAGTTGAACGATGGACGAGTCACAAAGGTTTGAATGTTATTAGCGAGACGACCAAAAGTAGTTTTCACAATTAAAACGAGAACGATTTGTACGAGAACGATTTTGAACGATTGAACGATTATGAACGATTTAAACAAGTGAACGATGATCTATAACGAGAACGAGTTAAACGATGTCACACAACGAGGTTTACTAAACGATATAAACCATACGAGTTTTATTACGAGAACGATTTATGATTTGGTTTACATAAACAAATGTTTTGGGTTAAGATTCATGGCATCAAGGTTTATAAATTGTAACCAATCTGTTTTGACTTGGTTATTTATTTTTACAATACAAACATTTTACAAAACAAGGATTCAAATATCGATTAACGAAGTTGTATGAGATATTTCAACCAGCCATGAATCTGACACTCACACAAAAACTATGTGCTCGCCAGCATTTCTTTGCTGACTTTGTTTTTACATATGTTTCAGGTGATGTTGCTTAATGTTGATTGCGAATAGGATGCATGCTCACTTAGGACCGGACGAGGCCTTAGTGATTTAATAACGATGATAGTCTATGTTTGACTTGCTTGTTTAACTTTAAGACAATGTTTAATATTAAATAAAACGAAACTCTTTGTATGCATGGTTTGAAACAATAATTCTGTTACAACACTCCCCGACGTTTCCGCCATGATTTGTTGTTTTACGTGGTCGGGGTGTAACATTAACCACACCGTCTCTGTCCCGCGAATGGATGTCACACTTTGTCGACCTGGTTAAGACGCTTATATATAGGAAGTACCAGTGGCGTATCCACCACGCTTTTAACGTTATGGCACCATTAGAACTTACTACGATCTCCATGCACCTACCTAAATAATCCCATGTGCACCCGTGATTAATTTGGTCCTTGCATGTTTATCGTAACTTATTGTAAAGACGCATAGTCGGGGTAAAACATATTATATCATGATATACTATATAGTGCTAGTAATAGAATCTGTGTGTGAGCCTAGACTAAGTGTGAGGACGAGAGAGAAAGAGAGAGAGAGTGAGAGAGTCGACATCGCATATCGAGGCGACATTGAACAATAGAAGAATTATAAAGTATAAGTACCAACGTCGGGGATCGTACCATTAACTACGTCGTTTTGTGCCTGGTCGATGTTGATGTTGGAGATTCCCGCCTGGGATGTGGTTGCTGTTGGACCTTCTGCTGCTGGTGTTGCGGGCTGCGTCGGCGGCGCTGGAAGTGCTAGTATGCCTTGATGTCGGGGCCCTATGCGGCAGTGGCTGGTGAAGTGACCGAAACAGTTGCAATTTGTGCAAAAGCGACAGTTGGCTCCAGCCTGGTGGTGATAAGTACACTTCTGACACAGGGGGAGAGTTCCAGTGTAGGCACGCCTTGGGTAAAGTGCAACTGCTTGGAGAGGTTCAGGTTTAAGCGGTGTAGTTGCTGAGAAATTTAGGCTCGAGTTCTTTCTCCTGCGGTTAGGCTTGGCGGTGTCTTGCGGCAGTGCGGCGTCATCGGATGATTCGGCGGTAGCTTGGTTAGCCTTCTTGGTGGAACCCTTGGAGAAGAATCCAGCCAAGATTCGCTTGTCGTTGATCTCAGCGGCCAAGCGATAGGCTTCTTCGATGGTAGCCGGTCTTGCAGCTTCGACAAAATCGCCCACACACTCAGGCAAGGCACGTATGTACGTCTTGATGGCCTTTTCGGGAGTGTCGACTTGGCTTGGGCAAATAATACTAAGCTGTTTGAACCTTGCTGTGAGGCCGGTGTTGTCACCTTCAACTTGCTTAATATCCCAAAACTCATTTTCTAGCTTCTGGACTTCGTGGGGAGGGCAGTACTCTTCCATCATGAGCTCCTTCGGCTCATCCTAGGAGAGCGCGTAGGCTTCATCGTTCCCACGTTTTTTATGCTCGGCTGTCCACCAGTCGAGGGCTCTTGATTGAAATATTCCTATAGCGCATGTGGTACGAAAATGCCCGGGGCACCCACTCTGATGGAAGGTAACCTCAATAGCATCGAACCACTGAAGCAGCTGAGACACCTTCTTCACCTGTGAAGACCATCGGGTCACAAGCTTTGAACTGCTTGTAGGAGAAAGTAGACTTTGGCGCACTGGTCTTAGAGTCTTCCGATGTCTGAGAATCGTTGAGGGATTGAATCTGCGTGACGATTAGAGGGATAACCTTGACAATTTCCTTGGCCATGAGCCAGGCGATCCTCTTATCGGTGTTCCTTTGAGCCTGACGTCGCGAGTTGGAAGTGTTCGAAGACATCTAGACAAAGAGATTTTGAATGAGTTTCGATCATAATGATTTTGAAATTGCGATGCGATTTTGTCGCAACCCCAGACCCCTGCCCCGGGAGGCGGGCGGCCGCGGCACGCAGAGCGGGTGGTATCGGTGTTTATTAATTTGGCAGCGGAAATGAGACATCAGGACCATAGTTAGGAAATATTTTATCACAGTTAAAACACCAAACTTTTTATAACAAATAAATGGGATAAAGCCCAAGTTTCTATTACAATATGTTTATAGGGATAAACCCTAGTTTATTGAAAACAAAACTCCTTTTTATTTAGGTAACTTTTATAGCCACTTTTCCAAGCCTTCAGTGCTCTCCAGCTGGCTTCTATTAGCTTCACATTAAGTTACCTGAAATGCGTTTTAAAATGATTTTATCAGCAAAAATACTGGGTAGTGCATCCCAGTTTAATCAAAACACTTTTATCACTTTACAATATTGAGGGCATCCGCAATTACATTTGTTTATATCTATCCAATTACCCCTTTGGTACTGTCAATCCTGACTTGTGGTCATGCTACTATTCCAATAGTAACGAGATTCAAGTAATTTATACAAAACCCCAACATACCGGCAGTAATTGTAGAATCACAAATACTCAATTACTGTTAAGTGTTATTTAAAACATTTGAGGTTTTGGTAAAACATTTTGACTCACAAAAGTGGTTTACAAAAAGATGGCAAAAAGCAGATGTACTCACATTGTTTACTTAGTTAACACTAAAGCTTCCTGGTGAATCTCCTGGTTATTATCTATTAAAAATTAAACAATGCACATGTGTTAGTAAAATAACCCAAATTATATTAACCGTACAACTCGAGACAGAACTCCAATGACTAAGTCAGGCAGAGCCTTGACATGCATTACGGAGTCCTAGATAAATCGGGTGTAATACGAGACAAAACTCCAACGACTGAGTCAGGCAGAGTCTTGACATGCGTTACGGAGCCCTAGATCGATCGTGTAGGGTAGCAAATATGGTTATAATACTTACAACGAGGCAGAGCTTCGCTTTTAGGGGTATTATATCCTGAGTATAATTTCCCACTAGTGATCAGAGAAAAAGAAAAGAATTTGAACGACTACAAATGAGCTCGACCACCCCTATTTATAGGCTGACAGATGGCGGCTCGCGCCCCACGAGAAAGACAGGGCAGGCCTTCGCGGCCCGCGAGAGTCCTCGTGGCGGTTAAAGCTTGGTCGAGTCAAGGGGCTAGCTTCAACACATCACCGGACACGTGGCGGCCTGGTGTGTCCGACAAGGCAAGTCAGTCACGCCCCGCGAAAGACAAGGGGGTCCGGGTCGCGGCCCGTGACAACCCCATTTTTGGGTTTTTATTTGATTTTTATAAATATAAAGATATTTCGAACTCGTTTCTCGTATATGGGTGTATAAGGAACGTTTAGGGTTATGTTAGAAGTTTTTAGGAGGGTTGTTATAGATTTAGCGCGTTAAAACTTGTTATAGTTGATATAATAATACGTATTCACATAGGAGACACGAAATTCCTAGGTTCTCACATATTCACATAAGCACATGTAATCATATGCAATATACATATATACATATATACTTGTATAAATAGTGCGAGGAGGCGTTTGAAGAGGGTTGTTATGGTTTAGTTTTGTTGCGGATACTTAGCTCTTGTTTTAGATTGCGATGGCTGTGCGAGTTGTGCATATATTCGGAAAGCGAAAAGCGGTAAAACGAGAAATCGATAAAGTGTAAAATCTCTAAATCGAACACACATAAACATGATGAAATTCGATGACACGTAAAATCGACGGTTGTAGGCTTAAAATAAAATAGAGTGTCTTGGGTGTTGAGACATCGACTACCCAAATTATTCAACCATTCCCAACAAGTTCGAGCACACGCTTTGGCATAATAGACTCTGTGCTCATCGTGATACGGCTAACGGCATTTGTCCTTCCAGTTACTACGTGACCCGAGTCATTGGAATAGTTGAGACTTTGGTGAGATCTTTTAGGGAGTGGAACGAGTTATTAAGATACGGGTTTCACCCCTAACTTAACAACTTCGCTCCTAACTGTGGTTGTGCCCACCGAATAAATTCGGGAGTTCCACTAGATAGAGATGGAGATTTCCGTTGAGATATGGATATCACTCCTAACTCGATGAAAGGTTCCCGTGCTAAGAGTAACGCGTGGAGTGAGATATTTTATCGAGAGTTCTTGGTTTTCACACCTAATCTCAACACAATCACTCGTTTGTGTTATACGAGAGTCTTCAAACGTGTATATTGTGTTAGCCTTAGGAAAGGCATCTATATTAGCCTTAGGAAAGGCTTGTAAAATATTTCAAGATTCACAAAATAACACGTTCGTACGAAGCCACAACATGGGGGTTCGTACGAAGCTGCAACATGTGCGTTTGTACGAAGCCATAGCTGGTGGGTTCGTACAAGGGGTCTCTTTTGGTACTTAGACTATAAACTAGGTCTATTTTGCATGGTTCGACCTAATTCCCTATAGTTATGGCTCTGATACCAACCTGTCACACCCCAACCGATGGCGGAATCATCGGGATGTGGCATGATGCGAATAGGTTACTCGAGAGAATCCATAACGACTAATTTAGTGACCATATTTAAAAGGTTTAATTTCCCATACAATCAAACAAATATCTCAACAAAATTCATAATGGATTACGAGTTTCTCAAACAACAAAACATGGCAAAACTTGCAGTTTATTTAGGTGGGTTTCTAGAATCCTAGATCCATTTCCAGCAGTAATCCATCAACCTCTTACATACGTTAAAAAAAAGTCAATACAATAATGTAAAGGTGAGTACACAAGTTTGCATAAGTATAGTAATAAAGCGTTTACGCATAACCAGCATGTAACACGTAAAGGGCGAATTAACTAAGCTATCGACTATGATACAAGCTAACCAACATGACTGCGAGTAGTGTATGCGCGATACGTGCTCACTGTAGTGAGCACGTAATGCAATTAATCCTTAACAACCCTTGAATAAACAAGTGTTGAGTCCAAACTATAGTACTATCGTTTCTACGGGTGGTAGGGCAAGTAATCACTGTGTAAACATAGCAAACAACCATTCATCGAATCACGTATAACATGCAAGAGCGGTTAGCGTTTAAAATGAGTTCAAGCGTGGTGTACATTGTGTTTTGATAGAGAACGTATGTAACACCCAAATGTGCGTTAAGCGAAAAAGGGTTCGAGTATACTCACAGTGCGTGCTTAACAGATAAACACGGTCTGGAAAGGAGTGGAGGGAGCGCCGGATCAGCCTGCGTATGGGAACAAAAGTGCATCAGTCTTCCAAAGTGCTGAAACGGTCGAGTCGGAGTGTCATGTGGGAAAACAGAACCTTTGTACGAAGGGCCGCTTCGTACGAAGGCGTGTGCCTTCGTGCAGGATGCTTGTTTTCCATGTCCAAAATCGAGTGTTCTTCGCGTCTGTCTTTGGGAAATCGAGTGTTCTCCCTCCAGCCTAAAGCTACAGATTAAATTTAGAGCAGGAGAGGTCTTTTGAGTCCCTGAGTCCCACGTGGAAAAACCGGCTGGTTTGTACGAAGGTGCCTTCGTACGTAGCCGGTGCCTTCGTACGAAGCCGGGCTTCGTACAAGCCAGTCTGGCTTCGCACAAGCGTCTGTTTCAGCGTCTTCAACGTTCGGATCGGTGTTTTCGCCTGAATCAGATGTATTTTCGAGTCCTTTTCATGATGGTTTCGACATCACTTTGTCCCACTGTCCAGTGAACGAATATACGTCGGTTTTGGTCCGTTTTAGTGTAAAAATCGAGTTTAAAACAGTTTTTCTTTGGATTAAACACTTGGTGAGTGCGAGATATTCAGATCTACATCTTGGGAAGCCAAAGCTTAGACCAATACACTCGTTTAAGTGTAAATCCGTGGTAAAATCAGAAGTTTTGATTAAAAAGATGAAGGTTTTCATAAAAATAAGGAAGTTTAGATGAAAAGATGAAGCTTAGATGAAAATAGAGAAGTTTGGATGAAATCGGAGATAAACTCATGAAAAATCATGGTGGAAATCGTTGTGAAACGTGTAAAAATAATGGATCTTACTTGGAAAATAGAGGGACAGCAGGTTGGGAGCGATTCTTGGGAGAAAATGGCAGCAATGGTGAAAAAGAGAGTGAGTTGGGTATTTATAGATGAAGTGGTGCGCACAGGTTTCCTTCGTACGAAGGCAAGGCCTTCATACGAAGCCTCTGCCTTCGTACGAAACCGCCTAATTCGTGCGACTTATTCACGTTTCACGTGTCGGGTGTTCGTTTGGTGCGTTTTGTTGCGTTAGTTAGGTCGAGTACTTTAAGTATTTTAGCGAGGTAATTAAGTATCGTTTTGCATTGCGTTTTAGCGTCTTGATTTATCCCGCTGGATCATTTTAAGCGAGTATTAATACATAAATAATAATAATAATATATAAGTAACCGCGTTTTGAGTTTGTGTCTGATTTTGCGTTGCGATGAGCGAGCGAGTAGTTTAGATACTCACGTGATGTAGTAGTGTAAGCGAAAATGTTATAAGCGTAAGCGTTGTGATGTGCGATATAGCGTGTTGAAATAAGCGATGCAGTGCGAAAGTATGCGATGTAGCGTAGTAAGCGATATAGTTCACATTATGATCTGAATCTCTGGTGCTAGGCGTAACGAGAGTAACGAGCACGAAAGTGCGGGTTGTTACAGAAGGCCCACTATTGGCTTTTGTGACCCATTAAGCCATAATGTGATTTATTAACACATATATGATTAGGGATGAGCTCGGTACCGGTACCGAAAATACCTAACGTGAGCGAGGGTGTGTGTATTTTTATTATAATTTTTAAGTACTTTTCATTCGCTATTCAAGCTTTATATTTATAAAACACGATATAACATTGTTACTCTCTACAACACACTAGGGCAAGTGCACCCATCGTTGGCGTAGTATAGTAATGGTAAAATTTCGAGGTCGTCTAAGGACACAGGAGCTTTTAATACCGGAATATCGTCGACGTCTAATCTAATCAAATTTTGAGAAAATGTTTTTAATAAGTAAAATAAAGAAACTTAATGAATAAATAAAAGAAACAAATAGACAAGATAGAATCACTTGGTTCTAACTCATCTTTTATGTATCCTTTGATGATTTCCGTACTTTGGTGCATATCAATACCGATACCGAAATCGTCAAATATGGGTACAGGTACTAGTACCGGTACCGAAAATTTCAGTACGATATTGTACGATACAAGTACGATACCGATATTTGAAAATAAAATTCATTTAAACCGGTGTCGTACCTTACTAAAAGTACTAGTACCAAAAACTTATATAAATGTAACTAATATACATAAGTTAACATATTATGTAGAAAAAAACAAATGTGGTTTAAAACATAAAATATTTAATAATAGTTTGAATTTTTAAATATGTAGTAAGGTTTTTTTGTTTATTAATATTAAATAATATAATTTTTAAATGAGAATAATTTGAGAGAAAAGTTTTGGATGAAATATTTTGGGGAGAAGTTTAAGTTTTTGGTTGAAATATTATGAAGGAAAATTTAAGTTTTTGGTTGAAATATTATGGAGAAAAGTTTAAGGTTTTTGTTAAAATATTTTGGAGGGAAGTTTTAGAATAAAATATTTTGGGAGAAGTTTAAGTTTTAGGATGAAATATTTGGAGGGATTTTTTAAGATGTAGTAACTTAAACATTTAGTCACACATTTTTTCCATGACATTTGATACCGTTTTGTCACACAAAATAAACAAAGTGACAATGGTGTGACGAATGTTTATATAAAGTCACATGAAATTTCATAATTCTGAGTGTGGTTAATGTCTATATTTTGGTCACACAAAATAATATATGTGGCTATATGTATTAGATTTTAGCCACATTATAAAGCATATAATGTGGTTGTTGTTCACATTTGGCCACACTGTTCTAGCATGATTGTTTTTTCTTAACGCGTGGGTAAAGGTTTCAAATATTTTTGTTTTTAGTTACATGAAACAAATAATGTGGTCATAGATCATATTTGGCCACACTTTTTAGTGTGGCTAATAAATGTCACATTTTGTTGTACAATATGGCTAACGGTTTTGAATAAATATGTTATTGGTCACTTGAAAACAAATATTGTGATCGTAGATAATATTTGGCCACATGTTGCTACAGGCGGCTCAGTTTTTTTTTCTTAAAGTGTGGTTGAAGGTGTCAAATACATGAGTTTTTTTTGTCACGCAAAACAAAAATAAGTGGCTATAAATAACATTGGGTCACACATTTCGAGTTGTGTCTAATGAATGTCACATTATTTTCTAAAATTGTGGCTAAAAGTGTTTTAAAATGTTATGAATGACCTTAAGCCACACATTTTTTCAAATATATGGATGCGCGATTTTTCCAAAAGTGTGGTCGTAGCACCTTTTTCACGTAGTGTGGGTAGAGTAGAGGCCAAGAATGGCTGTGGATGGTGGATAGGTTGTTGGTGCATACGTCTGTCGACTTCGTCTTGTATCGAGTCTAGTATTAGAATTGTTAGATCAGGGCACGTTATACGAAATGTAGGGTTTGTATATGTTTAAGTTAATTTAGCTTGAAATGGCACTTGCCACTTTCAAACGAAATTAACATTGTTAATTCCGCTTGAAATGGCCAGTGCCACTTTCAAGCGAAATTAGCTTCCCTATATATAGCCTTCATACGAAATCAGTTGTAAGGTTCTTGTTTCCGGTACCAAAGTGCTGCCGACGTGTCTACTGATCTGTAATCGTGTTATAATCAATATACAAGACATTTAGAAGTGAATCAAGCTGTTTTCCAAGTCAATGCATCTGTTTCCGCCACTTGAATTGACTAGAACTCTTCTGATTGACTCGATTGGGTCACAGAACGATCCTACAAGTGGTATCAGAGCTCAGGAGGAAGAGTTCTTGCCAAAACAGCCATAAAATCTGTCTTCTACACCTTCTTTTATAAAATTCACAGAATTTTACGGTCAAAATGGATTGAATTTTTCACATTGTGTGCGTAATTGTGTTTTAACGATTCCTTGAAAGAATTGGACCTTAATTCAATCTAAAACAGATAAAATTCGTAATTTCCCTTGAAACTCAGATCGAAAAAGATGATGTCAGCAGCATTTCACACGGAATTAGCACTTGATTTCGCTTGAAATCGCTATTCTGTTTGAATAGTTCACCTAATTCCACTCGAAAGTACCTGATTCCGCTTCAGAGTGTGATTCCGTTTGAATCGTTCCACACGAAATTAGTTAATTTTACTCCAAAGTGTAATCCCGTTTGAAAGTGTGTAGTTTCACATGAAATCAGGAATTCCGTTTGAGAGGTGATTCCGTTTGAGAGGTGATTCCGTTTGAGAGGTAATTCCGTGTGAAGAAGTTGATTCCGCACCAAGAGTTGATTCCGTTTGAGTTTGATATTTCGTTTGAAACTGTGTTTTTGAAACTTGTGTTTTGTGAAACAATTTGCTGAATCATGGAAGAGGAATTCTACAATGCGTTTGCTACACCAGTTGCTCCTGTTACAGCTGCTGAAACATTGTACAGTGAGAATGAAACGGGAACTTATCAAAAGCCACCAAAGCTTATGTACATCGAAGATTTTAGAGGATGGCAAAACCGATTTGAGAATTGGGTGCAAGCTTATAAGTTTGACGCATGGTGTTCATTAGAGAAAAATTACCAGAAACCGAAAAATGAACGTGGGATTGAAAAGGCTTTCTGTGACTATTCAGATGATGAAAAATTGAAATATACAAGTGAAAAAATGATGATCAGCATTTTACAACAGGCAGTTAAAGAAGATATCTTTGTGTTACTCCAACATGATGGTACTGCTAGATCAATTTGGACGGCATTAATTCAAAAGTTTAAAGGAAGTGCAGATATGATCAAGAACAAAAAGGCTTTACTAAAGAAATCATTTGATATGTTTGTAGCCTTGGAAGGTGAAACAACAAAAAAGACCATTGATAGATATTGTCATTTGGTTTTGGAAATGGGAAGGTTAGATATAAAGAAAGATGATGAAGAATGGGTTGATAAGTTAGCCGATGCATTACCACAGCAGAAATGGGGAACTTATTTGTTGATCTTAAAGCATTTGAGAAAATCTGAAAATATGAATTTGGCACAGTTTATTCAGAAGATTGAAGAGCATGAGTTGGATATCCAGAAAACGACAATCATGAATAATCCAAATGTTCAACAAGATGTCGTGTTATACTATAGAGAAAATAAATTTGAAATTACTCCCAGCCCAAAGATTCAAACTAGTTTCAGTGCTGATAGTTCGTCTGGAACGAAGGATAGTACTGTAACACAGAGTGGTGGATCTTCGTCTTCATATTCAAGCTTTGATCCAAATCGTACAACACCAAGTTCTCAACGACAGAATTCTGCAAATTTGCAGTGCAATGTTACTTTGAACATTCAAAATGGTCAAAATCTGTCTCTAGAAATAGCTAACAACACATGGCATCACTCGTTGCTATGTTAGAATCATATGAAAGTTTGATTGATGGCAGAATTGGAAATCCGATGCTTACCAAAGAAGATTAGGATCAGATAGATGCTGAAGAACTTGAGTTGATGGACATCAAGTGGTGTTTAGCCAGTGCTGTTCGAAGGGTTGAAAATTTTCAACAAATCACAGGAAGAAATGATTTTAATGAATTGGCTAAATCTCCGATAGGGTTTGACAAATCAAAGGTTACATGTTTTAGGTGTCGTGAAAAAGGGCATTTTAAGCGTGAATGCAAAAACAAAGAAGCAGATGGAAGACAAGATCAATCTGGAAAGAACAATTATTACCAAAAGTCAATTTTTCATCAGATTACTCAACAACCACAAACTGCAAATGCACGTACCATTGAAGAGAAAAGAGCGTGTTATGGTATAATTGATCAGGATGATGAAAAGGTTGCAGAGGGATTTAGCTGGGATAAATATACTCCACCTGGTTCAGGTCTTGTTGCTAGAATCTTGGAAGAACAAGAAGTTGAAAGAAGGAAGATCTTTAGATCATCAGAAGGTGATGATAATACTGATGACGAGGAAGAGTATATTAATAATGCAAGAAAAAAGTTTAGACTCATTTAGTTTTAATTTGTTTTTTGCAGATAAAATTGAAAAACTGAACAAGAAGAAAGCTGCCAGGTTGAAGAGAGACTTGGAAGCAAGAAGAATTGATGAAGAAAAGACAAAATTGGAAGCTGAAACAGCTGGAGTTGAAGATAGTTCAACAAAGAAAGTTAAAGAAGAAGAAAGTGAGATAAAAGTGAAAGTTGATGAAAAATTGATGTTTGAGAAGGTTGTCGAAAAAAATTGTTGAAGTCGAAAAAATAATCGAAGTTGAGAAACTCGTTGAAGTTGAGAAGGTTGTCGAGGTTGAAAAGGTTATTAAACCTTGTTCGAAATGTTTGGAATCTTGCAAAGATTGTGAGGAGAAAGACAAGAAGATTAGTGAACTGGAAGAATTGAAAGAGAATTTGTTGTCTGATGTGAAGTATGTGAAAGAATAATATGATGTGCTGAACAGAATAGTAAATGGTCTGAAAAAGACAAGTTCAGAAATTGAGGTTGCTATGACAAAGATGAGTTCTACATTAAAGTCAAAGCAGAAGGTCATCAATGAGTACATTAAAGACTGTGCAAAATTGAAGCAGGATTTGGAACTCGAAAAGATAGAAAGTGAAAGAATCAAAAGATTGTTGTTGAGTTACACAACATGTGATTATTTGATTGATCGGGTTTATCCTACTGTTGCAGGTCTTGAATCGTTTCAAGATAAAAAGACAGAAGCTACGGATACTGGTAAGAAACAAAGTGTTAAGTATAACAAGTGTCCGCCCCCGATTTGGAATAGTTATTCTCCCAGAAAGCCAAATGAGGAACGATTAAATAAGGCTCTCAACATCAAGTTAAAGTCTGAAACCATTGATGAGTTACCAAATAATATTGATGTCACATTCACAGCGTCTGACACTGATCATGAGTCTGAGTTGTTAAAGAAAGTGGTTGATCAGGTGTTGGATATAGATGAAGAGTCAAAGTCGGAGTCTAAGTCTGAAAGTTCGAGTTCATCAGAAAAGAGTCCGAGTTCACCGGTTAAAAGGGTTTACAATAAAGAATTCCTGTTATCAAAATCTAATTTGAATGACGGACAAATCAAAGTGGCTTATACTTTGAATGATTCAGACAAATTATATTCTGATGAGGATTTCCCAATAAGAAGTGTCAAATCTGAAATGATCAAACAGGTTTTCAAATTAACAGAAATTAATATTTCTGAAATAAAGATTTAAATCTTACTGAAAAACCTAAAAGGTACACTTCAAGAGTTCAACAACGATTGAACAAGAAAAAAGGTTACGGTTCTGGTTATGGTTTTCAAAAGAAACCAAACCATAACAGTAATTTCAAAAAGAAAGGTCTTGGTTTTAGTTCTTCAGAATATTATAAAAATGAGAAAAATTATAAACCAAAAACAAAATTTGTTGCATGAGGAAGTTCTGAAGAAGAGCAAAAGAAACCATTCTTGAAACAGTCAAATCAAGAGTTTCTTGCTGAAATAAAGAAGAATGTGAAGAAATTTGCTCCAAGAGTTGACAGAAGAACCTGTTTTAAGTGTAAAAAAACTGGACACATTGCTTGGAATTGCCATGAGTCTACTTATTCAAAACAGGGAGTTTCTTCTAACTTTGAAACAAATGTTGATAAAAAGAAACAACCAACTGAGAAATCTAAAGTGGTTGAGAATTCGACTTTTGAAGTTGGTGAAACTTCAAAACGTTTTTACAAAAGGAAAGTCGATGAAAACAAACAAAGATGGGTTGTAAAATCTGATTCAAACTCTGACAATGAATCTGATTCCATAAAATCAGAGGAGTCATTTATTGAGAAAGAGAATGAGAATTCCGTTCCAGAGATGAACGATGAAAACTTTCCTAAATTGTCAAAAGAAAATTTGAAGTTAAAGATTGGTAAAACTGAGATTTCAGGTCAATTTTTCCCTGGTAAAGGAGAATTTGATGCTGAAAAGGCTTTCAATGGGAAAGTCAAACACATCTTTGTGAAGATGGTTGATGGGAAGGTTAAAAGTGCAAAAGATTTTTATCAATCGAAAAGATGGTGGGACAGATGTGTGCCACAATCATCCTAGGCTGGTCAGGCTTGGGTGACAGGATTTTCAAACTAAAAACCTGACTTGCCGGAGCTCCCTAGTTGGTAATCGTGGAGCAGGAATCGGTATCATTCTTGAAGATGTTTGGTTGGTAAATCTACAGTTGGTATCTTTATATTGTTATATTTTGATTTACAAGTGATTTTGGTTGATAAGTAAACCTACAAGTGGTTGAAGAAGGTTTTCACTTACAAGTGGTAAATCAAGGACATTAAATTGTACTTGTTTTTCCTACAAGTGGTATTTTGGAAAACAATGTGATGAACCCCGAATTTACAAGTGGTAAAATCAACGAAACTAATTTTCCGGAAAAACCATTTGATTAAAACAAACTTAAGTGTTTTGAAATCACAATGGGAAAATAGTTTGTTGTAAGGGGGAGTTCTGATTGTTTATGCCAAGTGGATGGAGATTTGAAGTGATTCGATATCAGTTGTCACTTTACTTGTATAGTTTGTTTTCAAATATCCTTTAAATGTTTTTGAATTTTAGGGGGAGTAAGAAATTTCAGAAAATCCAAAAACATTAGAAAATTTGAAAAAGTCAAAAACATGATAAAATGAAAAAGAGTTTTGTTGTGAAAAAAATGAAATGATAGTACATCAGTGGATTATCACAGCATGCTAAAGAATTGGAAAGTCAAATGTGATAAACGGTCTCACTGATGATATGCCAGTAGGTTTTTGCACATTTAGTAAATTGTGACGAGATATAAACCTAAATTTCAAACTTGCTTATGTCGTGGGGAAACATCTCTCGGATATATGGGTAACCCCCGAAATCTTGTTTGAAGGACCCCTCGTTCTGAGATACTAGGTCTTTATGCTTAGTGATATCTGGGGTATTATCCCGGGACTTCTGATTTTGCGGAAGCAATGGCCTAGTCCCCGGAGAATACTTTACGCTTGCTTGAAATATAGCCTACCCTCAGCATAAAAAAAGATGAAACATTGCAAAATGCTAATCATGTGATGTTGAAGAAAATATTCTCTAAAGGGAACCCACCAAAAGTCGAAGCCGTCATCTCTCTGCTGAACGGAAGTTCTGACCTGAGCTCTCACGGCCCTCGCAATTTAACCCTTACAGATATCATCTAGGTATACTCACCTGTAAGACTGAATTTTGGGATCTGGATACGGGAGTATATTCTGAGGTGGGACACGCGAATAAGTTTAAGTCTCTAAAACATTAATCTCGCATCTCGAAACAGTTGAACTTTGTGTGAGAATTTAAGTGGATCAGTATACTGACAATCTAAGTGAATCGTTTAGAACTTAAAATGTTTAAAGCTTAACGGTGTTGGTGATTTGTCTCAAAAACTGATATGGTCCTCTTACACAAACTCACAAAAATATTGTGTGTAAATATTTCTTTACTGCATTTCATTTTATATCAAAAATCCAAAAAGATTTTAGTTTATTTTAGCATAAATTTTGAAAAATTCAAAAAGATTTTAGACAACTGATGTTGAAAAGCTGACTTTCAAAATTCCGAGTGCTATACATGATGAACTGGTTTGGGAGAGTGTTGTGAGAAAAATGTTGTGTTTACAAATGGTCATCAGAAATTAAAATTGTTATATCATTAATTGATGTTTTGACCTGAATTAATAAAGTGATTAGCAGAGTTTAAATTTGTCAAATTTTAAATCTGTGAAATTTATTTTTGGGTAGAGATTTGTGCAGGAACCAGTAGAGCCAGGAATTGGTCCTGATCCTGTGGGAAGGTATGTGAGCCAGATCACGTTTTAGAACCTTTGAAAGCCAGACTGCAATCCCAAGCATTTTTTGAGGGGGAGTCTGTTGATTACAAGCTTGCAGAATCAAGAGATCTGATAAAAAAAAGATAGAGTCAGGTTGAGATTCTGGACAAAAGAGAAGACTGAGGATGCTTACACTGTCAAATACTTTGAAAGAGCCCGAAGACTGATAAAGTCTGAAGACGTTGAAGACTCGACACTTAAGACTCGTCAACATCCGAGGGGGAGTCTGTTGGTGCATACGTCTGTCGAGTTCATCTTGTATCGAGTCTAGTATTAGAATTGTTAGATCAGGGCACGTTATACGAGAAATGTAGGGTTTGTATATGTTTAAGTTAATTTCGCTTGAAATGGCACTTGCCACTTTCAAACGGGTCAAAGTAAAGAAATGTAGGGTTTGTATATGTTGTGTAAATGATATTGTATTGTAAAGGTTGTGTTTGATGCGTCGTTAAAGTGGCGAAGTACGCTCGACCATCAAACGGGTCAAAGTAAAGACTTGGAATTTAGTTTGGCTTGTCAATAAAGTGATGGTTTTCACTAAATAGCCGAACGGGTCAAAAGGATGATTTTAAAAGAATTACGAGAGTAGAGACTTGAAAGTCTCATACTTTGATAAATGGGGATTGTACCATATCAATGATTTGGTTATATCTATCTAAGTATAAGAACCCGGGAAGTTGGGTCAAACAATTGTAGTTAAATAAAAAGGGTCGCTTGAAACGGAATGCTTAAATTCCGAAGAAGAAAGTAATTAGTCCTAAGGGAATGCAAAGCCATAGAATGGCGCGAATACGCAAAGTTCATGAACCCGGGAAATTGGGTAATTATGTTTAAAAGTCTTAAGAATTGAAAAAGTGGTGTTATGCACTTACACTAATGGGTTGGATAATTGGAATTAAAGAAATTGTGAACCGATTGTTGGTATCTCGGTTTCCGCGATGTGAAAATTTCATGGTTGGATCCGTAATTTTATTACGGACTCATAGGAAAAAAGAATCGGCTAAAACGGATAAACGAATCATAAGTTATGGCCATTTTAAGTTGGAAAATTTATTAAACCTTGAACTGGGAATGTACAGCAACAACTGAACAAGAAGTCTGTGAAAACAAGGGCTTGGCGTGACGCCAAGGCCCTTGGCGTCACGCGACGCCTCCATGATCCGGAAAAAATTAAATTTGGACTCTTTGACCCTTGGAACTTGTTTATATCCATTATAACTTTATCAAAACTAACATTTGTTGTGGTTTTGATCTTAGGTGATGTTGGAAACTAACCGGAAGATGATCAAGCTATCTTTTGAAGAACCGAACACAATTTAGAAGCTTCCGCAATATTTTAACTCTTAGTAGACTTTGTTTTTGGCATGGAAACAATTGTTAAACAACTTTTAAATGTTTTAACTTAGTCTTTAGTCGACTAAGCTTTTGCTACTTATTAACTTGAATTATGAAATCTATGTTAACTAGACATCTTTTGTTTAAAATGGTATGAATTATCATTAAATTCAAGTAAATTTAGACGGGTGTTACAAGTTGGTAATCAGAGCTTAAGGTTGTTAACAAGTGTTCGGTTCAAGCTTGATCGATCGTCCGGTAAGAATTAATTTATTATGTTAGTAGATTATACATTGAGTAAGAAACAAGATGTGAATTGACATGCATGGGAAGAGTGTGTTAACACACCCAAACCCGGAAAGTGCATTAAATGAGAACGGTGAAAACAAGTTATGAACTTGAATAAACCGAAGTAAATTAACCATATGCCATAGATGAAATGTTTAACGATCGATGTAAACATTTCAGTTAAAGATGACGGATAAAGGTAATGATGATGCGGTGCCGAGAGTCACCGAACAAACGAGAGAAGTGATTGCTGAGGAAGTAGGAAAGGCAATCGAAAACAGTTTGTCGGGTTTCATCGACAAAATACAAAACACGGTATTATCAGTGGTGGAAGAAAGAATCAAGAAATTGGAGGATAATACCAATTTAGCAAAGGAGAAGTCGGGAGGACGAAAATCTTGTTCTTACAAAGAGTTCATGGCGTGTAAACCGCCAATCTACAATGGGGAGGTTGACCCGATAATATGCCAACGGTGGCTAAGTGATATGGAGGGAGTATTTGAAAGGACCCATTGCGATGAGGACGACTACGTGGCTTATGGCACGGGTCAATTAAGGGGTCAGGCGAAAGATTGGTGGGATAACAAGAAGAAAGAGATCGGAAGTGAAGCGGCTAAGGCTATGACATGGGACGAGTTTAAGACGCCGTTTCTTAAACATCATAGTCCCAAGGCAGTCATTAACAAAATCAAGGAAGAATTTATGCAGCTTCGACACAAGGGTGAATCTATTGATAAAATCACAGGAACGTTCATGGATAAAATGAAGTTTTGTGATGATCTGATCACGAATGAGGAGCATAAATTATACTATTATTATAATATGCTGAGCGCCGAGTATAGGGAGTTTATGACTCCTTCAAAGTATGAAACTCTCACCGAGATTATAAACGTTGCTCGGGAACGGGAGATAGAGTTGAAGAAACAGATTGAGAGAGGTGAAAGAAGGGCGCAGGTAGTCAATCCAAGCCCGACAAAAAAGGCGCGCACAACCGAATCCTCAAAGAAACAAGAAGGAAAAGGCGGGTCATCAAACTGCAAGATATGCGGGAAAGGGCACAAGGGTGAGTGTCGGTTTAAGGACAAGCCGTGTCCTATTTGTGGAAAAACAGGGCACATGGCTGCGTTGTGTCCGGGGAAGGTGTCGGTGTGTTACAAATGTTATCAACCGGGTCACAAGAAATCTGAGTGCCCGGAGTTGACCGGAAAGAAAGATGACAAGGATACACGTACTGAGACACCAAGAGCTAAAGCAAGATCCTTCCAGTTAACGGCAGCCGAGGCAAAGGTGGAACCCGATGTTGTTTCAGGTATATTTGCTATAAACTCAATTCCCGCATATGTGCTATTTGATACGGGTGCGAATAAATCTTTTGTTTCACATAGATTTATTCGACATCCTTCTTTTGTACTAACAAAATTGCCTATGCCATTAGAGGTAGAAATAGGTGATAACAAAAGTTTCCTTGTATGTGATGTATGTCAAGATTGCAAAATAAACATTGATGATGAGGAATATTTAATAGACTTGATCCCTATGTCAATGGGAGAATTCCAAGTAGTGGTCGGGATGGATTGGTTAGCTCGACATCATGCAGAAGTGATATGTTCCCGCAAGGAGATAAAATTGACATCTCCAAGTGGAAAGCAAGTTACCATCTATGGCGAAAAAGGGGGCAGTCCCGTTATGTGTTCAATACTAAAAGCTCATAACCTTATGAGGCGCGGATGTAAAGCATTCATGATATACGCCAACGAACCCAATAAAGAGATGCCGAAGATTGAAGATGTACCCGTGGTACGTGAATACGCTGATGTGTTTCCGGAAGATTTACCGGGAATACCGCCAGAACGGGAGGTAGAGTTCGGAATTGAATTGATTCCGGGTGCGAAACCTGTGGCCAAGGCGCCGTATCGGCTCGCACCATCAGAATTGCAAGAATTGATGTCCCAAATCCAAGATTTGCTTGACAAAGGATTTATTCAGCCAAGTGTGTCTCCATGGGGCGCACCCGTATTATTTGTGAAAAAGAAGGATGGGAGCATGCGTATGTGCATTGATTATCGAGAGTTGAAAAAACTCATGGTAAAGAATCGATATCCGCTTCCAAGAATTGATTATCTATTTGACCAACTACAAGGTGCAAGTTGGTTCTCCAAAATCGACCTTAGATCGGGGTATCATCAGTTGAAAGTCAAAGAAGAAGATGTACCGAAAACGGCGTTACGCATGAGATACGGACATTACGAATTCCTCGTGATGTCATTCGGGCTAACAAATGCACCCGCGGCCTTCATGGACCTCATGAATCGGGTTTGCAAGCCAATGTTGGATAAGTCGGTCATCGTGTTTATCGATGATATTTTGGTGTATTCGAAAAGCGAAGTTGAACACGCACACCACTTACAAGAAGTGTTAGAGACACTTAGACGAGAAAGGCTGTATGCAAAATTCTCTAAGTGTGCCTTTTGGTTACGAGAGGTACAATTTCTTGGCCACATCATAAGTGCCGACGGAGTATTGGTAAATCCGTCAAAGATCGAGGCCGTGTCAAAATGGAATCCCCCGAAGAACCCTTCGGAAATTAGATGCTTTTTGGGGCTTGTGGGATACTATAGGAGATTCATTCAAGATTTCTCCAAGATTGCGTCACCGCTAACAAAGCTAACCCAAAATAAAGAAAAGTTCATTTGGGGTGTCGATCAAGAAAGAGCGTTTCAAACACTAAAAGAAAAGTTAACTCAAGCTCCGGTACTGACATTGCCGGACGGAGTCGAAGACATGGTGGTTTATTCAGATGCTTCACTATCGGGGCTCGGATGCGTTTTGATGCAACGGGGCAAAGTTATAGCTTATGCCTCAAGGCAATTGAAGATACACGAGAAGAAATATCTCACGCACGACCTTGAATTGGCTGCAGTGGTATTTGCATTAAAAATATGGAGGCACTATTTATATGGGGTGATCGGAGTGTCGCGCTCCGGTCAAAGATAATATTTATATGCCCTAATTACCCTTAACAAATAGCTAGTGGTAGCAAGGGGTCGAACCACGAAGAGTATGTGGTTTGTGTATGGATTTGACTGAATTATAAAGAATTGTCACAATTATGAAGCTTGCCAGATATTTTTGTATTTTTGTTTAGTAGAAAGATGTGAATTTGAACTACTGGAATTGGATTAATTAATTAACAACTACTAATTAACGCTTGCAAGAAATTTGGATACTAGAACAATAATAATAAAAAGGAATCACACCCGGTTTCGGTAATTGTTAACCTAGGATTTCTACAAGTTTTAGTTTCAACTCAAATGCATTCGATTAACGGATTTAGTGTACCGTGACTTAGGTGCTACTAGCTATCAACGCCCCGAAGAACGGACAAAAAGACACTTTGTAATCAACACAAGTAAATCCTAACAACGACAACGTACAATTACATATCACCGTTTCGCAAAGTCATAACTTTTAACATCGTTCGACAATTCACGAATTCGTAACAAATGTAATAATATTGTCAAAAGTTTCAAAAACCAAATACAAATTGTCACTAAGATGAAACAAGAACAGATTGAAACCCTAAAATTAACAACTACCTACACCGGGGTGAAACCGAGATGATTAGCCGCTCATGGTTGATGCAACTTGATCACTGGATGTTTGGAATGCGGATGGAGTCATCTTGAAGCTTGTAGGATGAAGGAGTGATGGAGAATTAGGGTTTATGAAATGGTGATGATGAGAAGGATGATGGATTGGTGAACTAGGGTTTGATGATTGGTTGTGTGTTCGATTGTGTAGATGATGGATGATGGAATGGTTGGTGAATAATAGATGGTAATGGCTCCAAGATCACTTTCAAACTCCAAAACAATGTGTAACCCCCGTTTCTTGGTCAAAATTGATGTTATAACTCGTCCCCAACTCAAAAATCAAGTTTTTCGCGATATGAGAATGCAGGTGGCGTCGCCGACGGCCATTTAGGGCGTCCCCGACGGCCCCTAGAAGTTTCAGTTTCGCCCGACGGCTTAATTAGCTGTTTACGGAGGTTTCTGGCCGACGGAACAAACCAGAGGCCGTCGCCGACGGCCCTTTTGGGCGTCGCCTACGGTGCCTCTAAATACCATTTTTTGTTTTCTTCATAACTTCTTCGTTATAGCTCCGTTTTACGCACCGTTTTCGCCCACGTACTCGTAATTCAGCCCTCTATCATGCCATCTTCCAATATATTCATTTTAAATTCATTAAATTCCCCCAAAACACATCCAATCTTCGTGATTAACCCGGTTTTGTTCATTTCACCTCCCCGGTTGATCCCGTTCGCTCCCGGTGCTCCGTAAAGCTCCCAATTAGCTCCTTAAACTCTTTTAGACCTGTAAAACACAAATCCCATTAAAAGTAGGCTATTCAAGATTAAAAGCTATGTAAAAACATCAACTTAAGCATAAACGATCACCGGTTTTCAACCACGTATCATGGGTTTGCACCATATACACTGATCATAAGAGCTTAAAATACTTCTTCGATCAGAAGGAGTTAAATATGCGACAAAGGCGATGGTTAGAAACGGTGAAAGATTTCGACTGTGAAATACACTATCACCCAGGAAAGGCAAATGTAGTGGCGGATGCTCTGAGCAGAAAAGCGGACTATGTCCCAATACGAGTGAGATCAATGCAGCTTGTGGTGACCTCGAGTATCCTTGAACGTATCCGAGAGGCGCAATTAGAAGCAGTGAAAGAGGAGAATTGGAAGAAAGAAAGAATAATCGGCCAGTTGAAAGATTTGTCGGATGGGAATAACGGCTTGAAGACTCGATTCGAAAGGATATGGGTTCCAAATACGTGTGGGGCCAAGGCGTTTCTACTTGATGAGGCCCATAAATCTCATTATTCAATCCATCCGGGGGAGACCAAGATGTATAATGATTTAAAACAAAACTATTGGTGGCCCGGAATGAAAAGAGATATTGTGAAATATGTGGAGAAGTGTTTGACTTGTTTGCAAGTCAAAGAGGAGCACCAGAAACCATATGGTAAGTTGCAACCATTGGACATCCCAGTTTGGAAATGGGAACAAATCACAATGGATTTGTTAACCAAATTTCCCAAAACCAATCGCGGGTTTGATGGTATATGGGTAATCGTGGATAGATTGACGAAAAGTGCTCACTTCATTCCGATTCGTGAGACTTATACATCTGAGAAGATGTCGGAGGTGTACACCAACGAGATCATAGCACGCCATGGAGTACCGACATCCATTGTGTCATACAGAGATACTCGGTTTACTTCGAAATTTTGGCGTGAATTCCAAGAGCAAATGGGAACTAAACTGTTCATTAGCACTGCTTACCATCCACAAACGGATGGGCAAAGTGAGAGAACGATACAGACGTTGGAAGATATGCTGCGAGCTTGCATCATTGACTTCGGGGGTAGTTGGGATGTCTATCTACCCTTGGTCGAATTCTCGTATAACAACAGCTATCACGCGAGCATTAAAATGGCTCCTTACGAAATGTCATATGGAAGAAAGTGTCGAACCCCGGTATGTTGGGGAGAAGTGGGTCCACGAGGACTAGCTCCTACTGATATAATCCGAACTACGAATGAGAAGATCGACTTGGTCCGAGCTAACCTAAAGGCGGCTCAGGATCGACAAAAAGCATATGTGGATAAACGAAAGAGACCGATTGAATTTCAAATCGGCGATAAGGTAATGCTAAAAGTGTCACCGTGGAAAGGAATTATACGGTTCAGAAAAAGAGGAAAGTTGAGTCCGAGGTTTATTGGCCCATTCAGAATCACTAAACGGGTTGGTAAGGTAGCATATCGTCTTGAACTACCTGAGGAGTTGAGTGGAATTCATAGCACATTCCACGTGTCACATCTCCGAAAATGCTTAGCAGATGAAACCACTCATATCCACTACGATGACATCGAGGTGGATAACAGCCTCAACTATGCAGTAAGGCCAATTGCAATTTTAGATCGTAAAGAGAAGAGTTTGAGGAACAAAGTAATTAACCAAGTGAAGGTTAAATGGGAACACAGGAAGGGCACGGATACCACCTGGGAATCCGAAGAAGAGATGCAACGGCTCTACCCTAAATTATTTGGTACGTAATACGGTTTCGAGGACGAAACCCTTTTTAAGGGGGTGGACTTGTAACATCCCGAAAATATAAAACTTTATAATAATAAAGTATAAAAATAAACAAGAATAAGCTAACTAGGAAAAAATAACCCAGTTAGCTAAGAATCTTGTAGAAACACATGAATGAATTAAAAAGCCTAAAATATAAACTAAATGAAAGTGGAGGGGTTTATGTGTTGAACTTGAAACTTAATTAAAAACAAAACCAGACACCCATTTGGGATGTCTGGTCGATCATGAAATACAGGGGGCGACACCCACACTTCCAAAACCCTAACTTCTTCTAAACCATCAAATTGAAGGTCAAAATCAAGTTGTAATCGAAATATGAACATAGAATCGTGATCACCTCGACAAAGGGGTCAAAAGGTATGTCGAATTAGGTCATTTGGATTCGATTTAATGTTCATGCATGTGATTGAAATCGAGTATAGAGCTTAATTATGTGTTGTAAACATGAAAATTGAAGTAATATAAGGTTTAGGGTCAAACCCTAGATGAATTCTTGATGGATTCTTGCATGATAAATGTAAGGATCAAAATCACCATAGTGGGTGACTAATATGTTAGTGGAACTTGATAAACACTAGGATTAAAACTCTTGTTCTAGTGTAAACTGAAATTTATGAGGAAATCTCTAAATTGTAGATGTTAAAATATGGACATGTAGTCTAATTGAAGCTAATTATGGTGATAAACTCTAGTCATGAACTTGTTTTAGATCATGTAGAAATCTGACCCGCTAGGTGTTTGATAAAACGCCTAAATGAGGGTTAAAACGTTAAAGGTTGGGTAAAACGCAGATTTGAATATGTTAAGAAATAATGCGTTAAAGCTTATGAAAGAGTTCTAATCTTGTTATGAATTGAACTCTTTAGGCAAGGAATCCGGAACGTCAAGTGGACAGGCCGGAGATGATACACGCGGAAAAGGTGTGCTTTAAAGGTACGTGGCTTAAGTCCCATTAAATTATATGTAAAGGTTTGGATTTGTTGTGTAAATGATATTGTATTGTAAAGGTTGTGTTTGATGCGTCGTTAAAGTGGCGAAGTACGCTCGACCATCAAACGGGTCAAAGTAAAGACTTGGAATTTAGTTTGGCTTGTCAATAAAGTGATGGTTTTCACTAAATAGCCGAACGGGTTAAAAGGATGATTTTAAAAGAATTATGAGAGTAGAGACTTGAAAGTCTCATACTTTGATAAATGGGGATTGTACCATATCAAAGATTTGGTTATATCTATATAAGAACCCGGGAAGTTGGGTCAAACAATTATAGTTAAATAAAAAGGGTCGCTTGAAACGGAATGCTTAAATTCCGAAGAAGCAAGTAATTAGTCCTAAGGGAATGCAAAGCCATAGAATGGCGCGAATACGCAAAGTTCATGAACCCGGGAAATTGGGTAATTATGTTTAAAAGTCTTAAGAATTGAAAAAGTGGTGTTATGCACTTACACTAATGGGTTGGATAATTGAAATTAAGGCAATTGTGAACCGATTTTCGGTATCTCAGTTTCCGCGATGTGAAAATTTCATGGTTGGATCCATAATTTTATTACGGACTCATAGGAAAAAGAATCGGCTAAAACGGATCAACGAATCATAAGTTATGGCCATTTTAAGTTGGAAATTTTATTAAACCTTGAACTGGGAATGTACAGCAACAACTGAACAAGAAGTCTGTGAAAACAAGGGCTTGGCGTGACGCCAAGGCCCTTGGCGTCACGCGACGCCTCCATGATCCGGAAAAAAATTAAATTTTGACTCTTTGACCCTTGGAACTTGTTTATATCCATTATAACTTTATCAAAACTAACATTTGTTGTGGTTTTGATCTTAGGTGATGTTGGAAACTAACCGGAAGATGATCAAGCTATCTTTTGAAGAACCGAACACAATTTAGAAGCTTCCGCAATATTTTAACTCTTAGTAGACTTTGTTTTTGGCATGGAAACAATTGTTAAACAACTTTTAAATGTTTTAACTTAGTCTTTAGTCGACTAAGCTTTTGCTACTTATTAACTTGAATTATGAAATCTATGTTAACTAGACATCTTTTGTTTAAAATGGTATGCATTATCATTAAATTCAAGTAAATTTAGACGGGTGTTACACCAGTGCCACTTTCAAGCGAAATTAGCTTCCCTATATATAGCCTTCGTACGAAATCAGTTGTAAGGTTCTTGTTTCCGGTACCAAAGTGCTGCCGATGTGTCTACTAATCTGTAATCGTGTTATAATCAATATACAAGACATTTAGAAGTGAATCAAGCTGTTTTCCAAGTCAAATCATCTGTTTCCGCCTCTTGAATTGACTAGAACTCTTCTGATTGACTCGTTTGGGTCACAGAATGATCCTACATAGGTGATGACAAGTTAAGGCGGTTGAAATTGAATTCAAGATTCTGGTCATTTAGGGTTTCAAGAAAACTATTTAAAGATGATTGATTATCAAAACCAGCAGCCCCGGATGAATACTACCAACACAATGCAACTGATCAGGGTGATAAAACTCACAGAACTTCGGCGACAACGTCGGAAACCTATCAGAATAATCAAGAATCGAACGACAGGATTGGCTCCCAAGTGGTGACTACCCATCGCCGCTGGCAGCTGTCTTTGTTACTTGTTCATAAACAGAAACCTACCATTAGTGGTGTTCACTGGTGGCTGTTGGTGGCTGTAGAAGTGATCTTGAATGAGGGTTCCGTCGTTCACGATGGAAGATGACGGAGCAAAATGGTTTTTAGGGTTTTGGCCGATGAACATCCGGTCAAACTGTTCTCTCATTGATCTTGGATTGTTATTGTTCTCCATTGAGATTGTTTGTAACTGAAATTCGAAGATAATCAAAGGTTTTGTAGGGAAAGATATTAAAGGGAATTCAATGAATTAGGAAGAGAGAGAATTAGTTTTTTCTTATATTTTAATAAAAGCAAGGGGTAGTTTTGTCATTTTACATGGAGTTAACGAACATCCACTCTAGGGACTATCCGAGTAATTTCCAAAAGTTAGGGACTATAGATGTTATTTTACAAAACCACAGGGACTATCTGGGCATTTTACTCTATTTACTTTAATTTGACTATAATATTGCTATAGTTTTTTAACTTAACAAAAAATTATATGTTACGTGATTACAATGTTTATGCGTGAGCAATAACCGAACCGTTTACCGAAATTGACCCCAAAACAGACGAAACCGAAAACCGAATTAACTGAAAATTGAATTAACCAATAATCGGTTATCTTTTTTTTGTACCCTCGGTTAAACGAATCAACTAAACCAAACCATTCATATTTTCATAAATTTCAAGTTTTATGTCTCCATTTTCATTTACTTATGTTTTATACCTTCATTTCATGCATTTATATCTCCATTTTTTGTATTTCTAATCAATAATATTTGTCCAAGTTTGGTTTTAGTTATTATTCGAAATAAACCAAATCAAACCGAAAACCGACAATCTAACTGAATAAACCGAACTTTTTAACCGAAAACTGATTGGTTAATAAAATAGATTAACCGATGACTTCAGTTTAGGTTGATATAGAGGTTAATAACCAAAACGTACATACCCCTGAGAGTGTTTATTTTCCCTTTTCGTACCGCATGGATACACTCTATATAAATAGGGTAAAATGATTTAGTTATATCAAATATTGTTCTCGGTAGATGACAATTGTCATCGTTTCAGATTTTTAGTTAGTTTTATATATTATTTCCACTAAATAAAATGTCTTTCACTAAAGAGTTGTTCACGCTCATCTAATACTCAAATACATTCTTATTAGTTCAATTCATCTGTAATATTCAAATACATTCTTATTAGTTCAATTCATCATGCAAGTTTATATAGTAATCACCTATTATGATTTTAACACATCCTATGGTTTTAACATTCTAATTTACAACTTGCACAAGAAAAAATATAGAAGCGTAAATATCTTCTTGAGTGATCATTACAATCTGCCTAAAAATGAACTAATATCATAAATAAGAAGAAAACATGTCTTATAATAACATTTACTTACAAACATTTGGTAAAAATGATTATTTTCTTAAAAGTGAGAAGTGAGTGGTGATTTGTAAAACCAAAGAAGCTGAGGTTATATTTTTGACACTTTAGACTCTGAACTTAATTATGATATATTTATATGTTTAACCCATTACTTTACTTCACAAGGTGAGAGTTGATTAATCCAAACAATCATCCCCTTAATCAAGATCAACTTGTAGTAGGTATTCAATACCAGTTAGTTCCCTTATTGTGATAAACTTGATTCTTCGTAACGCTTTGGTTAAGATGTTCTTTGTAGTTCTCTAGCAATGTGTATTATAACAATTTCATCCTTCTCGATGCGTACTCTTATGAGAAATGATAACGTGTATCATGTGCTTGCTTCTATCATGAAACACGGAATTGTTCATAAACGTGATAGAAAATTTGTTGTCAACCATTAAGGTTATTTTCTCTTCTTTTAATTCAGTTATTGCACTGAGTAGTCTCTTTAACCATAATGCTTGACAGACTGTTACTGCCATGAATTCAGATTCGCAAGATGATAGTGCTATAGTAGGTTACTTTTGAGTGCACCAACTAATAGGAGAGTTTCTAAAGTAGAATACTACCCTGGTAGTGCCCTTTCCTTTTTGTTGTTAGCTCCATAGCTACTATCACTAAAACCAACAAATTTGCATCATCCGCTACTTTGATATGTAATACCATAATCTTTAGTTCCTTTGATGTAACGAATGATTTGCTTTATTACTTTCAAATGATGGTCCTTCAATTCTTGCATGAAACGACTAAGTAGACCAGCAGAATAACTTAAATTTGGTCTTATATGTAGAAGATACCTTAAGCATCCAATTAGACTTCTATACTATGCAGGATCAACTGGTTCTCTCCCATCTACTTTTGTTAACTTGAGTCATGGATCCATCGGTATCTTTGTCTCGTTGCTCTCAAGCAATTCATCATCCTTAAGAATCTTGTTCACATAACTTGTTTGCTTAATTTAGATCTCACCCCCTGTTTGGTTGACCTCTATTCCTAAATAGTAAGCTAACAGCCCTAAGTCACTCATTTCAAACTTTTCTTTCATTTGGTTGAACTTGTCAATTTCTTTATTTGGTGTTCTAGTAAACTATCAAATCATCAACATAAACTCCAACTAGCAGGGTAGAGTTTGTACTTATCTTTGTATAGACTGCTTGTTCCAATGAGCATTTGTTGAATCCAAGAGACTTCAGTATGTGATCCAACTTTACATTCCATGCTCATTATGCTTGTCGTAGTCTATACAATGATTTCAAAAGTATGTAAACCTTCCCTTTGTCTATTGGTTTCACAAAACCTTCAGGTTGTGAGATGTACACCTCTTCCTTCAGTTCTCCGTGTAAGAAAACAGATTTTACGTCTAAGTAGTGTACTTCCCATTTACTGTAGGCAATTAAGGCTAGAATCATACCAACAATTTATGTTTGTGCTACAGGAGCAAAGACTTCTTCAAAGTTTACTTCTCATTGTTGTACACAACCTTAAGCTACTAGACAAGCCTTATGCTTTTACAATATTTCCACTTTCATCCCTTTTGGTTTTGAATACCATTATGAACCTATAGGTGTGTGATCCTTGGGTAGACCAGTCAAGGTCCATGTTTTGTTCCTATTAATTAAATCCAACTCAATCTTCGTAACTTTAATCCATTTTCCATATTCTGTTGTATCTTTATATGTTCTTGGCTCCCTCAGCTAACAGTAGCTCATTTTCATCTAATTCAATTTCAGGTGCTCATTCATAAACATCCTCTAGACTTTGATCATGTAACGGTGTATAATCATAAGGTCTGGATGAGCTTCCTAATGATGAGGAGGAAGCAACACATTCTTTAGAGTTTGGATCATAAGTATATGGTTCTAGAGTGAATGGATAATTTGATGAGTTGAGAGGTGATTGAGGAGCTTCTTCCTCATGGTTACCACTCTCAACGTTCACTACTAGTGTTGTGTCATTAGTAAGCGGACTAGTTGTCTGATTATCCTCAACAATGCAATTTGTACACTTATGTCCTTTGCTACTATAGTATTTTGTATGCTCCTTCCAGTTCCAAAATTCTCTTTTTTTTTAAATTTCACATCTTAGCTGATGCTAATTTTTCTTGATATTAGATTGGATAATCTATATGCTTGTGATCCTGGCCCATTTCTTATTAATATCATTACCGCATTTCTATCATCTAACTTCTTTAGATTTGGTAATAATACCCTTGCGTAAGCTTTGCAACCAAAAACTCTAAGATACTTTAAGTTTGGCTCTCACCTTTGAGTGCTTCATATGGTGTACTATCTATTAGTGCTCTGGTTGATGTTCGAATCAAGATGCAAATGGCATGTCTTATTACTCCCCCCCCCCCCTCCAAAAAAAGGTTTTAAGGCATGTTAGTTACCTTCAACATACTTCTTGTGGTAGATAGGATAGTCTATTTCTTCGTTCTAACATACCACTTTCTTGCGGTGAATATGGTGTAGTAAGTTTTCTTGCTATACTATTAGCCTTGCAAAATTTAGAGAATTCACTAAAAGTGTACTCTCCACCTCTATTACTTCTAAACATCTTCAGTTAGGTTCTACATCTGTTTCTAACATCAACTTGAAATCCTTGAACATCTCAAATGCTTGATCCTTTGAGTCAAAGAAGTGTATACCCACATAAATCTAGTACAAAAATCGACTATAAGGAATATATACTTCTTTCCTAAATATGGTGAAATGGGCCACACAGTTCTCTAGAAACTAACTCTAATGGTTTGGTTGATTTAGATTCAACTTGTCTCGGGAATGGAGCTCTATTGTGTTTTCCAAGCAGGCATGCATCACATACTTGTATTGAATGATTAATTCGAGGTACTCCTTGAACTAACCTCTTTTGGGTCATGTATTTAATTGCATTTAAGTTCATATGACCTAGTCGTGCATTCCATAGCAATGCTTGATCATTTAAAGTTGCTAACATAGAAACCGGTGTGCCAGTCTTCAAATTGACATTGTAAAGTCTATTCTTCGAACATGCGACCTTTATGAGAAGTTTCTAGTTCATATCATAAAGACGCAAGTGGTTGTAATCTATAACAACTTTACATCCATTTTCTGTTAGCTATCCAAGACTCAAAATATTGTTATTCAGACTTGGAACAAACTTGAGAAACGACTTGTTTCCTGTTTTTATATTCCAACAATATTGAGCCCTTACCTTTTAAATTTACATATGATCCATCACCAAACCTAACATTTTCACTAACCTTTTCATCTAACTTCGTGAAATGGGTTTGAGTGTCAGTAATGTGATTACTTGCACCGTTGTCAAGATACCACAAGCTTTCATCAGTCATCCTATATTTATTAGGCTTGATTTCCTTCTTGTTTAACAAAAACTCTTTATGAACTTCGTAGTCTTCTATAACAACCATCAAAAGGGTTGGTTTTTCGTCTTCTTGCGTTAGATTGGCATGTTCTTGTGCATAATCCTTTTGAGGGAAGTTCACATCACAGTGTCCATGCTTATTGCAATTAAAACACTTAATGTTACTTAAGTCCCTTGTTTCTTTCCTTTTTAGTTGTTAAGTCTAGAGTTATAATATCTAACTCCAAGTACTGCTCTATGGATGCAACTATTTGAATGAAGGTGTGCCTTCTACACACGATCCACACCAACGTGTATAGTCTTCAACATGTCCCACATTTGCTTTGCACTTTTAAAATTTGCAACTTCTAAGATTAGGTTTTCTGGTAGTTACGGAAACAACTACGTAGTTGCAGTCTTGTCTTTCTTTACATCTGATTGTGTTGCCTCAGTTAGTTCAACAATGTCCCAAAGATTGTTTGCTTCCAAGATGGTCTTGATACGAATAGCCCACACAACAGAATTTGACGATTTGAGTATGAGTCATTGGAAATCAGATAGTGTTGCCACTTCTTTGTATTGTATCATAACACCAGTATTTGGAGGTGTTCCTTCTGACATGATCTCGAATGTTCTTACACTTCAAATTCCTAAAATTCTGTGGTTCACAAAATACTGCAATCGCCAACCTTAATATAGGTTGATCGGTTTCTTGATTCTTCGGTTGATCAAAGATGCAAGTCTTGAATCCGGTCTCTCCTTCTTTCTACTCCTGTACGTTCTTCGAATACTAACTTGTATGTTGTTTTCGAGAATCGTCAACAGTGAATCAAAACTTCAGTTCTTCACGTTGTTTATTCTTCAGTTCCAGCGATGATCAGGAACCAGCTAGATTAATTTGCCAAGCACTTGTCTTTGTTCTAATTGAAGGAATAAAAATTGACTTATTGAATTTTTTTAATTTCTTTTTGGTTATAAAGAACAAACAGAAACAACGTATCAGTTTGGCTTCAAGGTGGCAATAAAAAAGGAGTAACAAGCAACAATTTTGATTGCACACTGATCTATTTATGGTTTTCCAATTCAGTGTCGGGTGGGTAAACTACCATTTACTTATCTAGGCCTTCCTACAGGGGCGAATCTGAAACAGGCGAAACATGGGCAGCCGGTTATAGATAAGTTTCAAAAGAAGCTATCAACATGGAAGTCGAAGACCTTATCTTTTGCGGGCAGGGTTACGCTAGTCAAATCTGTGTTGGGTGGTCTCCCGCCATATTTTTTTGTCAATTTTTTGGGTTACTCTGGTCAAATTTGTGTTGGGTGATGCCCTTTTTGAAATAACCTTCTGCCCTTTTATACCTGCTCTGAATCGTTAGGCCCAACTCGTTACTGCAATTTTTAAGCCATATCAGCAACAAGCATTACTCACGCAGCCCAACTCCAACAAATACCCAATTTGTATTTTATACAGTCAAATAAAAGAAAAAACAAGAAAATTAGTAACAAAAGAAAATAACTTAAATAAATGATTGAATTGCCCCTTATGTTTACGTGACTAGTTGTGGGATGCTAATATGAGATCAGAAATATTGATATTAAAATGGGGAAGAATTGATGTAATAACTCAGATTTTTCAAATAATAACAATAACAAGATAACAATAATAATAAGTTAACGATTTTTTAAGTTATTAGTTGGGGTGTTCATGGTTCAATTTTAACGGTTTTTGAGTTAAACTATGAGACCAACCGTTAATAACGATTTTTGAATATCAAAATTTGAAACCGAACTGTTGAAACTTAGAACTGAACCATTACTGATGATTTAATTCCGGTTTAGTTTCATAGTTTAAACTTTATTGAGCCGTTAGTATATTTTGTGATATAAATAATATAAGTAAAATTGTTAAGCACTGTATATTATGATATTCCTTACCATCTCAATGACAAGAATTAAGAAACTAATCTAACATATACTAAGGGGGTGTTTGGTAACTTCTGAATGGTTAAATGTTGAATCAGTAAGAGGTCTGAACCATTAAGTGCTGAACCAGTAAGAGGTGAACCATTAAGAGGCCGTATAATGCTTAACCCTTTAGAGGCAAATGTATGACCAATTCAGATTAGAAGTCTTAACCATTCAGACTCGGTATAAAACATAAACATTCAGAGACAAATGTCTGAACCATTCGGACATCTGCTCGCGAAACAAACAGTCTGAACCATTAAGGGTTGTTTGGTAGCCTCTGAATGGTCATTAAGAGGCTACCTCTTAATGGAACCATTAAGAATTTTACCAATGAGAAGGTAAAAGAATGTGACATGTGATGATTTACCATTCAGATGTTACCTCTTAACCATTCAGACTTGAGTTTACCCCTTATTCATTCAGATGTTTTAAACCTAAGAGGTAGCATCTGAATGGTCATTAAGAGGCTACCAAACAGCCCCTAAGTGTTGAATCAGTAAGAGGTCCGAACCATTAAGAGCTTCATTAAAAGGTAAACAAACAGCCCCTAACACATATAAGACATGATTGTTGTGAAATAGGAATTTAGTAAATCAATAATTAGAAGAAGTAATCGAACATGTACTTCAAAGTTTTCAATTAAGATATAATACATATATCAAATAAAAAGTTGATTTTGTCTGAGTATGATAAGAAGATATTTTAACTTTTTATTTTTCAAAGAGTAAACTGCCATTTTGGTCCCTGAGGTTTGGGCAGTTTTGTCACTTTAGTCCAAATCTCAAACCTTTTACATCTGGGTCTCTGTGGTTTCAGTTTTATTGCCATTTTGGTCCAAAAATGAAATCAGGTCTTGTTTGTCTTATAAAACCCTTCTATTTTTTTCCGTTTCCTCAAGAATGAAGAATGCAGAGGAAAGGAGATGTCGACTGGTATTCATTTACAAAAATGAAATGACCATTTTGCCCCTGAGTAAAAGGACAAAATAGCAGGGTTTTATAAGACAAACAAGATCTGATTTCATTTTTTGACCAAAATGACAATAAAACTGAAACCACAGGAACCCTGATATAAAAGGTTTGAGATTTGGACTAAAGTGACAAAACTGCCAAAACCTCAGGGACCAAAATGGCAGTTTACTCTTTTTCAAATCAATAATTAAGGTAAAGGTATTGGAAAAAGTGTAAAGGTACTTTTGGAAGAGCTTATTTGCTGATTTTCTATCAACACATGCAACTGTGCAAGACCTATGTGGGTGTTAATATTCTCACACCCCTCAACTCTATCTCTCTCTATATATACATAGATAGATTTAGAGAGATAGAGTGAAAACCATGTGGGAATAAGATTTAACCATGTGGGAATAAGAAACCCCTATGTTTATGGGTTATGTTTATTCCTCCTATTTTTTTAACATTCTTAACTTTTTATACGACATAATTTAAAAAAATTGCACTATAAAGTCGAGTAACTTTTTATCTTTAATTTGAGTACTATATTGTTATATAAAATATGCCAACCAAAAAACCTCCAAAAATTGCGTTGTATTTCTACGTCGAATAACATTTTTGTGCTACATTTTCTATGCTGGATTTTTTATGCTATATTTTTGTACCAGATGTTTTGTACTATATTATTTTGCATTACATTTGTTTTGTTATATTATGACTAAACAAAAGGGTGAGAGCTTGCGTTTTATAACTAAAATGTCCTTTTTATCCTACGTGATAAAACAAAAGGGTGAGAGTTTGTGTTTTAGAACTAAAATGTCCTTTTTATCCTACGTGTCACATGTCATCTCTTTAATGTTTCTTAAACTTTTTTCAACGACGAATTTCTTGCTCCTTGTGAGACTTAAATCTAAGACCTCTCACACTTAGGTGTTTTAAAAAACTTGCCTTGTCATCAGACCACCAGCCCCAATGGTTAATGTTTCTTAAGCTACTTAGACAAAACTCAATTTTAATGGATCCCTTACAAAATAACAATTTTGTCGTTGCAAACTACATTTAACTAGGGTGTTCAAAACCGGATATCCGAAAATCCGGATATCCGAATTTCGGATATCCGAAATTTTCGGATACCAGATTTCACTATCCGTATCCGAAATTTCGGATATCCGATTATAAGTTTTCGGATATTTCGGATACTTCGGATAGTTTCGGATATATTCGAAAAAAATAAAAAATTAAATTTTCGTATAAACCATAATCCAAACCATTTATTACAGTTTAAAAAATTATAACTAATCAACCGAAAGTTAAGAAAAAAAAATTAACCGTAAAATCAAATCATGAATCGGTTTAAACAGCTTCACAATTTTAATCCAGACGTTAAAAATCTTTAGTTATAAAAGATTTAGAAAGTATGTAAACATTTGACAAATAGATATTTTGAGTTTGTTGGCCGTTCAAAAAAAAAAAGATATTTTTACCAAATGAAACAAATCTAGAGACAAAAATGGATTTAAATATATAAAAAAACATTAACGTAACAGTCAATGCCGAGTAATCCGGCCAACTCAATGACGAAATGGCCACACGGTTTCTAATATTTAAATACACCTACGCCTCTCCCCGATCAACCCCTCTCCTCCGAAATTTAAATAAAAAACAATCATTAGCCATTGTTCCCGTCGCATACACTCGGCCGATCAAACTTGTGACTGAGATCCGGTTGCTTCACGCCAAAGGTAATCTCAAATTCTATTATGTATGTATCTATGTGTTTCACTGTATGTCATATGTAAACACCTCAAACTGTTAAAAAGAAGAAGATGAAACAAAAACAATTCCCTCTCATCCCATCGGCTTTCGTTTTTCCAACCAGTCCTGACTGTTGGGCCGATTATGTATCATTATTGGCCCATTTGTAATTGGATGCAGCCCAGAAATGTATTAGTGTATGACTAAATGAAAGGTGCACAACCCGGTTTTTGGGCCAAACCGTTTTGGTTTTGGTCAAAGAAAGTCAAAGCCGGTTTTGGCCCAAAACAGTATGTGGATCGGTTCAGTTTTAAACTAGTTTCTCTCAAATGAGTTTCTGTATTGGGCCCGCTTCTGATCGTGATCCGAATGTGTTATGTGTACGTGATTTAACCATCGTGATCCGAATGTGTTATGTGTACGTGATTTAACAATTTAGGCATTTTTTTCTATAATGAGATAATTTACTCGGTCATCTAAAACGAGTAAAATATGTAAATGGTAAAAGTGGACATGAGGTGATACAGGTTAAATTATTTTATAATATCAGTATTCTAATTAATTAAAAATTATTGATAATTATTTTATTTCACTATTAGTTAATTAAAAATTATTGTAATATATTTCAAATTATTTTTAGCTTGTTTTATTGAATTCATGTAACTACTATTAGCTAGTATTGCTTCTCAGAAAATATTAATTCGTATTAGGATGAAAGATTTAAGCCATTTAATAATTTATAGGATCAAAGTTATAACTAAAAAATTGTTTAAGGGTGTTTTTTGTTTTTGGTTTCTTTTTTTTTTTTTAGGTTTTAATTTAAAATGAAATAGTGGCTGTGGCCCAGTGGTAGGGAGAGCCAAGTTCGAACCTGGTTATGGTATTATTCAAGGGGGAAATAATTTGCTGTTAAAAAAAAACCCCACTAATCACTTTAAGACTTTAAGTCAAACATATATTTTATATCTTTGTTACAACCAATCATAATTAGACATCTTGAGGGTTTCATGATTAGGACGAAAAGAGTACAGTGCCTAAAAATTTCTTAACTCAATTTGAAAAAATTTTCTAATAGGTATTTTTAATGCCTCATAAAATAATTTTTTATATTCTCTTTCTTTTGTAAGCGGTTATAATCATTTGATATATATTTTTTCGTATAATCATTTCATATATTTTTTCGTGAGTGGTAAATGAAAAAAAAAATAGAATAACTCTAAGTATTAATTAAAAGATGAACGTATTTTTAGGATACATATGTTATTTAAGTAAAATATTAAGATGAGCATTTAAATGTGAATGAGCTATCAGCCTATCATCATACCTTTGAAAATGTTTTGTTCACGTTTCAAAAGGGAAAGACTTTTATCAACAAATTGGGCTTTGCTTCTCAAGTCTTCTTTACTTGTGAAGATTGACAAAAAAAACCGTGTATAATATATCTTTACCAACTACCCTCTTTGACCGTATAATGTCATAACAAATTAACCAACATTTTCAAAGAAAGTGTTCTAAAACAGATCAAATGAAGTATACTTTCACATGAATTATATAATAAAACAAAATTTCTTAATATTTTTGAATCATTTAACTCAAGTCCAAAATAATTGATTTTAAGTCTTTATTTTTTCTTATGTTTCTATGACCTTTTTTTTTTTTTTTTGAACGGTAACTTTCTTAAGGTATTTACATCCCCACGTCGGGGACCCTAACCAAGTCTGTCCCAGACTTACGTTGTCTTAACCGGATCCGCGCTGGGAGTGGTCAGAGTTGGCTAACGGCGTTCGCCCGGAAACCGTACCGCCTCCACACGAGACACCTCGCTGGAGTAACGGCCGGATTAAAACCGGGGCGGCTCAGGCTCGAACTTGCGCAACATTGGCTAACAAGCACTTACCATCATTGCCTGGTCCCCACACCTTTTGCTACACCCGGGAGTCGAACCGGAGTCTCCAAGGAAACAAACCGGCCCAACTCCCAACTGAGCTGGGTGGGGGATTTATGTTTCTATGACCTCATTATTAATTAAAGATCGTGCTAGCTACACGATACACTAATAGGAGATCCACTCTTATATGAACAACCTACATTATCATTTGGACCCATGAATTTAATTTAATTGTTTTATGACATTAATGCATCTACCATTTCAGTTTAAAGATGACATCAAAATGGCCACATATTCGAATTCATGTATACCATGGAAAATATTATAATTTAAAGACTAACATTCTCTTTTTCTTTAATGTTATGATGATGTTCTTTCCTCAAACTCACATGTGACTGAGATCAATCAACCCTTTTACCATCATTACTATTGGCATATATCACTACCTTCATATATGCACATCATTCAATATTTATAATTTTGTCTCTTATAATCATCGAATAATAATAATAATAATAATAATAATAATAATAATAATAATAATAATAATAATAATAATAATAATAATAATAATAATAATAATAATAATAATAATGTTATAATATTTAATTATTAAGTTAATAGTGAGAAAGAATAAGGATAAATTTTGTAGACCCCGCCATTCTTTATTGTTGTACTCTTGACGTTTACATCTTAACCACCAACTATATTATTTATTTATTAACATATAGATTTATGACTATAATGTGTGTGTATATATACAGATTTTTCAAGAGAAGAAAAACAAAACGTAAACGCCTGTGTGCAGCAGGAAAGAAGATGATGCAGCTAGGCGTGATGGTTGAGCTTTTGGAAGAATATCAAATGGTGATGGATCTATTGAGAGATCGTATGAGGAACATTCTAAATAGCACTCGCACACGCACACACACGCGTGTAGATTCATCTTCATCGTGGTCTTCAACGTTCTACAACCCGAGTGATCAGACATCATCTTCATACATTGTGTTCTTCTAGGTCAAGTCATTTTTATTTTGATTATTGTTGCTAACATTTGTTGTAATAATTATGAATAATTGGATTGGATCATTCTTGATCTCATGTATTTATTATATCAGTAGTAAAGCAATGTAGACATTCTCAAGAAAAGCATATAAAAATGGAGGTTATTGCTAACATTTGTTATGTGTGAATTCGATACATTGTTTTAGTTGTCTTTGAATCCGCTCGTTTGTGTAATGAACTTAGTGATTCGACTATTGATCATCTTCTCCAGGTATTAGTTTGACTGTTCGATAACTTTAACAACGTAGCAGAAAAGTTGAAGGTAGAATTAATGATTAACGAATAAGAAAGATATGATTAAATTAGGAATTTAATTTTCATTGAAAGATAATTATAGGTTATTGAAAACATCAAGTGCCATTTTTACCCCTGGTCACTAGTGATAGAAATCTATCACTCCCACTATCCAATCAAATCATGCCATATTATCACCCAATATTCTATCACTAGTGATAGAAATGTAGGGGGGGTGGTATCACTAGTGATGGAATTCTATCACTCCCAAATTTTTTTAGTTTTCATTTTAAAATTAGAAATTTTTAATTTTATTTTAAAACACTAAATTAAAAATTTCACTAATTTTTTTAATTTTTTATTTTAAATTAGAAATTAACAATAAAACACTAAAATTAAATATTTCATTAAATTTAAAACATACTACTTCAATTTAACATACTAGAAACATACAATTTAAAAAAAAAACATACTCCTCGTCCGAATCATGAAACTCCAAACCTAGAGAACCTACTAGTTCGATTAAATCGTATCTCAACCGAAAGTGAGTTTCTTCATTACGCAATTCTAGATGGATATTTTGTGGAACTTGAACTTGTGTAGGAGGATCCGGCACCCAATCAGGGGATATTGCACGTCCGTCTTCTTTGATCAGCATATTGTGCAATATGATACATGCATACACTATGCTATGTATTGATTTCTTGCTCGTCGCACGAACCGGTCGGTGTAGTATACCCTATCTACCCTTTAAAACACCAAATGCCCTCTCAACATCTTTTCTTGCCCATTCTTGCAATTTTTTGAACGCCTTTTCTTTAGCCTCGACAGGAAATGAGGGAGCTTTGACAAAAACAGACCAAGACGGGTAGATACCATCCACAAGAAAAAAGCCTCGTCTGTAATGTCGACCATTAACATAGAAAGGAGAGGAAGGTGCTGTACCATCCGTTACGCTTTGGAACAACGGCGACGTGTGCAACACATTGATGTCATTGTTTGAACCTGGAAGACCGAAATACGAATGCCAAATCCATAAATCATTCGACGCCACCGCTTCTAGTATGATGGTTAGTCTTTTGATGTCTACCCTAACATACGCCCATCGCAACTCTCTTGGACAATTTTTCCACTCGATATGTGTACAATCGATGCTACCGAGCATCCCGGGAAAATGCCATCTAGCCTCGTGTGCGGCGTAAATACGTGAGATGTCGTGGCTCGTCGGTTTACGTAAAAAATCGTTAGCATACAGCTTAATGACCGCGTTGCAAAAAAATTGCAAACATTCACGTGAAGTTCTTTCCGACATAGCTAGGTATTCATCATATTGATCGGGAGGGTTACCTGTCGCTAGTTGGCGAATGGCGGACGTGCATTTTTGTATCGGCGTGAAACTTGGTTTGCCCCTCGCATCGTAACCTTCTTGAAACCATTCCTCGCTTGCTTCGATGTCTCCAACAATCTTTAAAAATAATTCTTTGGGTAAACGAAACCGATGTCTAAACGTTTCGGCATTATAGAGCGGATTTTCCACAAAATAATCGTTCATCAAAACTTCGTTGGCACGTATACGATCACGGTCGACCATCTTCTTCGTTGACACAATGAACAACATACTAAAACACAATGAACATAACGTATAACACAATAAGAATCAGACTAAATAAAAACACAATTGATGACAACAGATAAAAGACACAATTAATGACAGCAAATAAAAGACACAATGGAGAGCAGATGAAGACACAATGAAAAACAAACTAAAAACACAATACATAACAAACTAAAACACAATGAACAAGATAATAAAAAAATTGAACAAATTATTAAACCACAATGGACAACATATTAAAACACAATGAATAACATATTACACAATGGACATGATGTAAAACACAATGTAAATTAGAATAAAAACACAATCAATGACAACAGATAAAGACACAATAAACAACATACTAAAACACAATGACCATAACGTATAACACAATGGCGATAACATATAACACAATAAGAATCAGACTAAATAAAAACTCAATTGATGACAACAGATAAAAGACACAATTAATGACAGCAGATAAAAGACACAATGGAGAGCAGATGAAGACACAATGAAAAACAAACTAAAAACACAATACATAACAAACCTAAACAGAATGAACAAGATAATAAAAAAATTGAACAAATTATTAAAACACAATGGACAATATATTAAAACACAATGAATAACATATTAAACACAATGACCTGAACTAATAACACAATTTATAGAAAACCCAGATATAACAAAATCTTCATTGTGTCATATATTGCGTTATATGTTTTTATAAAAACGCAATGGATAGAACTCAAATTAACATTGTGTTATAGGTTTTGATAATAACACAATGTATAGAAACTCTACTGACCAAAACCCAGTTAAAAGATACAATGACATGAACCTTTAACACAATGCCAAAAAACCTAGTAAAAATGAAAATTTTAATTTTATTTTTATATGATAATATGGTACTCATATTAAAGATAAAAAAACGCTCGTTATTATGGTGAAATTTTTTTTGAAAAAAAAATGTCGTATGAAAAAGTTATGGACGTTTTAAATCGATGGGGGAATTGGCATGTGCCTTGCATGTGGAGAGAGAAAATCCATAAATATAAGATTTCTTTTATGTCCTTCTATTATCTTCTTTTCCCTACAACCAATCTCAACCCTTCAAATCTAAGATCAATGGACTAGAATCCTTCTTACACTTCTTATTTATTTTATCCTTTGTATTTGATCCTAACCCATTGTTTTTGTTTTAATACTTTTATTATTTTAATATTATAATAATAGTTATTTTCTTTACTTTTTTATTTTAATATTTTTTTTGTATCAGGGGTGGGGATAAGCTTGGTGTCAACCGGCATCGAACCAGTATTGGTATCGAAAATACCGGGACGGTCCTGTTCGGTATCAGTACATTTAGGTAAAATCTGGCACTAATACAGAAAACGTCAAAAGTTGGTGCCGAATTGATATTGGATATCTTTTGGTTCGGGAAATTCAGTGCTGCTACCCGTTACCATTTGCTCATCCCTGATCACGGTTACCATACGAACAACTGTATCGTATAACTTTTTTTTGTTGATTTTTCTTCAACTTTTAATTTTTTCTTTTTTTAGTTTCAGGGGTAGGGAGGAGCTTGGTGCCAATCGATACCGAATCGGTACTGATACAAAAAATACCGGTTACGGTACCGGTATATGAAGGTAAAAAACGGCAGTGAACCGGTACTAGGAATGCCAAAAGTCGGTACCGAATTTGGTACCGGTACCCAGAACAATTTGCTCATATCTGACCACGGGTTTCATACGAACAACATCATTACCATACAACTTTTTTTGTTGATTTTCTTTCGGTTATCCATTAGTTTTTTTTCTACATTTTCTTTTTATTCTTGTCAGCAGTTCCGTTCGCAACACGCTCGTAGTGATTTCAAAACACATGTAAACACAGACTAAATAACAAAAGAAATTCGATGCAACGCAGCAAACTTCTTTAAACCTAGTTATGTTAATAGCCGTCTGTGGCAATGTAGCCTTTGAGTAGGGGTTGGTCAGTCAATGAGGTAGTGATGGAATGGTTGGTAAAAGACTTGATGTTTCTTGTGACTCGGGTTCGACTCCCATACTCTCCATTATTTTATGTGGCATCCAGGTGAAGGGCAAATACGGGTGGTGCTGGTTCCTCTTGGATGGGAGGCGAGGTTTTACCGATTAGTCCACTGTCGTGCCTTGGGGCGGGCAAATGTCGGGTTTCCGCGCATCTGGGAGAGCGAAGGTGTAACACCCCGTGTTTCGAAAGTCAAAGTCAAGATTGAAGTCAAAGGAAGACAAGATTGCTAATTGCGATCTGTCGCTCCTTGCTCAATTCTTGTTTTGACTTCTTTGAGTTGTAGATAGTCTATTTTATGTCTTACGTTAGTTGTATTATGTGGAGTACTTATTAATAATCGAGGTTTATTCGATATTTATCGCATGTTCTATCGCTCTATCGCTATCGCAATCGCACTCGCAATTCGAATTACGCGTTTTGGATATGGTTTTAATGTGTGTGTGTGCCTTAAGTGTTACTTGTGCATGTTTAATTATGTTATGTGTGGTGATTAATCGAAATGCAATCGAAACTCAATCGCAATCGAATCGCAAACGCTAAACGAATACGAAATAAGGATGATTGTATGTTGATATAGTAGTTGGGATTAAAAGTAATTTGAATAGGAGACTCGTCGACCTGAAAGGTAGAGGTACTCCTCTGTTTTCAAAATGCTACAACAAAAACTTCAAAAGACAAGCCATCATACACAAACACATCCTCCCCAAAGGAAGTAACAATCCACCCGAAAGGTCACCCGATCGGATGACCATCCGAGCGGACTGTCACCCGAACGACCGGCTATCCGATCGGACTACCATCCGATCGAACTGCTGTCCGACCCACTTACACTCTGTATCGTTTTACGCATCGCTTATCATTATGCTATCGTTCTGATCAGGCTAACCCTACTCTCTAGCGCTCCCTTCAATCCACCAATCGCTGTGAGTATACTCGATCCCTTTTTGCTTTACGCACTTTTGGGTGTTACATACGTTACTTATTCTAAATCACATCGAACACACTACGCAATACTTTAATGCTAACCGTTACTGCATGTTATACGTGACTTAATGAATGCTTGTTTGTTATGTTTACACATGGAATGCTGTATACCTGCCTTAGCAACGGTAGTACTATTTGTTTGGACTCAGCACCTGTTCACTCAGGGGTTGTTAAGGACAATTTGTTACATGACTCACAGTGGTGAGTGTGTATTACGAACTGCCTTGGGCACTCAACTCGCAGTCATTGGTATCGATAGGTTCATGTCGATAACTAACATGCCTCATTTTACACTATGTACGTGCTGGTTATGCGTAACAATTTCGAACTCTATTATATCTATTAAACTTGTATGCTCACCTTTACACTATGTGTATTGACCTTTACTTTAACATATGTGACAGGTGCTTAGGATGCTTATTTGCTTAGCTTGCTGTGAAATCGAGGCTAGGAAAGACCTAGAACAATAAACAATTGCCTGTAATAAAAATCTGAGTTATCGGAACAGAACAATTTGACTAGATCTTGCCTGTAATAATTATGTTATCTTTTATGACATGGTATGGGACATGTTGCTTTATATAATTGGTAATTATAGTTGTTATGGAAACTTTTGGACAATCTGTTTCGCTCAGTGCCACGCCCCGATGTTTCCGCCATCGGTTGGGGTGTGACAGATTGGGATCAGAGCCATAACTATAGGGAATTAGGCAAGACTCGACCTAGTCCAGGTCGATGTCTTAGAAATGACCTAGTCTATAGTTAGGAACAAACAGACTGACTTATGCATATCCTGTAGGGAATATGTACGAGCTTACTGCTATTTCTCGCTATTCTTACGCTATACTATCATTGCACTTTAGTTTTCGAAAATAAACAAGCGATTAGGCCGAGATTAGGTGTGAAAACCGCAAACTCTCGACTAAATTGCTTGTTTGCCCCGCATTTTCATCTATAAACACGAGAGTTTGCGTTGAATCAGGGGTGAAATCCATACTTTGACGCATAATCCTCGCTTATGTTATCAAAACAGGAACGAAGTTGTTAAGTCAGGGGTGAAACCCTAACCTTGAAGACTTGTTCCGACCCTTATTTGGTTTTACAAAACTCTCACCAAAGTCTCGACGGACTCCAACGACTTGAAGTCACGATATGACTGGAAGGATGCGTGCCGATCGCCCAGATTCGAGGCAAAAGCACAGTCCTGAAGGTCAAAGTGTATACCAAGAGCCTCTGTGAATAGTCGAATCACTTTGGTTAGTCGATGTCTGAACAGCCACAGACAATCCATCCTCGATTTTTATGTGTTTCGATTCTAAGCCCGCAACTGCTGACTCTGATACTCGTAGATTTTATGTCTTATGTGTGTATTTACCTGTTATATGTTTTAATTCTTGGAGATTTATTCGATTTTCGCTATCGCTTGATTGACACACACTACTCGCACTGCTTATCTACCTCAAAACGCTGACAAATCGCTACTACATGAGGAACGACTTTACGCCATGTTGATTGCTATGATAGTCGCTTATGCTAACTACTAGATATGTTAATCGCGATCGCTATACTCGAACGCTCGCGAACCCTGAATAATAGGTTTCTGTATTCTGATTGCCTCTTGAGATTATGTGCTTCTGTGATTTTGTGCCTTACGTGCTTATGTGCTTCTGTGTTTATGTGAATATGTGATTATGTGCCTATGTGTTTATGTGATACATGGTCGTATTCCTGATTAGACGTGTGAGGTGAGATTCGATTATACTATGTCTGATGTAACAACTCTTGCCAAAATTATTATTTCTTATTTTATTATGTCTAATAGGAAAACCTAATTAAGACCCCCAAATAATATTGCATGACCCCTAAAATTTTCAGAACAATCGAAACTAGGATCAGGGCCCCTAAAACTCAAGGGGGTATTCTCTAATTGACAATTATCTTCACAGTTTGTTGTAGAATGCGAAATTCGTCGAACTGTTGACTCACCTAGTCTAGAAATACACCAGGCTACCCTACCCTAGAAGTGCACCCGTCACGCCACGCGCGGGAACCAGGAGGACCTGGCACGCCACGCGACAGGGACCATTATTCAGTATATAAATCAGGGGTGTGGCACTTGCATGAAGGTCTTGTTACGATGAAAAAATTCATTACGTGCGTTTAGTTATACACTGTTTAGTTCAAAACAATCAAAATCCTGACACTCTGCTGCGACAACAGGGTAATAACTCGATCACTGCTACGATACAATGTCCGGTCGATTGAAATCAATCCGATGGATGTTTAAGTGCTGCCCGAATATGGGCTATACTTTGTCATTCGTCGTGAAGGTTTCGATTTCGTGAGCTTATCGTAAATGTTGTATTAAGTTACTGACCTAGTTTCGTATGCATTGTTATTTACGTAGGTTACAAGAATAAATCAGTAGGCAAGGTTCTGTCCAATTAAATTTGTAATGTGAGTCATTCTCTTTTTATCAAATTGCTTTACAAAACCCTAAATGTTTTCCAGTTATACTTTGCAGTGATTAAGTCTTTTCTAATCTTTAATTACTGGCAGTATGTGGGGGTTTTATGTACATTACTACTAACGATTTATCACTTTAGGTGGGCTAGCCTAATTAGTGATATGTCCACAGTCATAGATTCGGTCGAGTGACAGCTGAACCAGATAATTATATGATAAGGGCAAATATAAAAACCCTTAATGCTGTAAATTGATAACAATGTGCCTTTTGTGCAAATTGAATGACTCGCCAGTATTTCCCCGCTGATAAAAATCTTTTTAAACATGTTTCAGGTGATCTGCTGTGATCCAGGAAAAGTGACTTGTAGCACTACAAGCTTGGGAAAGTGGCTCAATAAAATAAATATATATGTTTTGTAAAACAGGGAATTTCCTCGTGAAATTTCCTATATTGTAAATGATGGGGTTTGTCCCAAATTGTAAAATAAAATAACTGGGCATTTTCAAGTTTAAACGATCCTGTTAACATTTCTGCTGCCAAATTAATTAAAATACCACGGGTTTTCTGTCCCGCGGCTCCTGGACCGGGTCACACCGGGCCGGGGGCCGTGACAGAAAAAGGTGGTATCAGAGCCACTGATTTAAGCTAATTAAGTATTTAGAAATACTTAATTTCTTTTCAAATTGTTATTTTGTGATTCTGTGAAAATTCAACAGGATGAATAAAATATTAACTTAAGTTTGTGTGTTTTTTTCATATATGCTAACAACATGAATGAGTTGTCTGAAGCTCTTCAGAATCTCACTATCTATTCTACTGACATGGAAATTTCCGAGGGCTTTTCCGGTTATTGGGCCGACACTGAGAAACCTATGGAATTCCAAGCCCAACCTCAGGAGAAACCCAAGTCGAAAAAGAGAAGGAGAATCATAGGTTGGAGACGCGGACGGAGGAAGAAGCCAGTTGCGCAAAAGGTTAAAAAGACTGAGGATCCCAAGGATAAAGGCAAAGGAAAGGAGACCGGGGAAAGTTCAGGGCAAGCCCAGGAAATGCCACCGTGGGAGGAGTTGGACCGCAAACTGGCCAATAGTGACCTCATCAGACCTGCCGATGAAAACCTCTTCAATTACCCAGCTGAAGTACAACTTCCAGTTAATTTGGAACCTGCTATCCCAGATCCTATTATAAACCCCCGACCTCTTCCAGGAGAGCTGGAAGAATGGTGGACAACTAACTGGCAATTTCAGAATCTCTCGAATAACCCTAACACCTTTTTCCCCCAGTTTGACCCTGAGCCTGCACCAAATCCACCTATGAGTACAGAAAACTTGGCTGAACTCCGTCACTACGGCGAGGAACTGGTGGACGCAGGGAATCGAATCCGGGAAGTAGGAGAACAGATCTCCTGGAAATACGACGAGAGGGAACGTCGTTTTTGAAAAGCCAGCTGACGATGGTGTGATTATGTGGTTGTATGTTTGTATAATAATAATAATAAAATAATAATAAATAATAAAAATATAATCATGTAAAATAACTAAAAATAAAACTTTTTGTAACATATCTTGTATGTACGGATGCCTACTAAAATATATAAAATACGAAAGTCGCAAAGTCGACAATTTTGGCTATACGTGTTGACGTGATTATATGCGATTGCTTTATTATGTTTGATTGATATTTGTTTATGCCAATAACTTATATATGTTGTTAATTATAAGACGGAACCTGCTGTTAATGAACCAGTTAATGAAGTTAACCAATCTGAGCAAAACAATGAGGATCACTTTCTTAATAGGCAAGATATAGAAAACATCGTTGCTCAAGGAATAGCAAATGCTATCCCAGCAATCGTCGCTGCGGTCAAAAGCCCTGTTGAGCCTTCACAAGCTCACCCTAGTAAACGCACATGCAACGATAATTTCAGTAATAGTGTTAACAGAGGCGGCAATAACGACAACTTGATTCAGGCCCCAATACTTAAGAAAATGAAAGTTGCAACACCTGGTTGCACCTATAAGGAATTTCTTGCCTGTAAACCTGTCGAATTTTCAGGCAATGAAGGGGCAACTGCCGCGCTACATTGGTTGGAGAAAACCGAGGCAGTAATCAAAATAAGTAAATGTGCCGGGGAGGATAAGGTTATGTATGCTTCTCACCTTTTCAAGGAAGAAGCATTAGAATGGTGGAATACGGTGTTACAAGCCAAGGGAAGTGATATGGCCTATGCCATGAATTGGGAAGAGTTTAAGCAGTTGGTGGAAAGGAAATTCTGCCCTGAATATGAAAAAGAGCAAATGGCGAATAAGTTCCTGAGCCACCGAATGGTGGATGTTGACTGTCGAGGGTATACTTCGAAGTTCTTCGAGTATGCTCGAATTGTACCAACTTTGGCTTCGCCAGTACCGGTACTTATCTCTCGCTATATTTGGGGTTTAATTAGCGAGATTCGTGATATCGTCAAAGCTGCAAGACCCCGCACAATCGATGATGCGGTGGAATTAGCCAACACCTTGACTGACGGACTGGTGCGTACGCTAGAAGAAAACAGAAAAAAAGAGTTAGCCCAAAAGATTACCCAAGGATTTCGTGTGGGTAATAATATTAACTTCAAGAAGAAGGGAACTGGGTCCTCTTCCACCCCGCCATTTTGCGGGAATTGCAAAAAGAAGCATTTTGGAAAATGTAGAGAAAATTGTAATTTCTGCAAAATTCCGGGCCATCGGGAAGAGGAATGCAAAAATAAAGCAAAGATCTGCTACAACTGTGGAGAAGCTGGGCATTTCAGACCAGAATGCCCTAAATTGGTCAAACTAGCGGATAACAAGGCCATACCTGCTGAAGGAACTAATAAGAAGAATGCAAGAGCCTTCCAATTGACCACGCAGGAAGCCGAAATGATTCCCGACGTAATAGCTGATACGTTTCTAGTACACAACGTTTATGCGAATGTATTATTCGACTCTGGTGCAAACCAAAGTTTTATAAATACTTCTTTCTGCCAAGCTCTTAAGCTACCCTTAACCAAACTTAGGTAGATTTATACAGTAGAAACAGCAGACGGGAACTCTGTTAACATAGATACGGTTTTGCAAAAAGAAAATATAGAACTTTCAGGTCATAAATTTTCTGCAAACCTATTACCCATGAATTTAGCTGGATTCGATGTTGTATTAGGAATGGAATGGTTAGTAGCTAACCATGCTAGAATCCTTTGTGATAAGAATTCCATAGAAATTCATCCACCATCAGGAGAAATAATTGTGGTTACAGGAGATAAGCCACGTAAATCAATGAAATTCATTTCTGTAATGAAAGTTGCTAGTTATAATTTATAAACAAAAGCAAGGAATAGTGTATATGATTTCGGTAATCATTAGCACTAAGGGTAAGGAACTTAAGGAAATTCCTGTAGTATCAGAATACTTGGATGTATTCCCAGAAGAACTACCAGGATTACCACCAGATAGGGAGGTAGAATTTAGAATTCATCTGATTCCTGGAATTACACCCATAGCTAAAGCACCCTACTGGTTAGCACCCACTGAAATGTTAGAACTGAAAAAGCAATTAGATGAATTACTCAGTAAAGGATTCATCCAACCTAGTTCATCCCCTTGGGGAGCACCAGTGTTGTTTGTAAAGAAGAAAGACGGTTCAATGCGGATGTGTATCGATTATAGGGAATTGAATAAGGTTACAATTAAGAATCGATACCCATTGCCTAGGATTGATGATCTTTTTGATCAACTTCAGGGGGCTAGATATTTTTCTAAGATAGATTTACGCTCCGGATACCATCAGTTGAAGGTACAAGAAGAAGACATACCTAAAACAGCTTTCAGAACTAGGTATGGTCATTACGAGTTTACAGTCATGCCCTTTGGACTAACAAATGCTCCTGCCGCATTCATGGACATGATGAATAGAATTTGTAAGCCGTACTTGGATAAATTTGTGATTGTCTTCATCGAGGATATACTTATTTATTCCAAAAATCAGGAAGAGCATTGTGAGCACCTGCATGCACTCTTAACTTTGTTAAGAAAAGAGAAGCTTTATGCCAAATTCTCAAAGTGTGAATTTTGGCTACAAGAGGTGCAATTCTTACGTCACATGGTGAATCATGAAGGTATTCACGTAGATCCATCCAAGATCGAAGCAATTACCAAATGGAAGGTCCCGCAATCAGCTATGGAAGTTAGAAGTTTTCTAGGGTTAGCTGGATATTATAGACGATTCATTAAAGATTTTTCTAAGATAGTTGTGCCATTAACTAAGCTAACCTGTAAATCAGTTAAGTTTGAATGGGGACCTAAGCAAGAAGAAGCCTTTAGGATTTTAAAACAAAGGTTAACAAACACCCCCAATTCTTGCCTTACCCAAAGGGACAGAAGATTTTGAAGTTTATTGTAACGCTTCTAAGCTAGGATTAGGATGTGTGCTAATGTAACGCAAAAAGGTAATTGCGTATGCCTCAAGGCAATTGAAAAAGCACGAGGAAAACTATACGACACATGATTTAGAATTAGGATCGATAATTTTTGCCCTTAAGATTTGGAGACATTATCTGTATGGAAGTAAGTTTACTGTTTATACAGATCATAAAAGCTTAAGGTACGTATTTAGGCAAAAAGAATTGAATATGAGGCAAAGAAGATGGATGGAAATTCTAAGTGACTACGACTGTGATATCCAATATCACGAAGGAAAAGCAAATGTAGTCGCAGATGCTCTAAGTCGTAAGTATCATGAAAAGCAAAAGCGAGTTCGTGCTCTTAGATTAAATCTACAGTTAGATTTAATGGAATAACTAAAGGAGCTTCAAATAACAGCAATGTCATACACTGACTTTTTGCAGAAGCGTATGATGTGTGACTGGTTTAATATCATTGCATTCAATCATAATAAACAACTACATGATCAAAACGATGTTCATCCATTCATAAAATTTGAGTATTACAAACACTGGTTATTCAAGTTTTAAAACACAACCTTCGACTCGGTTACAAACCAACAATAGTGGATGACATCTAAACTTGAAGTCTACTTCTAGAAACAACCCCTGCGCCCAAGATCCAATCCTGTCACCTGAAATACATGTAATTTTGGAAAACATCAACAAAAGTTGAGCGAGTTCATGCGTTTTGTATGAGTACTGTATTCTTGTAAATCTTTGAGAGACTCCTTTGTAAACAGGAATGAAAAGCGTGTATGAACATCAATGTTTTACAAGGACTTTAAGGCATGTGAGGAAATAGGAAGCACTCGTAATGGCTTATACCCATGTCGATTTTCCTCGACTGTGTCGATTAACCTCGACTGTGTCAATTTACCTTGACTGTGTCGATTACCCTCGACTGCGTTGATTAACCTCGACTGCGTTGATTAACCTCAACTGCGTCGAGTAACCTCGACTGGGACTCCGAAGCACTACTAGGTACTAGTTGTGACCATGAGTGGGGTTCGGCCGTACCCGTTAGATCTAACCCTCGTCCCTAATTATGTATTAATGGCATTTCTGTATTTAGTCTATGCTCACATGATCTAGTATTTCATAGGCATTTCATACCGTTCAAGTATTCGTAACATGTATTTCACCCCCGAGAATTATAAAACCAAAAACAGTTAAAGAAAAGGGGGAGCATGAACTCACTGTTTTGCGTCTTCAGTACTCGTAACTCAAATCTCGTCAGCAAATATACCTACAATGTGCTAGGGTCTATTAGACGAGCGGGCCGTGCATTGCCTTAGTATAGAGTTACGTTTCCTTTATGTCTTTAACATTATCCAAAGTTATATTACTTCTCAAGTATTTATTCTCGTATTTCCTTCCCAAGGATGGGAGTATTTCATACATGTATTTCTCGTATTCTTGTATTTATAGTTTCCAAAATAATATATTTTCAAGTTTCACTTAGAAAATATATAGACTCGTTTTGTTCAAAAATAATGTATTCCAAGAAAATATATATCTTTATCTCCCAAAGATAATATATTTTCTTCTTGTTGAAAATATGTCATAACTTGGTAATATGTACAAAAATCATATTTTCACTTCTTGTATCCAAAATAATACTTTCCAAAAATATATTTGTAAGAGTATTTTCCGGAATATTTTATAAGTTTCGTTCATGTTTGGTTTGCCAATACTTAAGTGTGTAACTTATATACTTTATTCCTTGCAATTTTTGGTATTATTTTGGTGTTGTGAATTCTTGGCATTTGTTAAGTTATATTATTTTACCTTTAAATAATATAACCACTTCACACAATCACACACGATGTCTTTAATGTAAATGTATATTCTAAATACATATTTACCCATTTTTATTTGTAAAAACCAACCTCCAATGTTTGTATTTTTGGTTACAAAAATTATGGCAAAGTTTATATTGAAAAACATAGTTTAAAACACACTTGTTAAGAAAATATTTTCTAAGTGTTGGAATTTTTAGAAAATTTTGCCATAGTTTCCGTTGTAAATGGGGGTGTCCATGCTATTTAGCATATCATTTTCTTTTCAAAAATCATCCAACAATCAACAACAAATCACTAATCATCTTTTACTTACCAAGTGTAAAAACAATACACTTTACATAATAACATGAACTTGATCTTTCATAAAAACGCGTAGTAACTTGGTAAAGTGTTTAGTGGGTTTAGTTACCCTCCAAAATATATTTACTACTTGGTAAACTTCATTCTTGAGGATTTTTGATGTTTACAACTTGTAAACATAATTTACAAAAATGTTTATCCATAACATCTTCTTGTTTCTCTAGTGTTTATGTACTTGTCCTTCCACTAAAAATAGTGTAGGTTTAATAAAAACCATGATCTTTCAAGAATCATCTTTTTAAACTTGGTTCCCTTAGAAAAATCATTCACAAGTCTTGGATTTACAAGATTACTAGTTCACTTGGTTTATTACTTTACAAGAAAATCCTTTTACTTTCAAGTTCAAGTTTAATCAAGAAGATGATTATTTCATGTAAACACATAATCATCTCCTAACTTGCTAAATCATGTTTTTAATCATAATCTAGCAAGTTCCATGTTATGATCAACATCAATATCACTAGTAATCAACAAGCAAACATCATCCATATTTTAAACAACATCATACTAACAATATTTCATCATATTTCATATTTATGTTTCAAGATTCAAGTGTATGTTCTTTAGTGTTCTTGTATAAATCAACATGATATATCTTTTATCCATTAAAAATATGAAGTAACAAGAGTTACAAGAAGCTTACTACTAGCTTCAAGCTAGGGAAGAACACTAGTTGATGATGAAGACAAAAGTGGTGGATAAAAGCTAATGATGGAGGTCCTTCAAGTTCTTCAAGCACCAAGCCTTCTAGTCTTGCACCTTACACCTTGTGATAACTTTGAAATGGTTGGATGATGACCGAAAAATGGTGGTGGTGTGGGGAGGAGTTCGGCCGAGAATGGAGGTGGGAGGAGGAGGTTTGAGGTGATGAAAAATGATGAAGTGGCGATTCTAATATATAATCTCTAATCTTGTTTTGTCCAATGGTTAGTATGTTTCAAAAGGTACATACAAGATCTTATCAAAATCTAAGCAAATCAGGGTGAGATTTAGTGGAATCTCATGAAGATTTATGGCGGGCCATCATCTTATGACCGTAAATTGTGAAAGGGGGGGGGGGTAAGTTGTAACTTGTAATGGTAAATAGGTTAATTAGTTAGGGGTTATGTGTAATGTCTAGTATTTTATGTGTAGAATGCATTATATAGTATGTTAGAGTGTTCGGGGAGTCATAACTAGCTCAGAAAAATAAAAACAATGCTTTTAGCAATATTTTAGTGTTCCGGGTAATGTCCGGTTGTTCGGTTAGATACCGCTTCGTTAAAGTGCTAAGTTATTCCGTTTAATGTTCTTTAAGTACCCTTTTGTGACAATTTCAATTCCCGACACTTAGGAAAGCATACAGGACCATTTTGTCATATTTTTGCACATTACGAGCTTGTTAAAAAGCTGATTTTTGCTGAATTATGCAGAATTATGCACTTTATGTGGGTTTTAGGCACTTTCCGGCACTTTGTCTACCACTTAGGCATGCAGTTTTGTGGTTCTTACTTCCCTACACACTATGCTAGTGTAATACGTCATCTGTGGCTCATACTGGGCCTCAAAATACTGTCTGTCTATGTACTGAACTATGTCAGCATTTTTAGTTTGTCTGGTAACGGTGCCAATTCTGTTATGTGTATCATTAGAACTATCTCGTGTTGCATGTAGCAACGAATAAAGTCTTGTATCATGAAATGCCATTGTATGTATATAACAGTAATCAAAAATTCATTTGTCTTGTAAACTAGATAATGCACAGTTATTAAAGCACATATTATTGTTCAATTAGTGTACGGAATGTACGGAAAAGTGACGGTTGTCACAGTCTCCCCCCGTTAAAAGAATTTCGTCCCGAAATTCAAGCGATGCCATTGGTCGCAGGGGAGTTGTGAATCAAATGTGGTCACTTATGTTTAAAATTTGTCTTCATGTTCCCATGTACTCTGGGTCATGTTATGAATTCTATCGTACTCAAGTAAATCAATTATGTCTTTTCTGTGTCTTGTGGACTCTTGGTCCGTAACCTTAACAGGTTTTATAGTATTGTGGACTCTTGGTCCGAACCCTTAATAGGTTTTATAGTATTGTGGACTCTTGGTCCGAAACCTTAACAGGTTTTATAGTATTGTGGACTCTTGGTCCGAAACCTTAACAGGTTTTATAGTATTGTGGACTCTTGGTCCGAAACCTTAACATGTTTTATAGTATTGTGGACTCTTGGTCCAAAACCTTAACAGGTTTTATAGTATTGTGGACTCTTGGTCTGAAACATTAACAGGTTTTATAGCATTTTTGTCGTTTGTCATTGACGTGAATCTTATTTGTGGGAACAACGACTGTTCCTTGAGTCAGACTCCTCTAGACACATGGAATGTGTCGCGATCACTACTGATCTTTTTCTGGAAGTTTCATCTTGTGAACAATGGTTCTGATCCCTACATCGGGGTCCAACCTTTACGTTTTCCAAGTCACACCACGCCTTCTCTAGGCGAGGCTCCCATTTAGGTCATACTTCTTGTCTCAAATTCTTACGATTTTCGCCGCTCATTGGCACAATCTTTCTGTATTCTGCGGGCTGTCTCGATATGATCACATATCTGAATGATCTTGCCTCTAGTTTTTCCTGGACCATCTCAGGCCAGTAGATTGTTTATCTCCGGTTTCCGTTCAACACGACAGGGATCGTTTTATTATGTTCTATTTAAAGCTTCTCACGAAGCGGTTTAAATGGCAGTGTGATAAATACTGTTGTAGGAAAACTCCACTAAGGGCAAGTGAGTGTTCCAACTTTTCATCAAAGTTTATCACACAAATACGTATCATGTCCATACAGTTTGCATCGTTCAGTAGCTTAGTCCATTTACGTTAATATTTAAGTTCTTACGATCAATGGTGTGCTGCAATCTTTGTGATCAGTAAAGATCGTGCAGCGTTTTCTTTCAGGCAATGGCGTCAAATTTGCGGCGCGCAATTACTGTATCTAGCTCATGGTTTCTTCTCATGATCTTTTAATCAACGTGACGCGTATGCAATGCCATGGTCTCGTTGCATTGACGGGCAATCGAGACTTTGTCGAGAAGCGTCACATAATTGCAACTTTAACTCTTTTGCTCTTGGTTGCAGGGTTGGCATGAATTTCGTTCTTATCTACCATGTATCTTAAAGTTCTCACTTTGCGAATTCGAAATCCGCTTTTCGTCATCACATAACTGTTCTTTTCTCTAAGATTTGCAAGGTAAATTGCAGCTGTTGCTCATGACCTTCCTTGGTCGTTGGCTATATAAGAATATAGTCAATAAGTATAATCATGATTTATCCAGGTATGGCTTACACGTTCGATTCACGCGGTCCATGAATATTTTCGATGCATGTGTTAAGCCAAATGGTACGACAAGGAACTCGTAATGCTCGAAGCGAGTCCTAAAGGTCGTTTTTGGGATATTTCCTTCTTGTATTCACAGTGGAGGACATCTTGTCCTCAAGTTGATCTTTGAGTGGTAACTATAACCTAACGATTTGTCTGTTCATGTTATCATTCCTTGGCAAACGATTCTGATTCTCAATTCTCTGGAATTTATGCAAAATGGAACTGTCAACTTTCTCCTCGTGTCCTTAACTAAGGATGTCATGTCCTTAATTCCTTCTGTCTGGCAGCTCTTGCAGTTATACCGGAAGCTCATGCTTCGCGGACGAAGCTAGGTGGTAAGGTGTCATTCGGCCCTGGTGCTGCTCCTGGCACGAGGTTTATCCTAACTCCTCTTGTTGTTGTGGAGGGGCATTCCTGACAAATCTTCAGAAAAGGCTTCAGGAACTTCTTCCATCACGGGGATGTTCTCAGGCTCTATGCTTGGATATCCAATCCATGCTGACTATCATATTATGACTTCTCAAGTCAATGGTAACAGAAGGTTCTGGCCTTCTGAGTCCCTAAATACAATCCTTAATTGCTTCGTCCTCTTAAACTAGCCTTCTATACGCCCATTTCTAAAGAATACGGGACGTATATTCTACTTGAAACTAGGCCAGGCAGTTTCTTAAGTTCTAAGCATGCAAGGTTAAAGTTGATGCTAGTATTAATCAAAATTAGATGCATAAGGTTGGTTAATAGGGAACGTACCCGTAACTGCATCTGGATCATGGCGTCTTTCATGAGTTTTGATCGTGAAAACCCTTCCTTGCTTGTTTCTTCCTAGGGCAATCTTTTCTAAAGTGCCCTGCTTCACCACATCTGTAGCAACCTGGTACTCTACCTTTATTTCTCTTGTCTGGATCCTTCGCCCAATAGGCATCCTTGCTGTGTCCTTCTTTTCCACACTTTCCACACTTAGGCCTCAGACATCGACCTTCGTGGTGAAAATTGCATTCCCCGCACCTCGGCTTAGTCCCCGAGTAAACTTTACCACCAACCTTATTAGTGGCCCCATCAGCTTTCCTGCCATGCGGCGGGTTCACTTCTTTTCTTTTGTTTGCCTTAGAGCTTCCATAGCTGACTTGGGTGCTTGACTTTAGGTTTGAAGACTTCCTCTTCTTGTTGCCTGATGACTCCACATGAGTCTCTTTCTTGTTATCCTCAGATTCCGAAAATTTTCCCATGCGTAGAGCTTCTTCGGTAAGAGTGACACTCAAATCGATAGCCTCTGCGATGTTTGAGGGCTTTGAAGTTGTAACCATGCTCCTAATTTGAGGTACAAGTCCCCAAATGAATCATTCAACCCTTTTGAATTCCAGTTTGACTAAGTAGGGGACGACCCTAGACAAGTCGTGAAATCGCTGGACGTATTCAGGAATCTTTGGTCCGTCCATTTTCAAATTCCAAAACTCCACCTCAAGCTTCTGGATTTCAGCCCTAGAACAGTATTTCTTTTCCATCATTTCCTTGAGCTCGTCCCATCTCAGTGCATAAGCAGCATCTGCACCAAGGGTCTGAACCTGAAGGTTCCACCAGGAGAGTGCACCATCTAAAAATAACCCTGAGATAAAGGTAACTCTCTGCTGGGGTGAACAGTTACTCATTCTTAGAACAGAGTCAGTCTTTTCTGGCTAACAAACAAATGCAACGGCACCTCCTGTGCCATCAAAATTCAATGGCTTGCAATCCAGGAATTGTTTATAGGTGCAGCCAGTTGAAGGGTTATTTCCGGAAGTGCCACTGCTGTGTTCGGAGCGGAGGGCTTCATGTCGTGCAATTGCCTGAGAGATGCGTTCTTGAAGCTCAGCTTCTGTTCCTGGTAACGTACTGGTGTTTGTGTCACGTCTGGGTGGCATTCTCTTCTGTCAAAATGGTAGGGAGTAGGTTAGACATCATTCCATAATTGTCTACGAGGCACATATTACCATAAGCATCATGTATTCTCTCAATATCATATTCATATAAAATCAACAATCTACTAGCGAGGAAACAATTATTGAGCCTTCACATAGGCTTGGCAACTTGGTCTATTGTTCGTAATAGTGTATTCGAGACTACATCGCCCTGGTCATACAAGTTGTAACGTCACTGAATCTTTCTGAATGTTATTCCTCTTCTCTTGCTTAAATATCGTTTCTCAAATGCCTCGTACACGGGTAGACACGAAGTAGGCAAGACAGGTTCCCTACTTTATAAAGTGCTAAAGCTCTGGTCTATGTATTGTTCTACAAGATGAAGGTGTGAACACCTATAGATTATTTTTGGGTGGTGATCATTAGCTCGACCCGCAGAGTCCATCAGGGTTTCCATGCACTATAAGTTGTTATTACGTGGGCCGCCGTAATAATAAATTGTCTTGCACAGTTACCCCAATTTTCTCTCGTCCAAGCGGATGGTCAATCAAGGAGGGGACACTACAGTCCTTATACCTCTGTCATGGAAAGGACCATTGCGGTGGTCCACGCGCTAACACTCGTTATCGTTACGCGCGAATAGGCACGATGATTAAATGAAATAGGAATAAAGAGAATTCCTAGTAGTTGGAGGGGCACCTTAAAGATGAATACTCCATCTTCCTTTTCTGGTCAAGTATGTCGTCAATCTTGCTTCACAAAACCCGCAGGGATCTTGTCCTGCTTATTAAGTAGTTGCTCAAGGTTGCCACCTCTGCCTCGTCGTCACTACCGTAGTCAGGCATCTTCACGATCGAGAGGGAAGAGCAGCCATCTCCTACGGAAGTAAGCTCAGAATCTTGTTTGATAATCATTCCAGTCATGAGCCTTGCAATGAACGCGAGGTCGATAGCTTCATCGTGCGAGTAAGAATTATAATAGGAGTCGGAGTCGAAAGTATCTCATTCACGCCAGTAATCATTCTGTACACTTATTTGTATGTATATATTCACGTTAATAATTATTCCATACACTTATTCGTATGTATGTATCGATAAACAAATATGTTACTTAGCATAAACAGGCATTTTGATGCATCATATCACATATAACTCTCGTTTTTATTGGGGGGGGGGTCATTTTTCTAGTTGTCGATTTACGACTGAGACACAAAAACACTACTTGGTACTAGTTATCACCAAGAGTGTATTTTATCTTTGGCAAGTCTAACTCGTGTAGACTATGCCTTAATTGGCACCTTATCTTGAGGGTATTCCCTACTAATGTCCTTGCCTTGTCTCTTCTTTGAAAAGTGTTTGACTCATGGATCTTGACGCTTACGTGAATGCAATGAAAAACCTTTTTGTAAAATGTTTTTGTGAGAGAACTCTAGTGATTGTAGTCTAGACTCGAGAAGGAATTCTAGTTCACTACAATCGAAGCTCTGATACCAAACTGTCACACCCTGACTTGTGCGAAAGCGTATGATGTGTGACTGGTTTAATATCATTGCATTCAATCGTAATAAATAACTACATGATCAAAACGATGTTCATCCATTCATAAAATTTGAGTATTACAAACACTGGTTATTCAAGTTTTAAAACACAACCTTCGACTCGGTTACAAACCAACAATAGTGGATGACATCTAAACTTGAAGTCTACTTCTAGAAACAACCCCTGCGCCCAAGATCCAATCCTGTCATCTGAAATACATGTAATTTTGTGAAACATCAACAAAAGTTGAGCGAGTTCGTTTTGTATGAGTACTGTATTCTTGTAAATCTTTGAGAGACTCCTTTGTAAACAGGTATGAAAAGCGTGTATGAACATGAATGTTTTACAAGGACTTTAAGGCATGTGAGGACATAGGAAGCACTCGTAATGGCTTATACCCTTGTCGATTTTCCTCGACTGTGTCGATTAACCTAAACTGCGTCGATTAACCTCGACTGGGACTCCGAAGCACTACTAGGTACTAGTTGTGACCATGAGTGGGGTTCGGCCGTACCCGTTAGATCTAACCCTCGTCCCTAATTATGTATTAATGGCATTTCTGTATTTAGTCTATGCTCATATTGTCACACCCCCAAAATCCACCATGCGGGGTATCACCGCTTGGAGGCGTGACATGACCAGGATCGAGCCACCAATCATACTGAACAACGTACTTAAGTAAATAAAGACAACCCCAATACGATTGATGACCAAAAGCTAGTTAACCAAGTTTTTTTTTTTAATTTGGACAGCGGAAGCATAAACGTAAAGTTCAAAACATAAGTTCGCAGTTCATAAGTTTAAAGTCCAACACATAGGTTTAATAATAATGTTTTAAACATTAACTACTGGACATAACCGTCCGCACACCACAACGACTCCTTCCTCGTGCAAGCTCCAAGTGTTTAGCGACCTGTAAGGCATGTAACAACGAGTCAACAACAAAGTTGAGTGAGTTCACGTTTGGTTGTCTAGTTATAGCATTCGTTTCGTAAATCATATGTTCGTTTTGTAAACCATGTATCGCGTTAATCCTTGCTGCCAGTCCAGGCATGCGTGCGATGATTAGTGGGGGCTTCCCATGTGTTTCAAAACCACGCGTATCGACTGCTACGAAAATATAAGAGGTGCCCTAAGTCAATGTCTATCAGCATTGACCTTTTGCCCATAGTCCATTAGTACACGCCCGTCCGACTGGCACGGTGTGAGGTTTGTTAAACCTAATAGCGCTATTAACTAATGACCCGCTCGCCATAGGCCTCGGCGATTAAGTCGATAATTGAGGGACTTAAAGTGATAGAGTTGATGGTCTTATGATCGTGTACGTAGGTTTTACGTACGTGCCCTTCAATCCGAGGACAGTAGTAAGTATGAGTGTACGTAGGTTTTACGTACGTGCCCTTCAATCCGAGGACAGTAAAAAAATAGTTTAATAGTAATGATAGTACAAGTAGTTATTCAATCCCATTCCCAACCCCTGGGAATCCCATGCCTTAGAAAGAGTGTGAACTCACCTCGGTTTGCTCGGTTAGGTTCTCAAATATAGTTAACAGTCAAGGTCGGTCAATCACGTCCTAATAAGGTACGGATAACAATCAGTTTCTCATGCATAACACGTATCCTACGTATGGTTTATTTGCACATTACTTCGTCCACATAACAGGTACACACTTTAACAATTTATGCTCATATAAACCTCCCATCCATTCCCCACTCATAAACAAACATACGATATTGCATGTAACACACATAACATGTTAGATCGTTCACCGATAGCCTACTCGACATTTAGACACGCAAGTCACAACTTACGTCAATTCAGCATTTATATTCGAACCCGGCTGTTTTCGGACATTTAAATAAAATACTTAACTTATTCCAAAAATTCCCAAATTTTTGCGGAACGTCCTAATCGACCCACAAATTATTGTGTAAAAATATCGGGGTCTAGTTCATTATCAGTAATTTATAGAAAATCGTTTACCGAACTGTGATCAGATTTGTTACATTCTGATCACAGTTTACGGAAAAATTCGTCAAAAATTCCTCGTAAGTCCGTTTATCGAAATTCCAGTTCGAGGGTCACAAATACATCCGTGACCATTTTAGATAAAAGTTTCAGGGGCTGGTTCGGTTCAGGTTTTAAGTTGTGATCGAAAACGCACAGCCCAATTTACTGCAGTTAAAATCAGCCTTAGCTGCTGTCACGAAAACAGATTTTTAAAATAGTAACCGACATCAGAAAAATACGATTCCAGCGCCATTTTCTTGGTTTTTCGAAAAGACACGATTTAGGCTTTTGAAATTCCGTTTTTCGAGTTTTTAAAGTCCGTTTACAGCCTGTTGAAGGCGGCTGTAAAAATGCATCAGCATGTTATTTTACAGTTTAAACATCACTAAATCGCATCAACGAGTGTCCGAACAATGGATTTAGCAAGAAAACAACTTTTAAACATCAAGTATGATTTACCCAACCCTCAAACCAACAAGATTCCGCTTCAAAAATCAGTCACAAGTAAACTTTTATGTAGCTTTTATGTTCATAACTTATGTTACACATTTTCTAGCATTCTCGCTATTTAGTGATTTAAACAACAACACACATACTACAAATCATAAATTTCGAACAAGTTAAGATGAGACTTACTACTAGCTTATAGCTAGGGATGAATCTAATGCAAAGTGATGAGGAAATGATGGTGAACAAGACTAGAACAATGCTCCTTTGAGTGTCCTTCAAGTTGCACCTTCCATGGATGAACACCAAGCTTGAATGGACTATGTAAATGAAGAAGGTGAGGGTGCAAAGGTGATGGTGGTGTTTTTGGTTTGGGGCAGCCGAATGAGAGAGAGAGTGGTGAGGAGAGAGAGAGTGAAAGATGGAATGTGATCTCTAGTGAAATGATGTTCAATCTCAAGACCATACTTCTTATAATCCACTCCATATATTATGTGTAGTCCAACAAGCAAGAATCAAATAAATTAATCAAATATAATCTTAGAAGTATGGTTGGATGATATTAGGGGTCCCACTTGGGAACTAAATCGTTGGGGGGGGGGGGTATGTTGTAAATATTGTGACTAAAGTGTAAGTATATGTTAGATGTAAGAAAGATGATAGTGTAAGTTAGTTGGTTTTATTTTTAGCGGGTGTTATGGTATACGGGGATCATGACTAGCCATAAAATAGTAAAATAATGTCCATGACAAAAATTTAGTGTTCCGGGTAATGTCCGGTTGTACGGTCGGATACTGTTCCGTTAAAGTGTTTAATTGTACCGTAAAGTGTCTTATTTATATATTTTTGTAACGCAATTTATTCCTAACACATAGGAAAACATACCGGACCATTTAGTGACTTTTCTGTATACTACCAGTATGTTAACATGCTCATGTAAGTATAGTTCAGTAATCAGAGAGCAGTTAAATGTTTCAACACAGTCACCAAGCACTTAAATTATTATTAAATAAATTGTACGGAATACATGTAAATTGAGGGTTGTCACATTCTCCCCCTGTTAAGAGAATTTCGTCCCGAAATTTAGCGCGTGGTTACTGAGGAAGCTAGTTAAGTTGCGTTGTTTTCCTGATTTTCCTGGGGTGTCACATCATCCCCCCGTTGATTTGGAATTTCGTCCCGAAATTCTGCAGTAGCTTCAGCCTCAGTAGTGGTTGCGTTTTTCTTAAACAGTTGGGGATACTTGAGTTTCATTTGATCTTCTCGTTCCCAGGTATACTCTGGGCCACGACGAGCATTCCAACGAACTCGGACCAGAGGTATCCTGGTATGCTTGAGGATCTTAACATCTTGATCCGTAATCTCTACTGGTTCCTCGACGAATCGCAGCTGTTCGTCGATAGTGAGTTCCTTCAGAGGAACTATGAGGGTCTCATCTGACAGACGCTTCTTCAGATTCGACACATGGAAAACATTGTGAACTCCGCTGAGTTCTTCAGGTAGATCCAACCTGTAGGCGACTTTGCCAATTTTCTCAATGACTTCGAATGGTCCGACATAACGCGGATTGAGTTTGCCTCGTTTGCCAAAGCGGACTACACCTTTCCAAGGTGAGACTTTGAGTAGCACTCGATCCCCAACTTGGAGCTCAAGTGGTTTTCTTCCCTTATCAGCATAGCTTTTCTGACGGTCACGAGCTGCCGCCATTCGCTGTCGTATCTGAGCAATTTTCTCGATGGTATCTACCACAAGTTCTGGGCCAGTGATTTGACTGTCACCAACTTCTGCCCAACAGAGAGGTGATCGGCATTTGCGTCCGTACAATGCCATAAACGGAGCGGCTTGGATGCTGGTGTGGTAGCTGTTGTTGTACGAAAACTCCACTAGTGGGAGGTGCCTTTCCCAGCCATTACCAAAATCGATTACACATGCCCTAAGCATGTCTTCAAGGGTTTGGATGGTGCGTTCAGATTGCCCATCCGTCTGCGGGTGATAAGCGGTGCTCATATCTAAACGTGAGCCAAAGGACTTGTGCATTGCTTGCCACAGTTCAGAAGTAAAACGTGCGTCACGATCAGATATAATAGAGGTTGGCACTCCGTGCTTCGATACCACTTCCTTTAGGTAAATGTCTGCAAGAGTAGAAAACTTATCCATTTCTTTGATAGCCAGAAAATGTGCAGACTTGGTTAGTCGATCTACGATCACCCAAATGGTATCGTTTCCGCGTTGAGATCTGGGCAGGCCGGTAACGAAATCCATGGAAATTTGCTCCCATTTCCATTTCGGGATCTCCGGTTGTTGAAGTAGGCCTGATGGTTTCTGATATTCAGACTTGACTCTCGCACAAGTCAAGCACTTGCTGACGTAGGTTGCTATGTGGGCTGTCATGCCAGGCCACCAGTATGTGGTCTTTAAGTCGTGGTACATCTTATCCGAACCAGGATGTACTGAATAACGAGACTTATGTGCTTCATCCATCACAAGCTCGCGTAAGTTTCCATACAGTGGGACCCAGATGCGCCCTGTTACATAGTAAGCACCGTCTTCCTTTTGTTCTAGCCGCTGCCTCGATCCTCGTAGGGATTCAGCCCTAATGTTTATTTTGCTTTTAATGCTTCGACCTGAGCATCTCGAATCTGAGCCGGAAGGTTGGATTGGATGGTAAGATGTAGAGCACGTACACGCCTAGGTATGGTATCCTTTCGACTGAGGGCGTCTGCCACCACATTGGCTTTGCCCGGATGATACTTGATTGCGCATTCATAATCATTCAAGAGCTCAACCCATCGGCGTTGACGCATGTTTAACTCCTTTTGCTTGAAGATATGCTCGAGACTCCTGTGATCAGTGTAAATGGTGCACTTGGTACCGTACAGGTAATGCCTCCATATCTTAAGCGCGAATACAACTGCTCCCAGATCCAGATCATGAGTAGTGTAATTTCTTTCGTGAACCTTGAGTTGGCGCGATGCGTAGGCAATGACCTTGTCACGTTGCATCAATACGCAACCAAGTCCTTGGATGGAAGCGTCGCAATAAACTACGAAATCATCGGTGCCTTCGGGCAATGAGAGGATAGGCGCGCTACAAAGTCTATCCTTTAGGTGTTGAAATGCGGACTCTTGTGCATCACCCCAACGATAGATGACACCCTTCTGAGTCAGTGAAGTGAGAGGTTGCGCAATCTTGGAGAAATCTTTGATAAACCTTCAGTAATATCCTGCCAAACCCAAGAATTGGCGGATTTCTGTTGGTGTGCGGGGTGCAGGCCAGTTCTTGATTGAGTCAACCTTGGATGGATCCACATGAATCCCATCCTTGTTTACTACATGGCCTAGAAAGTCGACTTCGCGAAGCCAGAAGTCACATTTCGAAAACTTGGCATACAACTGCTCCTTTCGAAGAAGTTCAAGCATAAGTCGCAGATGATGCTCGTGTTCCTCCTGACTCTTAGAATAGATCAGGATATCATCGATGAACACAATAACGAACTTATCCAGGTAAGGCTTGCACACTCGGTTCATGAGATCCATGAAGACTGCTGGTGCATTCGTCAGCCCGAATGGCATAACCAGAAACTCGTAATGGCCGTAACGAGTTCTGAATGCTGTTCCGAATCACATTTCTGTATTTAGTCTATGCTCACATGATCTAGTATTTCATAGGCATTTCATACCGTTCAAGTATTCGTAACATGTATTTCACCCCCGAGAACTATAAAACCAAAAACAGTTAAAAAAAAGGGGGAGCATGAACTCACTGTTTTGCGTCTTCAGTACTCGTAACTCAAATCTCATCAGCAAATACGACTACCTACAATGTGCTAGGGTCTATTAGACGAGCGGGTCGTGCCTTGCCTTAGTATTCATGTTTTGAGTTACGTTTCCTTTATGTCTTTAACATTATCCAAAGTTATATTACTTCTCAAGTATTTATTCTCGTATTTCCTTCCCAAGCATGGGAGTATTTCATACATGTATTTCTCGTATTCTTGTATTTGTAGTTTCCAAAATAATATATTTTCAAGTTTCACTTAGAAAATATATAGACTCATTTTGTTCAAAAATAATGTATTCCAAGAAAATATATATCTTTATCTCCCAAAGATAATATATTTTCTTCTTGTTGAAAATATCTCATAACTTGGTAATATGTACAAAAATCATATTTTCACTTCTTATATCCAAAATAATATTTTCCAAAAATATATTTGTAAGAGTATTTTCCGGAATATTTTATAAGTTACGTTCATGTTTGGTTTGCCAATACTTAAGTGTGTAACTTATATACTTTATTCCTTGCAATTTTTGATATTATTTTGGTGTTGTGAATTCTTGGCATTTGTTAAGTTATATTATTTTACCTTAAATAATATAACTATTTCACATAATCACACACAATGTCTTTAATGTAAATATATATTCTAAATACATATTTACCCATTTTTATTTGCAAAAACCAACCTCCAATGTTTGTATTTTTGGTTACAAAAATTATGGCAAAGTTTATATTGAAAAACATAGTTTAAAACACACTTGTTTAGAAAATATTTTCTAAGTGTTGGAATTTTTAGAAAATTTCGCCATAGTTTCCTTTGTAAATGGGGGTGTCCATGCTATTTAGCATATCATTTTCTTTTCAAAAATCATCCAACAATCAACAACAAATCACTAATCATCTTATACTTACCAAGTGTAAAAACAATACACTTTACATAATAACATGAACTTGATCTTTCATAAAAACGCGTAGTAACTTGGTAAAGTGTTTAGTGGGTTTAGTTACCCTCCAAAATATATTTACTAATTGGTAAACTTCATTCTTGAGGATTTTTTATGTTTACAACTTGTAAACATAATTTACAAAAATGTTTATCCATAACATCTTCTTGTTTCTCTAGTGTTTATTTAGTTGTCCTTCCACTAAAAATAGTGTAGGTTTAATAAAAACCATGATCTTTCAAGAATCATCTTTTTAAACTTGGTTCCTTTAGAAAAATCATTCACAAGTCTTGGATTTACAAGATTACTAGTTCACTTGGTTTATTACTTTACAAGAAAATCCTTTTACTTTCAAGTTCATGTTTAATCAAGAAGATGATTATTTCATGTAAACACATAATCATCTCCTAACTTGCTAAATCATGTTTTTAATCATAATCTAGCAAGTTCCATGTTATGATCAACATCAATATCACTAGTAATCAACAAGCAAACATCATCCATATGTTAAACAACATCATACTAACAATATTTCATCATATTTCATATTTATGTTTCAAGATTCAAGTGTATGTTCTTTAGTGTTCTTGTATAAATCAACATGACATATCTTTTATCCATTAAAAATATGAAGTAACAAGAGTTACAAGAAGCTTACTACTAGCTTCAAGCTAGGGAAGAACACTAGTTGATGATGAAGACAAAAGTGGTGGATAAAAGCTAATGATGGAGATCCTTCAAGTTCTTCAAGCACCAAGCCTTCTAGTCTCACACCTTACACCTTGTGATAACTTTGAAATGGTTGGATGATGATCGAAAAATGGTGGTGGTGTGGGGAGGAGTTCGGCCAAGAATGGAGATGGGAGGAGGTTTGAGGTTTGAGGTAATGAAGAATGATGAAGTGGTGATTCCAATATATAATCTCTAATCTAGTTTTGTCCAATGGTTAGTATGTTTCAAATGGTACATACAAGATCTTATCAAAATCTAAGCAAATCAGGGTGAGATTTAGTGGAATCTCATGAAGATTTATGGTGGGCCATCATCTTATGACCGTAAATTGTGAAGGGGGGGGGGGGGGTAAGTTGTAACTTGTAATGGTAAATAGGTTAATTAGTTAGGGGTTATGTGTAATATCTAGTATTTTATGTGTAGAATGCATTATATAGTATGTTAGAGTGTTCGGGAGTCATAACTAGCTCAGAAAAATAAAAACAATGCTTTTAGCAATATTTTAGTGTTCCGGGTAATGTCCAGTTGTTCGGTTAGATACCGGTTCGTTAAAGTGCTAAGTTATTCCTTTTTAATGTTCTTTAAGTACCCTTTTGTGACACTTTCAATTCCCGACACTTAGGAAAGCATACTGGACCATTTTGTCATATTTTTGCACATTACTAGCTTGTTAAAAAGCTGATTTTTGCTGAATTATGCAGAATTCTGCACTTTATGTGGGTTTTAGGCACTTTCCGGCACTTTGTCTACCACTTAGGCATGCAGTTTTGTGGTCCTTACTTCCCTACACACTATGCTAGTGTAATACGTCATCTCTGGCTCATACCGGGCCTCAAAATACTGTCTGTCTATGTACTGAACTACGTCAGCATTTTTAGTTTGTCTGGTAACGGTGCCAATTCTGTTCTGTGTATCATTAGAACTATCTCGTGTTGCATGTAGCAACGAATAAAGTCTTGTATAATGAAATGCCATTGTATGTATATAACAGTAATAAAAAATTCATTTTTCTTGTAAACTAGATCATGCACAGTTATTAAAGCACATATTACTGTTCAATTAGTGTACGGAATGTACGGAAAAGTGACAGTTGTCACAAGCATTGGAGGACGATGCTGAAGGAATGAAGGGAAGAATAAAAGAATTAGAGCAAGGAGCTGGTGGAATTTGGAGATTCTACAAAAGAAGAATTTGGGTACCTAAGCAAGGAAGTTTAAAAAACATAATTTTAGAGGAAGCCCATAAATCTAGGCATACCATGCATCCTGGTAATAATAAGATGTACCAAGATTTAAGAAATAATTTCTGGTGGATATGAATGAAAAAGGACATAGCTAGATATGTATCTAAATGTTTAACTTGTTCGCAAGTTAAAGCAGAACACCAGAAACCTTCAGGGTTACTCCAACCATTAGAAATGCCTGTTTGGAAATGGGAACTAATAACCATGGATTTTGTTACTAAGTTGCCCAAAACCAGAAAAGGTAACAACGCAATTTGGGTAATTGTGGATCGATTAACCAAATCAGCTCATTTCCTGCCCATGAAGGAAACTTTCAGTATGGAAAGATTAGCCAAATTATACGTAGACGAGGTAGTATCCTTACATGGAGTCCCACTCTCTATTGTATCAGATAGAGATAGTCGTTTCACTTCGCATTTCTGGATAAGTTTTCAAGAAGCAATGGGGACTAGACTGAACTTGAGCACTGCATACCATCCCCAAACAGACGGACAAAGTGAAAGGACGATTAAAACCCTGGAAGACATGCTCAGGGCATGTGTAATAGATTTTGGTGGAAACTGGGATAATCCCCTTCCCTTAATTGAATTCTCCTATAACAACAGTTACCATTCAAGCATCGAAGCTGCCCCGTTCGAAGCACTGTATGGACGAAAAAGTAGAACTCCAGTTTGTTGGGCAGAAATATGAGAAAGCCAATTATCAGGTCCTGAAATCGTACAACAAACCACCGACAAGATAACTCAAATCAAGGAAAGATTAAAGACGGCTCGAGATCGTCAGAAGAGTTATGCAGACAATAGACGTAAGCCGCTAGAATTTCAAGTTGGAAACAAGGTACTCTTAAAAGTTTCTCCTTAGAAAGGGGTAGTTCGGTTCGGTAAGAAGGGAAAACTAAGTCCAAGGTACGTAGGACCATTCCTAGTAATCCAGCGAATAGGACCAGTTGCTTATCGCCTACAACTACCAGAAGAATTAGCTGGAGTACATGACGTGTTTCATGTATCTAACCTCAAGAAGTGTTTATCCGACGAATCCCTGGTAGTACCTCTTCAAGACATAGAGGTAAATGAAAAGTTAAAATTTGTAGAGAGACCACTTCAGATAGAAGATAAAAAGGTCAAGTTTCTTAAGCACAAAAGACTAGTACTGGTCAAAGTCAAGTGGGATTCCAAGAGAGGACCAGAGTACACTTGGGAACTGGAATCAGAGATGAAGCAAAAATATCCCTACTTATTCCAGTAAATCTCGAGGACGAGATTTTAATAAGGTGGGGAGGATGTAACAACTCTTGCCAAAATTATTATTTCTTATTTTATTATGTCCAATAGGAAAACCTAATTAAGACCCCCAAATAATATTGCATGACCCCTAAAATTTTCAGAACAATCGAAACTAGGATCAGGGCCCCTAAAACTCAAGGGGGGTATTCCCTAATTGACAATTATCTTCACAGTTTGTTGTAGAATGCGAAATTCGTCGAACTGTTGACTCACCTAGGCAGGAAATACACGAGGCTACCCTACCCTAGAAGTGCACCCGTCGCGCCACGCGCGGGAACAAGGAGGACCTGGCGCGCCACGCGACAGGGACCATTATTCAGTATATAACTCAGGGGTGTGGCACTTACATGAAGGTCTTGTTACGACGGAAAAATTCATTACGTGCGTTTAGTTATACACTGTTTAGTTCAAAACAATCAAAATCCTGACACTCTGCTGCGACAACAGGGTAATAACTCGATCACTGCTACGATACAATGTCCGATCGATTGAAATCAATCCGATGGATGTTTAAGTGCTGCCCGAATACGGGCTATACTTTGTCATTCGTCGTGAAGGTTTCGATTTCGTGAGCTTATCGTAAATGTTGTATTAAGTTACTGACCTAGTTTCGTATGCATTGTTATTTACCTAGGTTACAAGAATAAATCAGTAGGCAAGGTTCTGTCCAGTTAAATTTGCAATGTGAGTCATTCTCTTTTTATCAAATTGCTTTACAAAACCCTAAATGTTTTCCAGTTATACTTTGTAGTGATTAAGTCTTTGCTAATCTTTAATTACTGGCAGTATGTGGGGGGTTTTATGCACATTACTACTAATGATTTATCACTTTAGGTGGGCGAGCCTAATTAGTGATATGTCCACAATCATGGATTCGGTCGAGTGACAGCTGAACCAGATAATTATATGATAAGGGCAAATATAAAAACCCTTGATGCTGTAAATTGATAACAATGTGCCTTTTGTGCAAATTGAATGACTCGCCAGTATTTCCCCGCTGATAAAAATCTTTTTAAACATGTTTTAGGTGATCTGCTGTGATCCAGGAAAAGTGCCTTGTAGCACTACAAGCTTGGGAAAGTGGCTCAATAAAATATATAAATATGTTTTGTAAAACAGGGAATTTCCTCGTGAAATTTCCTTTATTGTAAATGATGGGGTTTGTCCCAAATTGTAAAATAAAATAACTGGGCATTTTCAAGTTTAAACGATCCTGTTAACATTTCCGCTGCCAAATTAATTAAAATACCACGGGTTTTCTGTCCCGCGGCTTTTTTGGACCAGGTCACACCGGGCCGGGGGCCATGACATCTGAGACCCAAGACGATGTCTGTTGCAGACAATGTCAGCATGACCATCATCTGGACCCCGTCACCCATGAATCACTCGCCAAGAACAGAGAGACAAACGCCTTGCTGCTCTCGTCGCTAAGCAAGTAGCAAAGGTGGTTCCTCAGATCATGAGTGAAATATACAAGAATGTGAGAAAATCATCCGAGGAGTCCAGAACCAAAGCTCCTAAAGCTGCTCCCAAGACTCCTCTCAGCTTCAAGCAGTTTAAGGCCTGTGGTCCAAAGGAATTTACTGGCGAGGATGGCCCAACGGCTATGTTTCAATGGTTTGATTCCGTCGAAGTCACTCTGCGCCAGAGTGGATGTCCTGAAAATCTCCGTACTCTAAACGCTACCGGCGTCTTCCAGTCCCGCGCACTAGACTGGTGGACGGCTGAGAGAAACAAACGCGGAAATGACGCAGCCTATGAGCTGACATGGGAAGAGCTGAAGGCCATAATGAAGGATGAATTCTGCCCTCCCCATGAATGCCAAAAGCTGGAGGACGAATTCTGGCATATCAAGCAAAAGGATGGAGAGAACGCAGCTCTGACTGCTCGCTTTAAGCAGCTCAGTATCATATGTCCCGATCAAGTGAAGACGCCCGAGATGACAATCAAGAAGTACATTCGAGCTCTGCCAGACTGTGTTGCAGATTTTGTGCATGCCGCAAAGCCAGCAACAATCGAAGAGACTTACTTGCTTGCCGCTGAAATCAACGACAAGCGAGTAAAAGCTGGTTTTTGGGATAAAGCTTCGAAGAACTTGCATCTAGTCACTACCGTACCACCCACTGAAACCGCCACCGCTCAATCATCAAAATCCTCACGCCGCAAGAAGAAGAACAACAACAGCAGCTCCAGCAACAAGAACTGTGCTGTCACTACCTCTGCTGCTCCACTTCAAGCCGTACCGGCTCTGCAGCAATCTCAACATCGACCAGCACCAGTTATCTATGCACCGTCTGCAAAGCGAGCATACACTGGACCCCACCATGCCTGCCCGACATGTACTTATCATCACCCGGTGGGTATCGCCTGCCGATTTTGTGTGCACTTCAATATGTACGGCCACTTCACTGCTAACTGCCATACTGGTCCCCGTCAAGCACCAGCTCAAGCCACTGCTCATCAAGCTCTGCTTCCAGCTCCTCAAGGCCAACAAGCGGCTCAGGCACCCGCGGTCAACGCCAGAGTCTGCTTCGCGTGTGGTGATCCCAACCACTTCGCGAACATGTGCCCGAACAGGGTTGTGAAGCAAGAGCCCCAGCAGCAGCAGCCTCAGCAACAGCAGCAACAGCAGCAACAACAGCCTCAATAGCAACAAGCCACCCGTGCCAGAACTTTCAACATCAATGTGCGCCAAGCCCATGCCGACAACGTGGTCAATGGTACGTTCCTTGTGAATGGTATTTATGCTTCGTGTTTGTTTGATACTGGAGCCGATAACGGCTTTGTGTCATTTGAATTCGAGAAGCTCCTTAGTCGTAAGCGCTCCCATCTCCCCTCGACGTTCGATGTCGAAGTCGCCACCGGAAGAACCGTCGCTGTCGATTCTGTTCTCCATGATTGTACTCTTGAGCTCAACAATCACATCTTCCCAATCGACCTTATCCCGATGCAACTCAGAAGTTTTGACGTCATAGTAGGCATGGACTTTCTTCGTGAAAACCATGCTGAAGTTGTGTGCTTCAATAAGATGATTTGATTCTCGCTCTTGAATGGTGATGTATTGTGTGTTTATGGCGAAACTGCTTCGAAAGGTCTCAAGCTCATGTCATGTGTCCAAGCTAGCAAGTATCTCCGCAAGGAATACAGAGCTTTCTTGGCTAACATTGAAGTAGCAGAGAAGGAAAAGAAAGGTAATCCTGGAGTAAACGACGTTCCTGTGGTTCGAGAATTTCCTAGCGTTTTTCCTGAGGATCTTCCCGGACTTCCGCCAAGTCGTGATATCGACTTTCGTATCGACCTCATTCCTGGAGCAAACCCTGTTGCCAAAGCTCCTTACCGACTCGCTCCATCCGAAATGCGTGAACTCTCAAGTCAGCTCCAGGAACTATTTGATATAGGCTTCATTCGCCCGAGCACCTCTCCATGGGGCGCACCTGTCCTTTTCGTCAAAAAGAAGGATGGGTCGTTTCGGATGTGCATCGACTATCGGGAGTTGAATAAGTTGACAATCAAGAATCGCTATCCCATGCCCCGTATCGAGGATTTGTTTGATCAGCTATAAGGTGCTACATGTTTCTCCAAGATCAATCTACGCTCAGGCTATCACCAGTTACGCATTCAAGAGGAAGATATATCCAAAACCGCTTTTCGCACTCGATACGGCCACTATGAGTTCGTTGTTATGCCTTTTGGTTTAACCAACGCACCTGCGGTTTTCATGGATCTGATGAATTGCGTGTGTAAACCTTATCTCGACCGCTTCGTCATCGTGTTCATCGATGATGTCTTGATCTATTCCAAGTCGAAAGCCGAACACGCGCAACATCTACGTTTGGTTCTCGAGCTACTCCAAGGGAATCGACTCTATGCCAAGTTCTCCAAGTGTGAATTTTGGCTAAAGGAGGTTCAATTCCTCGGTCACATTGTCAATAGTCAAGGTATTCACGTCGATCCGGCGAAGATTGAAGCAGTTAAGAGTTGGATTACACCTAAGAACTCGTCTGAAGTCCGCTCTTTTCTCGGATTAGCGGGCTATTATCGATGATTTATCGAAGGATTCTCAAAAATCGTTGTGCCGCTTACCGCTCTCACCCACAAAGACAAGCCTTTTGTTTGGGGAACTGAACAAGAGTTTGCTTTTCAAACCCTTAAGCACATGCTTTGCGATGCTCCTGTTCTCACTTTACCCGACGAAAACGATGATTTTATTGTCTATTGTGATGCCTCAAACCTTGGTCTTGGTTGTGTCCTCATGCAACGGGACAAGGTCATTGCTTACGCATCTCGTCAGCTCAAAATCCACGAGAAGAACTATACAACCCACGATCTCGAGCTAGGCGCAGTTGTTTTTGCGTTAAAAATTTGGCGACACTACCTGTATGGTACCAAGTGTACGATCTTCACCGATCATAGGAGCCTACAACATATCTATGATCAGAAAGAACTTAATATGCGTCAATGCCGATGGGTAGAACTTCTCAACGATTATGACTGTGAGATTCGTTATCACCCAGGCAAAGCAAATGTCGTTGCCGACGCTCTCAGCAGACGGAGCTATCTGCTCAGCATTCTTGATACCCAAGCCCAATACGATCTCGAAACCCTTATCCGCGAAGCCCAGCATGCCTGTTTTAATGAGCGTACCTTGAAGACGGAAAGAATCTGCCACGATGGAGCCCAGCTTGTGAGTAAATCGAATGGGATATTCCACTTTCTGGACCGAATATAGATCCCTAAGCGGACGAATTTACGACAGATATTGATGGACGAAGCCCACAAATCCCGGTATTCTATTCATCCTGGTGCCGACAAAATGTACCAAGACCTCCGCTACAAGTACTGGTGGCCGGGCATGAAAATGGATATCGCTCTCTACGTTGGGAAGTGCCTGACTTACTCGAAGGTCAAGGCTGAACACCAAAGACCCTCTGGCTTACTCGAATAACCCCTGATCCCTATGTGGAAGTGGGAGAGTATAGCTATAGACTTCATAACAAAACTCCCGCGCACGCCATCAGGTCACGACAGCATCTGGGTTGTCATTGACCGTTTGACCAAATCTGCTCACTTTCTGCCGATACGGGAAGACTACAAGGTAGAACGATTAGCCCGAATCTACACCAACGAGGTCATTTGTCAACATGGGACGCCTCGCGACATCATCTCTGACCATGATGCTCGGTTTACCTCGCGACTGTGGGAAACGTTTCAAGCGGCTCTCGGTACTACGCTTAATCTAAGTACCGCATTCCACCCTCAAACCGACGGTCAGACTGAGAGAACGATCTGTACTCTTGAAGACATGCTCCGTTCGTGTATAATAGATTTCAGTGGTAATTGGGACACTTATCTGCCACTAGTCGAATTCTCGTATAATAACAGTTATCATTCCAGCATTCAAATGGCACTGTTCGAGGCTTTATATGGAAGGAAATGTCGATCGCCTATTGTATGTCACGAGATCGGGCACTCGCAATTAACCGGTCCTGAGCTACTACAAGAAACAACTGACAAAGTCCTCCAAATTCGAGACAACCTGCTGAAAGCTCGGAGTCGACAGAAGAGTTACGCCCATAGACGACGCAAGCCCCTTGAATTCGACGTTGGCGACTACGTACTCCTAAAGGTATCACCTTGGAAGGGTGTGGTCAGATTCGGTAAGAAAGGGAAACTAGCGCCTCGATATGTTGGACCTTTTAAGATTCTGGAAAGAATTGGAAAAGTCGCCTACAGACTCGAACTACCGGAGGAACTGAGTAACGTTCACCCAACTTTACAAGTTTCGAACCTCCGAAAGTGCCTGGTTGAACATGATTTAATTGTACCTCTTGATGACCTCTAAATAAACGAAACACTACTCTTCGTGGAGAAGCCTGTCGAAATCATGGATTGCCAAACCAAGCAGCTCAGACGCTCGCGCATTCCTATTGTGAAAGTCTGATGGGAAGGCAAACGAGGCGCAGAGTTCACTTGGGAACTCGAAAGCGACATGAAGGCGAAGTACCCGCAGTTGTTTGTTACGGCTTCGGCCTAATTTCGGGACGAAATTCCCTCAACTAGGGGAAGCTATAACACCCCGTGTTTCGAAAGTCAAAGTCAAGATTGAAGTCAAAGGAAGACAAGATTGCTAATTGCGATCTGTCGCTCCTTGCTCAATTCCTGTTTTGACTTCTTTGACTTGTAGATAGTCTATTTTATGTCTTACGTTAGTTGTATTATGTGGAGTACTTATTAATAATCGAGGTTTATTCGATATTTATCGCATGTTCTATCGCTATCGCAATCGCACTCGCAATTCGAATTACGCGTTTTGGATATGGTTTTAATGTGTGTGTGTGCCTTATGTGTTACTTGTGCATGTTTAATTATGTTATGTGTGGTGATTAATCGAAATGCAATCGAAACTCAATCGCAATCGAATCGCAAACGCTAAACGAATACGAAATAAGGATGATTGTATGTTGATATAGTAGTTGGGATTAAAAGTAAATTGAATAGGAATCTCTATCGCATCGCAACGCTCGCATTCGCAATCGAAATGGCAAAACTCGTCATACCGCACACTTGAACCAAGTGGCTAATCGACCAAGTGACCAGCCGATCGACCAGCCGTTCGATCGAGCTGCCGCTCGATCGGCCAGCCATTCGATCAGGCTGCCACTCGATCGACCAGCTCTTTCCACTTTGGGAAACCCTATAAATACCTCACTTGTTACCATTTTTGGAGTGGTGACATCTCTCTGTTCGAACCAGCCGTACTCAAGCTTCTTTTCTCCGATTTCTCTCAAATCTTGTAAGTTTTCAACCTAATCTTTGTACTTTCTTGATCTACACGCACTCCTATACCTCTCTATCTTTTGAATCTTAACTTTTAACCATGAAATCACTAGATTTGAGGTGTTCTAGGATGATGTCATCATGGTGTTCTTGAGAACCTCATGTTTTGACTTCAATCCACCAAGAACAACTTGGATCTGAACTGTTTCCACATAAATTGACAAAGATCTTTCATAGATCTGAACATAATCAAGGTAAAAAGGATTGAAAGATGGTTTTCTAACTTCCTTTCAACTCTTTTACACTCAATGCACTCAAAACCGATAGAATCGGAGCTTGTACCAACTTTCTACTCATTCTTGTGGTTGTGTTGGTTCAAGATCTGGATTCTATCCACGAGACTACCGATTTCGGGTTAAACATGGAACACTGTCTCGAACAGTTAACTGGTCGGATTTGGGTGATTCCTGTCCGATAAGGAGTACCAAGTATTGACGAGGTTTCTGTTTCTTAACACGTTATCAAAACATCTCGATAAATCGACCAACTATCAAAATGACCAAGGAAGAAGACGACCAGGACACCAGAACAGAGTGCCGCCCGATCGGACTGCTGTCCGATCGGATTGTCACCCGATCGGGTTGTCACCCGATTGGGTTGTCACCCGATCGACTTGCACCCTGGCCCCACACTCAACTTCAATTTCCAAACTTTGAGGGATGAACATTGAACGAAGTGCTGCCCGATCGGATTACCACCCGATCGGACTACCACTCGGCCATGTAATGATCAGACCTCCATGCTTAAACAATTTCCACAGGTTCAAAGCACAAGGGTTGCCACCCGATCGGATTGCCATCCGATCGAGTGACCGTCCTGCTGTGAATTTGTTCTCAATTGAGGAGACTCGCCAATCGGATTGCTGTCCGATCGGACTATCGTCCGATCGACCGACCTGAAAGGTAGAGGTACTCCTCTGTTTTCAAAATGCTACAAAAAAAACTTCAAAAGACAAGCCATCATACACAAACACATCCTCCCCAAAGGAAGTAACAATCCACTCGAAAGGTCACCCGATCAGATGACCATCCGAGCGGACTGTCACCCGAACGACCGGCTATCCGATCGGACTACCATCCTATCAAACTGCTGTCCGACCCACTTACACTCTGTATCATTTTACGCGTCGCTTATCGTTATGCTATCGTTCTGATCAGGCTAACCCTACTCTCTAGCGCTCCATTCAATCCACCAATCGTTGTGAGTATAGTCAATCCCTTTTTGCTTTACGCACTTTTGGATGTTACATACGTTACTTATTCTGAATCACATCGAACACACTACGCAATACTTTAACGCTAACCGTTACTGCATGTTATACGTGACTTAATGAATGCTTGTTTGTTATGTTTACACATGGAATGTTGTCTACCTGCCTTAGCAACGGTAGTACTATTTGTTTGGACTCAACACCTGTTCACTCAGGGGTTGTTAAGGACAATTTGTTACATGACTCACAGTGGTGAGTGTGTATTACGAACTGCCTTGGGCAGTCAACTCGCAGTCATTGGTATCGATAGGTTCAAGTCGATAACTAACATGCCTCATTTTACACTGTGTACGTGCTGGTTATGCGTAACAATCTCGAACTCTATTATATCTATTAAACTTGTATGCTCACCTTTACACTATGTGTATTGACCTTTACTTTAACGTATGTGACAGGTGCTTAGCTTGCTGTGAAATCGAGGCTAGGAAAGACCTAGAACAATAAACAATTGTCTGTAATAAAAATCTGAGTTGTCGAAACAGAACAATTTGACTAGATCTTGCCTGTAATAATTATGTTATCTTTTATGACATGGTATGGGACATGTTGCTTTATATAATTGGTAATTATAGTTGTGATGGAAACTTCTGGACAATCTGTTTCGCTCAGTGTCACGCCCTGGTGTTTCCGCCATCGGTTGGGGTGTCACACAAGGGGCTGGCGGCGGTCGAGTAGTTGACCTTGGCCACAGCGCCCGGTGTCACGGTGGTTGGCACGTCGTTCCTTGCTATTCAAAAAAAGTAAGGGGTTGGTCACACGGATTGAGATTGGGCGTGCCTCGCGTCTAGGTTAGCCCAGTTAAACCTTTTCTTAAATTTATTTATTTATTTTTTGTTTAAAAAGCTCTAACTCGAGCTGTAAACGAACCGAACGTTCAGTGAATAGTTCGTGAACCATTCAGCGAGATGTTTGTTCGTTTAGTTAATGAACGAACACGAATAAGATATTATGTTCGATCAATTAAATGAACGAACATGAACAAAGGTCTCGATCGTTTGACTGCATTCGTGAACGTTTGATAAAATGTTCATTTACGTTCATTTGTTTGTGTTAATTTGTTAAATGTTTTCAATGTTTTTTAGAGCAAATAACTTTTTGAGTCTTTGTGTTTTAGTGGCTTTAATCATTTGAGTCCAAAATCAAAATGTATAACGCCCTGAGTCCCTAGACATTTTTATAACCATTTGAGTCCAAATTTTAACCTTTTGAGTCCAATTAAAAAAAATGGACTCAAACCGTTATAAAATGAACAAATTTGGACTCAAAACGTTATAAAATAAATGGCTAGGGACTCAGTGCGTTGACTTTTTGATTTTGTACTCAAATGGTTAAAATCACTAAAACACGGAGACTCAAAAAGTAATTTACTCTGTTTTTTATATTTCGCTTTCTCTCTTAAGTTTTACTTTCTCCCTTTTTTTACTTTCCACCCTAAACACTAGTTAAAAATTGTATTAGAAAAATAGTAAAATGCATTTTTTTCTTAAGTTTTACTTTCCCCCTTATCTAAACATACGAAGAAGTTGGACACTAAATGCATTTTTTTGGCATATGTCGAAGTAACTAGATAGTTAGGTAAACCCAATTTATCGTGTGGTGCTTATAGTAGACTTCTTGTGTCTTGAATTCTTGATTTATCATTTAGTGCTTGTATTTGACTACTTGTGTCAGATGTTTAAGGTTAACGGTGCTTTTTTAAAATTCAAGTTTAATTCTCGTTTGTGTTCATCACCAGTGTTCACGAACTATTCGTGAACAACTACAAAACCTTAACAAAAGAACACGAACATAAACTTTTCTTCGACATGTGTTCGCGAACAATTCATGAACATCTGCATTTCCTTAATGAACGAACATGTACATGGCCTCATTTATGTTCATTCAATTTGTTTACAACCCTAACTCTAACTCACAAAACTTTGAAATCAAATTTAATTTATATTGAATTTTTTCTGGATATATATTCTTTTGCACGGAGTTTTAGATATATATATATAAATATACACTAGGGTAAAATCCCGTGTATTACACGGCTTGAATATATGAAAAATTGTGAAAGGAAAAAACCTTATGCAACTTATACTGATAATTATGCAACATACACTAATAATCATGCACATACACAATTACATAACTTATGGTAATAATTATCCAACTTATATGAAAATAACACAACCTATCTATTACTATATATAGGGCATGTTTGGCTTAGCTTATTTTCAACTTTTGAAAAGTCCTTTTGGCCAAAATAAGTCAGGAATTCCTGACTTTTGGCAAATCCCTCTCACATAAGAAGAAAAGCCAAACACTTTCAAAAGGACTTTTGCCCTTCAAAAGTCCTTTTACCCTCAAAATAAGGAACCCCAAACACCCTCATAATGTATATAAGAGAGAGAAAGATGGATGTTGAAAATTTAAGAGTTGTATTACTTTTAATGCATATGTTGCAACCATTGATGTAGCAATTGATTTGTAGTACTGATTTGAGTGAGATTTCCCAAAATGTACAATTAGTCTCTATCTGGTTCTAAAGAAGAATTCAGCCATACACAGAAAACATCTCTTGAGCATTCACTGATTTGGGTGAGATTGCCCAAAATGTACTATTAGTCTTTCTCTGGTTCTAAAGAAGAGTTCAGCCATACACCAAAGAAAACATCGCTTTGAGCATTCAAATTTTGAATTTCACCTCTCCATTTCCCTAAATGTTTAGCTTTTGAATTCCACCGAGCAAAGCAATCCATTGACTTTCTCATATCTCATTCTTCACAGTTCACGCCAACTCAACTCATCTGGTTTTCTCTCTACACACGACATCATCTGGTTCTCTCTATTAGAGATGATTAGAAGCATGAAGCTTCAAATATGATATTAGATCGATCAAGCAAGTTATCCGGTAAGAAAGCTAAAACCTAATCGTGTTTCATTTATCTTGTTCTCTTGAAAACTTCATGTGATTTTCTCTTTTTCTCATAATTAGAACGTTTAGGAAGCATCTTCATACCAACACCCCTTCCCCTGCTCTCTTCTTTTTATCCATTTTATCTTCTTCTTTCAGAGGCACTCATGGAGGTGTAGACTTCACGGTCTTAGAGGTGAGTTCTCGGCACTCACCGGAGGTGTAGATTTCACGGTCACAGAGGTGCGTTCTCTTTTCCTTACCTTCTTTGCATTCAATCCCTATTTTGTGAATTTTGGGCTTATGTTTTTTTATACCATAAAGATGAACATGGATTTATATCCTGAATTTGAGGTTTCTTACAAGAGCACACAGAGAACCCACTAGAAATCAGTTTGATTTTCATCCCATTTGACTTATTTCTTATTGTATTTTTAGGTAAGGGGTTAGATTCTGAAACTGGAAGTACTGTTGGTGGAGGAAATGTCACACCCCTAATTTCCACGTGTCACCGGTGGGCCCGGTGGGGGAGTATCGTGACGTAGTTGATATCATCATAAGTCAAACAACACAATATATAAATGCACAGCGGAAGCAAAGATAGATTCATTTCAACTTTAATAAATTGTAATATTAAATATCACGAATAGTTGAAACGGATCCACAGGCGGATCAAAATAAAAGAAGATATTGTTCAACAGATTTATTGACATCCAAGCTTGCGAGACTTATTGAGGACGCTAGAAGACAGCCAGCCTAGTACGAGTAGTACCTGCACTTAACCTTTTGGAAAATACGTCAGTTTACACTGGTAAATACAATTTAACTGACTCATTTTGAAAAGGTTTGAAAATTGATTTGAATGCACGTGGCACAAAACATTTTATAACTTGGGATAATTATGTGAATATAATCTTGTAAGGGAATTACATGTTACTTATGCGTTCAGTAGCCCGATCCGTAGACCGGGTTAAAGATTAATAGACACACCACATTATTTGGTTCGGCACTGACGGGTGTACGCCTACACCCCGTGCTTAGGTCGTGGCCATCTCGTAAGATGATGCCAAGGATATCCGGGACATGGTCATTAACCCCCAAAGGCTTTAAGCAAACAAAACACATTCAAAACGTAGCATATCAAGGATTTAACCACTATTCGATTAAAGATTCAATGCCGGACCAAGCGGTATTTTATATACCGTACCCCAAGCCCGTATAGGGAAAATAAGTTAAAAGTATTTACCTTGGTAAGTATAAATCACAATTAGCGAGTGAAGGTAGCTTTTACTGGTTCTTCTATTCTGGAACAAAGGTTTATAATAACCTATTAGATTTCTAACGGGTCTTTATTTAAGCCTAAGCTTAGACCGGTTAGCTTTTAAAGACGATACGGTTCAAACGCACGATTAAGCGAAGACCGGATAGAATGTGATTCAGACCCGACAAGTTTGAATACTTGTATAATATGGATATACTAAATACATTCTGGATTTTGAGACAAAGATGACAAGGTTTAACCCGTTTCGGTCAATTTATGCAAACTAGTTACATAAACCGAACCGAGCGCGAAAAGGGCATCACGGGTAACCATAAGAGTCATATGCAAGTTCCCTGAGTTAATATGCCTTAAACATGTTGTGATATCAGTAAGGTATCTTCTATTATGCCCAAACGGATTTAAACACAAATTATGCCTCATAAGGGCATTTTGGTCATTTAAAAGATTATAAAAGAGTTTAATTAGTAATCTGAGTTACAGGTCTGATTTATACAGTAAATACACTTAATTTAATAAGCCATAACAGTAGGGTGTGACCTATATGTGAAATTTATCATTTAAAACCAAACTATGCACCTTAGGGGTATTTTGGTAATTTCACTTAGGCTTAAAAGGTCAAAACTGGAAATCTGAGTTTATAAACTTTTACTTACTGTTATTATATAAAAATATACTAAAAATATCAGTAGGTATTAACCTTATATGTTTAATATAGTTTTAGTACATACTATGCGTTAAAAACGCTTAAAAGGGCGATTTGGAGCCATTTTCGGGTTTTTAAAGGAAAGCTGATATTTTTATAATTCCAGAAGGCTCAAAATATTTTATTTAACAAATAAAATCAGTAGAAAAAGGTTTGGGATCAAAAGGATTTGTAAAACTCATTTTATGGCTTAAAAAGGCAAAATCGGTATTAACCGAATTAAACTTAGAGACCTATGTTATGCTCAGCCAAAAATTAAATAAAAATCTTCAAAAATCCCAAAATATTATATTACATCAGTGGGTAAAAAGTTTGATATCAAAAAGTGGGTTTAAATAGGTTATACGCTAATTACGCCGTTTAAGTAACATAAAGCTTTCAAATTACGCTAATGAGCATAACTTCTAATCTAGACCTCAAACTGATGTCAATTTTTTGGTGCAAGTTTATAAATCAGTAATTAAGGTTTCTACTCTTTCACTTTTTCAAAAATCACATTTTATAGTCAAAAGGGCATAATAGTCAACATTTAAGCATTAATCGGAAACATGCATATGAATCGGATAAGTATTGAACCAAGTTGTATAATCTCAGAGAGTTATACTTATATGAAACCTGGTCCAAAATAAGCTCTAAGGCAGATCTTAAACATGCATAAATGGATCAGAATTGATAGTCAAAGCAAAAGTCAAATTATGCGACTTTCGGGTCCGATCCGGGTTTAAACTGAAAATTGTCGAGTTGAACATGTTGAGACATGTTCTTACATTAGTTACCATGTTATTTTAATGATCAAATAGCTTGCATGTACCCTACATTGCTAATTATGCTTAATTTTGAAAATACACATTCTGTTGACTTTTTAAAGTAAGCTTTGACTCGACAATTAACATAGTTAGAGTGGGAATCTGAAAGTACCCTTTTTAAGGGTTTGTTACCCACATAAATACCTACTTATAGGTACTTTCAATTCAAGAGATGACTGAGCGGAATTCATTTAATCGCAAAGTCAAACTTAAATTACGACGGTTTGACTAATGGCTAATTAACTAAGCTAAAACGAAATAGAAAGGGTTATGAATACTTACAAGAGTCCTAATTACGATTAGAGATCACTAGAAAGCCTGAGGTTGATCAGAGGAGCTCCAGAAGTGGACTTGTGAATGTTTGTAAGTGAATGAACAATGTTGCTACACTTCAAGTCCCTTTTATATCAACTTTGATCTTTTAGGATGATGCCACAAGAGTCTACAGATGTTATAAGATCTGTCCAGGTGCCCCCCTATGCATGTAAAACCATTGGAGAGCTCCTGGTATAATAAGACAGCTGGTTACAAACGTTTCAGACCTGAATGGCTGGCATCTACGCGTTTCTGTCGCTGGTAGGTCGTAGGCGGGCCGCGTACAAGTGTGCAACCAGCAATACAAGTTTCCATTATTTACAATTTAGTCCTTGGTCCTTTGTAACGTGGTTTTGCTTATTTTTCCTGCTCATTAGACCCTCAAACCTGATTTTTAAGGGCCTTAGGACATCTACAAACTTGGTTAAGCCCTTGGTTAACTTTGTGCTTACCCGAAAAGTCACGAATTTCAACGTTAACGCATTTAACCCTTCGTGCACGGTTTTGATCATAACTTTCTCTACGATAACGAAACTTTATGAAATTTTTATCACATGTTCTAGTGAGTATATTTTATCGTTACAAAGCTTCGGGTTTGCCAAAAGGTCACTCAGAGGTATACTTTCAACATGTTGACACATTTAGCCCCTGTAGTTTGTAATTCCTCACTTTCTTTCATTTTCTTCTTCGTATGATCCATGATTTATTCTTTTAAGATTATAAACACCATGTAGGGTTATTGTAGAGCCTATTTATCCATTGTTGACACTTTGGACCCTTATATTCACATAGTTTCACTGTTTGTCAACTTTAGTCCCTCTAAAGTACTTTTTCATATATTCAAAGCCTATGACACGTGTCAGTACATTATTGGACGTAAATTTTTGAGGTGTTACATCCTCACCCCCTTAAAAGAAATCTTAACCTCAAGATTTACTGAAATAAATGAGGGTATTTTTCTTTCATCGTGGATTCTACCTCCCATGTGTATTCGGGACCTCTACGGGCATCCCATTTGACTTTTACAATAGGCACATGCTTCCTTCGAAGCTTCTTCACCTGTCGATCCTCAATCGACATTGGTTTCTCCACAAATTTCAAGCTCTCATCTATATGTACATCCGTATGCGGTATGACCAGTGATTCATCAGCGAAACACTTCTTCAGATTACAGATGTGGAACACACTATGTATACTACTGAGCTCTTCAGGTAAGTTTAACTTATAGGCAACTGACCCGACACGTTCGATAACCTCGAAAGGTCCTATGTATCTCGGGCTTAACTTGCCTTTCTTACTAAATCGCATCACTCCCTTCCAGGGTGATACTTTAAGCAATACTTTGTCACCTACTTTGAAGTGAAAAGATTTACGCTTTGGATCAGCGTAGCTTTTTTGCCTATCTTGGGCAGCTTTCAAGTGATCGCGAATCTGGACAATCTTGTCCGTCGTTTCAAAGACTAACTCAGGTCCTGATAATTGAACTTCTCCTACTTCTGCCCAACATATAGGGTTTCTGCATTTTCTACCATATAATGCCTCAAAAGGCGCAGCCTTAATACTAGTATGGTAGCTATTATTATAGGAGAACTCGATCAATGGTAGGTGGTTATCCCAACTGCCATCTAAATCAATCACACATGCTCGAAGCATGTCTTCCAGCGTTTGGATGGTACGCTCACTATGTCCGTCCGTCTGTGGATGGTAAGCCGTACTAAAGTTTAAGCGCGTGCCCAAAGACTGTTGGAAACTCTTCCAAAAATGAGAGGTGTATCTCGTATCTTGGTCGGAGATAATCGACACTGGTACACCATGCAGAGCTACAATCTTATCTACATACAATTGAGCTAACATGTCTGAGCTGTAAGTTTCCTTAATGGGTAGGAAATGTGCTGACTTGGTCAGTCTATCTACTATGACCCATATAGTATCGTTTCCCTTCCTTGTCTTTGGCAATTTGGTGATGAAATCCATTGTCACCATCTCCCACTTCCACGTGGGAATTTCAGTTTGTTGTAACAAACCTGACGGCTTCTGGTGCTCAGCTTTGACTTGCGCACAAGTCAAACATTTAGCTACATAGGCAGCTACAGACTTTTTCAAACTAATCCACCAGTAGTTTGCCTTTAGATCCTGGTACATCTTATCAGCTCCAGGATGAACGGAATATTTGAAACTGTGGGCTTCCTGGAGGATAACATCCCGAAGTCCTCCATAAACTGGAACCCATATTCGTCCATTCAATCTTAGCATTCCGTCCTTGTCATAGGATAACTGCTCCTCAGTTACTCCTAGTTTTTCTTTAGGATAGTTAGCTTCCAGCACAACTTCCTTCTGTGCAGCTAACACCCTCTCGTTCAAACTATTCCTTATTTCAATGCGCTTGGCATTGATTCTTATCGGCTTTACTCTTTCTTTTCTGCTTAAGGCGTCAGCAACTACATTTGCCTTGCCTGGATGGTATTTTATCTCACAATCATAATCATTTAGAGTTTCCATCCATCGTCTTTGTCGCATGTTCAAGTCCTTCTGATTGAACAAATGTTGAAGGCTCTTGTGATCTAAATAGATCACACAAGTGGTTCCATACAAGTAGTGTCTCCAAAGTTTTAATGCAAATACAACGGCACCCAGCTCCAAGTCGTGGGTGGTGTAGTTCTTCTCGTGCACCTTTAGCTGTCGTGAAGCGTAGGCAATAACTTTGCCCTTTTACATGAGTACATAGCCCATACCAGTGTGTGATGCATCACAATACACCACGAATTCTTCTATGCCATCGGGCAATGTTAACACTGGTGCATTGCTCAACTTTTTCTTAAGAATGTCAAAGGATTCCTGCTGCTTAGGGCCCCAATCAAACTTAACCTTCTTACGTGTCAACGAAGTTATGGGCACAGCAATCCTTGAGAAGTTTTTGATAAATCGCCTATAGTATCCAGCTAAACCCAGAAAGCTACGATTCTTAGTAGGCGTCTTTGGTTCTTGCCAATTCATAACTGTTTCTACCTTAGCGGGATCCACTTGGATACCACGCTCACTTACCACATGTCCAAGGAATTGGACTTCTCGTAGCCAAAATTCGCACTTCGAAAATTTGGCGTAGAGTTTCTCATGATGTAGAAGTTTAAGAATACAACGAAGGTGTTTCTCGTGGTCAGCTTGGCTCTTCGAATAGATGAGAATGTCGTCAATGAAGACGATGACAAATTTATCCAGATAAGGCTTGCAGACGCGATTCATGAGATCCATGAATGCGGCCGGTGCATTAGTGAGCCCAAAAGGCATCACTAGGAACTCGTAATGACCATAATGAGTCCTAAATGTAGTCTTGTGCACATCTTCATCCTTGACCTTCAACTGATGATAGCCTGACCTCAAGTCAATCTTGGAGAAGTAGCTTGCCCCTTGCAATTGATCGAACAGATCGTCGATCCTGGGCAAAGGATACCTATTCTTGATAGTGACTTTATTAAGCTCACGGTAATCGATGCACAGACGCATCGATCCATCCTTCTTCTTGACAAACAAAATCGGCGCTCCCCAAGGAGACGAACTAAGTCTAATAAAACATTTGGCTAGCAGATCATCTAATTGTGTTCTTAACTCCTTCATCTCCATTGGTGCTAACCTATAAAGCGCTCTTGCTACTGGTGCTGCACCCGGGATGATGTCAATTCGGAATTCCACTTGCCTATCTGGTGGTAAACCAGGTAGTTCTTCGGGAAAAACTTCAGGATATTCCGAAATGATAGGGATGTCTTCAATCTTGGGCTTTGGCTCATCAATAGTAACCTGTGCCATATAAATGACACAACCCTTCTTCAAGCATCTAGATGCCTTGAGCATGGACACTTGCTCAGGCAATCCATGCTGGGTATCCCCTTGAATGGTAAGTGACTCACCAGACGGAGTTTTGACTACCACTTGCTTTCTGCTGCACATAATCTGGTCTTGGTTATGCGATAACCAATCCATACCTATAACTATATCAAAGCCGACTAGCTTAAAGGGAAGTAAGGACAAAGGAAAAGAGTGATTCCTAATGGATATAACACATCCATCTAACATAGTTGAGGCGGTTTCTATGGTTCCATCAGCTAATTCCACCTCATATTTCACACTTAAGGGTTTTACAGGCAATTTCAACAACTCACAACACTTATTATCCACAAAAGACTTATCTGCTCCAGAATCAAACAATACTCTAGCATAAACATCATTTATGAGAAAAGTACCTGTGATCACGTTGTCATCCTGAACAGCTTCCTTAGCGTCCATCTTGAAGACCCTCGCGTTGGTCTTTTTCCCCTCCTCGGTTTTCTTGGTGTTCTTTGGGCAATTGGACTTAATGTGCCCTTTTTCGTTGCAACCGTAACATGTTGCATCTTTCAGCTTTTTGCACTCCAGAGTCTTATGTTCCGAAGATCTACAAATCCCACAGGGCCTCGGCTGAGGCTGGGATTTCGACTCAAGTCGACACCTCCCAAAATGGTTCTTCTTGCAAACCTTACATTTGGGCTTATCCCCAGATTGTTGCCCGTCCTTTCTAGACCCCGACCCTTTCTTGTGGTCGTTACTTCCTCGGTGCTTCTTGTCAGGTCTTCGTGAGGTATCATCCTCACGCTTTCTCTTACTCTCTTCTGAATTCCCGAGTGATCTCAACCTGACTACGTCCAAGGTAAGAGATAGAGATAGATCAGCTGCTAATCTGAAGGTAGCAGGCCTCGATGCCTTAACACTAGCTTTAATTTCTGGGGCTAAACCCCCGATGAAGCGAGCAATCCTTTTAGGTTCCGGGGTGACCAAATATGGAACCAACCGAGATAGAGTATTAAAACTGGTGAGGTAAGCCTGACAGTCTAAATTCTTCATCACCAATGATAAGAAATCTGACTCGATTCTCTCAACTTCGTGCTGCGGGCAATAATTATCCTTAATGAGAGCAACGAACTGATCCCATGACAAGTTATAGAGCGGGATCTTTCCGGCAGCTTGAATGAGAGACTTCCACCATGCCAGTGCTTCTCCATTAAACGATTGGGATACATATTTTACTACGTCCCTTTCAGTACAACCGCTGATGTCTACAACCGTGTCCATTTCGTCCAACCAAGTCATACAATCTATTGCTCCTTTCTCCCCGGTGAAGTCCCGGGGTTTGCAAGAAACAAAGTACTTGTAAGTACAGGACTTGGTATGTGGTTTGGCATTATACACCATCCTTTTTGAGGGAACACTGTCGTGATTAGATGAATGTCGATCATCATCCTTCTTGAGCTCATCTTTCTTAGGTTCATCATTTTTAGAGGGCGGTTTGCTATGAGTCTCCGAGTGAACTTTTGGCTTGGAATGTGGTGCGGATCGGGTCCACCTTCGGGTCCCGCTTGATTCACTATATTGCCTTTCAATGGCTTTGGTAACAGTATTTTCTACTAATGCTTGAAGCTCCGCACCAGTTACAAGTATTTTAGTGTTATCAGGGTTTTCCACTGGATGACTGTTTATTTCTTCTGACTTGGCCATGTAGTTTTAATTTCTACATAAAGAAATAAGGACAAGGTCTATTTAGAAGCCTAAACAGTATTATCCTTCTTGACAATTTATTAACCATGGTTTTAATAGCCATTTAGTTAATTTATTAAATATATATGCTTATTCAGGATGTTTATCATAATCCAAAACCATAAATTAATAATAGCACATAGGCCTAGTCACGTAGACAACTTTCTAAATTATAAATTTAGATCTTATAGGATTAAAGTTTGAATAAAATAACAATCAATCCCTTTATTGGCAGGGAGTCTATAAACTACGACTGCCTTTCGTTTTATATGACATTAGTTATAGCCCGTAGGCATTATGTCACAAAAATATAAATTTAGGTAATTTATTAAAAGGGTGACATGTGTGATTTTGCGGATCACATTAACCAAGAATGTTAACATGTTTGCAGATGTTAACAGAGATTTGAATCTTTTTCAACTGGTTATACCATATTGGCCAGGTCTTTAATATGACATACAAGCTAGGTTTTACCTTTTAAGATTCTTATTATTTTATTTTATTAAAATGGCAAGTTAAAATAATAAATGTTATTTTTCATTTATTCATATATCATATTCATGCATATAATTTAAAAATGAAAAACTTAAATTAACCATTCCAATTAAAATTAAACTAGTACGAGTTTGCCCTAAACGGGACTTTAACATAAATAACACACCCACGCAGGGGCCAAATTAACAAACAAACCCACGCAGGGGTCAAAAGAAAAACATGCCCGCGCAGGGGCAGAACAGAAAGGAAATATGCCCACACAAGGGCAGAGTACAGAAATAAATGTCCTCGCAGGGACATGATTAAAATACTAAAATAAACAAACAAAGGATTTAGTGATCCTTCTTGCTTTTTCCCTTGATCAAATCCACCATTTTCTTGAACATCCCACGGTTATGCCTACGTTCTTCCCGCAATTCATGTCGCACCTCTTGTCGCACCTCATTTATCCCTTGAAGGATTTATTGAAATTGTGGCGGTGACATCACCGGTGTCTGCGGTGGTTGCTGATAATGCGGAGGTTGAGGAGGCTGTGGTTGCTGATAATGCGGAGGTTGAGGAGGCTGTGGTTGCTGATACCCATATGATGGGTATCCATAGGTCGAGTGTCCCGTAGTCCAGGGACCTCCATAGTGACCTCCCTGTTGGAGAGAGTTCGCAGCTACCCAGTAGGGATCTTCTGTAAAGTTGTAATTGGTGTGGATCGGCTGCTCGAAGGGATTGTACGCCGCCGCACCAGTGTAAGTAGGAATTGGGTCTCCAAAACCCAGTGGTGGTTGTGGCGCGACTGGCGCGATTGGCGCAGAGACCACTTCTGAGACGGGGTGTGAAGATTCTCCCATCTCTGGTTCTTCGTGGACTAGCGAGTATCGGCTGCCACTTGACAGTGGAGGGGTGCTGATGCGCACTCCCCCTCGTGCGGATATTCGCACGGTCGTTCTCCTTCGCCTCGGGGGCGAGGGAGGCTGAAGCTGAGGTGGTGGTGGCGGCGGAGTGACCGCGACAAGTCGGGAATCCTCGGAAGGATTCTGCTGCTGCTGTGGCTGATGTAGGGGAGAGTTGTGCTGCAGTTGGTGCAGGGGAGAGTTATGCTGCGGCTGGTGCAGGGGAGAGCTGTGGTGTGGCTGGTGCAGGGGATAGCTGTGGTAACTGGGGGTAAATACCCAGTCATACTACCTGAATTTCTCCTCAAAGCTGTCGGGGCCATTGTAAGGTGATCCCACAAACGGTGACCCATCTGAAATTTCAATGGGATGGTTAGGAGTTTCGGATGGTGGCATTGAAGGATCGGTATCTTCATCTATGTCCATCGCGTTGCCACCGGAAAAGTGGTCTTCGGGTCCAAGTGGGTTAAAACCCACTGGCACTCCCAGGTAGTCAGCAGGGTTGAACTGGCCCTGGAAAACAGGTGATAGGTGGTCAAAGGGTGAATTGTGTCCTTGAAGGGGAATGTAGGACTGATGGGAGTTGTGGGGCTCATTTTCAGAATGAGGCCCGAAAGAGTGTGGGATAGACGGGGAGGTACTCAGTGAAACTGAGCGCCTAGCAGGCTCAATGTAGGTCCTCCATGGCTCCTGAGGACCCGGGTTGTTGGGATCGGATGGTGTTCGCCGGTGTGACGGTCCAGCCTCGTGGTCGTTTGGGGCGACAAGTGGCCCTCTTCCTCTGCCTCTTCCCCTTACCCTTGGCGGCATTTTGTCAACCTGTCAAAAACAAACAAGTGATACAACAAGACAAATATATAAGACAAAGTTAGAAAAAAAATAAGACAAAAATTTGGATAATTCCTAAGTTCTTTGTCTAGACTCGAGAATCGAGGAATGTGCAATTGTGTAACTGAGATTAAACACAAAAGGCTAGTGTTTAATTCACTCAGTGTTGGCTCTGATACCAACCTGTCACACCCCTAATTTCCACATGTCACCGGTGGGCCCGGTGGGGGAGTATCGTGACGTAGTTGATATCATCATAAGTCAAACAACACAATATATAAATGCACAGCGGAAGCAAAGATAGATTCATTTCAACTTTAATAAATTGTAATATTAAATATCATGAATAGTTGAAACGGATCCACAGGCGGATCAAAATAAAAGAAGATATTGTTCAACAGATTTATTGACATCCAAGCTTGCGAGACTTATTGAGGACGCTAGAAGACAGCCAGCCTAGTACGAGTAGTACCTGCACTTAACCTTTTGGAAAATACGTCAGTTTACACTGGTAAATACAATTTAACTGACTCATTTTGAAAAGGTTTGAAAATTGATTGGAATGCACGTGGCACAAAACATTTTATAACTTGGGATAATTATGTGAATATAATCTTGTAAGGGAATTACATGTTACTTATGCGTTCAGTAGACCGATCCGTAGACTGGGTTAAAGACTAATAGACACACCACATTATTTGGTTCAGCACTGACGGGTGTACGCCTACACCCCGTGCTTAGGTCGTGGCCAACTCGTAAGATGATGCCAAGGATATCCGGGACATGGTCATTAACCCCCCAAAGGATTTAAGCAAACAAAACACATTCAAAACGTAGCATATCAAGGATTTAACCACTATTCGATTAAAGATTCAATGCCGGACCAAGCGGTATTTTATATACCGTACCCCAAACCCGTATAGGGAAAATAAGTTAAAAGTATTTACCTTGGTAAGTATAAATCACAATTAGCGAGTGAAGGTAGCTTTTACTGGTTCTTCTATTCTGGAACAAAGGTTTATAATAACCTATTAGATTTCTAACGGGTCTTTATTTAAGCCTAAGCTTAGACCGGTTAGCTTTTAAAGACGATACGGTTCAAACGCACGATTAAGCGAAGACCGGATAGAATGTGATTTAGACCCGACACGTTTGAATACTTGTATAATATGGGTATACTAAATACATTCTGGATTTTGAGACAAAGATGATAAGGTTTGACCCGTTTTGATCAATTTATGCAAACTAGTTACATAAACCGAACCGAGCGTGAAAAGGGCGTCACGGGTAACCATAAGAGTCATATGCAAGTTCCCTGAGTTAATGTGCCTTAAACATGTTGTGATATCAGTAAGGTATCTTCTATTATGCCCAAAACGGATTTAAACACAAATTATGCCTCATAAGGGCATTTTGGTCATTTAAAAGATTATAAAAGAGTTTAATTAGTAATCTGAGTTACAGGTCTGATTTATACAGTAAATACACTTAATTTAATAAGTCATAACAGTAGGGTGTGACCTATATGTGAAATTTATCATTTAAAACCAAACTATGCACCTTAGGGGTATTTTGGTAATTTCACTTAGGCTAAAAAGGTCAAAACTAGAAATCTGAGTTTATAAACTTTTACTTACTGTTATTATATAAAAATATACTAAAAATATCAGTAGGTATTAACCTTATATGTTTAATATAGTTTTAGTACATACTATGCGTTAAAAACGCTTAAAAAGGCGATTTGGAGCCATTTCCGGGTTTTTAAAGGAAAGCTGATATTTTTATAATTCCAGAAGGCTCAAAATATTTTATTTAACAAATAAAATCAGTAGAAAAAAGTTTGGGGTCAAAAGGATTTGTAAAACTCATTTTATGGCTTAAAAGGGCAAAATCGGTATTAACCGAATTAAACTTAGAGACCTATGTTATGCTCAGCCAAAAATTAAATAAAAATCTTCAAAAATCCCAAAATATTATATTACATCAGTGGGTAAAAAGTTTGAGATCAAAAAGTGGGTTTAAATAGGTTATACGCTAATTACGCCATTTAAGTAACATAAAGCTTTCAAATTACACTGATGAGCATAACTTCTAATCTAGACCTCAAACTGGTGTCAAATTTTTGGTGCAAGTTTATAAATTAGTAATTAAGGTTTCTACTCTTTCACTTTTTCAAAAATCACGTTTTATAGTCAAAAGGGCATAATAGTCAACATTTAAGCATTAATCGGAAACATGCATATGAATCGGATAAGTATTGAACCAAGTTGTATAATCTCAGAGAGTTATACTTATATGAAACCTGGTCCAAAATAAGCTCTAAGGAAGATGTTAAACATGCATAAACGGACCAGAACTGATAGTCAAAGCAAAACTCAAATTATGCGACTTTCGGGTCCGATCCGGGTTTAAACTGAAAATTGTCGAGTTGAACATGTTGAGACATGTTCTTACATTAGTTACCATGTTATTTTAATGATCAAACAGGTTTCATGTACCCTACATTGCTAATTATGCTTACTTTTGAAAATACACATTCTGTTGACTTTTTAAAGTAAGCTTTGACTCGACAATTAACATAGTTAGAGTGGGAATCTGAAAGTACCCTTTTTAAGGGTTTGTTACCCACATAAATACCTACTTATAGGTACTTTCAATTCGAGAGATGACTGAGTGGAATTCATTTAATCGCAAAGTCAAACTTAAATTACGACGGTTTGACTAATGGCTAATTAACTAAGCTAAAACGAAATAGAAAGGGTTATGAATACTTACAAGAGTCCTAATTACGATTAGAGATCACTAAAAAGCCTGAGGTTGATCAGAGGAGCTCCAGAAGTGGACTTGTGAATGTTTGTAAGTGAATGAACAATGTTGCTACACTTCAAGTCCCTTTTATATCAACTTTGATCTTTTAGGATGATGCCACAAGAGTCTACAGATGTTATAAGATCTGTCCAGGTGCCCCCCTATGCATGTAAAACCATTGGAGAGCTCCTGGTATAATAAGACAGCTGGTTACAAACGTTTCAGACCTGAATGGCTGGCATCTACGCATTTCTGTCGCTGGTAGGTCGTAGGCGGGCCGCGTACAAGTGTGCAACCAGCAATACAAGTTTCCATTATTTACAATTTAGTCCTTGGTCCTTTGTAACGTAGTTTTGCTTATTTTTCCTGCTCATTAGACCCTTAAACCTGATTTTTAAGGGCCTTAGGACATCTACAAACTTGGTTAAGCCCTTGGTTAACTTTGTGCTTACCCGAAAAGTCACGAATTTCAACGTTAACGCATTTAACCCTTCGTGCACGGTTTTGATCATAACTTTCTCATACGATAACGAAACTTTATGAAATTTTTATCACATGTTCTAGTGAGTATATTTTATCGTTACAAAGCTTCGGGTTTGCCAAAAGGTCACTCAGAGGTATACTTTCAACATGTTGACACATTTAGCCCCTGTAGTTTGTAATTCCTCACTTTCTTTCATTTTCTTCTTCGTATGATCCATGATTTATTCGTTTAAGACTATAAACACCATGTAGGGTTATTGTAGAGCCTATTTATCCATCGTTGACACTTTGGACCCTTATATTCACATAGTTTCACTGTTTGTCAACTTTAGTCCCTCTAAAGTACTTTTTCACATATTCAAAGCCTATGACACGTGTCAGTACATTATTGGACGTAAATTTTTGAGGTGTTATAGGAAACATGGTTGGAAGTTTTTCTTTATATAGTTCTACCCCATATGGCCAGCTAAAAGCTATCATCATTGGTCAGGTGTTTACTTGAATTTGTTTAAAATTAGATCTGTAATTTTAGTTTTGTTTACATAAATATTTGGACGATGAAGTACACGGGTTGAAGCGAGCTAGTTTTTTAGAGGAAGGGGTGACTCAAGTTCAGATGCGAGTTCAGAGCGTAGTGAGAGTGCCGCTGAAGATAATTTGTTATTCTTTTACCAGTTGGATTTGGCAACGCCAGCCCAGGTTTTTACAATGCTTTTTTCATTGTATATGGGGCAGGATGGGTGGGTCAGCGGTTTGGGTAACGAGTCAAATATAAGTCCATGTGTAGTCATAACCCCCCTTTGTGGGCGTTATGCGACACGTGGCGCACCACGTGTGCGGGTGGACGTTATGGGGCGTTATGCATTTAAGCACGTAGTCATAAAGCCCCTACCCATCAATACCTAATTATTAATTTTCGTTTTTATTAAATAATTATAAAAACAATAACCTTTTTTTGATTGGTCCAAGGTTTGAAACCTCCCTCCACAACGCCGCGATATCCATAGCGCTGCCCAATTTTTTTTTTGCCTCATAACCCCGCCCGTAGTGGTGTTCGGGGGGTTATGGGGGGTATGAGAGAAAATGCCGCCCCACTACGTATCACCTGAGGGTTGTGTATCGGGTCTCTCTCTCTTTAAATGATAAAAATCTACCTCTACTGATATGGAAACACAACTAACTTTAAAAGATGGTAGCCTAGAGTTACCAGATTGGGCAAGCAATATAACAAGCATTTTAGGCCATGTGTAGTCATAACCCCCCTTTGTGGGCGTTATACGACATGTGGTGCGCCACGTGTGCGGGTGGGCGTTATGGGGCGTTATGCATTTAAGCCCGTAGTCATAAAGCCCCTACCCATCATTACCTAATTACTAATTTTCGTGTTTATTAATTAATTATAAAAACCCATGCTTTTTTGTGATTGGTCCAATTTTTGAAAATCATCTCCAAAACGCCGCGATAATAATGGCGCCTCCCCCAAATTTCTGAAACATGGCGCCCCTCGTTTTGGTGTGCGGGGGGTTATGGGGGGGGGGGTTATGAGAGAAAATGGCGCCATATGGAGCCCCACTACACACTACCTTAGGAAAAAGTATGTTTTGTATCAGCATTTATTGTAATAATCAAAAAGAAAAATATATAGAAAGTTAAATATAATTCTGATATTGTGTGATGAAATCTGGTCCATCTGCCCATGTTGTCCTCAGTTGTGACACACCATGTCTTAAAAGTAGGGCTGTTCACGAGCCGAGTAGAACCGAGCAAGGCTCTGCTCGAACTCGGCTCGAATTTAAACCGAGCGGCTCTGCTCGGATCGAATTTAATGAAACGAGCAAAAATCGTTGCTCGAACTCGCTTGGTTTACAACCGAGCAGCTCGATTTTGCTCAGTTTCGCTCAGTTTCAGCTTCAAATTAAAAAAATGGTATAAAGATTTCAAATTTAAAGGTCATTACCGTGAATCATTCACCAAAATCCAATCAAGTTACATAATAAGTTCACCAAAATACGAACATAAAACTGATAATTTCAAATACAAAAAAAACCATCTTAACACTAAAGCAACATATGGCGTCTTCATCAGCAAAATCCCATCTTCATTAGCAAAATCCTTCTAAAAGATTGACAAATATAACCTGTCAAACCAACCAATTAAACACAACTAGTCAAAATATTTTAAAACGGGTCAAATAAAAAAATATGGACAAAAAAACGTTATAATAAAGGCTGTAAATTGTTCATAATCTAGATATATATTACAGAAAAAAGGTAAAAAAAAAAAATACCATTCTATTCAAGTGTTTGTACCACATCCATCTGGAATCAACACTTCAATCTCCAAATTTTCTTCTTCGTCCGCACATTGCTACGCATTAAAAGTAGATAAAACTTAAGTGCATAAAGTATAAGAATATAAATGAAAAAATAATATAATAAAAAGGTTACCTTTAATGTTTTAATGGTTGCTTTTGAGCCGGACTTTAACCAATCACTTCCACAAACAAGAAGTTCCACCATGTCCTTTGAAAGAGAGCTCCGATAGTCGTCCAATATGCGTCCACCAGCACTGAAAGCTGATTCCGATGCAACAGTTGTGATCGGAATGCTAAATATATCTTTAGCCATCCTGCTCAATACAGGAAATTTGCTACAATGTTGGCTCCACCATTTCAACACTTCATATTTTGAATCATCCACACATTCATCATTTGGCTCGTCCATATACACCTCAAGTTCAGTTTTTTTTCCAATTTCAACAGGTCTACGTTTGAGGAAAGCATGAAAATCATCTACATCTTGAGTCGGTTCGTTAGAAGATGTTGAAATATTTGAGTGACTCATGGAAGCCTTAGATGCCATGAATGTATTATGATACTTTTTAAAAAGAGATTCTAACTTGGTTTCTACATCTTCAACCCGCTTTAAACATTCATCTCCTACATACAACTTTTCAAAAGTCCATTCAACCGACAACTTCTTATAACGGGGATCTAAAATAGAAGCAATGCACATTAGGACCCCGATTTCACCCCAATACTTATCAAACTTCTCATACATAGGTATACTCATTTCCTTCAAGAAAGAATCATATGACATGAAAGCATTACTTATCTCTCTTTTCACCTTATATATTTCCGTGAGAAACAAGTTAGTAGTTGGATATGTTGAACCTGAAAAGTGAAAAAAAAAATATTTGCTGTTAAACAAACATGTAGCAACTTTAATTTTTTAATAAGAAACAAGATTAAAATATATACCTGAAAACATTTCAGTAGCTTTTAGAAAAACTGCTAACAGCTTGCAAACCTTTTCAGCACGAGTCCATTCATCATTTGTGGGGCACCATACATAGTTAGAATCTCTCGCTGCATAACCTTCAAAAGCTCGTTTGTAGTAAATAGCCGAATCAAGCATCCGATGAGTTGAGTTCCACCTAGTTTTCACATCGATACAAAGCGAACGCCGAATGTCGATACCAATGGACACAGCTATTTCACCAAACTTCTTTAAACGACCCGTAGACTTTTTCAAGTACTTCACACCTTCTCTAACTTTTGAAGTACACGATTCTATAGTACCCAAACCATCTTGTACTACCAAGTTTAGAATGTGAGCACAACATCTAACATAAAAAACAACCCCTGAAAATGTAATTTGTTTTTCACTTGGAAGTTATGCATCATAATAGTGGCTGCCCTATCGTTGTTACTTGCATTGTCTAAAGTAATGGTACCTATCTTGTCTTGAATACCCCACTTTATAAGACATTCTAAGATAGCATCTGATATAACCTCACCACTATGGGGTGGTGCAAGTTCATTGAAACCAATAATGCACTTATTCAACTTCCAATCACAATCAACAAAGTGGGCTGTTAAACACATGTAACCAATTGTCTGGTTTGATGTCCAACAATCGCTTGTAAGTGATATCATATTCACCTTTCTCAACATTTTTTTTATCCTTTCTCTTTCTCCTTCCACCACCTTTATACAATCTCTTCTGATTGTTGCCCTACTAACTCTTTGAAATAAAGGATTGTTATACTTTAATAAATGATTAAACCAATGATACTCGACAAATGAAAAGGGCAGTTCATGCATTATTATCAACTTTGCAATCATTTCACGACACTTCATTTGATCATAAGCCCTTTTTGTCTCAGTCCTGAATAAACTATTTTCACCATCTTTAGCAACTGGCTCAAAGTTGATGAACCCTGTTTTTTTACCTGTCAATATTTTGTATACAGGACAATCATTTCGAAGATGTCGCACCAAACTTGATGTGGTGCTCGTGTCGCCTTTTACGAAAGTATGCTTACAATGTATGCATTCATGTTTTTTTACCATTTTTCCTTTATACAAACCTTCAACATCAACAAAATGTGGATGCACATCAGAAGCATTCTTTCGCTTTCGTTTTTTACCTACGGGCGACGCTCCATCGTCCTTATCTAATAACCCATCATCTAGCTCAATATTATCTTCATAATCTAAATCAACATCAACAGTCTCCATTACATCTGGTTCCTTATTACTCGACATTCTACAAACATGATACATAAATTAAGTACTAACAAACTGAAAATTATAACCTAATCAAAAAAACTGAAAATATGAATCACAAAATATGAAATCCAAATTCAAAATGGATCAAAAAATACCCCCACCCCACAACCAAAAAAAAAACATCTTTCTGATTGTATCTATGCCTAAGTGCACAATAGATCCAAACCATTATAAAAACACATACTTGAACATCAAACACAATATAAAATAACCCTAATACCCTCTGCATCTTGATATCAGTAAGTAATTTTATCTCATTCATTTAGATTGCAAGTCATACACCCGTGGAACAATAGAGTTGAAAAAAAAATGGTATTTACGAAATTACCAGGATGAAAAGATTGCCGAGGATGAAGAAACAACGCCGGCCGCCGCCGCCGTATGTGCGTCTGTGCGATCCGCTGCTCCGCTGCTCGTGGATGGCAGGATGATGGCGATTGGCGAATGGTTTAGGGTGGAGCCGTGGAGGTGGACTATGGACAGAAAGAACGCGTGCTCTTTTGTTTAAATCTAGGGCAAAAAAGATTTATGAATTAGGGGCTTAAGGGTGGAGTGGTGGGCTTCATATTTTGGGCTAACTATTATTTGGGCTAAATACAAAATATTAATCCATAAGTTCAATAAAATAATAATTACAAGAAATAATATATTACATATATATATATATATATATATATATATTAAAATATAAAGTATAAAAAATTCGAGCCGAGCCGAGCCGAGCGGACCTTTGCTCATACTTGGCTCGTTTTTAAATCGAACCGAGCGGATTGGCTCGCTTACAATCGAGCCTAAAACTGAGCGAGCATTTACCGAGCAAATGTGAGCGAGCGACGAGCGAGCGGCGAGCGACGAGCAGTTTGCCCACCCCTACTTAAAAGTCACAAACATCAATAAATATATAATGTTAATGAGATTGAACGAAAACAATCTAATAATCTTATACTAAAGTTATATATAAGATTAGATAGTTGTACCAGGTGACATTGTATCTAGCTTTCTTTGTAACAAGTATCACTAAAGTATCTCCATTGTTCACTTCTAGGTTCGGACACGGGAACTGCTTGTTGACCATGATGGAATTATGGGTTTGGCATAGCCTCTTGGGAAGATGGATTAAATCCCAATTTGAATTTGAAGCCTATATGCCAAGCTTTTGCTGAAGAAAAGAAAAGTTAACGTTAAAAGTTTGTTTGGTCAAGAATATAGATCAAGAATTCCTGTCCAACTCTACCTAACCTAAAGATGTTTATTATTATTATTATTATTATTATTATTATTATTATTATTATTATTATTATTATTATTATTATTATTATTGCTACAGGAAGTGGCTGAGCTTTTACATGGGGCACATTTACTATGTTTAATTTAACGAGGACGATTTATTGATAGTGCCTGTGACGATCCTTTAGTTCAAGTTCTTTTCTTGACCATTACTTACATTTGACATTGATTTGCACTCTTTTCGTGGTACTAATTATGTTGTATGTGTTCTCATAACTTGCTGAAGCTATAATTTTAAAAAGTTGATAAAAATTTACAAACAATTCGGTTTAACAGGCCAGGCCGTGTTCGTATCGAACCACAAAAACTCATGTTGTGTTTGTCTTCATGTGTCTCGTGCAATTTCGGGTTTGGGCCAAGTTTTCAGATTCCGTCGGATTTGATCCGTAAACACATGACCCATTTAGCATGCTTAGTATTTTTTTATATACTTTACTTGTTTAAGTGATAAACAATTAATTGGTTTTCTAAATAGATTTGCCGACTTTGAAGTTTCAACCCATTTGACCAATTCTTGTTTAGCCTTTTTGTGTGTATGTGTTTAGCAGTCTACCCACAAGAGATAAAACATAGCCTAATACAATTTAATCATATGCAGACATTTTGAAATTGTTATGTAAATTAGTTTCATAGAGTTGACCATAAAAGTCAAAGTATTTCAATCTTTTATACATGTTTTGTAAGTAGAAAAGACTGATCTAAGAGATGAGATACAAAGGCAGGGTAAGAGAGATTAGAGTAACAAATTAAGGCCTTTACTAGACCACCCGCCACAACAGCCTTCTTCCCGTATCTTCATAGTCAAATTGTTGATGCAAGTTTGTACACATCATGGGATACCATATAGTTCCAATGTAGGCATTTACTTCCATTTATGCTGTCAGGATCATTTTATTCATCCGCCTCTAGCTTAGAAAAATTAACATTGACTGTTGTACGAGTCATGGGATACCATGGAATTCCAATGTGGCCATTCGCTTCCGTTCTTGTTGTCGACACCTCATAGGATAATATTCTCCATCCTCCTCAAGCTTAGAAAAAATCAACATTGACCATTATATATATATATATATATATATATATATATATATATATATATATATATATATGGGAAAGTTATTGTACAAATAATCTTAACATACTAAACATACAAATTGAAGGAAAACTCAAAAAGACAATGTGGCATTTTTGTAATTATCAATAACTATCAAAGTTACTCTACAAATATACCTAAAAACCTAAAAAAAAAAACTAACCCCCCTACCCCCCAAAAACCTAAACCCCCCCCCCCCCCACCCCCATAAACCTAACACCCCCCCCCCCCCCCCCCCAAGCTAAAATGCTAAAAACTAAACCCCCAAAAAACCTTAAAAAATCTAAAAAAATAAAAAAAACACACAAATTAATTTTTTTTGCTAACAAAATGTAGCGATTTTTTTATAAAAAATATTAAAAAAATTGTGTTTATTAGGTATTTTTGGTTGAGTTCACATTTGTATAGTAACTTTGATAGTTGGTGGTAATTACAAAAATGTCACCTTGTCTTTTTGAGTTTTCCTTCAATTTGTATGTTTAGTATGTTAAGATTATTTGTATTTAATCTTTTGCCTATATATATATTGTTGATAAATGATCATGAATAGTAATTTTATTTTTATAATAATATATAACTTTTTATTTTTCTTTTAAATAATATATTATAATAGTTTGTTATTATATTTAATTTAAATAACATATTTTTTAATTTTTTTCTTTTCTAAAACCATATATTTCTTTTATCATTTTTAATAATTCTTTTTCCTTTTTTAGAACATATATTAATTTAGCGGTTAATTTGACACTTCTTTAATAACTTACGTTTATAACTTTTTTATAAAAACTTAAGTACGTAGTTGTGCTTGATTTTTTCTTTGACACTCTGTTATAAGTTTTGTTAAAAACTAATTTTTACTCAAAATAAAGTATTTATTTGGTATTATAAAACGATACGATGATAAATTGAAGCGTTCTAATGCTTTAGTTTTCTAAACAACATGCTTTATTTTTAAATTACGTTTGTTTTACATTATCATTTGCTCGATTTCGCTGCAACGCGCGTCGTAAAAAAACTAGTTATATATTGTTTTGCCTAAGTTTTTTATATAAATTAAACAATCTAGACATGATGATAATTGGGGTTCTTAGTCGTCGCCGCCGCATCGCGCAGGTTCCCTACTAATATATATTGTTTTGCCTCAATTTCATGTCTTTTATACAAAAGTTTTAGCCCAACTGTTGTTTTGGCTAATAACCGAAATTAAAAGAACTGAGCAAAAATCGGCAATGTAACCGAATAAACCGAATTGATTAACCGAAAATCGATTGGTTAATAAAATAGACAAACAAATGACTTCGGTTGAGGATAATAGCCACACCGAAAGAACCATGCACACCACGATGAAATGGATTAATCGATATAACTTCGCTTATGAACGTATATCCGCCGCAATAATACTACAATAAATATTATACAAACACGAAAACTACCGGAAACGAGTATCGCAATGCAAATTGTCACCCCCACCGCATCGCGTTGGCACCCTACTAGTTTATAATTACGTATATACATATATAAGCATGTTATACCCACACCACATCAACTTTAAATAAATTGTCGGTTTTTTTAAGTATAGCAAGACTATACTCAAATTAAATAAATAAAATGATTAGTTTTAAATAATGTCAAACATACTATTAATAAGTGTAATACAAATTTAAAAGATGTCAAAAATAATGTTTTATATGTTTCTCATTTGACGAATACCTGGTATACATGTGAGTGAATACATAAGAATTGACCCTAAGAAAGATACATCATCTCAGTCTATCTATCTGAATGTTTACGAACCGATCCTGAAAACAAATACACCATCTGTCCATCTCAATATGTAAATGTATAATTCACCAGAGAAGAAATATCATTTCAATTTAACTGTGTATTATGAGTGACATAGTGTAAAATTCAACCTCTATAACATGAAATTTTGAGGTTGGAGTTAAACTTGTTAATTTTATATGTACTTACGGTTTACTTATAAAAGTATATATTTGTGATAATGTTAATTGTTTTATTTGAAAGCTAAGGATCCGAGAGGAGAAAAATAAACAATTATTATAATATATGTCGTAAGTTTAAACCATGGGAGGCTATGATGGTGTGCGGGGAAGACCTCCGCACAAGACCCGTGATTTCGAGGGGCACGCGATTTAAAAAAAACTCCGATATATATATGTTATTTTTTTAATGGTAAACAAACACATACCAATTCAAATATACGCCAATTACAAATCAATTTTTTATGGTTTAAATTTAGCCCACTTGGCATTAAGTTTATTGAGCCAAATACTAATTTGATTTTTTTAAATGAGGAATTGGCCTGTAATAATCTCACCTAGACCTTATCGACCATTAATAATCTCACCTCAGAATATTCCCCCCACCAATCCCACCTTTCACCTATTTTTCCTACAATGGTCCCCCGTTAAAAAAACTTAACCGAGTTAAGCTTTTTTTCCAAATTACAAACAATTTTTTAGGGCTTTTGATCAGAACAATGATGCAAGCCCATTGATGTAAAACTTACTTCGAAATGGTGCTTCAAGTGACTTGATTTTGGTTAATTGGAAATTTAAACACCCGAATTGAAGCGTTGTTTTCATCGTTTGGAGCACCGTTTCGAGGCAAGTTTTACATCAATAGACTCGTATCGTCGTTCTAATCAAAAACCCTAAAAAATCTGTTTGTAATTTGGAAACAAGCTTAACTCCGTTAAGTTTTTTTTAATGGGGGACCATTGTAGGAAAAATAGGTGAAAGGTGGGACTGGTGGGGGGAATATTCTAAGGTGGGATTAATAATGGCCAATAAGGTCTAGGTGAGATTATTAATGGCCAATTTCTCTTTTTAAATACTAATAAAACATTATGGAAGGGCACATTTTTTCAAGCTCGAACAAGGTACGTGAATTCTCAGAGACGCCTCTGGTTTAAACTATTTGAGAGGAGAAAAATGCTAGAGGAGAAAAATAAACAATTATTATGATATATCTCGTAAGTTTAAACAATTTGAGAGGAGAAAAATGCTATAACAATTGTTATGATATATCTTGTAAGGTTAAACAACTATTACTATCGAGAAGGAAATTTATATCACTATTGTAAAGGAAATTTAGAAAATGTAGTGGTGACACATGAGACATGATTTGAATTAGAATATTAGATAATAGATATTAAAATTTTGTGTTGGGTTTCGTATAATTAGGTAATTTAAAATTACAAATTTAGATAACTTGATAAATGTAACATTTAATAGATAATAAAATTGTAATTTAAAAGCATTTAAAAGTTGATATAATAAGTATCTAATAAAATCCATAGCAATCTTAAAAACACACGAATATAATATCTGAAAATTAGTTAAATTAATATATCAAGATATGTAGCATAATCGAAAAAACTATTTAAAAATAACTACAACTAATTTAGTATATTTTGTAGTAAAATCGTAAAAATGTATAATCTAATCTGATTTGTTTGTTACGATCAATTACTTGGCAAATTTTGAGACGGTGTGATTAAACCATGATGTCTCTATTTTATTTGTGTATTTATGTGCTTAGGAAACACTTTAGTTCCGATGAGATACAGTCTTTTATTATTATTGTTATTGGTTTTATATTATTTATCCCATATACTTAAAATTACAAAAATTAAAACTAAGTTTTATACATTAAACATGTGTAATACACGGAGTTTTAACCTAATATCTTAATAATAATAATTATTTGCACATTATCAACTATTATTATACCTATTGAATTTTTAATTCTTTAAGATTTTGAGAAACTTCTATCGTGCTAAATTATTTATCATTTCTTAAAAAATTATATATAAATATTTACTTATAAAAAATAAAAAATAAATAGATTTTATGTTAATTAAGATATATAATAAAAAGATGAAAATAAAAAAAATTTGAATTTGTAAAATTGATTTAAACTTAAATAAAATAAAGTGTTAGTACCCAAAGGTGTTACATTGATAAAATTAAAAAAAAAATAGAAGGGTATTTTAATCATTATATTGATAATTTTGGTGTTAGTACCAAAGGTGTTACAAAATTGAAACCATAAAACCTAAACCTGTTAAAAAAAAAAAGTTAACCATAAGGTCCATTTGTGTAATTAACTCGTGTTGATATGTACGTATGTCAAATAATAAAAAGAAAATGAAAATATTCCCCGTGTGTTGGACGGGATCTAAAACCTTATATTAATTTATTTCTTTAAATGGCAACCCTTATAAAGTCTTAAATTACACTAAACAAATCCTAATCTATTTTATACTTGGGATTAGATCTAAAATCTCTATTAAAATGCAAACGTCTCTATCAAGTGAGTTAGCCCCACATTAACTTATATTTATTTATATACAAAGAAGAAAGGTGAAACATCCACGTAACATATGAAGACGTGAAACAAAGCAGGGAAACAATTAATGGAATAAGGTTAAGTAAATATTAAAATTTTAGTTAACCTTGCATAGTAGCAAGAACATGAGGGGGACCTTGGGCTATAAATGAACCGAACGTTCAGTGAATTGTTTGGCAGGAAATTTGTTTATGTTGGTTCGTTTAATAAATGAATTTTAACACCCCACCCGTAACTCAGATGATTATATACAATTGATACACTTACATACAACGGAAGCAAACTGAACTTTTATTAAAACTTATAATTGCCTGAGTACAAAACATTATTTATTTAAAACCTATTAACACTAAGAACACCTTGATATTCTAAGCTCTACAACTACCAAGTAGTTCCTATAGTTGTCTCACTAATCACCCGAGATACGTATACTCAAAACGACGTTAGTTGTATGCTAGTGAGCTCGTGTTGTACAGTTTACAAAATAATCACATTGATAATTATGCATACACAATATGGGTTATGACTACCGATTATCTAGTTTTAAATTTATAAAAATGATTATCTATTTGCTTATTAATGCAAAGTTAGTTGTCACATGTCAGGAAATGATGTCGTGTGGATTATATATATTAATTTAGTAATATCGAGCACACTTAAGTGTGTTTACTTAATAACTTAGGAACATGATTATCTAGTTTTAAATTTATAAAAATGGTTTTTATTTAAACTAAACACACGCAACGGGCAGAGAACCCATCATGTATGGTATAGCTTTTGATAAGAACCAAGTATCGTCTAATGAATATGCTTCCCCTACTCAACCGTTTATTATTATTGTGACCATTCTTATTTGTAGTTAGATTAGTAGACTAAAATAGTAGTAAAGGACTCTTGGATAAGTCTTTCTCTATTAATATAGTTTATTTTATAAAATGAGGAAAATGTTTAAGTCTTCGATTTTATCTTTTCATAAATCAGAAGTCGCTTCCTTGGTCCAGTTGCCACCTTCCCTCAACCTTGTCACAACATATCAATAGCCTTTCGACAAGTAAACGATATGCCACAAAAAGATTGGTTTAAAGTCATCTCGATTTTATCACCTTACTATAACTTAATTAATACAGGTAAACCTCTATAAATTAATAATGTTGGAACCGAGATATTTTATTAATTTAGAGAGATATTATTATATTGATAAATTAATAATTTATTAATTTAGCGTGGTTTTACATATGACCTTTAAATTTCCAACTCCAATATACATTTACAAATTACTTGAATTTGTCAAATTCATTATTTCTTAATACAAAAAGTTAATTCATGGTACCAAAAAACAAATTACAAAAACAAGTTTCAATGCACATTTCTTAAGTGTATTGCAAGCGGCAACAACTCTTCACAATTTTTTGTTGTAATACGAGAAGAAAATGCCCCAACTCTTATGTGCAATGAGGAGATTTAAAGATGAACTCAAGATAGATTTGAAGTTCAACAAAAATCAAGCAGATTCATTTTTTACTAGACACACTTAGAATTTGAAATCTTTTAGTAATGATTAATTTATAGTTTCGTTGGGACCAATATATATACACTAGGATTTCAAAAAAAGTTAGTATCTTATTATTATATCGATTGGGGTCCAATTTTGTACTGGTCCCAAGTTGAGACTGGACAAATTATTAATTTTTTTGATGTTATTAATTTATCAAGTATTAATTTATAAAGGTTTTACTATAAGTGCCTTATTTCAAGCTTAACAAATGGGATCACGTTTAGGGATCTTTTAAATTACCAAAGCGACTTAGTCATCAAATTAATTAAGTTACTGAATAAGTAAATAAATCTCGTTTCACCGGTTATCTTCTATTCCACCGGATTGCCATATTCCCCCATTAATTTATTACCTTAACTTTTACCCTCCAGTAGGATCTTGGTGCATTACCAAACGCCTTCCAGGATCCTGATATAATATTAGAAGCCTTTTATTACCGTCAAGATCTAGTTCGATACTAGAAGCTTGTCACCCGAATATGGTCCAATATCAGAAGTGTACATAATAATAAACTTGATAACCCAACTTTGGATTTCCCTTATTAGTATTTGAGTTGTTACACGACATGAGTGTACTAATAAGCTTCACCTCATGAGGTTTATCAAGAACACCAGATCTGATTAAGGGTACTAGAAGTCATACATACACCTTAGTCAAGTTAAGTTAGGTTAAATTAAGATGTTAAGTTAATTTAGTTTCAAAGGGGACATGCAATCCTGTCATAAAAGATAACAAACTAAGAATCAATAACGGATAAACACATTAAATAAGATAAAAATACTATATTAGTAGGATTAAGTAATCCAAGATTTTAAGAATACAAAGAGATTACAACCATATGAAACACTTTTACCAATAGCGATTACCACATTTTATGATCTTCAAGCTCTAGTTCAAGTGCAAGTATGTGTGCAACAAAGTGTCTCTCAACTTTCATATACTACATATGTTTAGTGAACTAATCTAACGCTGCCTTATTCTTAACATGGATGATCAAAGGTAGGATGTAGGATCCTAACTTTGGAGAGGTCTTGGTTGGCATGAAGGCCTTCTCTAAAGATTAACCTCTCACTTTTAAGCAAAGGAGGCTTAGGTTGCATCTTGATCATGGCATGTTTGGCTATTGATTAGGCAAGCTCCATGGATCATCCACACTTTCTCCAAGTGACTAAAAACCTTCAAGGTTGAGAGAATAAGGCCTTAGAGGCACAAATCTACCAGCCTTGGGGCTGTAGCACGACAAGGAACAAGAGAGAAAAGAAGGGCATGCCTCAAATGAGTAAGTAAGGATGGTATTTATAGGCTGATCAAAGGCATGGGTGCATGGGTGTGTTTGTAAGGCACGGTCGTGCCTTGTACTTGGAATCTTGATAGAAGCTTCGAGAATTTGTCCTTTTTTTCTCCCGGGGTCTTGGGTACGGGCGTGCCTCTAATGCACGGCTGTGCATATTGAGTTGTCCCGACAACGGTTGCAGGAAGTGTACTTTGGTCTCAAGCTTTTATCCTCTTCTTATTTGTCTTTTATGAGGGGAGGGGGGGACAGTCGTGGTTATGATACACGAGCGTGCCTATATTCTTTCTTGCCCACCAAGTTGTTCTGATTATTCCAAAAGGCGAGCTGAGGCGAGAGGCATGGTCGTGCTTTGTTGTGCATGGGGTGCTTCTTGGAAACTTTGCATTTTCGTTCAATTTTTCACCGTTTTTTGCTTCTTTTTGATTTTGGACCTTCTAATCCTGTAAAAACTAAAAAGGAATGATTTAGGCAATGTTTCCTTTACAAATTGCCTCAAAAGTGTTCATGGGGGTAATTTCGTATTATAAATATGTATAATTGATGGTACATCAGGCAACATACTGGAAAGATAACATTTTTGCCAAGAATATCTTTATGTCTTTTTGAGGATGATATGTCCCTGTTCAAGTTGAAAAGAAAACAGTTATGTCTATAAGCTTTTCCATGAAAGAAACAAATATGAGGGTCAAATAATTCGCCATGTTGGTGTTTATCTTCCGAATTTTGTATTTTCGCAGGGCCATTATCAAGAGGAATATCACGCGAAAATAAACAAGTGTTAGTACACCATGCCAAAGATTTCAGGCGAGATGGTGAATACACTTAAAATGTTGTCTATTGAGAGGTGTTACATGATGTATGAACTGCTTATAAATCAGAACATGATGATTTTAATGCATTTTTGTGGCTTAAGCAATCACATTATAAATATATATTTATAACACAATTTTAAGTTATTACTTCACACACTTTGGTCGCTTTTACTCACTTGTTCATATTTCTCTTAAATATAAATTAGGAAGCTGTTATGGATGAGATAATGAAAAAAATAGAAGATGTGTCAGATATCTGTACTAGATATTAAATATGATAAAATACATGTAATTAAGATAGTTAACATTATTTTTTTAATAGCGGTCATACCTGCTGCAGTAGATGTAGCAATCAAAGAGGAGATACAAGAAACTCCTGCTCCAATAGATGCAGTGGTGAAAGAAGAATAAGAAATTCCCAGTAACTGTTGTTATAACACTCTCGATGATGAAGAATGGTGGTCGAAATATCTAAATGCGATAATTTAAGTGTGTAAGGCTTACAACAAAATTACAACTCATCACAATGCAAGTGGTTGACAACTGGATTTTTGTTTTAAACTGTTATGCTTATGTCTATTATTTTTGTATTCGTGTGTATGTTTATGAGATGCAACAATGGTTTTCATAAACACTTGATACTTTTTATGTCAAATTATTATTTAATTGACATGTGTAAGGCTAATGACACCACTATAATTAAGGGAACCTTCAAATCGTCTAATTATATTTCCCATACGATTATGAAACCCTACTAGTTTTAGCAAACAAATATTTTCGAAAAAGTGGCTGTTGACTCAAAATAGCGTGCACACACATTTTATATATGTTTGTGTACGTGTGTCAAATAATAAAAGAACATGAAAATATTCCCAATAACATGAAAATATTCCTTGTGCGTTGGACGATATAAGTATATACATTTAAATAAAGTTGTGACGTAAAAAATCACCATATAAAGACGTCAATCAAAGCAGGGAAAATATTAACGGAGGTTAATTAAATATTTGTAATCTAGTTACCCTTACATAGTAGCAACAACACGAGTAGTATTATATTGATTGGTAAGGGGCTGTTTGTTTTTTCAAGAAGATCTTCCTGACCTCTTATGTCTGCGCCGCGTAGTCCACGCTAGACCTTTGGGTCTGAAGACTGTTTGTTTTCTCGAAGACTTTTCATTAAAAAAGGTCTGTGCATCCTCTTCTTGGGGCAGATGTAGACTCAAGTCTTCAAACCTCTTCTCCATTGTTGGTGCAGTAATGTCTATCGCCTCCGTCAATGCAGAAACTGAAGAAATCAAGGCTTTATTATTCATAATGTAGTAAAAAGGGCAAGGTGGCAATCGTGTAAATAAGGAGAAATCCTTATACCTTGTGCCTATAAATAGAAGTCTTAGGTGTTATGTTAGAAACTTTTGGACATTTGAGATCTTGGAGCTTGGTGCTTAGAGAGAGAAAGTGTTCGTAGGTGATTCTCGGCGCCCTGTATTTGTCATATTGTTCAATAAGAATCACGTTAATTGTACGATCTTGTGTTCGGTCACGTTCGTGTACAGATTCTGCACGTCACACGTTCGGTTCGCAATCGTTACGGAGTAAAAACCGGTCCTAACAAGTGGTATCAGAGCAGGAGCTCGGTTGCAAAGATCAAACGCACAGAATTGTTCAAGAATCGTTCAGAATCAGAGCCAAAAACATCCAGATTTGTCGAATTTCTCATATTTTTCATATCTTCATGTTTTTATCAGAAAATCGCCAAATTAAACAGGATTTTACGAATAAAAATGACTGATTTTTTGATATGTTGTGCGAAATTAGCTGATCTATAACCCTACAAATTTTCAGGTCAAAATTCCAAGCCGTTTGGGAGAAATCTGAGTTTTTGTGGCTGATTTCGCTGAAATGTTCGTCATGTTCGTTCATGTTGGTCACCCTATCGAGTGACCACCCTATTCAAAACATTGCAACTCGATCGAACAGCATAACTTTTTCGTGTAGTGTCACTCGTTCGAACATTGGGTCAAACGAATTGCCACCCTATTCAAAACATTACAACTCGATCGAACAGCATAACTTTTGTCGTGTAGTGTCACTCGATCGAACAGTGGGTCGAACGAGTTGCCACCCTATTCACTGATTGTTGTGTAGTGCCATCGATCGAACAACAACACGATCGAACAACGACTCGATCGAACAGCCACCCGATCGGACAGCATAGTCACCCGATCGAGCAGTGATCCGACCGTTGAACACTCACTTGATTGACGAAACTTCATTTCTGTTGACGAACAATTAATTCTGTTGACGAACACTTAGTGTTGACGAACACTACATAGTATTAACGAGCCCTCTGTTGATGAACCTTAAGTCTGTTGACGAACAATTCATCGTTGACAAACCCTTCATTGCTGTTTGACGAACTCTTAAAGTTTGCTTTGGGTCAGCACAACTGTAACAACTCTCATCAAAAGTCATATTTATTAAATTAATTTGACCAATAGGAAACCCTAATTGAGACACCCAAGTGATTCTGCACAAACCCTAAAATTTTCAGAACAATCGGAATCAGGATCAGGGCCCCTAAAACTCAGGAGGGGGTAAAACCTAGTTAACGATTATCTACTTAAAACGTTGTCAAATTTAAAATTTACGAAACTACTGACTCAGCTAGCCTAGTCCCAGACGTGGCTACTCTATAACAATTAGGTGTCCCTTACGGACCGTAAGGGTTAATTGTTACGGTCCGTAAGGGGAGGCAAAATTCAGGTATAAATAGCCGACCTTGGGACTTGATTCTGGGCACTAAAACGACGAAGAAATTCGCTTCGTAGACTGAGATAAGCTCTGTTTAGCACAATTAACACACACAATTCACTAATCGACGCCGCAATCAGGGTAATAACTCGATCGCTATTTCGATTCATTGTCCGATCGATCAATATATCCAATGGATGTTTAAGTGCCGCCCACATTAGGGTTATACTTTGTCGTTCGTCGTTAATTCGATGGATGTTTAAGTATCGTACTTTGTCGTTCGTCGTTAATTCGATGGATGTTTAAGTATCGCACTTTGTCGTTCGTTGTGAGAATTTGATCTCGTGAGTTATCGTAAATGCTGTATTGATTACTAACCCAGAATTGTGTGCTTGTTATTAAATTTAGGATAAAAAGGCTAATCAGTAGGTTAGGCTCTGCTCAAATTAAATCTACAATGTGAGTCATTCTCTTTTTATCAAATTACTTTCAAAATCATGTTATTTTCAAAGATTATAATTACAGTGATTAAGTTTATGTAATCACCCAAGTTACAGCCGGTATGTGGGGTTTTGTATACATTACTTGATAACCGTCACTATTGGACAACGAGTTAGCCAATGAGTGATATGACCATAGTCACAGACACCATCGGGCAAAGAGGCTTCCGATGGATGTTCGAGTGACAAGTACTGTGGGTAGTTGGCTTGATATCTGGAACATTGTAATCTCTCTTAATACTGTAATTTGTAACAAAAGAGTCGTTTTCATAAAATAGAATGATTCACTCAGTATTTCCCGCTGATAAAACCTTTTTCAAACATGTTTCAGGTGATCTGTTGTGATCCAGGAAAAGTGCCGTGAAGCACTATCAGCTTAAGGAAGTGGCTCAGTATAAAAAAATAAAGAAACATGTTTTGTAAAATAAAAGATTTCCCCGTGAAATCTCAATATTGTAAATTACCGGGTTTTATCCCGAATTGTGAAATAAAATAATCGGGAAATATTTCAGTTTTTAAAAGATCCTGAAGAAACTTCCGCTGTTAAACTCAATTAAATAAATACCACGGGATTTCTGTCCCGCGGCTCCTGAAACGGGTCAAACCGGGTCGGGGGCCGTGACAAAAAAGGGTAGTATCAGAGCCACTGATTTAAGCCAATTAAGTATTTAGAAATACTTAAATTTTTACTGATTTCCAATTATGTGATTATATGTTTTATTAATTGATATAAATTTTTAAATTGTGTGTATTTTAAACAGCATGAGTGACTTGTCTGACGTCCTTCAGAATTTAAATCTTTATCCAGTAAGAATAGAGGTTTCCAGAGATTTCAATAGATATATACCAGACATAGAAGAACCTATAGAATTCAACGCTTCACTTCTTGAGAAAACCAAACCTAAGAAAATGGAAATTGGGGAAAGCTCTAGGCAAATTGAGGGGTTACCATCTCAAGAAGAACTAGATTTTATAATGGCAAACGATGATACTATTGAGCCTATTAATGAAAATGATTTTATTCATTCTCTTGAAACACAACTACCAATGAATTTAGAACCAGCTATTCCAAACTATTCAATCCACTCGCAAATAGACGAATGGTTGAATAATGAAATAATGTTACAAAACCATCCCTATAAGCTTTTTCCTAAGTTCAATCTAGAACCTTTACCAAATCCACCAATGAGTAACGAGAAAATGACTGAACGCTGTCATGTAGATATTGGGAATAGGATCCAAGATATTTTAGGACAGATCTCCTGGACTTACGATAAGAAGGAACGTCGTTACTAGAACACCAACTGATAAAAGATAGGGGGTTTATGGAACTGTAGTGGTGTAATAGTAATAAGTAAAATCAGACTGTAAAATAACTACAAATAAAACTTTGTAAGATAATAGTGTGTATTAATGCATACTATTAAATATAAATGGAAATCGAGAATCGATAGTTTTGGCTATATTGGTGTTATGAATTCTGTATAATTGTTTTGTGTAATTATTATTTATTTGATACTAATAAAATATATATATTAATTATCAGATGGAAAACGCTAATAATGAACCAGTTAATGAGATTAATCAATCTGAGCAACAACCGGGGGATCAATATATGACTAGGCAGGATATAGAAAATATCGTTGCTCAAGGGATAGCCAATGCTATTCCAGCATTCGTTGCTGCTGTTAAAAATCCAATAGAACCACAACAAATCGTTCCTAGCAAACGTATTTCTGAAGATAACTTCAGTAATAGCGTAAACGGAGGCAATGATCATGTTAATCATGATAATGAACCACGGCAAGCTCCGCTCCTTAAGAAAATGAAAGCTGCAACACCTGGTTGCACTTATAAAGAATTTCTTGCTTGTAAACCCACTGAGTTTGCAGGCAATGAAGGAGCGATTGCGGCACTGCGTTGGTTAGAGAAAACCGAGGCAGTAATTGCCATAAGTAAATGTGTTCAGGATGATCAGGTCATGTACGCGTCAAATCTTTTTAAAGAAGGGGCGCTAGAATGGTGGAACACGGTGTTACAAGCAAAAGGAAGAATGATAGCTTATGCCATGAATTGGGAAGGATTTAAGAATCTTGTAGAAAGAAAATTTTGTCCTGAATATGAAAAAGATCAAATGGCAAATAAGTTTTTAAACCATAGAATGATGGGTATAGATTGTCGCAGTTATACTTCAACATTCTTTGAATATGCTAGGGTGGTACCAACGCTGGCTTCGCCAGAACCGGTACTCATTTCTCGCTATATTTGGGGACTGATTAGTGAAATCCGTAACATCGTTAAAGCTGCGAGACCTCGTACGATTGACGATGCTGTGGAATTAGCTAATACCTTAACCGATGAACTGGTACGCACGCAAGATGAAAACAGGAAAAAGGAACTGGCTCAGAAAATTACCCAAGGATTTCGTATGGGTAATAATAACAGCTTCAAGAATAGAGGAACAGGGCAATCTTCAAATCCGCCGTTTTACAGGAATTGCAGAAAGAAACATTTTGGAAGATGTAGTGTAACCTGCAATTTTTGTAAAATGGTAGGACATCGTGAAGAGGAATGCAGAAAGAAAACAAGAGTCTGCTATAACTGTGGAGAAAAGGGACATTTTAGACCAGAATGTCCTAAATTGGTCAAACCAGCAGACAACAAAGCCAAGGCAACCGATGGAGCTACTAAGAAGAATGTCCGAGCCTTTCAGTTAACTACTCAGGAAGCCGAGATGATTCCTGATGTAATAGCCGGTACGTTCCTAGTTCACAACGTATACGCAAAAGTATTATTTGACTCTGGTGCAAACCAAAGTTTTATCAATACTTTATTCTGTCAAGCTCTTAAGTTACCTTTAACCAACATTAGGCAGATTTTTACAGTTGAAACCGCAGATGGGAATTCAGTTAAAATAGATAAGGTTTTGCAAAATATAGAAATAGGACTTTTAGGTCATAAATTTGCTGCAAATCTGTTACCTATGAAATTAGCTGAATTCGATGTTGTGTTAGGAATGGATTGGTTAGTAGCCAACCATGCTCGAATTCTCTGTGATAAGAACTCTATAGAAATTCAGGCACCCACCGGAGAAGTAATTGTGATTACAGGAGATAAACCACGTAAGCCTATGAAGTTCATATCAGAAATGAAAGTTGCTAATTATGAACGAAAACAAGGAATAGTATATATGATTTCAGTAATCATTAGTACTAAGGGAAAAGAACTTAAGGAAATTCCTGTAGTCTCAGAATACCCAGAGGTATTTCCAGAAGAATTACCAGGATTACCACCAGATAGGGAAGTAGAATTTAGGATTCATCTAATTCCAGGAACTATACCAATAGCTAAGGCACCTTATCGATTAGCACCTACAGAAATGTTAGAACTGAAAAAAGCAATTAGATGAATTACTAAGTAAAGGTTTCATACAACCTAGTTCATCCCCGTGGGGAGCGCCAGTGTTGTTTGTTAAGAAAAAGGATGGTTCAATGAGAATGTGTATTGATTATAGAGAATTGAATAAGGTTACAATTAAGAATCGATACCCATTACCTAGGATTGATGATCTATTCGATCAACTTCAAGGAGCTAGATATTTTTCTAAGATCGGCTTACGCTCCGGATATCATCAATTGAAGGTACAAGAAGAGGACATACCTAAGACTGCTTTTAGAACTAGGTATGGTCATTACGAGTTTACAGTCATGCCCTTCGGGTTAACGAATGCACCTGCAGCATTCATGGACATGATGAATAGAATCTGTAAACCGTATTTGGATAAATTTGTAATTGTCTTCATAGATGATATACTTATTTATTCAAAAAGTCAGGACGAACATTGTCGGCACTTGCATTTACTCTTAACTTTGTTAAGAAAAGAAAAGCTTTACGCCAAATTCTCAAAGTGTGAATTTTGGTTGCAAGAAGTGCAATTCTTAGGACACATGGTGAATCACGAAGGTATTCATGTAGATCCTACTAAGATCGAGGCAATTACCAATTGGAAGGTTCCACAAACTGCAATGGAAATTAGAAGTTTTATAGGTTTAGCTGGCTATTATAGACGGTTTATTAAGGATTTTTCCAAAATAGCTGTACCATTAACTAAGCTAACCTGTAAAGCAGTTAAGTTTGATTGGGGACCTAAACAAGAAGAAGCCTTTAGAATCCTGAAGCAGAAATTAACCAAAGCTCCAATCTTAGCCTTACCAGAAGGAACTGAAGATTTTGAAGTTTATTGTGATGCTTCAAAACTAGGATTTGGATGTGTGCTTATGCAACGCAAGAAGGTAATTGCGTATGCTTCAAGACAGTTGAAAAGGCACGAAGAAAACTATACGACTCATGACTTAGAATTAGGAGCCGTAATTTTTGCCCTGAAAATCTGGAGACATTATCTGTACGGAAGTAAGTTTACTATCTATACAGATCATAAAAATCTAAGATATATTTTTGGGCAAAAAGAGTTAAACATGAGGCAAAGGAGATGGATGGAAATTTTAAGTGATTACGACTGTGATATTCAGTATCATGAAGGAAAGGCAAATGTAGTTGCAGATGCCTTAAGTCGTAAGTATCATGAAAACCAAAGAAGAGTTCGTGCTCTTCGATTAAATCTACAAATAGATTTAATGGAACAAATAAAGAATGTTCAGGAAACAGCAATCCAAGATGATACTGAAGGAATGAAGGGACGAATAAAGGAATTAGAGCAAGGAGCTGATGGAATTTGGAGATTCCACAAAAGCAGAATATGGGTACCTAAGCAGGGAGAATTAAGAAATAAGATCTTGGAGGAAGCTCATAAATCTAGGTATACCATACATCCAGGAAACAATAAGATGTACCAAGATTTAAGAAATCATTTCTGGTGGATAGGTATGAAAAAGGATATAGCTAGGTATGTATTAGAGTGTCTTACTTGTTCACAAGTTAAGGCAGAACATCAGAAACCTTCAGGTCTACTGCAACAATTAGAAATGCCAGTATGGAAATGGGAACTTATAACAATGGATTTTGTTACTAAGTTACCCAAAACCAGAAAAGGTAATGATGCGATTTGGGTAATTGTGGATCGATTAACCAAATCTGCTCACTTTCTGCCTATGAAAGAAACCTTTAGCATGGAAAGATTGGCAAAGTTGTATGTAGATGAAGTTGTATCTCTACATGGAGTTCCACTCTCCATTGTATCAGATAGAGATAGTCGTTTCACTTCTCATTTCTGGAAAAGTTTCCAGCAAGCAATGGGAACTCGACTAAACCTAAGCACGGCATATCATCCACAAACAGACGGACAAAGTGAAAGGACAATCCAAACTCTAGAAGACATGCTCCGAGCATGTGTGATAGATTTTGGTGGGAATTGGGACGAGCACTTACCCTTAATTGAATTCTCCTATAACAATAGTTATCATTCAAGTATCGAAACTGCCCCATTTGAAGCACTGTATGGAAGAAAGTGCAGAACTCCAGTTTGTTGGGCAGAAATAGGAGAAAATCAATTGTCCGGTCCTGAAATAGTGCAAGAGACGACTGATAAGATTACTCAAATCAAAGAAAGGCTGAAAACTGCTCGAGATCGCCAGAAGAGTTATGCAGATTATAGATGCAAGCCGTTAGAATTCCAAGTTGGAGATAGAGTACTGTTGAAAGTTTCCCCTTGGAAAGGAGTTGTTAGATTCGGTAAGAAAGGAAAGCTAAGTCCAAGGTACGTAGGACCATTTCCAGTGATTCAACGTATAGGACCAGCTGCTTATCATTTACAACTACCAGAAGAGTTATCCGGAGTACATAATGTATTTCATGTATCCAATCTCAAGAAATGTCTAGCAGACGAATCTCTGGTAGTACCTCTCCAAGATATAGAGGTAAACGAAAAGTTAAAATTTGTAGAAAAACCTCTTCAGATAGAAGACAGAAAAGTGAAGTTTCTCAAACACAAACGACTAGTGCTAGTTAAAGTCAAGTGGGATTCGAAACGAGGACCCGAATACACTTGGGAACTAGAATCAGAAATGAAGCGAAAGTATCCTCAATTGTTCCAGTAAATCTCGAGGACGAGATTTTTATTAAGGTGGGGAGAATGTAACAACTCTCATCAAAAGTCATATTTATTAAATTAATTTGACCAATAGGAAACCCTAATTGAGACACCCAAATGATTCTGCACAAACCCTAAAATTTTCAGAACAATCGGAATCAGGATCAGGGCCCCTAAAACTCAGGAGGGGGTAAAACCTAGTTAACGATTATCTACTTAAAACGTTGTCAAATTTAAAATTTACGAAACTACTGACTCAGCTAGCCTAGTCCCAGACGTGGCTACTCTATAACAATTAGGTGTCCCTTACGGACCGTAAGGGTTAATTGTTACGGTCCGTAAGGGGAGGCAAAATTCGGGTATAAATAGCCGACCTTGGGACTTGATTCTGGGCACTAAAACGACGAAGAAATTCGCTTCGTAGACTGAGATAAGCTCTGTTTAGCACAATTAACACACACAATTCACTAATCGACGCCGCAATCAGGGTAATAACTCGATCGCTATTTCGATTCATTGTCCGATCGATCAATATATCCAATGGATGTTTAAGTGCCGCCCACATTAGGGTTATACTTTGTCGTTCGTCGTTAATTCGATGGATGTTTAAGTATCGTACTTTGTCGTTCGTCGTTAATTCGATGGATGTTTAAGTATCGCACTTTGTCGTTCGTTGTGAGAATTTGATCTCGTGAGTTATTGTAAATGCTGTATTGATTACTAACCCAGAATTGTGTGCTTGTTATTAAATTTAGGATAAAAAGGCTAATCAGTAGGTTAGGCTCTGCTCAAATTAAATCTACAATGTGAGTCATTCTCTTTTTATCAAATTACTTTCAAAATCATGTTATTTTCAAAGATTATAATTACAGTGATTAAGTTTATGTAATCACCCAAGTTACAGCCGGTATGTGGGGTTTTGTATACATTACTTGATAACCGTCACTATTGGACAACGAGTTAGCCAATGAGTGATATGACCATAGTCACAGACACCATCGGGCAAAGAGGCTTCCGATGGATGTTCGAGTGACAAGTACTGTGGGTAGTTGGCTTGATATCTGGAACATTGTAATCTCTCTTAATACTGTAATTTGTAACAAAAGAGTCGTTTTCATAAAATAGAATGATTCACTCAGTATTTCCCGCTGACAAAACCTTTTTCAAACATGTTTCAGGTGATCTGTTGTGATCCAGGAAAAGTGCCGTGAAGCACTATCAGCTTAAGGAAGTGGCTCAGTATAAAAAAATAAAGAAACATGTTTTGTAAAATAAAAGATTTCCCCGTGAAATCTCAATATTGTAAATTACCGGGTTTTATCCCGAATTGTGAAATAAAATAATCGGGAAATATTTCAGTTTTTAAAAGATCCTGAAGAAACTTTCGCTGTTAAACTCAATTAAATAAATACCACGTGATTTCTGTCCCGCGGCTCCTGAAACGGGTCAAACCGGGTCGGGGGCCGTGACAACAACACATGAATATCTCAGCCCAATCATTATAAATTTCACTGAAAACAGCCCACTACTTATCTCGGCCCAATAGAATTAATTGCCTATTACTCGGTCCAATTGTCTTCAAGTAGTCACGTGAAAAGGTGAACTGAGACCCATTAATGTTGTCGGCTCATTGAAACATTGAATTAATAATTGGTCATCGGCCCAATACATTTGCATGTGAAGTAAAACACTTGCCGGACATTTGAAAAAGGACTGTCAGTCACATGTGATCTAAATTGTGATCTACAAGGTGCAAATACCGAGACGTTGAAATTTTGTGGACTTTGAACTAAAAAACAATTTTTGAACCAAGTCATTTAACAAAGAAATTGTGGTTAAAATGTTTGACGAAAAGGAAAACGATAAACTTGGAAGAATAAATGATTGGTTTGATATATATTGGGATTACTGGAAATAAGATGAGAAAAAGAATGCTTGGGTTAAAAGATTTGAATATTTTTTGTGTAAGAAATATGAAACGTTGAATGAGTTGGCAAAACGGTATGATGAATTACTTGACAATTTAAATCAAAATTTGCAGATGTGTTACCTTCAGAGTGGGATGAATTTTTGATGAAAATTAAAAAGGATTCTAGATTCTCAAATTTTATCCACATGAATTCATCGATGAGCTTAAAACACACAATTATGAAAATAATAAGAAAAAGAAAGATTTGATAAAAGAAATAGAAAAGAACCTGGATAAAGTAAGTTTGGATGTGGTTCTTGAAATAAGCAGAAGAATCAAAATATGTTTTGAAGCAAAATATGTTATGAAATTTGATTTTAAGAGGGGTTGTTATATAGATAAAAATATGAATCCTCTTGATTTTATTAAAAAATTTTCTGCAGGTACATTCAAGACAAATTCAATCTCAAAGAATGAAGAATCTGGAAAAAAACATGTTGACAATGCCCACCAAGAAAAATCTAAACAAGATGAGTCAACCGAGTTGTCACAGAACGGTGAAGTCAAAGAATCAAGTGCATCAACAAATGAAACTTTAAGTTCTGAACCCTTGTGCTCAAATTGTGAAAAATCAACATCTGAAAATGTCAAACTGTTGAGAGATGTGGAAAGTTTGACATTAGAAAACAAAAATTTTATAAAATTAGAAAATGATTTGAAAAATCAAATAAAAATTTTAGAAAATGAAAAATCAATTTTAAATAAAAATGATTTTGAAAACCAAAATACAATAAACTCACATCTTGAAAAAATCACGCAACTTGAACAAGATGCTGAGATCGCTAAAAATAAAATTGAAGTTTTGGAAAATAAATTGAAAGGTTTTGTTGCTTCGTCCTTAATGCATGATAATATAGTTCCAAAACCAATCAATAAAAATGAAGAAACTAGGGAGGATGAACATGAATTTTGTAACCGTGGTATTGGGTATCAACCGTCAGGAAAGGGCAAAACAAAGACAGCTGTACCAGATAACACGAAAAACAAAACTCCCTCAGTGAAAACTCCAATAAGTGACGATGTCACAAATTATGATGAAGTCATAATTAAAGGTTGTGATGATGAATCTGATGATGAAAATCATAAAAAGAATATATTTTTGAAACTAAAAGAAAAATTTAAAGAAACTATTCCACAATTTGCTGAAAAGGGGGAATGTTCAACTTCTAAGCAAAATGGGGAACAAAAACAAAATGTTACAAATTTTAAAAATTCAAATAATGTTCAAAAGAAAAGATCATCGGTTCAATCATCAAATCACTATAAAAAAAAAATTCACAAAAATTTGAAAATCAAAACTCACAAAAAGTTGATAATAAGTGGTGCAGGTTTGACCACGGTGCTCAAAAGTCAAATCAAGCTTACAGGAGAAGATGGAATGAAGATTCTTCAGAGACAAATCATTATGATGATAGAAAAAGGAGAAGTCATGATTACCACAAGGCAAATCAATGTTATGATCTAAGTGTTTGGTTTGAAAGTGGAGAATGGTACGATAACGGGTGTGTTACAAATGTGGTTTTGAAGGACACATTGCTGTTAACTGCCAGAGTCAGAGATTTGAGACGAGAAGATGCTATGAATGTCAAATCAGAGGTCATATTGCCAGAGATTGCCCAATGAGATCAAAGAGAAGACCGAGGGCTGAATCTCATAGAATGGTGAAGAAAACAGTCAAAATTGAAGAAAAGCCCAAAGAAAAGAAAGTGAAATTATCATAAGGGCAGAAAGATAGACTGAGAAAGAAAAGAAAGAAAGCGAGAGAGTATTTAGAAAAGATTTTGTCCTCGGATACCACCGATGAGCCAGATAACAATTCTGATGAATCGCTTTGCTCTCCAAAGAATGATCAGTCAAGTAAAACGAATTCATTAGATACAAATCTGAGAACAAAAGAGAGAATAAAGAAAGAAAAATTGGTTAATCAAACGGTTAAAAAATCAAAGAAAGTTAAATTTTCAGATAAAATTTTTATAAAAGTGTTTGAATATAAAAGAAATTGTGAAAGGTCATTCATGTCATATGTTGATGAATTTGGTAAACCTAAATCCAGTATGGATTGGGTTCCAATTCAAAACTAATCAAATTCATTTGCTTGTGCAGGTGTTCAGGGGCCAATTCAAGTTCAGCATGAATAATGGAACAGCCTGGCACATGAGGAGAAAATCCTGTGTCTGTGGTTAAAACCAGGAAGTGATTGGTTTAAATTGTTAAATCTTTTTGGAAAAATTAAAAGGAATTCGCCAAAACCCTCACGGTTGAACAAACACATGATAAAATTAGATTGAAAAACGATTTCAAAACGTTATAATCAAGTGGTTTGTAAATCATGGAGGTGCATGTGAGCTAAACAGAGAATGTGAAGCAGAAATGGATGGCGAGATGAAGCTATCTACATCGGTTTGTCAAATTTTATTAAATGTTTTGAATTTTAGGGGGAGTAAAAATTTTGAAAATACAAAAAAAATTGAAAATTTGAAAAAGTCAAAAACATGATAAAATTCAAAATGAGTTTTTGTGTAAAAAGAGGAAATGATAGTACATTAGTAGACAATCACAGCATGCTAAAGAATTGGAATGTTAAATATGTGATAAACGGTCTCACTGATGATATGCCAGTAGGTGTTTACACATTTAGTAGATTGATTTCGAGATATAAACCTAAATATCAATACTTGTTTATCTCGTGGGGAACATCTCTCGGATATATGGGTAACCCCCGTAATCTTGTTTGAAAGATTGCATGTTTCTGAAATACTAGGTCTTTATGCTTAGTGATATCTGGGGTATTATACCTGGACTTCTGATTTTGTGGGAGCAATAGCCTAGTCCTCGTATAATACTTTACGCATGCTTGAAATATAAGCCTCCCCTCAGCATAAAGATTGATAAACTATCGAAAGATGTAAATCAACTGCTGTTGTAAAGAAGATCCCCAAGGGGGACACACCTAAAGTCGAGCCATCATCTCTCTAATTGAACAGAAGTTCTAGCCTGAGCTCTCATGGTCTCGCATTAACCCTTTTACAGATATCATCTAGGTATACTCACCTGTAAGACTGAATATAGGGAATCTTGATACGAGAGTATATTCTGAGGTGGGACACACGCGAATAAGTTAAGTGCTTAAAACACTAATTCTTGTATCTCGAAACGATTGAACTTTGTGTGAAAATTTAAGTGGATCAGTATACTGACAATCTAAGTGAATCGTTTAGAACTTAAAGTCTAAAAAGGTCAACGGTGCTAGTGATTTGTCATAAACTGATATGATCCTCTGACACGAACTCAAACAAAAATATTGTCTGTAAATATTTCTTTATTGCTTTTCATTAAAGAAAAATTTCAAAAAGATTTTATGAATGTTTTAGCATAATCTTTGAAAAATACAAAAAGATTTTGTTTCCACTTTATTTTCGACAACCGATGATGGAAAGCTGAATTTCAAAATCTGAAGATGCTGAACATAAACAAGTTCATTAATTTGAAACTTGAATTAATTAAAAAAATCGATAAGTTGGATAATCAAGGTCATTAATTTGAACTTGATCATCTGTGAGGGTTACTGAATTTGATCATACTTAAAAGTCAAATATGATAATAGACGTTTATATGTTTAGAAAACTCTCACCCGTTAAATCTAAACGTTTAAATAATGATAAGATTTGATAGGAAGCTAAATGAAAGAGGGAGCAAGATTAATTGTCAAATCTAAGATTCGGAGCATTATTCAAGGGGGAGCTTACAGTTTTACTTTGTTTGCTTGAATATTCAATCCGAGGCAGATCTAGACTAAACTTCGCAGATTTCTAAGCTATGTCCAAGAGGGAGTCTGTGGTTGCTGATGATATCAAACCTTCAAGAAGACTCAGAGAGAGAGAAAGACAAGACGCTACGAGATTGACTGCGGCAATATCCATGGGGGAGTCTGTTGGTGCAGTAATATCTATCGCCTCCGCCAATGTAGATCATAGCAGAAACTGAAGAAATCAAGGCTTTATTATTCATAATGTAGTAAAAAGGGCAAGGTGGAAATCTTGTAAATAAGGAGAAATCCTTATACCTTGTGCCTATAAATAGAAGTCTTAGGTGTTATGTTAGAAACTTTTGGACATTTGAGATCTTGGAGCTTGGTGCTTAGAGAGAGAAAGTGTTCGTAGGTGATTCTCGGCGCCCTGTATTTGTCATATTGTTCAATAAGAATCACGTTAATTGTACGATCTTGTGTTCGGTCACGTTTGTGTACGGATTCCGCACGTAACATGTGCGGTTCGCAATCGTTACGGAGTAAAAACCGGTCCTAACAAGATTAACATCCATCTTTCTTTTTGCCCAGATACCACAACCACTTCTCCAAAACCCTAGCTCCTTCGTCGCTGATTATTCCCCTCCACATAGCCCCTTCCCTTTTGCCCATATACCACAACCCCTTCCTTTTTTCTTCTAGCAGCAATGGTGACCGAAACAAATTCACCTCAATATGCGTACCCCCCTCAACACTAATAATAATATGATTAAGAATGAAGAAAAGCCGTTAAAGCTGTACGCCTTCCTTCTCACCATCATATCATAATCGCACATGGATTTCTCATTCTCATTCTTCAATCCTTTCTAGGGTTTCATCTTACAGATCTTATCTCTCTCCTTCACCATTTCTCCTTCAATCAGGTAATTTCATCCAATTTTGTTACATCATTATCTAGGTTACCGATTTGTTTCCGTTTGCATTTTCAATTCATGTTTAGTTTCTCGTTGTTTGTTGTTTGGGATTTAGGTCACGTGATTGATCTGCATTCACGATAACTGGTTGAATTCTAGAGATTCATTGGATCTGAATCGTAATTGTGTTTGAAAACTTTTTGATTATTCGTTCGAATTGAAGTTTTTGATTATTATTTGTTAGTTCATATGTCTGTAGCTTCCGTCTGCATCGAGTCTTATTTTGTGTTGTGTATGTAATTTTGTATATGTATGTACTTGTATGTATGTTTGTGTAAAGACAACTTAGGGATCAGTGCGATAATGTAAAAGTGTAATCCGACGGATGACCATCCGATTGGATCACCATCCGATTGGGTGACACTTAAAGCCTTCCTGAGTTGCTGATAAATAGCTAGCTTGTGTTAGTCATTAAGAACCTTTTTGCTAAACTTGTAGCGAAGCTCTGCCAGTCTGAACTTCTACTAGATTCTCTGTACTTTCACAATCTTTAATAGAATTCAGACGAGATTAAACGTTGAACTTGTCGTTGTTGTTGATTCTGTGACATTATTAAGGGATTCCGCACCTTGATTCTGATCGATCCAGCCACGTTCCAACCGAACAGATCCTGATCAAACGGCCTAACAAGTGGTATCTGAGCCACATGAGGTTGAATCGAAGACGACAACTGCAAATTCACCAGATTTTCAGCGATTCTTTGTCGATTTCTGTCAAATTTCACCGAAAATTTGACCAATTTCTCATCTTCTACCTCATTTCTTGTTGTTCTTGCATTTTTACATCTTAAAACGAGAAAAACTCAAAATTGAACAGGAATTCACGAACAAAATTGGCTAAAAATCATATCATTAGAATCGGAATTAAACAAAGATCAATCCTACAAATTTTCATAAAAAAATTCAGACTAAAACTGAATCAAATCAATCAAAAACCATGTCGAGTTCTTTGTTCGTGCTGACGTCATTCACCCGGTCGGATCACCATCCGATCGGATTGGCTTAGTGTGTTCTTAATTTTGCTTGCTGACATCATCATCATCTCACTCGATCGGATCACCATCCAATCGGTGAAGAGTTGAAGATTTAAAGTTTACAAAGCCCTTGTGTCACTCGTTCGAATGACCACTCGATCGGATCACCATCCGATCGAGTCGCCATCCGACACTTGTTCGTATCCGACGATTGTACTTGGTTGTGACCCGATCGGATCACCACTCGACTGGATCACCATCCGACCCAAGTGCATATGTTTGAAATTCTTGAAAATTGTGAAAATTTTTCTAAGTGTTTGAATATCTTTCAGGTACTTAACAATGGGAGACGAATTCCTAAACCCGTTCAGCGATGTTTTTGCATACAACACCGGAGACGCATCAACAAATACTTCCAACTCTAATCCAAACCCGAAGAAGGCGATTGCAGATTCGCTAAGTGTAGACAACGCTTATGGTACTTACAACAAGCCGCCGAAGCTTATGGCGATAGAAGACTACAACAGATGGTCATGCAGATTCGAGGACTGGTTGAAAGCGTTTGCTTATCTAATCTGGAAATGTATGAAGAACGGATACGACATAGGAAGGAAAGATTATGAAAACCTGAATGACTCTGAACAAGAGACATTTGTGGCTGAACAAAAATGTATAGCTTTGTTGCATCAATCTGTTAGAGACGATATTATTTCATTGATTAGTTATGAAAATGCAAAAGATTTGTGGGCCAAGTTAGAGAAAAAGTGTATTGGAGGGGCAGAGATAGTGAAGAATAAGAAACGTTTGCTGAAGAAAGAGTTTGATTTGTTTGCATGCATGAAGAATGAGAATGTGTTAAAGATGGTTGAAAGGTTCTGTCATTTGAAGATAGAACTTGCTAGACATGGGATCACAGTGACTGAAGAAGAGATGGTCGAGAAACTGTTTGAATCTTTACCTGAAGAAAAGGATTAGCAGTATTACGGGTTGGTTCTGAAGAACACCATGAAAATGTCTGATATGACTGTTGACTGGTTGATAGAAAGGTTTGAGAGCCATGAGTTAGAAATCAAGAAGATGAATAAAGTCAACAACACCCCGTACCAACAAAACGTCGATCTTTACTATAGGGGTAGCATGATTCCTAAGACCTCTTCACCAAAAACTGCTTTTTCAGCTGAGAGCTCGAACACAGTTACTCAAGATAGACAAAGCAGCAGTTCTGCACCGAGCAGTGGTTATCACGGAGGTTCTTCTTCATCTACTCCAAGCCAGCAACAACAAACTGTTCCTAAAAACGTGTTTCAGTGTAACATTGCAGTGAACCTGAACAATGCTCAGAACTTCAATGAAGAAACTGCAAAACAACAAATGGTATTTCTCGCCTCGATTTTGGAATCATATGAAAGCTTAGTCGCTGGGAAAATCGGGAATACGAATCTGACAAAGGAATATTATGATCAGATTGATCCCGAAGAGATGGAATTAATTGACATACGCTGGTGCATGGTTAGCGTAGTTCGAAGAGCGCAAAGGTTTATGGAGATAACAGGAAGAAATTCAATCGGTGGGCCTTCGACAAAGTTGGGATTCGATAAATCCAAAGTTACCTGCTTCAAATGTAAACAAAAAGGACACTTCAAGAGAGAATGCAGGAACTCAGCATCAGATGAATCAGTCAATCCATTTCATGACGACTACTACAAAAAGGCTATATATCACCGAAATCGAGAAGAGCCGCCAAGAATGAAACAAATCGAAGAGACTCCTAAAGAGAAGTCAAGAGCCTTAGCCGTAATTCATGATGACGAAGGCTTCGACTGGAGTGAGTTTTTACCAGAAGATGATGCTGTAGGTTATGCTTTCATGGCAAAAGTTGAACCATACAAAGACACACGAACTGAAGAGCAAAAATACACTTATCGAAAGTTGGTAGCTCAAACCATGAAGGATAGAAACTATCGAGCCTGGAAAGAAGCTAAAAAGGCTAACAGATGGGATGCGGATCGTGAGTGTTATTTAGACCCGAAAGGCAACATAATTGTTGAACCATCAACACTCATAGTTGAAACTCTCATTGAATCTTTGAAGCAAGAAGATGAACAAAGAGAGAGAGAGATACGGCAAAGAAAGCTGAAGAGGAAGAGTTAAATTCAAGGAAGGTTGACGATGGGATAATCGACACAACAAAAGAAATGACAGCTGAAAATTTGACCAAGATGGCAGACAAAGTGCTTGCAGCAAAAGTACTAGAGGTAGATCCCAAATATGCGTCTGAGTCAACAAGCAAGGTCAGTTGTAGTGGTTCAACAAATGAATTAGGTAAGACTGATGGGGCTAAAATAGAAAGTGATTGCAAAAATTGCATGAAACAATGCAAAGTTTGCAGCACGAATGCGTATCTCACGATGAAAAACACCGAAGAACTGGTTGTGAAGGTCAAAACAACTGAAGAAGGTTTTCTAAATCGAGACAAACTTCTTAGAATTTCAAATGAAAGAATTGATGAATTAACAAAAAGGATTGAAAATGATAAAACTGATGTTGAACGAGTTAAGAAAGAAAATGAGAAGTTAATTCATGAAAACAAAAACATTTCTGAAAATCTTGAAAATTAAAAAGGACTGTTAAAGATTCTGATGAGCGAAATGAGAAAACTTCTAAAGAGAATTTTCAATTGTCTGGATTTCTTCAGGCAAAAGAAAGACAGATCAACCAGCAGTTGGATGAGATCGCAAATCTTAAGCTTCAGTTCCAGGAAGCTAAGATTGAAAATGAAAGAATTACTTTGAAACTGAATAGTTACAGCTCCGCGGGCTTTATTCTTCAACACATAGTTCCCAAACCAATTGGGAAGAACAAAGCTGGTGAAGATGTATACTCGGATGGAACAGGGGTGGGTTATCATCAAGTTCCACCGCCTGTGTTAAACAATTTTTCAAAGAAACAGTCAGGGTTGGATAAGATTTCTGAAACAAATGAGAAATCAGATATTGAGAAACCACCAGAAACAATCGATGTCACATTTACTTCATCATCTGATGAAGACAGTGTTCAGTCTGAAGTCGTAAAAAATGTGGTTGAAAATGTTTTAAAATCAGATAGTGAATCGATTGAAGATGAAGAGTGCTTGTTGAATAACTACATTCTGAAAACAAAATCCAAAAATAACTCAAGTGACGAACCTACTTGTCATGTACAAGATGTCTGGTTCTGATAAGTTGTATTCGGATCTTGAATTTCCACTTGAGAATGTGAATGCTGACAAGTTGAAGAAAGTTTTCAAATTGGTTGAAATTGATGTTTCTGAAATTGAGGGTTTGAAAAGTTCCAAAAGATTGTTAAACTTTGAAAAAGACAAATCTTACTATAAGAAACCATTTGTACCACCACGTTTTAACAATAATAACCAAAACAGATGGTCGGGTGGTTATCAGGGTGGTAAGAACAATCAAAAGAGGAACTTTCAAAACAAAAAGTTTGTCGAAAAGAAAGTTTTTATTAAAAGCTCAAGTTCACACTCCGAACAAGAATCAGAAATTTTTTTCGAAATCAAATGAAGAATTTTTTGAAAAGAAGACCTCACAGTCTCAGACTGAAGGCACAAGTCGGGAAGTTGACACCCGCACATGCTTCAACTGCAATAAAGTTGGACACATTGCACGAAGGTGCACCAACTCGAAGCCTAAGTCTGTGGTTGTCGAGAATCCAAGAAAGAAGAACGATGTCAAAGGAAAAGCTCCAATGTTTGTTGAGAAGAAGATCTTGAAAAAGGAAAACATTAAAGTCAAAACTGAATCTGTAAAAGAGCCGGTAAAGAAAAATGATAAGTTTTACAAAAGAGTTGCTTCTCCACAACAAACTTGGAAACCAAAAACTGAGGTTAAAACATCAAATGTTCCAAAACCAAAGGTTTCTGATTCTGCAAAACAATCATCTTCGACTAAACCTGTCAAGATGAATGTACCTTTGGATTATTATAAGAAGTTGGCGAAACAAACTTCGACCCCACCTGGGAAGAAGTATGTTCCTAAGAAAGACCAACCATCTGGTCAACCTAAAAAAGACGAGTTTTTCCTATATAAAGAGGTTGAGGTTGGGTCTGAAGAAAGCTTGAAAATGAATGATAAGAATTTCCCACCACTGTACACAAAGAAAACTCGCATTGATGTCAAGCTACCCGAGTCAAAGGAGGCTTGGGTTGCTTCATTCTCTAACTAAATGTTTGTGAAATGTGCAGGAGCTCTCGAGATCTATCTCACGTTGGATTATGGATAGTGGAGCATCCCGGCACATAACAGGGAGAAAAGCCCTGTTGTCGATGTTCGAGGTTTCAACGGTGGTTACGTCGGTTTCGTAGGAAATCAGGGAGGACGTATTGTTGGGGAAGGGACGTTATCAAATGGTGTAATCACGTTTGAAAGAGTCAATTACATAGCCGATGTCACACCCCGACATTTCCACGTATCACCGGTGGGCCCGGTGGAGAGTATCGTGACGTGGTTGGTAACATTACAGTCAACAACACAATATTTAAATGCACAGCGGAAGCAAAAGATAGATATATTTCAACTTTAAATTGTAATATCATGTATCACAACAGTTGAAAGAAATCCACAGGTGGATCAAAAATAAATAGGAAACATTGTTCAACAGTATTGACATCCAAGCTTGCGAGACTTATGTGGATGCTAGGAGAAAGCCAGCCTAGTTCGCGTAGTACCTGCACTTAACCTTTTTGAGAAAATACGTCAGTTTACACTGGTAAATACAATCAACTGACTTATTTTTTAAAAAATGATTAAAATTGATTTGAATGCACGTGGCACAAACTTTTTATAACTTGGGATAATTATTTGAATATAATCTTGTAAAAGAATTACATGTTCCTTATGCGTTCAGTAGCTCGATCCGTAGACCGGGTTAAAGATCAATAGACACACCACATTATTTATTTTGGCACTGACGGGTGTACGCCTACACCCGTGCTTAGGTCGTGGCCATCTAGTAAGATGATGCCAAGGATATCCGGGACATGGTCATTAACCACCCAAAGGCTTTAAGCAAACAAAACATTTCAAAATGAAGCATATCAATGATTTAACCTCTATTCGATTAAAGATTCAATGCCCGACCAAGCGGTATTTTATATACCATACCCCAAGCCCGTATTGGGAAAATAAGTTAAAAGTATTTACCTTTGCAAGTATCAATCACAATAAGCAAGTGCGTGTAGCTTTTACCGGGTCTCCTATTCTGGAACGAAGGTTTATAATAACATATTAGAATCCTAACGGGTCTTTAATTAAGCCTAAACTTAGACCGGTTAGTTTTAAAGAAGATACGGTTCGGTACGCATGATTAAGCGAAGACCGGGATAGAATGTGATTTAGACCCGAAAAGTTTGAAGACTTGTATAATGTGGGTAATCTAAACAGATTCTGGATTTTGAGACAAAAATGACAAGGTTTGACCTGTTTCGGCTAATTTATGCAAACTAGTTACATAAAACCAAACCGAACGCGTAAGAAGCGTAACGGGTAACCGTAAGAATCATATACAGGTTTCCTAAGTCAATATGCTTTAAATATGTTGGGATATCAGTAGGATATCTTCCATTATGCCCAAAACGAGTTTAATCTCAATTTAAGCCAGTAGGGGTATTTTGGTCATTTTAAAGATTATAAAAGCAATTAAATGAAACTCTGAGATTCGGGTCTGAATACATCAGTAAAATAACTTATTTTAGCAGGTCATATCAGTTGTGATAAGTCTTAAGTGCCAAAAATGGTTTTAAACCTAAACTATGTGTTTAATACGCGTAAAAAAGCCATTTTAAGCGATTTCCGGGTTTTACAGGAAATCTGAGTTTTCTGAACAGGTTATAAAGTTCAAAACACTTTATTTATTATTTAAAATCAGTAGCAATTGGATTGGTGTCAAAATATTATGTAGAACTCATTTTATAACCAAAAAGGGTATAATCGGTATTTATCGAATCGAGGTTATAACCTTAGGTTATGAGCAGGTTAAAAATAATTAAAAATCTTTAAAAATCCCAAAATATTATATTACATCAGTGGGTAAAAGGTTTGGTGTCAAAAATTGGGTTTAGATAGGCTTTATGCTAATGACGCTGTTTAATTACTAAAAGGCGTTCTAATTACGCTAATGAGCATAACTCCTAATCTAGACCTCCAACCGATGTGAAAATTTAGGGACATGTTTATAAATCAATAACAAAGATTATTGTCCTTTCACATATCCAAATTTCTCGTTTTATGGTCAAAAGGGCATATTGGTCAATATTTAAGCAATTAACGGAATCATGCATATTAATTGGATAGCTAATGAACCAAGGTGTATAATCACAAAGGGTTATACTATGATGTAGCCTGGTCCTAAGGAAGCTCTAAGGCATTTTCAAATCAAACTAAATCGGGTCAGAACTGAAGTCAAAGCAAAAGTCAAAGTTTTGCGACTTTCGGTTCCGAACCGGGTCTAAACAAAAAAATGTTGGGTCGAACATGTTTAGACATGTTCTTATACTTATTACTAAGTTATATGAGTGCTAAAATAGGTTACATTCGTTCTACATTGCTAATTACATGTTAATTTGCAAATTAAGTTTCTGTTGACTTTTTCTAAACAACTTTGGCCCGACATTTAATCTAGATAGAGCGGGAATCAGAGGGTGCCCTTTTAAGGGTTTAAAGCCCACATGATTACCAAATTGTAACTACCTTTGATTCGAAAAATCACTGGACCATTAATGATTAATCGCTAAGTCAAACGTTAATTACGACGGTTTGACTTTTAAGCTAATAACTAAGTAAAACTCAATTAAGGAAGGTCCAGGGTACTTACCAAAGTCTAATGCACGACTAGGGATGACTTGGGTCTGCTCTTAAGCTCCGGGAAGCTCCTCAATTGCAGATGGAGTGAATGATCACAAAGTTGCAACATAAGGGGATTTTTATAGTGATTTTGATCCATTATGATCATGACAAACCATTCTATTATAGTTCTCTGATCATCAACATGTGTCCCTAGGGTCTAAAAAGCATGTAGGGGTCGCCCATGTAGTGAAAATATCCCTTATAAGTCGGTTAAAAGGCTGGACAGGCTGCTACCAGCGTTTTCTGTATCTGGGCGTGCCAGGCGGCCTGCGTAAGGGTCTGCCTGGGCTTACGCGGTCCGCTTGAGAGTGGGGCTCAGGTTAAAAAGTTTCTAGCTTTTACATTTTGGCTCTTGGCTCTTCGTGTCACACCCCCAAAATCTACCCGCGGAGTACTACCGCTTGGAGGCGTGACTGACCAGGATCCAGCCACCAATCATATTGAACAAGCATATAAGTAGTTATAGAAATCCAACCAATACAATTGGTGTTCAAACAAAACATAGTTAAGTTGCAAGCGGAAGCATAAGTCTTAATTCAAAACATAAGTTTAATTGTTTCATAGTTTAACATGGCACGCAGCCGTCCATGTCCCACAACGATCCTCCCCCCATGCAAGCTCCAGCTAAGAAACCTAAGGACCTGCAAAGCATGTAGTAACGAGTCAACAACAAGTTGAGTGAGTTCACGGTTGGGTGTTCGTTTTAGGTTGTTTCGAAAACAGTTTCCTTTATCTGGCATCCTGCCGTGGGGGTTACCCCATAGTTAAAAACGTGACTTGTTTATTCCTGGTTACTCTGGCAATCCTGCCGTGGGGGCTACCCCGTGTTAGTTATCTGGCATTTCGGCCGTGGGGGCTACCCCATGTATCCACTAGACTCGTTACCATATCGACTGCTGACTGTAGTCATGTTTATGTGCCCTGAAACTGTCAATGTCTATCATCATTGACGTGCCCCAGATCCATTAGTTCACGCCCGTCCTCTGCGGCACGGTGTGAGGTTTGTCAGACCTAAATAGCGCTATCTAACTAATGACCCGCTCGCCATTGGCCCGGCGATTAAGTCGATATAAAAAGGAGGGACTTCGTGATAGAGTTTTGGTCTAGTACGAGTTATCTGTCCGTGAGGACGAGGAATTTCATTCCTGAACCTTTGCTGTCCTACCCAAGGAGGACGAGGAACCCAGTTCCTTAACCCCAATTCCCGACCCCTGGGAATCCCATGCTTTGTAGAGGGTGTGAACTCACCTTGGTTTGCTCGGTAGAAACACAGAAAAGTCAAACAAGCAATGTTGTGGCTACTCACGTCCTACCATAATTGTATCATACCATCAGGTTCGTATTCAAGTAGTGCACGTATGTTTCTAGCATAATGTACTCAAGTAACGTTCATGGCATTCATGTTTAATCATGGCAGATTCACGTTCAACAGTTAACATATAAGGTCTGTGCATTCGGGCCCAAGAGTTCGGCCCAAACAATTAAGTCCGAAATGAGGTGTAAGCCCAAACAGCGTGTATCTGGGTATAATCCCGAGTCGCAACTAGGCGTTTGCGACTCGCAACCTGAGTCGCAACTACGGTCTCGGTTCATGCTGTTTTGGTTACGAGTCGCAACTGGACTCGCAACCGGGGTTTCGAGTCAAACGGTTTATGTGCTGATCACTTGTGGTTTCGAGTCGCAACCAGGTGTTTGCGACTCGCAACCGATGTCGCAACTGGGAGATTTCGACTCATCATGCATGGTTTCGAGTCGCAACTGGAGGTCTCGAGTGGACAACTGCTGATTCGGAACAGTGTACTACCCAATGAGAATTTGATTTCAGGAAATGGTTTGTACTATCCACTTAAACCTGTTTATTTGTCTAACAATTACCATTTTGGATCAAACACATCAGAATTCAAATATTCAACCATGCTCATAACATATTCATCATGTTCTTCAAACATTCAAGTAGTTCATATTGCTTATTCAAACTTGTTCATCTTATTTCCGGGTTTTTATCCTTAATCACAACATATAATCATGAACAACAATCAAACATTTGAACATATTCATCTAATGGTTTCAAGACATCCAATAACGTCCCCAAATCTACCCTAATCCGATTAATCATGATGCTCTCTATACACATATGCAAGCCGGTTTCATGAACATTCACATTTAATGATTTGAATCACATTTAGACATAAGATATTGTGTGTTCATTATGCAACATATCCGAAATCAAAACATATTATCCGATTATCAACAACATACATATCCGGTTCACCAAATATCATCAAGCATACAACTACACTAGTTAATCATATCATTCATACCATTATTAAACAACAACAAACATCATAAAATCACTAACAAACATCATAAACACTAACCGGTTGATGAGGAGTGTGTGAAGCTTCCGAGTGTGTGTGTGTGAGAGCCGATCCGCTAGTCCTAGTGTCTCCGGTTTGGATCCGAGATGGAGGGAAACAATGTTGTGGTTTAGGGTTTTAGTGTGAGAGAGTGGAAAGTGTGTGTTGGAGAGTATGTGTGTTGTTGCCCAATCATGACAAGTATGGCTAACATAAGGATTATATACTAGTCCTAAGTAGTGCACCCTAATGGACTCGGATGAGGTGCACGGCCCAACCGGCCCATATGTCGCACTAGTTCACTCGAGACCACATGGTCTCGAGCCGGGTTCATGGCTTTCGGCTCATATACATACTCGAATACATACACACAAGCATACATGTAACATAACACAAAATCATATAAAGGTTCACTTATCATTAATCACATAAGTTTAACTATTCACACGTTTAAGCATACAACGAAAGGTTCTAAATTTCGAGTTGTCACATCATCCCCAAGTTGAAAGAAATTTCGTCCCGAAATTTGGTAGGCACTCACTGAGGAAGCTAGTTAAGTTGTATGGTTTTCCCGGTTTTCCTGGGGTGTCACATCCACCCCCCGTTGATCTGGAATTTCGTCCCGAAATTCCGTAGCTTCGGCCTCAGTAGTGGGTGTACTGTTTGCGAACAGTTGGGGATACTTTTGTTTCATCTGATCTTCGCGCTCCCAGGTGAACTCTGGGCCGCGACGTGAGTTCCAACGAACTCGAACGAGAGGTATTCTAGTGCTCTTAAGGACCTTAACATCCCGGTCCGTGATTTCAACTGGTTCCTCGACGAATCGTAACTGCTCGTCGATAGTGAGTTCCTTCAAAGGAACTACGTGGGTCTCATCTGATGGACACTTCTTCAGATTCGACACGTGAAAAACGTTGTGAACTGCACCGAGTTCTGCTGGTAAGTTCAATCTGTAGGCCACCCTGCCTATTTTCTCAATGACCTCGAAAGGTCCAACGTATCGTGGGTTGAGTTTACCGCGTTTGCCAAAACGAACCACACCCCTCCAGGGTGAAACTTTGAGTAGTACCCGCTCCCCAACCTGGAGCTCAAGTGGTTTTCTGCCCATGTCGGCGTAAACTTTCTGACGTTCGCGAGCGGCCGTCATGCGTTTTCGGATCTGAGCGATTTGTTCGGTCGTGTCTACCACATATTCTGGACCAGTGATCTGACTATCTCCCACCTCTGCCCAGCAAAGAGGAGACCGACATTTACGTCCGTACAATGCCTCAAACGGAGCAGCTCCAATGCTGGTGTGGTAGCTGTTATTGTACGAGAATTCCACAAGTGGCAGATGCTTTTCCCAGCGGTTGCCAAAGTCGATTACACATGCACGAAGCATGTCTTCTAAGGTTTGAATAGTGCGCTCGGACTGCCCGTCCGTCTGAGGATGGTACGCCGTGCTCATGTCTAATCGTGAGCCGAAGGATTTGTGCATTGCTTGCCACAGCTCTGAAGTAAATCGTGCATCTCGATCCGAGATGATAGAGGTGGGTACCCCGTGCCTCGAAACAACTTCCTTGAGGTAAATTTCTGCAAGAGTGGAGAACTTATCCGTCTCCTTGATAGCCAGGAAGTGTGCAGATTTTGTGAGTCGATCCACGATCACCCAAATAGTATCGTTCCCGCGCTGGGATCTAGGTAGGCCAGTAACAAAATCCATGGAAATTTGCTCCCATTTCCACTGAGGTATCTCTGGTTGTTGGAGTAGGCCTGATGGTTTCTGGTATTCCGACTTGACCCTTGCACAAGTCAAACACTTGCTGACGTAGGTCGCTATGTGGGCCTTCATGCTAGGCCACCAATACGTAGTTTTGATGTCGTGATACATCTTATCTGATCCAGGGTGTACTGAGTAGCGAGACTTGTGTGCTTCGTCCATCACAAGTTCTCGTAGGTTGCCATAAAGTGGGACCCAAACGCGTCCCGTTACGTAGTAAGCACCGTCTTCCTTCTGTTCCAATCGTTGCCTTGATCCGCGTAGGGCTTCAGCCCTGACGTTTTCTGGTTTCAGTGCTTCTATCTGAGCAGCTCGTATCTGGGAAGGCAGACTAGAATGGATCGTGAGTTGTAAAGCTCGCACGCGCTTAGGCGCAGTGTCCTTTCGACTGAGGGCGTCAGCCACAACATTGGCCTTGCTCGGGTGATACCTGATTGAGCACTCGTAGTCATTCAGTAGTTCGACCCATCGTCGTTGCCGCATATTCAGTTCCTTCTGCTTGAAGATATGCTCGAGGCTCCTGTGGTCGGTGTAGATCGCGCACTTGGTACCATACAGGTAATGCCGCCATAACTTAAGCGCAAAAACAACAGCTCCCAGCTCTAAATCGTGCGTAGTGTAGTTCTTTTCATGAACCTTGAGTTGGCATGAGGCGTAAGCTATAACTTTATCTCGTTGCATCAACACGCAACCAAGACCTTGAATTGATGCGTCGCAGTAAACCACAAAGTCGTCTGTGCCTTCCGGCAAGGAAAGGATAGGTGCGCTACAAAGTCTATCCTTTAGGTGCTGAAATGCCAACTCCTGTGCGTTTCCCCAGCGATAAACAACGCCCTTCTGCGTTAGTGAGGTGAGAGGCTGTGCAATCTTAGAAAAATCCTTTATAAATCTCCGGTAGTATCCCGCCAAACCCAAGAATTGGCGAATTTCCTTTGGTGTACGAGGTGCAGGCCAGTTCTTAATCGAGTCTATCTTGGATGGATCAATGTGAATCCCATCCTTGTTTACCACGTGGCCTAGGAAATGGACTTCTCGAAGCCAGAAGTTGCATTTCGAGAACTTTGCGCAAAGCTGTTCTGTTCGAAGGAGTTCCAGGATAAGTCGCAGATGCTGCTCGTGTTCCTCCCGACTCTTGGAATAGATCAGGATGTCGTCGATGAAGACTATAACGAACTTATCCAGGTAAGGCTTGCACACTCGGTTCATCAAGTCCATGAAAACCGCAGGTGCGTTTGTCATCCCAAAAGGCATGACCAAAAACTCATAGTGCCCGTATCGGGTTCTGAAGGCTGTTTTGGAGACGTCCTCTTCCCGGACTCTCAGCTGGTGATAACCCGATCTCAAATCAATCTTCGAATAGTAGCTCGACCCTTGCAACTGGTCGAACAAGTCGTCGATACGCGGTAGAGGATAACGATTCTTCACCGTCACCTTGTTGAGTTCTCGGTAGTCGATGCACATTCTGAAAGTACCGTCTTTCTTCTTCACAAATAATACTGGAGCTCCCCAGGGTGATGAGCTTGGACGAATAAAACCCTTATCTAAGAGTTCTTGTAGTTGCGTGGAGAGTTCCTTCAACTCTGATGGAGCTAAACGATAAGGTGCACGAGCTATAGGCGCAGCTCCAGGAGCTAGTTCGATCTGAAACTCGACTTGGCGATGAGGCGGAAGACCAGGTAATTCCTCAGGAAATACCTCTGGATAATCGCGTACAACTGGAAAATCTTCTATCTTCTTCTCTTTTTCTGAGGTGTCAGTAACGAGAGCCAAAATAGCAGTGTGGCCCTTTCGCAAGCACTTTTGGGCCTTAAGGAGAGAAATGACGTTCTCAACAGCACTCCTCTTGTCGCCATGAATCATGAGAGGTTCACCACCGGGACCTGGAATACGGACAACCTTCTCGTTGCAAAGAATCTCTGCTCGGTGTTGGGACAACCAATCCATCCCAATGACAACGTCGAAACTACCCAAGACAATAGGAATGAGGTCGATAGAGAAGGTCTGGTCAGCGAGAATAACCTTACAACCCTTGACTACGTGTGTGGCTTCTAAACTCTTACCATTTGCTAGCTCTACGGTGTGCTTGTTGTTCAAAGGGGTTGGAATACGCTTAAGCATTCGACTAACTTCTAGTGACATGTAGCTAGTATCGGCACCCGAGTCAAATAAAACTGAAACATAAAAGTCGTCGAGAAGGAACTTACCCGCCACAACATTGGGGTCATTCCTTGCTTCACCTTGGCCGATCACAAACATCCGCCCCCTGGCGCCATTGTTGTTGTTCCCATTATTACCATTCCCCTGATTGTTGTTATTGTTGTTGTTGTTATTCTGGTTCCTGTTCAGTTGAGGACAATCTCTCTTGAAGTGGCCCTCAGCTCCACACTGAAAGCACCCTTTGTTATCACCTTGTTGCTGTTGCTGGCGCTGGTTCTGTTGAGCTTGCTGACGATTCTGGTTGGCGGGGTATAAGCTCCTACAATCCTTTGCAGCGTGACCAGGCTTGTTGCACCGATGACAGTTGCCCCTGGTGCATGGCCCGCTGTGGTGCAGGCTGCAGCGATTGCATTTGGGGTGATTTCCTTTGTATCCGCCACCAGACGATTGCTGATTAGGGCTCTTGTAGTCCTCAGTCTTTCTCTGCTGAGACTGGGACTGAACAGAAGCCGAACCCTTACTCGAAGTTCCATCCCATTTCCGTTTGTTGTCACTAGAGGTACCAGAAGTAGTTGCAGCACCTATGCGTTTTGGTAACTTGTTCTGCTCCACCGCCTGATCCGTGAGACGGTGAGCCAATTGTACAGTTTGCTGGTAGGTAGCGAGGTTCGCTGAAGTCACATGACTTTGGATTTATGGCACTAAGCCCTGAAGAAATAGTTCGATGCGTTTGATGGGAGGATCCACCATAGTAGGGCACAGAATTGCCAGTTCGTTCGACCTTTTCACATAAGCTTCAATTTCGGACCCCGTCATCTTGAGGTTGAAGAACTCCACCTCGAGTTTGTGAATCTCATCACGACTGCAGTATTCCTCCTTGATCATTTCCTTGAAAGTTTCCCATGGGGTGGCGTTGGCAGCAACCAACCCTAGCATCTGAACTTGAGCGTTCCACCATGTGAGGGCTAATCCCTCGAGAGTACCAGTAGCATACTTCACCCTGCGCGCCTCAGGGCATTCGCACATTTCGAAGACAGATTCTAGTTTCTCAAACCAGTGTAGGAGACCTACTGCTCCTTTAGTGCCGCTAAAAGTAGTTGGTCGGCAGTCCATGAAAGTCTTAAAAGTGCACACGGGTGGCTGAACGTGTTGACCTAATGTGAGCGAAAGAAAAGACAGACTTTAACACAAAAGTTGGTTCACGAGAGTAGGATCCTAAAGATACTAGAATGAGTTCGGACTGCAGGATATACCCCCTGCGTGTGCAGCTGCGAGTGCTGCGGCAACTCGTTCGTTGATCAGAGCCGTCAACTGGGCTTGTGTCATGTTAACGCGTCCAGACATGATCTTCATACCAAGAAGAACGTGAGTGAGAGGGGTTCGCGAAAAAGCGATGATAGGATAGAGTAAGCATGCACGTGTTCAAGCAACAGTAGTTATTCTAACCAAGCATACCATAAGCAATGTACCATGTATCTAACAAGTAGGTAATATACAGACCATATCACCTAGAGTGTCGAGCCTTGCATGTGGAGTGAAGCATCGTTGTGGACCGTTGAGCACTGTACAGGTTATAGTCTGGTTTTAACAAAAACGTTTTTTTTTTCTTTATTAAAACCAAGTTCTCTATAACCAATGGCTCTGATACCAATCTGTCACACCCCCAAAATCTACCCGCGGAGTACTACCGCTTGGAGGCGTGACTGACCAGGATCCAGCCACCAATCATATTGAACAAGCATATAAGTAGTTATAGAAATCCAACCAATACAATTGGTGTTCAAACAAAACATAGTTAAGTTGCAAGCGGAAGCATAAGTCTTAATTCAAAACATAAGTTTAATTGTTTCATAGTTTAACATGGCACGCAGCCGTCCATGTCCCACAACGATCCTCCCCCCATGCAAGCTCCAGCTAAGAAACCTAAGGACCTGCAAAGCATGTAGTAACGAGTCAACAACAAGTTGAGTGAGTTCACGGTTGGGTGTTCGTTTTAGGTTGTTTCGAAAACAGTTTCCTTTATCTGGCATCCTGCCGTGGGGGTTACCCCATAGTTAAAAACGTGACTTGTTTATTCCCGGTTACTCTGGCAATCCTGCCGTGGGGGCTACCCCGTGTTAGTTATCTGGCATTTCGGCCGTGGGGGCTACCCCATGTATCCACTAGACTCGTTACCATATCGACTGCTGACTGTAGTCATGTTTATGTGCCCTGAAACTGTCAATGTCTATCATCATTGACGTGCCCCAGATCCATTAGTTCACGCCCGTCCTCTGCGGCACGGTGTGAGGTTTGTCAGACCTAAATAGCGCTATCTAACTAATGACCCGCTCGCCATTGGCCCGGCGATTAAGTCGATATAAAAAGGAGGGACTTCGTGATAGAGTTTTGGTCTAGTACGAGTTATCTGTCCGTGAGGACGAGGAATTTCATTCCTGAACCTTTGCTGTCCTACCCAAGGAGGACGAGGAACCCAGTTCCTTAACCCCAATTCCCGACCCCTGGGAATCCCATGCTTTGTAGAGGGTGTGAACTCACCTTGGTTTGCTCGGTAGAAACACAGAAAAGTCAAACAAGCAATGTTGTGGCTACTCACGTCCTACCATAATTGTATCATACCATCAGGTTCGTATTCAAGTAGTGCACGTATGTTTCTAGCATAATGTACTCAAGTAACGTTCATGGCATTCATGTTTAATCATGGCAGATTCACGTTCAACAGTTAACATATAAGGTCTGTGCATTCGGGCCCAAGAGTTCGGCCCAAACAATTAAGTCCGAAATGAGGTGTAAGCCCAAACAGCGTGTATCTGGGTATAATCCCGAGTCGCAACTAGGCGTTTGCGACTCGCAACCTGAGTCGCAACTACGGTCTCGGTTCATGCTGTTTTGGTTACGAGTCGCAACTGGACTCGCAACCGGGGTTTCGAGTCAAACGGTTTATGTGCTGATCACTTGTGGTTTCGAGTCGCAACCAGGTGTTTGCGACTCGCAACCGATGTCGCAACTGGGAGATTTCGACTCATCATGCATGGTTTCGAGTCGCAACTGGAGGTCTCGAGTGGACAACTGCTGATTCGGAACAGTGTACTACCCAATGAGAATTTGATTTCAGGAAATGGTTTGTACTATCCACTTAAACCTGTTTATTTGTCTAACAATTACCATTTTGGATCAAACACATCAGAATTCAAATATTCAACCATGCTCATAACATATTCATCATGTTCTTCAAACATTCAAGTAGTTCATATTGCTTATTCAAACTTGTTCATCTTATTTCCGGGTTTTTATCCTTAATCACAACATATAATCATGAACAACAATCAAACATTTGAACATATTCATCTAATGGTTTCAAGACATCCAATAACGTCCCCAAATCTACCCTAATCCGATTAATCATGATGCTCTCTATACACATATGCAAGCCGGTTTCATGAACATTCACATTTAATGATTTGAATCACATTTAGACATAAGATATTGTGTGTTCATTATGCAACATATCCGAAATCAAAACATATTATCCGATTATCAACAACATACATATCCGGTTCACCAAATATCATCAAGCATACAACTACACTAGTTAATCATATCATTCATACCATTATTAAACAACAACAAACATCATAAAATCACTAACAAACATCATAAACACTAACCGGTTGATGAGGAGTGTGTGAAGCTTCCGAGTGTGTGTGTGTGAGAGCCGATCCGCTAGTCCTAGTGTCTCCGGTTTGGATCCGAGATGGAGGGAAACAATGTTGTGGTTTAGGGTTTTAGTGTGAGAGAGTGGAAAGTGTGTGTTGGAGAGTATGTGTGTTGTTGCCCAATCATGACAAGTATGGCTAACATAAGGATTATATACTAGTCCTAAGTAGTGCACCCTAATGGACTCGGATGAGGTGCACGGCCCAACCGGCCCATATGTCGCACTAGTTCACTCGAGACCACATGGTCTCGAGCCGGGTTCATGGCTTTCGGCTCATATACATACTCGAATACATACACACAAGCATACATGTAACATAACACAAAATCATATAAAGGTTCACTTATCATTAATCACATAAGTTTAACTATTCACATGTTTAAGCATACAACGAAAGGTTCTAAATTTCGAGTTGTCACATCATCCCCAAGTTGAAAGAAATTTCGTCCCGAAATTTGGTAGGCACTCACTGAGGAAGCTAGTTAAGTTGTATGGTTTTCCCGGTTTTCCTGGGGTGTCACACTTCGAAAGGTCATCCCACCTTTAATTATTGCACTATGAGTCCCTCAAATTTACTTATAAGGGCTTCAAGACTTATACCCACTTTGTTAAGTCCTTGGTCACTTCATGTTTACCCGAAAAGTCATAATTTTCAACGTTGACGCTTTAACCCCTCGCATACGAATTTGATCATAACTTTCTCATACTATAACGAAACTTTATGAAATTTTTATCATGTATTCTAGTGAGCATAATTTACCATTACAAAGCTTCGGGTTTGCTAAAAGGTCACTCAGAGGTATACTTTAAACATGTTGACACATTTAACCCATGTAGTTTGTAATCTCTCACTTTCTTTCATATTTAGCTTCGTATGATCCATGATTTATTCGTTTGAAGGTATAAACATCGTGTAGGGTTATTGAAAAGTATATTTATCCCTTGTTGACATTTTGAACTCTTATTTTCACACACTTTTCTTGTTTGTCAACTTTAGTCCCTCTAGAGTATTATTTCACACGTTCAAGCTTATGACACGTGTCAATACATTATAGGACGTGAATTTTTGAGGTGTTACAGCCGAGCTGGAGAATAATCTTCTTAGCATTTTTCAAATTTGTGATAGAATGTATTCGACACATTTCACTGATAAGGAATGTCTGATCCTAAAGCTGGGGTTTGTCATCCCCGAGGAATGGATCATCATGAGAGCACCACGAGTTACGTGTTGGATATGAGCGTTGCTACGACTACCATGGATCAAACTCATTGCTTCATGTCAAGAGCTACCAAAAAGGAGTCAGTGTTGTGGCACCGAAAGATGGGCCACAATCACCTACGCAAGATGAACTACCTGGTGCATAATGATTTAGTAAAAGGTGTTAACTTGAAGAGTTTTCATCTTGAGGGGGAGTGTATCAGTTGCATAAAGGGTAACCAACGGAAGAAATCTCATCCTGGTAAAAAGATGAACTCAGTCTCGAGGCCACTTGAGAGACTTCACATGGATCTCTTTGGTCCTGTGAATGTTAAGAGCATAACGGGAGATCTTTATTGTCTGGTGGTAACTGACGACTATTCGAGATTTTCGTGGGTGTCGTTCCTGAAGTCAAAAGATGAAACATTTGAGAGTTTGCTGAGATTATTCAGAAAGATTGAGAATTTGTACCGAACTCGAATTCGAAGACTAAGAAGCGACAACGGTACTGAATTCAAGAATAACAGAATGGAGGAATTCTGTGATCGATGAGGTATATTGCAAGAGTTCAGCGCACCATATACTCCACAACAAAATGGAGTCGCAGAAAGAAAGAATAGAACGCTGATCGAAACGGCGAGAACGATGCTAGCTGATTCCAAGTTACCGATCATTTTTTGGGCAGAAGCAGTATCAGCCGCTTGCTATACACTCAACCGGGTACTTACTATGAAAAAGCATAACAAGACATGTTTCGAGTTGATCAACAATCACAAGCCTAATTTCGAGTTTCTAGAGCCGTTCGGGTCTCCCTGTACAGTTCTAGATCCCGATGGTAAGTTTGGTTCAAAGAGTATCAAAGGTATCTTCGTGGGGTATGCAAGTCCACTCAGAAGAATCTTTGTTCCAAGTCTCCAAAGGATCATCAAAGCACATCATGTTGAATGTCAAGGTTATACTATGCCTCCACAGAAGCCCGCAGACTCATGGCCATTCAACTACGATGCCTTATGGGATTCATTCGAGTTAGAAGAAGAGCCAGAGTTCTTTGATGATTTGGATATTTTACGAGAATATGAAGCATCCCAGGGAAGGTTTCCAGAAAGGTCTTCTACACGTCAACGACAAACTTCCAATGATGATGAAGTTGGTCCAAGTCATACTGAAGATAATGATGAAGTTCAACAAACTCCGACTACTTCCGAACGTGGACCTGTTCCTGAAAATCCGATGGTGGTCAATGATGATAATTCAGATTCTGATGGTAGACCAACATTTGATCGTGGTGATTCAGAGTCTGAAGGGGAGCAAATCCAATCTTCAGATCAGACAATTCTTGATAATGAACAAATTGCGGATCAAAATATCACTAACCTGGAAGGCGAGGTGGATGTTCCTGGCGAATTTATGCCGAGGACTCTTTCATACCATCCTGAGGAGTTGATTATAGGAGAGCTGCAGTCAGGCGTTCGCACCAAAAGCCAGATTGACCATGGCCTTACTTTCTTTTATACTAAAGTTGCTCCTTTACAAACTGAATTTTCACTCGGTTGTTTCATTTTGCAGATTGAGCTGAGAACTTACAAGGAAGCACTGACTGAAGATTCATGGATCAACGCAATGCAGGAGGAGTGAGTCAGTTTGAAAAGCTTGGTGTATGGAAGCTTGTGGACCTACCTGACGGACACAGGAAAATAATCACGAAGTGGGTGTTAAAGTATAAGAGAGACGATCGAGGGGTTATTGTTCGTAACAAAGCTTGACTTGTGGTCCAGGGTTTCAGTCAGCAAGAGGGGATAGACTTCACTGAGGTTTACGCTCCGGTTGCTCGTCTTGAAGCTATCAGAATTTTCCTAGTTTTTGCTTCATGGAAAGGATTCAAAATATATCAGCTAGATGTCAAATCGGCATTTCTCTACGGCAAGGTAAAAGAAGAGGTGTATGTTGGTCAGCCACCGGGCTTTACCGACCCAATCCACAAAGACAAGGTCTACCTGCTAGGCAAAGTGTTGTATGGTTTGCATCAGGCCCCGAGAGCCTGGTACGAGACGCTCTCTCAACACTTGCTTGCCAACAGCTTTATACAAGGAAAAGTGGATGCTACCCTCTTTACAAAGGAAGTCGATGGTCATCTTCTGATTGTTCAGATTTATGTTGATGATATAATCTTTGGGTCAACAAATGATGAACTCTGCAAAGACTTTGAGAAGGTGATGAAGCAGAAGTTCGAAATGTCATCAATGGGTGAGATGAAGTTCTTCCTAGGGCTTCAGGTCGATCAAATGCCTGAGGGAACTTTCATTCATCAAATGAAGTATGTTTATGATGTTCTGGAGAAATTCGGGATGTCTGAGACAGCTCCAATATCCACCCCGTTAGCAACCAATCATGGTATCAACCCTGATCTCACCGGAGAGAAGGTGGACGAAATGCTATACCGCTCAATGATCGGTTCGCTGATGTACTTGACAACATCCAGACCCGATATCATGTACCCAACTTGCCTCGCGGCCCGATTTCAGTCAAGTCCTAGAGCTTCACATATGGCTATAGTCAAAAGGATCCTACGCTACCTGAAAGGAACTCCAACACTGGGGTTGTGGTATCCAAAAGATGGTGACTTCACGCTCGAAGGATACTCTGATTCCGACTTCAGTTGCTGCAAAGTCAATGCTAAATCAACAACTACAGGATGCCAATTTTTCAGACCCCGACTGGTCACGTGGCAATGTAAGAAGCAAATCTCTATTGCTTTATCAACATGTGAAGCAGAGTATGTATCTGCCAGCAGCTGCTTCTCTCAGATCCTGTGGATTCAGCAACAGATGCGCGACTACGGTTTGCAATTTCTTACTTCACCTATTTTTGTTGATAATGAGGCAGCTATAAACATAACGAAGAATCTGGTTCATCACGCTAAAACCAAACATATAGAAATTCGTCATCACTTCATACGCGATTCTTATGAAAAGAAGTTTATACGAATTGACAAAATCTACACCGACGAACAAAAGGCAGATTTACATACCAAAGCTTTCGATAAAGCTCGTTTTCAATATCTTTTAAAACTAAATAGTATGAAATTGTTGTCGGATGCAGAGAACATCATTGGCGTTGATGAGGAAACCGAGGCAGATGATGTTGAGAAGCAGACTGTTTTGGTTTGTCGAATTTTTAGTTGTTTTGGTATTTAGGGGGAGATAGATATATTTTCAGAAAATACAAAAACAATAAAAAATGCAATAATCCAAAAATATGAGATACTTTCAAAATCCAAAAACAGTAGAAAACCCAAAAAGAGTTTGTGTAAAAAAGGGGAAATGATAGTACATCAGCTAGACAGTTACGGTATGCTAAAGACATGTAATGGTTTAAAGGCGTTAAGCAGTCTCGCTGATGATATGCCGATAGGTTTTTATACATGTAGTAGATTTTTCGGGATATAAACATAAAAACACAACTTGCTTATTACGTGGGGAACTGTCACACCCCGACCACGTAAAACAACAAAACGTGGCGGAAACGTCGGGGAGTGTTGTAACAGAATCATTGTTTCACAACCATGGATTAAACAGTTTCGTTTTATTAAATTAAACATATTACATTACATTGGAATTAGAAACAAAACAAGATCAAATAGACTTTCATTGTTATTAAGTCACTAAGGCCTCGTCCATTCCTATGTGAGCGTACACAAAAATCATCATCAAACATCATCAACTATGGTACCTGAAACACACGTGAAAATACGTCAGCATAAAAATGTCGGCGAGTACATAGGTTTTATATGAGTGTCAGATTCATGGCTCGTTTTACATGTTGCAATACTCATTTAAAAACCTTGTTTTGAAAAGTAAAATATTGCGACATAATTAACCAACTCAAATCAAGTTGGTTATAATTTGTAAACTCTCGTAGCCATGATTCTTAACTCCAAAACATTGGTTTTATTAAATCAAATTGTAAAATATCTCATAAAAACTCGTTAATAAAACTCGTATGGTTTATATTATTCAGAAAACATCCTTGTGTGACATTGTTTCGAAATCATTTACCCAAATGATCTAGATAACGCAATGATATATAATGTGTTAAAAGCACTTATATATAGGATCTACCAGCGGCGTATCCACCATGCTTTTAACACATTACACCCGCCCTGTTACCTAATCACTTCCCTAACCCAATGGCTCAAACAGTTACAAATGGTTCACATAAATCAAATGGTTACAAACGGTTCACATACATCCAATGATTACAAATGGTTCACATACATCCAATGATTACAAATGGTTCACATACATCCAACGATTACAAATGGTTCAAAACGTAAAGTAATTGTGCTAGCATGTTAAGTGAACATACATAGCAAAACATAATGAAATCATGTACTAATAGTGTACTACTGAACATAGCAAGTATATGATATGAAAACATGGGAAGCACGAAAATAACAAGTAGGCACATGTGTTTCACCCCAAAGTGTTTGGAAAACAGTAAAAGAGGGGTCTATGTACTCACTTGAGGATGCTTAGAAGTCTTAAATAACAACCAAGCAAAGCTAGAGGGATCACGGAATCAAACGGCACCTAATATAGGTAATTATGTAAATAAACGGACCTAAATCGGAAGATCAGATAGAATGAGGTTTCGTAAACCAAATGAGTATAGGAACTCATGTAATATGGTTTAACAAAGCCTACATACTAAAATGAAACCTAACCTAAGTGCTTACGACCCATTATGACCCGTTTAGGTAGCTTATGCCACTTTAACGCGTCGTTCGCGTAAAACGCGTTCGGACCGCCTAACTAGTCCTATGACAAGTATTATATGCCTTAACATGTCTAATAATGTTGCCTAATCAGTTTAGATGTCAAAATTTAGGTTACATATGCTTAAAATGAATTTATGCATAAAAAGGGCATTTTGGTAATTTTCCTAAGGCATATAAACTACCTATCATACAACTAGCTAAACGTAGTGACCATAAGGTATAACGTCTGAAGGTTATTCCCTATACAACTATGTTCACCTAATGTGTTTGGTCAGATCCTAATGATCGACCAAACGGGCCGGGTTCGAAAGTCTAAGCGGTTGTTTAGACCGCCTACCTTACGACCCTATATAAGCACTAAACCTAAAGTGACGAGCTAAACATGTTATAACATGTTTAACGAAGTTTGAAAATAGGTTTGATATCAAAACAAACGGTTTTGATACCCAAGAGTAGTTTGGTTACAAAATATGCAAGAATACGCATTTTGGCCGAAACTACGATTCGTCACTATGCCTAAATAATGTGGTAATCAGTAGGTATAGTCACAAGGGACTATAACCATCATGATTACGCTCACGTTATGAAGTTCAATGAACTTCGTGTTGACCATAAACTGGTCAATGCAGAAAGTCAAACAAAATTTAACTTTCACAACAAAAACACGTAAAAGAACGAAAGAATACTTACAAAGGGTCCAAGAACGGAAGCTTAATTCCAAATATTCTCAGGTATGAAGTGATAAACACATCAACTTAGAGAAATTTCAGAATCAAGGTGTGAGTTTGAGAGTGAAGATGGTGGGGGTATTTATAGTTTTTGCACAGCCGTTAAGATCGTTCCTCGATAAACGAGCATCAATCTGGACCGTCCAAGTGGGCACAAGGTTTTGGAAAACTAGGGGTGCCCCAAAACCATCAAATGGTATTGCAAATGTTACAAAATAGACCCCCAAGTTCAATCCCATTGCTGAAAAATGCTAAAAATCAATTTTTTGCCCAGATAGGGCCGTGGTGTCACGCCACGGCAAAGGCTTATGGTGGTGGCGCAGCGCCACCATGTGCCAGCTCCAACAATTTTACCAAAATGGCAGAAATGGTCCCTGCAACACTTTTAAGCCATTTTTGATGCGTTTAAACCCTGTTAACCTCATTTCAAGGCTCTAAAATGAAGTTAAAGTATAGGGAACTTGAAACATGCTAAAAAATATCCCGGATATCGGTTCGTTTGGCCGTACGGTTGCGTTATTCGGTTAATTACGATGAAACACGAACGAACGCGAAAAACGATCCAAATTACGCGACGAAAGGATTTTTATCAAGCCAATCACTAAAATAAAATATTTTAATGATTACATAAATTTTTGGATGTCCGGATGTATTCAGAACGTAAGATATGCGCGAAAATGCAAACTTATGCACTTTTTGACGCTTTTAGTCCCTATTGATCAAGAAAGTTTATTTTTGCGCACCAAACACCTCAAAGCCTATTTCTAAGATATGTAAAGGATATTTAGGGCATATTTAACTTATGATCAAGTTCCGGAATGTTCGTTACAGTATAAATCGGCATACTCTCGCAGTTTGTTGAAATTAGTCCCTGTAAGCGAATAAACTTGATTTCGCCACACCAAACCCTCCAAAACTTATTTCTAAGTTATGTAAAGGTTATTTAAGGTATGTTAAGCCTATTTCACTATTCCAGAGTGCTCGTTGCATTAAACTGGTTATATTTACGCATCAGTGCGCGTATAACCTTCCAGAAAGCGATTTAAAGCTTGAAATCAAACATGAATTGATATGTGCAAACAATACATGTATTTTTACAAATCCCAAGTATGAAACACAATATTTCATAAACTTGGTATTTGTTTGATGGTCACAGAGGCACAGGTGTCACAGTCTCCCCTACTTTAGGAAATTTTGTCCCGAAATTTATTCGTAGGAGTCTATCTGTGACGCTGTGTTAAATAATTGCCTTGCATGGAATCTAGGGTGTTTATCTATTTGCGTAGAATAACCCATCAAAGATTATGCAAGGCATAATCCTGTCATTTCTCTCAACGGACAATATGAAAATGAAGGAAAAATCAAGGATATTCATTTCCCTCGATGGATATTCTTCAGAAATGAAAATGAACGGAATGAGTCATTTTCCTCAATGGGTATTCTTCAGAAACGAAAATGAACGGAATGAGTCATTTTCCTCAATGGGTATTCTTCAGAAACGGGAATGAAGGAAAAATTAAGAATATTCATTTCCCTCGATGGATATTCTTCAGAAACGAAAATGAAAGGAATGAGTCATTTTCCTCAATGGGTATTCTTCAGAAATAGAAATGAAGGAAAAATCAAGAATATTCATTTCCCTCGATGGATATTCTTCAGAAACGAAAATGAACGGAATGAGTCATTTTCCTCAATGGGTATTCTTCAGAAAAGGAAATGAAGGAATAATCAAGAATATTCATTTCCCTCGATGGATATTCTTTAGAAACGAAAATGAACAGAATGAGTCATTTTCCTCAATGGATATTCTTCAGAAACGGAAATGAAGGAAAAAGAAAAATCAGGGATATTCATTTCCCTCGATGGATATTCTTCAGAAACGAAAATAAACGGAATGAGTCATTTTCCTCAATGGGTATTCTTCAGAAACGGAAATGAACTGAGTCAACTCTAGACACATGACAAAACTTGCTGTGGTTTCTGTGCACTAAATTCCATAATTATGTATGCATCCATAATTACGTAATTCCTTGCACAGTCCGCATAGTTTGTTTTGTAATGTGAAGGGGAAGAAAATCAAACCTGTGATGAGTGTGACTAGACTATCATAGGGTCCTTTTAATTAGATCGACAAATGATTTCTTTAATTAGACCACCAAGGAGTCTTTTCAGCTGTATCATCACATGATATTCCCAACCAGATTTTTGGATCATTCTGTTTAACTAGACCACTCAAGGGGTCTAATTATGGAATAGTACATTATAATCCAAGGGTCTTTACTATTACGTAGAAGCCCATTAAGGATTTAAGGTAGTACCTTTGGATATCCTACTATGAATCCCTTATACGAAGATTCTACGAGGATTTGGATAACAAAAAAAAACTTGGATGACACAAAAACATAAAAGGGAACGCATAAGCACATAATCATATATTTGTTTAATTTGACCTTTAATTTGTTATCTTTGGACACGGATATTTAAAGCACACCAGGAATCCAATCCGTGGATTTCATTTGGCACTTTAATCATTTTCAAGAATCTATCTATAAAGATAGGATGATCTTCCGAAAATTCGATTTTGTTTTCAAAGAAATGTAATATTCGAATTAAGGTACACAACAATTTTAGGATTTACGGAAATACCCTTAGGTACCTTATTAAGGATTTATAGTGGTACTTTGGGTATTCGTCCAGAGTTGTAACTTGCGCCTTGTACTTCGTTTCTTTGGAAGAAACGGGTACTTAGGATTTTCGTGGAAAACCAAGAGATCATAAAATGGAAGAATTTTGGGGGTAGTCTGTTCTTCAAGGAATACGATTCCCTAATTGTCGGTATTGTAGGGGATATGTTGTTTATACATGCAACCACATAAATACATTGCAATGTAAATAAAAGATTTATTTATAAACAATGATAACAACTGTTTCATGGACCTTGACAACAAAAGAAAATAATACATAAGACGTGATTATTTCTAAATGGTGTTGTCTTTTAGTCGGTCAGATGCTCATCCCTGTGCTGGATTTGCAATAGCAAGCTTTGGGCAATTTCTTCGGAAATGACCCATCTCACCACAGTTGTAGCAAGAACCTGGTGGAAAACGAGCTTCAGCAGGATTGTTGTCACCTTGATTTGGTGCAACTGTAGCTCGGCAAACTCTTGCTGTATGACCTATAAGTCCACAAATTTGGCATTTGAGGCACTTCACACTAGCATGATGATGAAGGTTACATTGGGTGCACAAGAGTGCAGTTCCGTTGTATGGCTTCCTAGCAGGGGTTGAGCTGGTTGGTTGGGGGCAGATTGATCATTGTGAGCAACCACGGCGAAGTTCAGGGAAGCTTTTCGCTTCTTTGACTTCTTGGAGGATCCAGTCTGTTCATCCTTGGGTTTCGATTCCTCGATTGGTTTCTTATCACCTTTTCGAAAAAGTTTACCTTTCCTGATTTGAGATTCAGTCAAGGTAGCAGATAGCTCAATGGCCTGCCTAATTGTAGTGGGGTTACTACCAGTCACAATGTCTTGTACTGGGTCAGGGAGGCCATCAATGTACTTTTTGATTGCCTTATCCAAAGGCGTAATCATATTCGGGCATAACAGACTTAACTCCTCATAACGATCCGTGTAGGCTTGATGCTCACTGCTATCTTGCTTAAGATCATCGAATTCCCTTTCCAAGGCCCTGATCTCGTGACGAGGACAGAATTCCTTCATCATCAGAGCTCGAAGCTCTTCCGATGTTTGAGCCAGTGCCACATCGGCACCCCTATCTCTCATCACACCATTCTACCTTTCGCTCATTTGGGCATTGAACATGCCTGAAGGTGCTCTCTAGACTCTCGAACCATTGCAGAAGTGCAGTCGCTCCTTGAGACCCATAAAAATTTGATGGCTTAGCCGAGTTGAACGTCTTGAAGTTGCAGGGGGCATTATTGTTGTTGAGAGCTTGGTTACATTTAGCAATGATGTTCGGGATTGCAGCAGTCATTTGTTGCGTAATGACAGCTGCCAGCTCTTCAATAGGTACCTGATTTTCGCATCGTGGAGGCATTCTAAAAAGGGGAAACAAGAGAGAAAACAAATTAAATGGCATTGGGTAAGAATAGGATGTTACAATTACCGACCAAAAATCATGGGTGATGGTCATTTGTTTGAACCACGAAGCAAACAAACGACACACAAAGGCTGAATCAAAGTAAATAGGTCCTCATAATGTATCGCGAAGACATGCTCGCCTATAAGTGGATACTCACCCCAAGAGTTCCCAGGTAAGAGTGACTGGTCCAATATTGCGGATTTGTACGAACACTCTAGCCTTAGACAGAAAGCTCAGGGTACAGGCACCCACCCTTCCAGTTTGCACGCGTTCACATTATGTAGCCCTAAACTTTGACGAGAATTTGAAAACTTTTGAAGGTTTGAAACCTTAAAATAAATCATCCTAGAACAGAAGATTAGTTTTCAAAGCAGATTCGAATTTTGTGTTCTTGTTGTGGTTGTCACTTAAGGATAAGTGACGGTATTGTTTTAAAAACTAAACACAAGATAACTTGTGTTAGGGTCCTAGGAACATTATAGTCTAGGTCCAAGCATTACTAATAACCTAATTCCCTATAACCATTGGCTCTGATACCAACTTTTCTGTCACACCCCGACCATGTAAAACAACAAAATGTGGCAGAAACGTCGGGGAGTGTTGTAACAGAATCATTGTTTCACAACCATGGATTAAACAGTTTTGTTTTATTAAATTAAACATATTACATTACATTGGAATTAGAAACAAAACAAGATCAAATAGACTTTCATTGTTATTAAGTCACTAAGGCCTCGTCCATTCCTATGTGAGCGTATACAAAAATCATCATCAACTATGGTACCTGAAACACACGTGAAAATACGTCAGCATAAAAATGCCGGCGAGTACATAGGTTTTATATGAGTGTCAGATTCATGGCTCGTTTTACATGTTGCAATACTCATTTAAAAACCTTGTTTTGAAAAGTATAATATTGCGACATAATTAACCAACTCAAATCAAGTTGGTTATAATTTGCAAAATCTCGTAGCCATGATTCTTAACTCCAAAACATTTGTTTTATTAAATCAAATTGTAAAATATCTCATAAAACTCGTTAATAAAACTCGTATGCTTTATATTATTCAGAAAACATCCTTGTGTGACATTGTTTTGAAATCGTTTACCCAAGTGATCTAGATAACGCAACGAAATATAATGTGCTAAAAGAACTTATATATAGGAAGTACCAGCGGCGTATCCACCATGCTTTTAACACATTACACCCGCCCCGTTTCCTAATCACTTCCCTAACCCAATGGCTCAAACAGTTACAAATGGTTCACATAAATCAAATGGTTACAAACGGTTCACATACATCCAATGATTACAAATGGTTCACATACATCTAATGATTACAAATGGTTCACATACATCCAACGATTAAAAATGGTTCAAAATGTAAAATAATTGTGCTAGCATGTTAAGTGAACATACATGGCAAAACATAATGAAATCATGTATTAATAGTATACTAATGAACATAGCAAGTATATGATATGAAAACATGGAAAGCACGAAAATAACAAGTAGGCACATGTGTTTCACCCCAAAACGTTTGGAAAACCATAAAAGAGGGGTCTATATACTCACTTGAGGATGCTTAGAAGTCTTGAATAACAACCAAGCAAAGCTAGAGGGATCACGGAATCAAACGACACCTAATATAGGTAATTATGTAAATAAACGGACCTAAATCGGAAGATCGGATAGAATGAGGTTTCGTAAACCAAATGAGTATAGGATCTCATGTAATATGGTTTAACAAAGCCTACATACTAAAATGAAACCTAACCTAAGTGCTTACGACCCATTATGACTCGTTTAGGTAGCTTATGCCACTTTAACGCGTCGTTCGCGTAAAACGCATTCGGACCGCCTAACTAGTCCTATGACAAGTATTATATGCCTTAACATGTCTAATAATGTTGCCTAATCAGTTTAGATATCAAAATTTAGGTTACATATGCTTAAAATGAATTTATGCATAAAAAGGGCATTTTGGTAATTTTCCTAAGGCATATAAACTACCTATCATACAACTAGTTAAACGTAGTGACCATAAGGTATAACCTCGGAAGGTTATTCCCTATACAACTATGGTCACCTAATGTGTTTGGTCGGATCCTAATGATCGACTAAACAGGTCGGGTTCGGAAGTCTAAGCGGTTGTTTAGACCGCTTACCTTACGACCCTATATAAGCACTAAACCTAAAGTGACGAGCTAAACATGTTATAACATGTTTAACGAAGTTTGCAAATAGGTTTGATATCAAAACAAATGGTTTTGATACCCAAGAGTAGTTTGGTTACAAAATACGCAAGAATACGCATTTTGGCCGAAACTACGATTCGTCACTATGCCTAAATAACGTGGTAATCAGTAGGTATAGTCACAAGGGACTATAACCATCGTGATTACACTCACGTTATGAAGTTCAACGAACTTTGTGTTGACCATAAATTGGTCAATGCAGAATGTCAAACAAAGTTTAACTTTCACGATAAAAAAGCGTAAAAGAACGAAAGAATACTTACAAAGGGTCCAAGAACGGAAGCTTGATTCCAAATATTCTCAGGTATGAAGTGATAAACACATCAACTTAGAGAAATTTCAGAATCAAGGTGTGAGTTTGAGAGTGAAGATGGTGGGGGTATTTATAGTTTGCACAACCGTTAAGATCGTTCCTCGATAAACGAGCATCAATCTGGACCGTCCAAGTGGGCACAAGGTTTTGGAAAGCTAGGGGTGCCCCAAAACCATCAAATGGTATTGCAAATGTTACAAAATAGACCCCCAAGTTCAATCCCATTGCTGAAAAATGCTAAAAATCAATTTTCTGCCCAGATAGGGCCGTGGCGTCGTGCCATGGCAAAGGCTTATGGTGGTGGCGCAGCGCCACCATGTGCCAGCTCCAGCAATTTTGCCAAAATGGCAGAAATGGTCCCTGCAACACTTTTAAGCCATTTTTTATGCGTTTAAACCCCGTTAACCTCATTTCAAGGCTCTAAAATGAAGTTAAAGTATAGGGAACTTGAAAAAAGCTCAAAAATATCCCGGATGTTGGTTCGTTTGGCCGTACGGTTGCGTTATTCGGTTAATTACGACGAAACACGAACGAACGCGAAAAACGATCCAAATTACGCGAAGAAAGGATTTTTATCAAGACAATCACTAAAATAAAATATTTTAATGATTACATAAATTTTTGGATGTCCGGATGTATTCAGAACGTAAGATATGCGCGAAAATGCAAACTTATGCACTTTTTGACGCTTTTAGTCCCTATTGATCAAGAAAGCTTATTTTTGCGCACCAAACACCTCAAAGCCTATTTATAAGCTATGTCAAGGATATTTAGGGCATATTTAACTTATGATCAAGTTCCGGAATGTTCGTTACAGTACAAATCGGCATACTTTCGCAGTTTGTCGAAATTAGTCCCTGTAAGCGAATAAACTTGATTTTGCCACACCAAACCCTCCAAAACTTATTTCTAAGTTATGTAAAGGTTATTTAAGGTATTTTAAGCCTATTTCACTATTCCGGAGTGTTTGTTGCATTAAACTGGTTATATTTACGCGTCAGTGCGCGTATAACCTTCCAGAAAGCGATTTAAAGCTTGAAATCGAACATGAATTGATATGTGCTAACAATACACGTATTTTTACAAATCCCAAGTATGAAACATAATATTTCAAAAATTTGGTACTTTTTTGATGGTCGTAGAGGCACAGGTGTCACAGGAACATCTCTCAGATATATAGGTAACCCCTGAAACCTTGTTTGAAGGGCTTTCTATTTCTGACATACTAGGTCTATGTGCGTAATGATATCTGGGGTATTATACCAGGACTTCTGATTTTGCGGAAGCAATAGCCTAGTCCTCGTATAATACGCTGCACTGCTTTAATCATAAAGCCTACCCTCAGCATAAAAAAATGATGAAACATTGAAAAATGCTAATCACGTGCTGTTGAAGAAAAGATCCCCAAACGGGACACATCGAAAGTCGAGCCATCATCTCTTTGTCTGAACGGAAGTTCTAACCTGAGCTCTCATGGTCTCGCATTACCCGTTACAGATAACATTATTGTACTTTCACCTGTAAGACTGAATATAGGAGTCTGGATACGAGAGTATATTCTGAGGTGGGACACGCATATAAGTTAAGCTATTAAAACACTAATTCGTATCCTGAATAAGTTGAAATTTGTATGAAAATTTAAGAGGATCAGCATATCGGCAATCTAGGTGAATTGTTTAATACTTAGTGTGTAATCAAAGCTCAACGGTACTTGTAGCTTGTCAGTTACTGATATGATCTCCTAACACGCTCACCAAAAATATGTTTGTAAATACTATACTTTTACTGTATTTTATTTCATTTCTGTTTAGCTTTCTAAACCCAAAAAGATTTCTTAGTTTTCTAGTCTTAAACTTTCTTAAAATCCCAAAAAGATTTTACATTTCTGCTTTAGTTTTGCGACAAACAGAGGTGGAAAGAGGATCTTCAGATTCTGAGAAGTGAAGCAGAGCAGGAAGTTTCTGAACTGGACAACTGGGTTGGGAGCTAATCTTGAAAAATGTTTGAAAAATTCAAAGTCAAAGCAAGTTCACTAAGTTGACACTTGTAAATATTTTTCATGAAAACAAAATGTCAGTTTGTTTCGTTTCGGGTCAACCAAGGTCATTAACTTGGACTTGGTAGACAAATTAAGTGCCTAGGGTCATTAATTTGGACCTAGATACTTAAGTGGATTTCTAAAACTAACCAAATCTGTTAAAACGGCAAAAGTCAAAAGATAAAAACTCAAAAAGTCAAAGGAGAAGTGTTTGGATCGGGGGGCAATCCGATCGGATGGCCATCCGACACTTGGTCACCCCCTTAAATAGAAGTCAATGAGTTCAGTCAAACCTTTACTCGATCGGGCGACCATCCGACACTCTCTCACTTTCTCTGATCTTGATCTAATTTTCACTCTATTGCTTTCCACACTACATTGGATTGTTGGCACACTCAACCTTCACAATGGGAAAGGTAAGTTCACTGATCTTTGATTGTTAATTTGATGTTTTGATGAGTTTTTGAATATCGACGACTGTTCGGACCTTATTCCTTAGATCTAGGCAATTTTAGGATGTTTTGATAGAATCCAAACATAGGGTTTTGTTCACGGGCGTTAGATCTATAGGTTTACCATCTCAATTTGTGCAATATCATGTTAAAATCCATTGAATTGAAGATTAGGAGTGTCGGTGTTCGGAGCACTAAATGTGAAATTAAACCTAATCTAGACTGAATTAGAAAATTTTGAACATAGGGTTTTGATCGCCTAAGAAAACTCTACGTAGATCTATGTTCAACTTTGAGAAATACTTAGAAAATTTTTGATGTTCAAGAATTATTCAAACTGTTCTTCAACTGTTCTTGAATCAAGTGGCAACTCGATCGGATGGCAATCCGATCGGATGGCCATCCGATCCACTGCACATTATGTGTTTAATATTTTCTAAGTGTTTACCTCGATATATGTGCCCTAATTGTTAATAAGTTGTTTTGAAAAAGAAGGCAACTTGATCGAGTGGCAATCCGATCGGGTGGCAATCCGATCGGGTGGCCATTCGATCCTCATCACAAAACGACAAAATTTTTTCAACTGTTTCAAGCTTGTCAAGGATCGAGTGACAATCCAATCGGATGACAATCCGATCGGGTGGTCATCCGATCCATGGCATTCATTCTCAAAGAGTTGACTAGTCAAGGTGCTACCTGTTTGTCACATGGATCGAGTGACAATCCGATCGGATGGCAATCCGATCGGATGGCCATCTGATCCATAGGCACTTGTATTGATTGTGATCTCTCATGTTTAATGGTTCACCCGATCGGATGGCAATCCGATCGGATGACCATCCGATCCTCAGTACTATACATAGTGAGAGCTCAAGTGTTAGAAAATTTTTTGAAATTTTCAAAATTTCATACTTGTCAATTTTTGTCTCGAACTACGTGCAAATACTAAATGTCAATTGTTTTTGCAGCCACGAGCATCAGATTGGGATAAGTCACACAATATCTACTGTTTGTTAGATGCTCATTACACAGACACAACTCCATTCAAAGACATAGCAGAATTTCTGAGAAATAGCAAGATTCATAAGGCTTTAATTGATAGAACCATAGTATATGAATCTCATGTTAGGAGATTTTGGAGTTCGGTGAGATATGAAGAGAAAGAAAAGATGATTTATTCTGCAGTTAGGAAGAAGGACGAGAATGGTCAGGACGTAGATTTAGAAATTAAGTTTAACATTGGTGATTTGAGGTGAGTATTGGAGTTAGGAGATTCTGATGATGATCCTATCATAATTCCTAAACGATTATGCAAGGGTTTGCGGTGCAGAATGGGGTTTATAGGTCATCTGAATGGAAAGTATCTTAAGACAATGTTCAGTCGACCATATAAGTTCCTAATTCATTGTGTAGTGCATGCGTTGTCACATAGAAAGGGAGCTTATGATGAGACATCGGACTATATCATGAATATCATCACTTGCTTGGTGCTGAACAAGCCATACAATGTATTGCAAGTGTTATTTGATCATTTGGTGGATAACATTAAGGGTGATAAGTACATCATGTATCCGAGATTTATGCAGATGATGATAGATGATCAATTTAAGGATATTCCAAAGGATTCTGCTGATATGTTAGGTGTGCGAAACATGACACCTGATACTATAAGCATATTATCTAAAGGTTCTGATGCAAGGGCGAAGAGAATGATATGCAAGATTAATAATCCAGCATATGTTGCTCCTGAAAATGATGCGTGGAGACATGATAATAGCAATTCAGACAATGAAGATGATAGGATGAGGGAAATGACTGAGAAAAAGCTTCGTTACTGGTTTGTGCAAGATGGGAAAAGGAAAAGGACACCAAAGACATCCCCAGCTGTATCTTTTCCTAAGGAGCCAACACCTAAGATTGTTGTTAAGGGTATAGTTGAAAGGGGGAGTCATAAGAGAAATTAGATCTTTAATTGTTATATATTTCTAATGAATGTTTCAATGATTGTTTTGCAGGGACTTCAAAAGAGACACCACCAAAGTTGGTTGATGAACGAGTGATTGAACCATCAGAAGTTCTTCAGCAAGGCGTTGGTCTTCTAAAGGAAACACTTGAAAGCTTTTTGAAGAAGAATGAAGAAGCTTCTGCTGCTCAAGGTCCAAGTGTTGAAAAGATTAATGAATCTGCAAAGCATATGGAGCCTGAAGGTGTTGTTCATAGTGATGCAAGTGATGCTGACGATGAGTCTACAGAGACAGAGCCAGAGATTGATATGTCAACGGTTGATTATGGAAAGGTTAAAATGAAAAAGAAACCTCAGAAAAAGAAGAAGAAAGGGTCTAATGATGAAGATTCTACTTATACTCCATCAGTTGAAGAGAAAAAGAAGTTAAGGATAAAACGAAAAGCTGTTCAGTCAGGCGTCATTCCGAGGAATGTAAGGGCAAGAAAAGGAGGTGCTACGTTGCCTGAAATTCAAAGTGGAAAGAGTGAGAAGCACGTAATAACTTCTAAGGATCCTGAAGCTGAAAAAGTTCAAAGTGTTGAAGTTCCTAAAGCTCCAGAGGTACAAAGTGTTGAAAAGCCTGGAATGGAAGATAAAAAGAAAGCTGGTGATGATGTTTATGTTGAAGTACGAGTTGCTACACCACCACCACCAGCAGAAAATCCTGAAATTCCTGAATCTTCAATGCCAAAGAAAACAGTTCTTCATGATATACTTGAAGGTTTTCCTACTATTCATGGGGAATACACTGATGATATCCTTTCAGATAAAGAATATGATATGTTTCATGATGAATCAGTCAAAAAGCTGACAGAAAAAGTAAGCATTCTAGAGAAAGAGAAAGCGAAAGCTGAAGCAAAGCGTGACGAACTAAAGAAAAAGCTTGAAGAGTTAATGAAAGAGAATGAAGAGATAAAGTCCGTCATAATCAAACAAGCAAAGAAGTTAAAGAAAATGGAAGGTGATGTTGATGACAATGCAAAGCTGTTTGAGCTTCTATCAACAGAAATTTCTGATTTGCATGTGAAGAATGTGAAGCTGAATGATATAAATAAGACGCTGAATCAACTGATAAGTGAACTTCATGAAGCGTCGGCAAATGAATTCAAAGCAATGAAGCTTGAGATGGAAGCAATGAAAGCTGATAAAGCAGTGAAGGATGAACAACTTACTAGGTTATATACAGTGATGGAACATCATTTGGGCATAGACGTTCATTCTATATACAACAACATTGAGATTCAGAAGGTTGAAGAAAGAAGGATTCAAAGGGAAAGAGAGTTGGCTCAGGAAGCTACTCAGAGAAGAAAAGGCTTAGTTATTGATACAGAAGAAACTCTTGGGTCGTCTAGTCAACCTGCAGCTGGTGGATCTTTGAGTCAAGCTGACATTGAGATGGTAGATGTTGAAGATGTTCAAGCTCAAAGCTTCATACTTGTTGGTGAATCTTCCCCTCTATCTTACAATTATGATGATATTATTCGCCTTGTTCAAGTAGAGCAAAGGAAAAGGAAGGCGAAGGAACCGAAAGTGTTATTGCTAAGGTGAAAAGAAGAGGAAGAGGAGGAAGAGGAAGAAGATGAAGAGATGAAAGACGATCTTGAGGCAATTGAGAACTATGATCGTTCATGGGATGAGTTTATAGACAAAGATGATGATAAAGACCAAGGATCTTCGGGGTTATTAATCGTGAATCCATCTGCTCAACAAAAGTTAGAATATTTTCTGAATGACGAGATCAACGAGCAGGAGGAGGATCAACATCAAGAGTCTTCTTCATGAAAGAAGCATGCTGACCAGGTATTCCTCACGCAACCAACTGTTATTTATTTGAATGCTCGGGTTAAGGGGGAGTTAGAGGTGCCTAGGTCTAGGGCAGAAATGTTAGAAGAGTTGGGTTTAGATGATGGAAAATTCAAGTTTGATATTGAAGATGAGATTTCGTCATCACCTGAAATGGAATATGAGTTTAAATATGCTCATGAAGCTGATAAGTATAATGATGTTTTAGTTGAAGAAGGTTCTGATTCATCTGATGAAGACACAGTATTTCATTATTCTGGTGTTGATGAAACGTTTCCGTCTCTTGCCGAAATGTTTAAAGAACAGAATGAAGACGAAGTTAGAAGAAAGATTGTGGAAAGGATCACTACTGAAGGTATTCCAGAAACTATTCCGCGAGAAAATCTTGTTGAAGAAAGAAAGAAATGGTTCAGGGTGATGCCGAAAGAAAGAAAGTTTGTAAGACCTCTTCAATACTTCACGCATGATGCTGATATTTCATGGGGAGACATCTTATCTTGGGGTTACTTGGAGGATCTTCAAGTATATGCCATTAGACGGGAGATGGGGGTACAGTACTTTGAATTTTTGTCAGACATCAAAACCCTCCCGTGGTGGGATGTTGAAGAGTTGGTCCAAACAAAGAATATCAAGAAATTCTATTATGGTTTGGATGTAAAGCAGCACGATCAACACTTATGGAAATACATCAAGCAACAAGCGAAAGATAGATTTCCGGATTAGAAGCCACAGTTTCCAAAGCAAATTGTTACTATCTTGGAATTTGGAGAAAAAGATATCACCTTGGATATAAAGCCGCCGCGTTGTTTGAAGAATATGCCGTTGCTTGCTATGGAGCAAGATTTCTATGAAGATTTTCAGGGTTGGTTGTATAATCAAAGCACAATAGAAGCGGTGATATCCTTATTTGATAAATCAAAAGGTGAAGCAAGGAGAATATGTGTGCTAGACCCGATGTGGCTAGTGAACTGCTCGAAGAAGGATATCGACTGCCTATTCTACAACAAGATTGTGTATGAGAAGCCAGACAAAGTCCAAGCTCTTCAATATTAGAAAATAGTGGATGTGTTCTATACAAAAGACATTAATTCTGGAAGATATTGGAAGTCAAAGTGGAGAGACTTGGAGATAGATGAATTCTTGAAGAAGTACAACCATAGTCAGAGGTTTAAAGAGATAGCTGAAAAAGCTGCAAGACTGGGTAGGTACAAGCTGATGAGACCTCCACCAATGGACCAGACACCTATAGAGAAAGAGGAAAACAAGATCCCACGTTGGGATAGGAAGCATGACGGTGATCCAGAGTACAAAAAGTACTGGAATGAATGTGACACTCTAGGTTTTCCCGAGCAACTTTCTTGTATTAGCATTATGAGTACGTACATTTTAAATGGAAATTTATGAATTATCTTGGTGTGCTATGTGATCCTTGTATTAAGTTATGTGTATGTAGTATATGTATATATGTATATGTGTATATATGTGAGCCGAGACCCCAAGGACACGACTCGAGACCACTCGGTCTCGAGTGACCCATAACAGTTGGGCCACACACACACCCTTGAGCCCACTCGGAAACCCATTAGGGTGTACCGACCTTAGAACGGGTATAAAACCCCCACATTATCCAACAACTTCCTATTTTGGACACTCAATCATCACCCCAAATCCCCAAACATTCCCTCACACTCACTCTCACACACTCTCCTTCATCCTCTCAACAAAACACTAGCAACATCACCCTCTCCTCTTGTCTCTGGTCAATAGTAGCAACTCATGCTCTTGTTCTAGCTCGTATTCTAAACTAGGAGGTCCCCCTTTCGGCTGATTCCACACCACCCTCACACCCTCACATCATCCGGTTAGTGTCTCACATTACTAAATATTGTGATGCATGATTTATACATGAGATGCATGCTTAGTTTACATGTCTCCTTGTATGATTTGTATGATTTAGTGGTTGAAAATGACTAAATGATATAGATAATTGTTTTGAACCAATGATTGTATGTTGAAGATTGGACACAAATTTGTTTAGGTAAATGATAATCATGAGTGTTAGCTATGTATTAATTTGAATGATGGTATACAAGAATACTATATCGAGTGTATAGATCTGATGATTAAATCGGTGATTACGTGCTAGATATAGGGCCGATGATGATGACTGAATTATGTTTTGATTTGGGTGAACATGCTTGCAAATGATGAACTAGATGAATGTGGGTTGAATATGATATGAATATTTGAAATTGTTGTGTTTGATCCATTTGATTAGGAATTAGACAAGGAAACATGTTTATGATATTTGATTAGTTAGTACATAAAATCCTGATATTGCAATTCTATTGGATAGTACATAATGCTGGCAGGTGTTCTAGAAGGATTCTGTCATTAGGTGTGCAAGTCGAGACCCCTGGTCTCGACTTGAGACCATCAAGTGACAACTCGAGATCACCAACTGACTACTCGAGAATAGTTGTTACATCAATGGTTTCGATAAAGGTCTCGACTCAGCAAGTGGTCCATCAGTGTTGCGACTCGGGACCACCGGTGGTTGCGAGTCAAAACACTGTCTTGTTGCGACACAAAAATGCACAACTCAAGACCAGCGGTTGCGACTCGAGACCACCACCAACAGTGGATGGCACTCGAAACCACTGTCCATGTCTACAGCAGTGGTTGCGACTCGAGACCACTCGCCAGTGGTTTCGACTCGAGACCACTCATCAGTGGGTTCAACCCATCAGAGGTTTCGATTGGGTCGTGCTGTTATTGGGCCACATCAGTTTACTGGGCTGCTTCTCGTGTTGACTAAGTGTTATTTGTTCTCTGCATGAATTGCTAGCATGATAGGACAGCCCCAATAACCTTGAATGACTTATATGTTATGTGTTAACTGTTCAAACATTAGAGCAGGCCCAATAACTCAACAGATAACTGTATGCATACTATGTGTTAGATACGTGTAGGATATTCGTGACTTAATTGTATCCGAGCCTGACCCATACTGGTAACCATGTTAGGACGTGGTGACCAGCGTGCTTGACCAAGGAAACTAATCTGCCGAGCAACCCAAGGTGAGTTTACAACTTTTAAAGCATGCGTTCCCGGTGGTTGGGAAACGGAACTTAAACAACGCTATCCCTATGTAAGGGATACAAACCTACTTTTCTCCCCTTATGCGGGACCTTTATTTAATTACTATTTATATTGGATGCAACAAGCAATACTAAACAAAACTCTATCACTCAAGTCCCTACTACTTAATACCGATTAGTCGTCGGGGCCAGGCGAACGGGTATTAGTTGATAGCGCTATTTAGGTCTCACCAGCCTCACACCGTGCCCGCGTATGGGATCGGGAGTGAACTAATAGACTCTGGCAAACTGTGAATGATGATAGAACATTGACAAACGGGGCACTCTACGGAAACGTACGGTCGCATAGTATTCGGTATTGTAAAACCAGTTTAGTAGCTTACTTAAGGGGTAGCTCCCCTTGGCATGGTATAAATGAGTAAATTAACTGTTGAAACAAGTTTTTTTGGAATTAAAAAAAAACTGGACAAACTCGTGAACTCGCCAACATTATGTTGATACCCTACTGCATGCTTTGCAGGTACCTAGTGACTCGGGAGCTTGCAGCTTGGGGATGTGTAGTGGTCGTCTTAACCCGTGTGTTGGGTTCTATAATAAACTTAAACTATGAACTTTGTTTAAACTGTGTTGCCTATGCTTCCGCTACTTACTTAAACTGCTAATGTACTTAAAACTTTTGAACTTTAATTATGGTATTTACTAACCCTTGTGGTTGGTGAACATTATTACTATTTGAATGCTCAGTATAATTGGTGGCTGGATCCTGGTCAGTCGCACGCCTCGCGGTAGTACTCCGCACGTGAATTTGAGGGTGTGACAGATTGGTATCAGAGCCATTGGTTATAGTGAACTCGGTTTTATAAAGAAAGTCTTTTTTGAGAAAAACCAGACTATAACCCGTGACTCGTGACGACACTACACTCCAAGTGCAAGACTCGATGTATTAGACCTCATGGCTCGGACTTGTGTTTACTTGCTTGTTTGTTTTATGACTATGCTCTACTATATGTATTAGTGTGCCTCGATAGATGTACACACCTCCCTCTTCTATCTCATTCTCACTACATTACGACATTGCACTCTTATTGTGTTTTCTGGTTATGAAGACAATGAGTGGACGCGGAAGAGGAAACGTTAACATGACTCAGGCTCAGTTCACTAACCTGATCAACACGGTGGTTGCAGCTTTCGCAGCTCACCCTGGAGGTAAACTCGTTATTTTAGGATGTTTAGATCCTACCCCCGCATCATCTTTTCACCCCTAAACCTATTCGCTTCGCTTCTCACAACAGGTCAGCATGCGCTTGCGCAACCACGTGTTTGTACTTTCAAAACCTTCATGGATTGCAAGCCTCTCCCTTTCAATGGCACTGAGGGTGCCATAGGCTTTCTGCACTGGATTGAGAAGGCCGAAGCTGTTTTTGCTGTTTGCGAGTGTCCCCCTGCTAATTGGGTGAAGTTTGCTACTGGTACGCTTGAAGGAAACGCGCTTTCTTGGTGGAAAGCGTAGATTCAGATGCTTGGTTTAGAAATCGCTAACGCTACTGCCTGGGAAGATTTCAAGAACATGATCAAGGAAGAGTACTGTCACAGGGATGACATCCACAAGCTCAAATACGAGTACTTCGAGCTTAAGATGGTTGGATTAGAGATTGAAACCTACACCAAGCAGTCCAACGATTACGCTGCTCTCTGTCCAAACATGTCTCGACCTGCTTATCGAAGGATCGAATTGTACATCAAGGGTTTGGTTCCAGAAATCCAGAGCTTGGTCACTTCAGCTAACCTCACTACTATTCAGCCAGTCATTCGTCTTGCTCACAAACTCACTGATCAGGCTGTGGAACAGGGCAAGCTGCCCAAAAGGATCAGTGCTACTGTTGGAACTTCTGTTGATAACAAACGTAAGTGGGATGGAAACCAGAGCAAGGATGCTAACCCCACTCAGGCCCCAACTCAGCAAAGGAAGACTGAAAACAACAAGGGCCTGTAGCAACAGGGTGGCTACCGAGGAAACCACCCCAAGTGTAACAAGTGCAACCGACACCACAGTGGGCCATGTGGAAAAAGTCAGTGTCCGCGATGCAACAGGATGGGGCATGAAGCCAAAGACTGCAGAAGCCAGATTCCTGCTAGGCAGAATCAGCAACAACCACAGCAACAGCAGCAGCAAGGAAACAACCGTGGATGCTTCAAGTGTGGAGCAACGGGGCACATGCAAAGGGATTGCCCTGAACTGAACCAGAACCGCAACAACAACCAGGGTGCTGGAAACAACGATCAAAACAACAACAATGCTGGAAATGGTGCAAGAGGAAGGGCTTTTGTGATTGGAGCTGGAGAAGCTAGGAATGATCCCAACGTCGTAGCGGGTAAGTTCCTACTTGATGATCGTTACGTTACTGTATTGTTTGATTCTGGAGCCGATGCTAGCTATGTATCCCTACGTATTAGTAAGAAGCTTAAGCGTACGCCTACGTTATTAAGTTCTAAGCATATCGTCGAGTTAGCTAATGGTAGAAACATCGAGGCCTCACACGTTATCAGTAACTGCAAACTAGTATTGTCTGGACAGACCTTTAGCATCGATCTTTTCCCTATCGTTCTTGGAAGCTTCAACGTTGTCATTGGTATGGATTGGTTATCCAAACATCGGGCTAAAATTCTCTGTCAAGAGAAAATGGTTCGAATTCCCCGTCCTTCTTGCAAACCCCTCATCGTTCAAGGTGACAAAGGCGGAGAAGTCACAGGCATCATCTCGTTCTTAAAAGCCCAGAAGTGTTTACGGAAGGGGCATACCGCTATCTTAGCACTTGTCACCGACACACAGGAAAAGGAAAAGAGGATCGAAGATTTTCCAGTTGTACGCGACTACCCTGAGGTATTTTCTGAAGAATTACCTGGACTCCCTCCTCACCGTCAGGTCGAATTTCAAATCGAGCTAACTCCCAGAGCGGCACCTATAGCTCGTGTGCCTTATCGATTAGCCCCCGCTGAACTGAAGGAACTTTCTACACAACTGCAAGAGCTTTTGGATAAAGGATTTATCCGTCCTAGTTCGTCACCCTGGGGAGGACCAGTGCTCTTTGTCAAGAAGAAGGATGGCACATTCCGTATGTGCATCGACTATCGTGAGCTGAACAAGGTTACCATCAAGAATCGTTACCCACTCCCGCGTATCGACGGCCTATTCAACCAGCTGCAAGGATCAAGCTACTACTCTAAGATCGATTTGCGATCGGGTTATCATCAGTTGAGAGTCCGCGACGAGGATATCTCCAAAACTGCGTTCAGAACTCGTTATGGTCACTATGAGTTCCTCATCATGCCTTTTGGAATGACCAACGTACCCGCAGTTTTCATGGATCTCATGAACCGAGTGTGCAAACCCTACCTCGACAAGTTTTTGATTGTGTTTATCGACGACATCCTGATCTACTCGAAAAGTCAAGAGGAGCATGAACAACACCTGCGTCTTATTCTCGAACTCCTTCGCAACGAGCAACTGTACGCAAAGTTCTCGAAATGTGACTTCTGGCTTTGAGAAGTTCACTTCCTTGGGCACGTGGTCAATAAGGACGGAATCCACGTCGATCCAGCTAAGATCGACTCTATAAAGAATTGTCCTACACCTAAGACTCCGACCGAAGTTCGCCAATTCTTGGGATTGGCAGGGTACTATCGTAGATTCATCAAGGGATTTTCGAAGATCGCTCAACCCCTCATGACTCTCACTCAGAAGGGTATTGCTTACAAGTGGAATGAATATCAGGAATTTGCTTTTCAGAAACTAAAAGATAACCTTTGTAGTGCTCCTATTCAATCGTTACCTGAAGGTACCGATGACTTTGTAGTTTACTGCGACGCGTCTATTCATGGACTCGGTTGCGTGTTGATGCAACGCGATAAAGTTATCACTTACGCTTCTCGACAACTCAAGATTCACGAGAGGAACTATACGACACACGACTTGGAACACGGAGCAGTCGTTTTTGCACTCAAGATTTGGAGACATTACTTGTACGGTACCAAGTGCACGATTTACACCGATCACAAGAGTCTCCGGCATATTTTGGAACAGAAGGAGTTAAACATGAGGCAACGTAGATGGGTAGAACTCCTTAACGACTACGAATGCGCGATCAAGTATCACCCAGGCAAGGCTAATGTTCTGGCTGACGCCCTTAGCAGGAAGGAAACCAAACCTAGGCGTGTTCGTGCTTTACAGCTCACCATCCACTCGAACCTCCCTAGCCAGATTCGCAATGCTCAGGATGAAGCACTAAAGGCAGAAAACCTCCCAGATGAATCCCTGCGGGGTATGGAGAAACGGTTGGAACTCAAGGATGATGGTATTCGTTACGTTGCTGGACGCATTTGGATTCCATCTTATGGAAATCTCTGAGAACTTGTGATGGACGAAGCGCACAAGTCACGCTACTCGATACATCCTGGTGCTGATAAAATGTATCATGATCTCAAGATTCTGTATTGGTGGCCTAACATGAAAGTTCTCATCGCTAAGTACGTTAGCAAATGTTTAACCTGTGCCAGGGTCAAGGCTGAATACCAGAAGTCGTCGGGCTTGTTGCAACAACCAGAACTGCCAACATGGAAATGGGAGCAGATTTCTATGGATTTTGTTACAAGTTTACCTAGGTCTCAAAGCGGGAACGATACCATTTGGGTCATCGTGGACCACCTAACCAAGTCGGCACACTTCCTCGCGATCAAGGAAACAGATAAGTATTCGATCTCGCTGCCATCTACTTGAAGGAAATAGTTGCTAGGCATGGAGTGCCAATCTCTATCATATCTGATCATGACCCACGCTTTACATCCGAACTATGGCAAGCTACGCATAGATCTTTTGGCTCACGTCAGGATATGAGTACTACTTACCACCCGCAGACCGATGGTCAAACGGAACGTACTATCCAAATGCTTGAAGACATGCTGAGAGCATGTGTTATTGATTTTGGCAACGAGTGGGAACGACACTTACCGTTGCTAGAGTTCTCCTACAACAATAGCTACCACACCAGCATTCAGGCAACACCCTTTGAGGCATTGTACAGTCGTAAATGCCGATCACCTCTATGTTGGGCGGAAGTTGGCGAAAGCCAAATTACTGGCCCGGAACTTGTAGTCGAGACTACGGAAAAGATTGCCCAGATCAGAAAATGCATGGCGGCAGCTCGTGACCGTCAGAAAAGTTACGCTGACAAGCGTAGGAAACCGCTAGAATTCCAGGTCGGTGACCGGGTTCTACTTAAAGTCTCACCCTGGAAGGGTGTGGTTCGTTTTGTAAAACGGGGCAAGCTTAATCCGCGATACGTTGGACCATTCAAAATTACCGAGAAGACCGGTAAGGTTGCTTATAGGTTGAATCTGCCTGAAGAGCTGAGTGCGGTGCACAACGTCTTTCATGTGTCTAATCCGAAGAAGTGTCTGTCAGATGAAACACTCATAATTCCTTTCAAGGAACTCACATTTGACGATCAGCTACACTTTACTGAGGAACCAATTGAGATCATGGATCGAGAGATCAAGACCCTCAAATGTAGCCAGATACCTATCGTACGAGTCCGTTGGAACTCGCGCCGTGGCCCAGAGTTTACTTGGGAACGGGAAGACCAGACGAAGCGCAAATGTCCCCAGTTGTTCCCAGATGAAACTCCCAGCACTGAAGCTACCACAAAATTTCGGGACGAAATTCCAACTAACGGGGGGATGATGTGACACCCCGTTGAAACGTTCTCACTCATACTAGCTTGTCAGTGGCTGCACTTTAACTTTCAGGACGAAAGTTCTTAAAACTTGGGGATAATGTGACACTCTAGGTTTTCCCGAGAAACTTTCTTGTATTAGCATTATGAGTACGTACATTTTAAATGGAAATTTATGAATTATCTTGGTGTGCTATGTGATCCTTGTATTAAGTTATGTGTATGTAGTATATGTATATATGTACATGTGTATATATGTGAGCCGGGACCCCAAGGACACGACTCGAGACCACTCGGTCTCGACTGACCCATAACAGTTGGGCCACACACACACCCTTGAGCCCACTCGGAAACCCATTAGGGTTTACCGACCTTACAACGGGTATAAAACCCCCACATTAGCCAACACCTTCCTATTTTGGACACTCAATCATCACCCCAAATCCCCAAATATTCCCTCACACTCACTCTCACACATTCTCCTTCATCCTCTCAACAAAACCCTAGCAACATCACCCTCTCCTCTTGTCTCGGATCAATAGTAGCAACTCAAGCTCTTGTTCTAGCTCGTATTCTAAACTAGGAGGTCCCCCTTTCAGCTGATTCCACACCACCCTCACACCCGAACATCATTCGGTTAGTGTCTCACATTAATAGATATTGTGATGCGTGATTTATACATAAGATGCATGCTTAGTTTAAATGTCTCCTTGTATGATTTAGTGGTTGAAAATGACTAAATGATATAGATAATTGTTTTGAACCAATGATTGTATGTTGAAGATTGGACACAAATCTGTTTAGGTAAATGATAATCATGAGTGTTAGCTATGTATTGATTTGAATGATGGTATACAAGAACACTATATCGAGTGTATAGATCTGATGATTAAACCGGTGATTACGTGCTAGATATAGGCCGATGATGATGACTGAATTATGTTTTGATTTGGGTGAACATGCTTGCAAATGATGAACTGGATGAATGTGGGTTGAATATGATATGAATATTTGAAATTGTTGTGTTTGATCCATTTGATTAGGAATTAGACAAGGAAACATGTTTGTGATATTTGATTGGTTAGTACATAAAATCATGATATTGCAATTCTATTGGATAGTACATAATGCTGGCAGGTGTTCTAGAAGGATTCTGTCATCAGGTGTGTAAGTCGAGACCCCCGGTCTCGACTCGAGACCATCAAGTGACAACTCGAGATCACCAACTGACTACTCAAGAACAGTTGTTATATCAGTGGTTTCGACTCAGCAAGTGGTCCATCAGTGTTGCGACTCGAGACCACCGGTGGTTGCGAGTCAAAACACTACCTTGTTGCGACACAAAAATGCACAACTCGAGACCAGTGGTTGTGACTCAAGACCACCACCAACAGTGGATGGCACTCGAAACCACCGTCCATGTCTACAGCAGTGGTTGCAACTTGAGACCACTCGCCAGTGGTTTCGACTCGAGACCACTCATCAGTGGATTCAACCCATCAGTGGTTTCGATTGGGTCGTGCTGTTATTGGGCCACATCGGTTTAGTGGGCTGCTTCTCGTGTTGACTAAGTGTTATTTGTTCTCTGCATGAATTGCTAGCATGATAGGACAGGCCCAATAACCTTGAATGACTTATATGTTATGTGTTAACTGTTACTGTTTGACTGTTCAAACAATAGAGCAGGCCCAATAACTCAACAGATAACTGTATGCATACTATGTGTTAGATAGGTGTAGGATATTCATGACTTAATTGTATCCGAGCCTGACCCATATATGTAACCATGTTAGGATGTGGTGACCAGCGTGCTTGACCAAGCAAACTAATCTGCCGAGCAACCCAAGGTGAGTTCACAACTTTTAAAGCATGCGTTCCTGGTGTTTGGGAAACGGAACTTAAACAACGCTATCCCTATGTAAGGGATACAAACCTACTTTTCTCCCCTTATGCGGGACCTTTAGTTAATTACTATTTATATTGGATGTAACAAGCAATACTAAACAAAACTCTATCACTCAAGTCCCTACTACTTAATACCGATTAGTCGTCGGGGCCAGGCGAATGGGTTATTAGTTGATAGCGCTATTTAGGTCTCACCAGCCTCACACCGTGCCCGCGTATGGGATCGGGAGTGAACTAATAGACTCTGGCAAACCGTCAATGATGATAGAACATTGACAAACGGGGCACTCTACGGAAACGTACGGTCGCATAGTATTCGGTATTGTAAAACCAGTTTAGTAGCTTACTTAAGGGGTAGCTCCCCTTGGCATGGTATAAATGAGTAAATTAACTGTTGAAACAAGTTCTTTTGGAATTGAAAAAAAAACTGGACAAACTCGTGAACTCGCCAACATTATGTTGATACCCTACTACATGCTTTAGAGGTACCCAGTGACTCAGGAGCTTGCAGCTTGGGGATGTGTAGTGGTTGTCTTAACCCGTGTGTTGGGTTCTATAATAAACTTAAACTATGAACTTTGTTTGAACTGTGTTGCCTATGCTTCCGGTACTTACTTAAACTGCTAATGTACTTAAAACTTTTGAACTTTAATTATGGTATTTACTAACCCTTGAGGTTGGTGAACATTATTACTATTTGAATGCTCAGTATAATTGGTGGCTGGATCCTGGTCAGTCGCACGCCTCGCGGTAGTACTCCGCACGTGGATTTGAGGGTGTGACAATGAAGTTGGTAGGCCACTCAGACGAAAGATGCTTGAAGAGAAAGCAGAAAAGAGAAGGAAGCGAGCCAAGGAAAGAAGACGCAGCAGGAAGTATTGAAGACTATGCAAGAAGGAACTACAGCTACATCCAAGGGGGAGTCTGTTAGTTCATATGTCTGTAGCTTCCGTCTGCATCGAGTCTTATTTTGTGCTGTGTATGTAATTTTGTATATGTATGTACTTGTATGTATGTTTGTGTAAAGATAACTCAGGGATCGGTGCGATAAGGTAAAAGTGTAATCCGACGGAAGACTGATGTCATCCGATCGGATGGCCATCCGATCGGATGACCATCCGATCGTGTAACACCCCGTGTTTCGGAAGTCAAAGTCAAGATTGAACTCAAAGGAAGAAAAGATTGCTAATTACGATATGTCACTCCTTGCTCAACTCCCGTTTTAACTTCTTTGACTTGTAGATAATCTTATTATTTTATTGCATTAGCTGTATTATGTGGAGTACTTGTTAATAAACGTGGTTTAATCGTATATTAATCGCTAATCGACTTAATCGCACTCGCAACTCGAATTACGTGTTTGGATATTGTTTTACGTGTGTATGCTACTTATGTGTTACTTGTGCATGTTTACTTATATTATGTTTGTGGTAATAAATCGAAACGCAATTGCAACGCTATCGCACTCGAATCGCAGACGCTAATCGCAAGTTAATCAGGATGATTGTATGTTAGATATAGTAGTTGGGATTAAAAGTAATTTAATGGGTAACTCTATCGCATCGCTCTCTCGAATCACATCGCAACGCATTATGTGCAAATTGAAACGACAAAAACCCATCGCGCCAAACTCTAGGGTCAAGTGGCCAACCGATCGAGTGGCCAACCGATCAGATTGCCATCCGATCAGGTTGCTACCCGATCGAGTTGTCACCCGATCGGACAGCCACCCGATCGACCAGCCACTTTCCATTTTGGGAAACCCTATAAATACCTTAGTTGTTACCTCATTTGATGGTGACAGCTCCTCTCACTCGACCCAGCCGCTCTCAAGCTCTTTTCTCCCGATTTCTCCCAATTCTTGTAAGTTTTCAACTTAAATCTTGTACTTTCTTGATCTACACACACTCCTACACCTTTCTATCTTTTGAATCTCAACTTTTAACCAAGAAATCTGTGGATTTGAGGTGTTCTAGGATGATGTCATCATGGTGTTCTTATGAACTTCATGTTTTGGCCTCATTCCACCAAGAACAACTTAGATCTGAATGATTTCCACACAAATGAACAAAGATCTTGCATAGATCTGAACATATTCATGATGAAAAGGATTGAAAGATGGTTTCCAACTTTCTTTCAACTCTTTTACACTCAATGCACTCAAACCCGATGGAATCGGAGCTTGTTCTGATCTTCTACTTGTTCGTGGTGATGTATCAGTTCTAGATCTGAATTCCATCCGAGAGATATTGATCTCGGGTTTGAACATGAACTACCGACTCGAACCGTGAACCGGTCGGACTTGGGTGATTCCTGTTCGGTCGAGTCACTTAGGCCGAGTTAAGGGTTCTGATTGTTCAAGCAAGGTATCAAAATGCCTCGTTCAAAACTACAAAACTTTAAGCAGGATCAAGTGTCAAGACGATCAGGACATCGGAACGGACTACCGTCTAATCGGATTGCCATCCGATAGACCGGCCGTCCGATCAGGTTGCACTTTGGTTCCATACTTCAACTTTCCTTCAAATTATTCAAGGACTTGGACGTTGAACGGATTACCGTCCGATCGGATTGCCATCTGATCGAGCGACCGTCCGATCTTGTGACATCTAAGACTTTGGTACTTAAACAATTTTCAACATGTTCAATACACATGGATTTCCACCCGATCGGATTGCTATCCGATCGAGTGACCGTCCTGCTGTGAACTTGTTCTCACACTAAGAAGCCTCGCCAATCGGATCGTCGTCCGATCAAACGACCGTTCGATCGACCGACCTGAAGGGTAGATATACTTCTCTATTTTCTAAATGCTACAACGAAAACTTCAAAAGTCAAACCATCATACACAAACATATCCTCATCAAGCGAGGTGTCAATCCAATCGAATGGCCATCCGATCGGATGACCATCCGAACGGATTGTCACTCGATCGACTGGACATCCGATCGGATTGCCGTCTGATCGGATTACCGTCAGATCCTTGGTGCACTTGTATCGTTTTACGCGCCGCTTATCGTTATGCTATCGTTAACTGTTCAGGCTAACCTCGCTCTAAGCGCTCCCTTCAATTCACAAACTCAATCGCTGTGAGTATACTCGAACCCTTTTTGCTTTACGCACTTTTGGGTGTTACATACGTTACTTATTCTAAATCAGATCAAACACACTACGCAATACTTTAACGCTAACCACTACTGTATGTTATACGTGACTCGATGAATGCTTGTTTGTTATGTTTACACATAGATTGTTGTCTACCTGCCTTAGCAACGATAGTACTATTTGTTTGGACTCAGCACCTGTTCATTCAGGGGTTGTTAAGGACAATTAATTACATGGTTCACAGTGGTGAATATGTTTTACGAACTGCCTTGGGCAGTCAACCCGCAGTCATTGGTATCGATAGGATCATGTCGATAACTAACGTGCTTCACATCGCACGTTGTACGTACTGGTTATGCGTAATCGATTTCAAACTCTACTATGCTATTATTAAACTTGTATGCTCACCTTTACACTATGTGTATTGACTGTTACTTTAACGTATGTGGCAGGTGCATAAGATGCTAGGACGCCTTGTTTGCTGTGTGATGAAATCGAGGCTAAGAAAGAGTCCTAGAAACAAATAAATAAAATTGTCTATTTTTGAAATCTGAGTTGTCGGATCAGTACTTGTTTATGAGACAATTATCTGTAATAACTGTTTTATTTGGATATGTTATGGTATGGGACGTGACGTTTAAATATCTGTTAATTAATAGTTGTTGTGGATACTCTGAACAATCTGTTTCGCTCAGTGCCGCGCCCCGATGATTCCGCCATCGGTTGGGGTGTGACAGATTGGTATCAGAGCCATAACTATAGGGAATTAGGCAAGACTCGACCTAATCCAGGCCGATGTCTTAGAACGACCTAGTCTATAGTCTAAGTACCAACAACCCGACTTGTGCATACCCTGTAGGGGTTAGCACGAGCTTACACCTCGCTGTACTTGCTTACACTACACTATCACTGCATTCGAATTTTCAAAAATGTACGAGTGATTTAGTGGAGATTAGGTGTGAAAACCGCAAACTCTCGACTAAACCACTTGTTCGACCCCCATTTTCATCTACAAAACAGGAGAAGTTGCGTTGAATTAGGAGTGAGATTCGCATTTTGGCGCAAATTTCTTCTCTATTTTATCAAAACAGGAACAAAGTTATTGAGTCAGGGGTGAAACCCGAACCTGGATGACTCATTCTGTGCCCTATTTTGTTTTAACAAAACTCTCACCAAAGTCTCGACGGACTCCGACGACTTAAATCACACTACAACTGGAAGGATGCGTGCCGATTGCCCAGAACCGAGGCAAGCGCACAGTCTAGAAGGCCAAAGTGTGCACTAAAGGTCCTCGCAAATGGTCGAAACACTTTGGGAAGTCAATATCTATCGAGCCGCAGACAGTCTATTCTCGATTTTTATGAGTTTCGATTCTGAGCCCGCCACTGTTGACTCTGATATTTGTATTTTTACATGGATTTTATGTGGATTATGTGGTTTTACATGATATTTGTTAGCGTTTTGAGGTACCGATGGTTTCAATTCCACGTTTCTCGCTCCGCCAAAAGCACATACGATCCGCACCACATTAACAAATCGCTACTACTTGGGGATAATCGCATGCTATGATGTTACTTATACTATACAACTCGCTATACTACTCGCTATATCGCGCGCGAATCTTGAATGATAGTTTTATATATTATGACTACCTCTTATGTTTATATACTTTACATGCTTATGTGCTTCTGTGCCCTGTGAGAACACGTGTCTACATGATTATGTGCTGAGGTGTTTATGTGCCTATATGTCTAGATGTTACATGATTGTGTTCCTGAGCCTTATGATGAATCGCTAGACTATACTAGGAATAATCGAAATTGTGTTGAGTCATGTGACGATGTCTGTTGCAGACAATGTCGTCATCTGGACCCCGTTATTCTCGACATGCTCGCCGAGCACAGAGAGACAAACGCCTTGCTGCACTCGTCGCTGAGCAGATAGCAAAATTCGTCCCGCAGATCGTTAGCGACCTACAAGTGGATGCTAGTAAGTCTTCTGAAGAGTCCAGGACTGAGACTCCTAAAGCTGCTCCCAAAGCCGCATTCAGCTTCAAGCAGTTCAAAGCTTGCGGAACGAAAGAATTTACTGGCGAAGATGGTCCTACGGCCTTATTTCAATGGTTTGATTCGATCAAGGTCACCCTACGCCAGAGTGGCTGTCCTGATGATCTCCGCACTCTTAACGCGATCGGCGTCTTCCAGTCCCGCGCTTTAGACAGGTGGACGGCCGAGAGAAACAAACGCAAAAGTGATGCAGCTTACGGTTTGACGTGGGATGAGTTGAAGAACATCATGTTGGATGAGTTATGCCCTCCCCTCGAACACCAAAAGTTGGAGGACGAATTCTGGCATATCAAGCAGAAGGATGGTGACAATGCTGCTTTAACTGCTTGCTTTAAGCAGCTTAGCATAATCTGTCATGATCAAGTCAAGACTTCAGATATGACGATCAAGAAGTATATCCGAGCTCTGCCGGATTGTGTCACGGATTTTGTGCAAGCTTCAAAGCCAGCGACAATCAAAGAGACTTACCTGCTTGCCACTGAAATAAACGATAAGCGAGTCAAGTCTGGCTTCTGGGATAAAGCCGCCAAGAATCTGCATCAAGCTACCACCGCACCAACCGCTGAAACTGCCGCTACCCCTCGGTCTTCAAAGGCCTCTTGTCGCAAGAGAAAGAACAACAGCAACTCCAGCAACAAGAACTATGTTGTAGCCACTGCTGCCCCACTCCAAGCTGTACCAGCTCAGCAGCAGATGCAACACCGCCAGGTTGCAGCGCCGGTAACCCAAGCACCGCCGGCAAAGCGTGCTTATACGGGTCCTCACCCGGCCTGCCCTACCTGTACCTATTACCACCCAGTGGGAATCGCCTACAGATTTTGTGTGCATTGCAACATGTACGGTCATTTCACCGCCAACTGTCGTACAGGTCCTCGTCAAGCTCCAGCTACTGCTCTTCAAGCTCTACTTCCTGCTCCTCAAGGCCAATAAGCGGCTCAGGCACCCGCGGTCAATGCTAGAGTCTGCTTTGCGTGTGGTGATCCCAACCACTTCGCAAACATGTGCCCCAATCGGGTTGTGAAGCAAGAGCCCCAGCAGTAGCAGCCCCAGCAACAGCATCAATAGCAACAACAGCAGCAAGCAGCGCGCGCATGAACCTTCAACATTAATGTGCACCAGGCGCAACCCGACAACAACGTAGTCAATGGTACGTTCCTTGTGAATGGTATTTATGCTTCGTGTTTGTTTGATACTGGAGCCGATAACTATTTTGTATCATTTGAATTCGAAAAGCTCCTAAATCGTAAGCGTGCCCATCTCCCCTCGACGTTCGATGTTGAAGTTGCCACCGGAAGAACCGTCGCTGTTAATTCTGTTCTTCGTGATTGTACTCTCGAACTCAACAATCACATCTTTCCTATCAACCTTATTCCGATGCAGCTCGGTAGTTTTGATGTCATAGTAGGCATGGACTTTCTTCGTGAAAACCATGCTGAAGTTGTTTGCTTCGAAAAGATGATTCGATTCTCGCTCGCTAATGGTGATCAATTGTGTGTTTACGGTGAAGTCGCGTCGAAGAAACTCCAACTCATGTCGTGTGTTCAGGCTAGCAAGTATCTCCGCAACGAATACCAAGCTTTCTTGGCACACATCGTAGTAGCAGAGAAAAAGGAAGTTAAGGAAGTAAAGGATGTCCCCGTTGTTTGTGAATTCCCCAACGTATTTCCTGACAAACTTCCCGGTCTACCTCCGAGTCGTGATATCGACTTTTGAATTGACCTTACTCCTGGAGCAAATCTTGTTGCAAGAGCTCCTTATCGACTCGCTTCGTCCGAAATGCGCGAACTATCGAGTCAGCTCCAGGAATTACTTGATAAGGGCTTCATTTGCCCTAGCACCTCTCCTTGGGGCACACCAGTCCTCTTTGTCAAAAAGAAGGATGGGTTGTTCCGGATGTGCATCGACTATCGGGAGCTGAATAAGCTGACCATCAAGAATCGCTATCCTCTACCTCGCATCGATGATTTGTTTGACCAGTTACAAGGTGCTACGTGTTTCTCCAAGATCGATTTACGCTCAGGCTACCACCAATTGCACATTCAAGAGGAGGATATACCCAAAACCGCTTTTCACACTCGATACGGCCACTACGAGTTTGTTGTTACACCTTTTGGTCTAACCAACGCACCCGCGGTTTTCATGGATCTGATGAATCGCGTGTGTAAACCTTTTCTCGACCGCTTCGTCATCGTGTTCATCGATGATATCCTGATCTATTCCAAGTCGAAAACCGAACACGCGCAACATCTACGTTTGGTTCTCGAGCTACTCCAGGGAAATCGACTCTATGCCAACTTCTCTAAGTGTGAATTCTGGCTGGAGGAGGTTCAATTCCTCGATCACATTGTCAATAGTCAAGGTATTCACGTCGACCCCGCGAAGATCAAAGCCGTCAAGAGTTGGGTTACACCTAAGAACCCGTCTGAAGTCCGTTCTTTTCTCGGGCTAGCGGGCTATTATCGTCGATTTATCGAAGGATTCTCTAAAATCGCTGTGCCGCTCACCTCTCTCACGCACAAAAACAGACCTTTTGTTTGGGGAACTGGACAAGAGACTGCCTTTCAAACCCTCAAGTATATGCTTTGCAATGCTCCTGTTCTCACTCTACCTGACGGAAATGATGACTTTATCGTCTATTGTGATGCCTCGAACCTTGGCCTTGGTTGTGTTCTCATGCAGCGAGACAAGGTTATAGCTTACGCATCTCGTCAGCTCAAGATCCACGAGAAGAACTATACAACCCACGACCTCGAGCTAGGTGCAGTTGTTTTTACGTTAAAGATCTGGCGACACTACCTTTATGGTACCAAGTGTACCATCTTCACCGATCATAGGAGCCTACAACATATCTTTGACCAGAAAGAACTAAATATGCGTCAACGCCGGTGGGTAGAACTTCTCAACGATTATGACTGTGAGATTCGTTATCATCCTGGCAAAGCAAATGTCGTTGCAACGCTCTCGGCTAATGGAGCTAATAGCATAGTGCCCGTAACATCCAAGCCCAATTTGATCTCGAAACCCTCATCCGCGAAGCGCAACATGCTTGTTTCACCGAACCCACTTTGAAGAAGGAAAGGATTATCAATGATGGAGCCCAGCTAGAGAATAACTCGAATGGGATATTCCATTATTTGGACCGAATCTGGATCCCTAAACGGACCGATTTGCGACAAATATTGATGGACGAAGCCCACAAATCCCGATATTCTATTCATCCCGGTGCCGACAAAATGTACCAGGACCTGCGCTACAAGTACTGGTGGCCGGGCATGAAGAGAGATATCGCCCTCTACGTTTCGAAATGCCTGACTTGCTCAAAAGTCAAGGCCAAACATCAAAGACCCTCTGGCTTAATCGTTCAACCCGAAATTCCTATATGGAAATGGGAGAGTATAGCCATGGACTTCATAACGAAACTTCCACGCACGCCATCAAGTCATGACAGCATTTGGGTTGTCGTTGACCGTCTGACCAAATCTGCTCACTTTCTGCCAATACGAGAAGACTATAAGGTAGAACGATTAGCCCGAATCTACACTAATGAGATCATTTGTCGACATGGGACGCCTCGCGACATCATCTCTGACCGCGATGCTCGGTTTACCTCGCGTCTTTGGGAAACTTTTCAATCTGCTCTTGGTACTACACTTAATCTAAGTACCGCTTTCCATCCCTAAACCGACGGTCAGACTGAGAGAACGATTCGTACCCTTGAAGACATGCTCCGTTCGTGTGTCATAGATTTCGGTGGTAATTGGGACGCATACTTACCTTTAGTCGAATTCTCGTACAATAACAGTTATTATTCCAGCATTCAAATGGCACCATTTAAGGCATTATACGGAAGAAGATGTCGATCGCCTATTGTATGGCACGAGATCGGGCACTCGCAATTAACCGCTCCTGAGCTATTGCAAGAAACGACTGACAAAATCCTCCAGATTCGAGACAATCTACTAAAAGCTCAGATTCATCAGAAAAGTTACGCCGATAAACGACGCAAGCCCCTTGAATTTGACGTTGGCGACCATGTACTCCTAAAGGTATCTCCTTGGAAGGGTGTGGTCAGATTCGGCAAGAGAAGAAAGCTCGCGCCTCGATATGTGGGACCCTTAAAGATTCTAGAAAGGATCGACAAAGTGGCCTACAGACTCGAACTACCGGAGGAACTTAGTAACGTTCACCTTACTTTCCACGTTTTGAACCTCAGAAAGTGTCTGGCCGTGGATGATTTACACGTACCACTCGATGATCTTCAAGTGAACGAAACATTACACTTCGTGGAAAAGCCTGTCGAAATCATGGATCGACAAACCAAGCAGCTCAGGCGCTCACGCATTCCCATTATGAAGGTTCGATGGGAAGGCAATGAGGTGCAGAGTTCACTTGGGAACTCGAAAGTGACATGAAGGTGAAGTACCGGCAGTTGTTTGTTACGGCTTCGGCCTAATTTCGGGACGAAATTCCCTTAAGAGGGGGAGGCTGTAACACCCCGTGTTTCGGAAGTCAAAGTCAAAGTCAAGATTGAAGTCAAAGGAAGAAAAGATTGCTAATTGCGATCTATCACTCCTTGCTCAACTCCCGTTTTGACTTCTTTGACTTGTAGATAATCTTATTATTTTATTGCATTAGTTGTATTATGTGGAGTACTTGTTAATAATCGAGGTTTAATCGCATATTAATCGCTAATCGACTTAATCAGCACTCGCAACTCGAATTACGTGTTTCCATATTGTTTTACGTGGGTGTGATACTTATGTGTTACTTGTGCATGTTTACTTATATTATGTTTGTGGTAATTAATCGAAACGCAATCGCAATGCTATCGCACTTGAATCGCATACGCTAATCGCAAGTTAATCAGGATAATTGTATGTTAGATATAGTAGTTGGGATTAAAAGTAATTTAATGGGTAACTCTATCGCATTGCTCTCTCAAATCACATCCCAACGCATTACGCGCGAATCGAAACGATAAAAACCCATCGCGCCAAACTCTAGGGTCGAGTGGCCAACCGACCGAGTGGAAAACCTATCGGATTGCCATTCGATCGGGTTGCTACCCGATCGAGTTGTCACCCGATCGGGCTATCACCCGATCGACCAGCCACTTTCCATTTTGGGAAACCCTATAAATACCTCAGTTGTTACCTCATTTGATGGTGACAGCTCCTCTTACTCGACCCAGCCGCTCTCAAGCTCTTTTCTCCTGATTTCTCCCAATTCTTGTAAGTTATCAACTTAAATCTTGTACTTTCTTGATCTACACGCACTTCTACACCTTTCTATCTTTTGAATCTCAACTTTTAACCAAGAAATCTGTGGATTTAAGGTGTGCTAGGATGATGTCATCAAGATGTTCTTATGAACTTTTTGTTTTGGCCTCATTCCACTAAGAACAACTTAGATCTGAACGATTTCCACACAAATAAACAAAGATCTTGCATAGATCTGAACATATTCACGGTGAAAAGGATTGAAAGATGGTTTCCAACTTTCTTTCAACTCTTTTACACTCAATGCACTCAAACCCGATGCAATCGGAGCTTGTTCTGATCTTCTACTCGTTCGTGGTGATGTATCAGTTCTAGATTTGAATTCCATCCGAGAGATATTGATCTCGGGTTTTAACATGAACTACCGACTTGAACCGTGAACCGGTCGGACTTGGGTGATTCCTGTTCGGTCGAGTCACTTGGGCCGAGTTAAGGGTTCTGATTTATTGTCGCAACCCCCGCCCCCTATCTGTCCCGGGAACGGGCGGCCGCGAACTCAGTGTCGGTGGTATCGGTGTTTATTAATTTGGCAGCGGAAATTACATCAGGACCGTAGTTATGAAATATTTTATCAGAGTAAAACACCACATTTTATAGAAATAAACATATTGGGATAAAACCCAAGTTTTCATTACAAACTGATTTATAGGGATAAATCCCACTTTATTGAATTTAAAATGCCTTCTTTATTTAGGTAACTTTTATAGCCACTTTTCCAAGCCTTCAGTGCTATCCAGCTGGCTTCTAATTGGCTTTCACATTGTGTTACCTGAAACGCATTTTAAAAAACATTTGTCAGTGGGAAATACTGGTGAGTGAATCCCAGTTTAATCAAGAAATATTAATTTAATTTAAACAGTATTGAGAGCGATCACAATGTTTATATCTACCCAATTACTCATTCAGTATTGTCAATCCTGACTGGTGGGTCATATTACACATTGGCTAACTCTTCGTCCAATGGTAATGTGCCTCACATTTTGTATACAAAACCCCAACATACCGGCAGTAATCGTAGAATTACAAAGACTCAATCACTGCTAAATTGCATTGTAAAATAGTTAAGGTTTTGTAAAAATAGTTCACAAAAAGGAGATTACTCACAAAAAGGTTTACACAAAAAGAAGGATTACTCACATTGCTGTCTTAGATTATCCTTTAGGGTTTCCTGGTGACAATCTATAATTTACACAAATGCACACGTGTTAGTATAATAACCCATTTTAACATTAGTAATACCCTCCCCGAGACGGCATTCCAACGACTACGTCGGGCAGAACCACGACAGCCGTTACGGAACCCTAGATCAATCGGACAGAGTATCTAATACGTATCCAGGGGTTATGATACTTACAACGGAGCAGAACTTCGCTATATATGGGGGGTATAATACCCGTATATTATGTCTACAATCAGATTTTCAAGATATAGAAAAGAAAGTGAGCGAGTTCGACTGAAGATCCGAGGCCCTCTATATATAGTGCCGATTTCTGGTCCTCTCGCGGCCCGCGTAAAGGTAGACCAAGGCCTACGTGGCCCGCGTCAACTATGCTCAACAGTATAGCTGATTCGGGTCAGCGTATAGGGTCGACATGTGGCTGCCACGTGGCAGCACCGGGCTGCGCCACACTTTTGATCTCTAGCGGCCCACGTAAGATCCTTAAAGGTTCTACGCGGCCCGCGACAAAACCCAAAAATTGATTTTTGATTATTTTTAGTAATATTTAAGGTATTCAGGGCCTGTTTTCACATATAGGGTGTATTTTAGGACATATTGTAGGATCGATTTGACCGATCTAATGAGTCAATCAGAACCAAATACCACTGTTTATGTGGCGGAAACACGTAAACAGCTTGAATCAAAGAGAATGGAGTAGAAAATAGAAGAATATCACTTTAAACACTGTTTCTCATTAATTGGTTACTCAAAAATCCGGCAGCATGACGGTATACAACTTGACAAATCGATACCAAATGAGAAACTAAAACCACTATATATAGGGAGGCTGATTCCACTCCTAATGACACCATGTCATTTCGGGTGGAATCACAACCTTCTGATTTCGCCCCAAATGACACAATGTCATTAGAAGCGGAATCACAACATAAAAACATAACATTTACAAACAGCCCCCTATACTATACATAAATGACATTTCTGACCCCTAGACCCTATACAAGCTTGATTTCTTCGGTTTCTCGCTACGGCTCAGATTGACGAAGGCGATAGACATTAATGCACTAACAATCTCCCCCTTGGATATTGTCGCAGTCAATCTCGTAGCGTCTTGTCTTTCTCTTTTTCGAACAGAATCCTCGTGGATCTGTTTTCAAGCTTGAGTTGCTCCCCTCCTTGGTAGTCTTCTTTCTTCAGGCTCCCCCTTTCGTCAAGCTTCCGTGCTTTTAGGATCGACGCCTGGCTTTCCGTAGCAACAGAATTAGAAACCTACACATCTCAACCTCTCGTAAGACAAAATAATTTTGACTCTAAAAGAATTCACTCAAAATTCTCAAACATATAACACACAATATTGTGATTCAAATTAATGAATCATCTAAACATTTGAGGATTATCTTCCAACTTCTCATCATCTTAACCAAACCAATTGTTCATCTAGTTTAGCCTTTGAGATTTTGAATATCAGCTTTTCAACATCAGTTGTCGAAAATATTTTTGGATTTTTCAAAAATTATGCTAAAACACACTAAAATCTATTTGGATTTTGTAATAAGAGAAATGTAATGCAGAAATGAAATATGTACAAACATATTTTTGTGAGTTTGCGAAAGAGGATCATATCAGTTTTTGAGACACATCACAAGCACCGTTAAGCTTTTAATCGTTTTAAGTTCTAAACGATTCACGTTGATTGACGATATAATTGTCCTCTTAAGCTCAATCTAAAAACTTTCAAAATGCTTACCGATACGTTAAGGTATATTAATTTTGCACTAAATTCTTATGGACCCCACGATCTCAGCATATCCTCTCATCATGCAATACACTAACTCAAGTAATGCCTTTAAACTTTCATCAACTGTGATATGTGTGAAAACAACGCAGAATGTTTAAACATTAACAATCAGGTCGATACTTCTGTATACGCAGAGAAAGTCCAATGTTTAAACAAAATAAGAAAATAAAACAAGTTGAAGTTGTTTAGACTTTAACCACCAGGTCGATACTCCCGTATACACAGAGGTGATCCAAAGCTTAAACGAAACACCAAAGAAAATAAAGCAGAACGTTTAGGCAATAACATCCAGGTCGATACTCACGTATACGCAGAGGATGTCCAATGCTTAAACAAAATAAAGAAATAAGACAAGTTTAAATCTTTGCAAAATAAAATGCACAATCACAGCGACTTTTCAGCAAAGTAGTGAAAGTTCACAAACTTAACCAGTTTTATGCTTTTTGGCATTCAACGATTACTGAGTAGGTACACAATCACGAAGGACAAAACTAAGTACTATGCTTTCAACCATGTTTCCCACTAGAACTAGGCTTTTTCATTTAAGTTTGTATCGTTATCGCAAATCTACTAGTCTAGCTGAGCCTACCGTCACATCTTTAGTGAGACCGTTTATCACATTTTACTTTCCATTTCTTTAGCATGCTGTGATAGTTCAACTGATTTACTATCATTTCCTCTTTTTCACAACAAAACTCATTTTGAATTTTTCAATGTTTTTGGCATTTTCAAATTTTCTAATTTTTTTAAAATTTTTACTCCCCCTAAAATCAAAATATGTCTCAATTTTGATTTTCTGGGAAATTTGAAAACAACAAACTGTACAAGGAAAGTGACAACTTGACGAGAATTGCTTCAATTTTCCATCCACTTAGCGTAAACAATCGGAACTCCCCCTGACAACAAACTATTTTCCCATTATGATTTCAAAACACTTAAGTTTGTTTTAATCAAAATGGTTTTTCCAGAAAATTAGTTTTGTGTGTCGTTTCACAAACATGGGGTTTTCATCACATTGTCCTTTCACAATCCACTTGTAAGTTTATCACAAAAACAATTTCCAATAATCATACTACTTGTAAAATAGTTAAATCAAGTACAACTTAATGTCCTTGATTAACCATTTGTAAGTCGAAATATCACAGTTACCAACCTGTGAATTTCTTAAGAAAGATACCGATACCTGCTCCACACTTACCAACCTGGGAACACCGGCAAGTCAGGTTTTTCATTGGAACAATTTCACCCAAGCCTGACTGTCCTTGGATGATTTTGAATTCTTGTTCAACAATGGTGGAAAATTTGCATCATCCATTGTTAAACCTGAATTCTCAGTTTTTACCTCAACTATCGGCTCTTCTGGCTTTACCGTACCAGAATCATTGCCTGCACATGGCTTGTCTGACTTTGATCTGTCAGATTCATCGCCTGAAGGTGGCTTGTCTGACTTCGACACGTTAGATTCATCGCCGACCATTTTCTTCTTCTTCTTTTCTTCTTTCGTCCTCAGATTTGTATCTGATGAATTCATCTTGCTTGACTTTGCAATCGAGGGAGTCGATTCATCAGAACTCTTATTTTTATCAACAGATGAACCTGAGGACAATATCTTCTCCAGATACTCTCTGGCCTTCTTCCTCTTCTTTCTCAGTTTGTCTTTTTGCCCCTGTGAAAGTTTAACTTTCTTTTCTTGAACTTTAGGTTCTTGAACCTTTTGTTCTTTGGGCTTTTCTTCGATCTTGAACGATTTTGTCACCTTTTTCTAAGATTCATCCCTCGATCTTTCCATTGATCTCATTGGGCAATCTCTTGCAATATGTCCTTTGATTTGGCAATTATAGCATCTTCTCGTCTCAAACCTCCAACTTTGGCAGTTAACAGCAATGTGTCCTCTAAAACCACAGTTGTAACATACCCTGTTATCGTACCAATCTCCACCATCAATCCAAACACTCAAATCATAACACTGATTTGATTTGTAGTACTCATGACTTCTTCTATAATCTTGATTTGACGCTTAAGCACTGTGGTCAAACCTGCACCACATATCACCAACTTTTTGTGAGTTTTTATTTTCAGATTTTTGTGGTTTTTTATAATGATTGGATGACTGAACTGATGAGCTTTTATTTTCATTTTTAAAATTTTTCAAATTTTTAACTTTTTGTTTCTGTTCTACAATCTTCTTAACAGGTTTTTGCTTTGAGCATTCACCTATTTCAGTAGACTGCAAAACAGTATTTTGAAATTTTTCTTGTAATTCTAAAAATATTTTTCTTTTCTTTTCTTTTTCTTTTTCATCATCAGCTTTGTCATTGCAATCTTCAATTTTGACTTTGTCAAAATTTGTGACATTGTCACTTATTGGAACTGAATTGATCGGTTTTGGACATGGATAATCTGGTGTTGATGACGAAGTCTCAAAACCTTTCAATTTATTTTCTAACTCAGCAATTTTATTCCGATCACTTTCAGCTTCTTTTTCAAGCTGAATGATTTTAGCAAGATGAGAATTTATTGCAATTTGTTTTTCAAGATTATTTTTACCAAAAATATCTTTCTCATCTTCTAAAATCTTTATTTGACTTTGAAATTCTTTTTCAAACTTTAATTTTTCATTTTCATTTTCTTTCAAAATCTCGTTTTTCAATGTCAAACTGTCCAAATCACTTAACAGTTTGACATTTTCAGATTTCAATCTTTCATAATTTTCCTGCAGTTCAAGAATCTGTTTGTCATCAGATTTCTTCACATCATACAAATTTTTGATTTCCAATGTCAAACTCTCCAACTCTTTTAAGAGTTTGGCATTGTCTGATTCAGATTTTCCACAGTTTAAGCATTTCTCGGACATTATTTCAGCTTCAGCTTTCTTCTCAACCTTGATAGCTGAAATTTCTTTAACCTGCTCCTCTACTAATTGAACATTTTTCTCAGGTTCGAATTTTTCATCAATAGACTTCATTTTTCTAATCTTTTGGGATTCAAGTTCTTGAGCTTCGATCTTCTCGATAAACAAACTCAAATTCACGTCTAAATATATTTTCCTCAAAGTTAACAAATACGTTCCCCACATATCACCCGGTAAAACATTTGCCAACTTGTCAACCCATTCCTCATTAGTCTTGGTTATCTTCAATCTCCCCATCTCCAAAACTAGATGGCAATACCGGTCAATCAATTCTTTTATAGACTCTCCCTTGATACCCGTAAAACTATCAAATTTCTTCTTTGCAATATCTGCTGGACTCTGAACACGATACGACTCACAATCCATGTTTAGTTATTTTAAAAAATTTTCAACAATAGATTTTCGAATCACAAACTGAAAACAATTCAATCACTATATCAACCCACTGAATCAGATAGATATCCGATTTAGTGACAACAATCCGGTAACAATGGTGCGTGTGAAAAATTCGTTCTGGCTTGTATCCGATGCTTGACAAATACCTCGGATCACTTTCAAACAAACAAACAAACAATCAGTTCACACAAATAGATCACGTGTAGCCTCACAATTCAACTTTAATATTGTCGATAAACTCTGAAACACAACTCAATTTTGAATCGATGAACTATTATGTGTCAATCAAACTCACAATTCTACAACTAAACTTCCAGTCACACAATGATTTCAATTTTTAATACATCAGCCGTAAAAAGCACTTTGAAACCTGCAAATCATTTACTTTCTATATCAATTGAGCTGACAACTACTTTGAACCTTGGATTTTAATTGATCAACGACAATCAATTTCAATTCAGATTACACGTGACCTGAACTTGATGTTCAAACAATATATGCTGTTAATCATTAATAACACTAGAATCTGAATGGACCGCAAATCCCACTAAGCCGACATTATCAATTTATCACATGCACATCAAACAACATCAATTAAGGAACCGACAACTCAGTTTTATCATCAAATTATAACAGGATCGATTATTAAACGTGGCAGACACACATGATTGGACCGTTCAAGATTCACATAAGAGCGAAATCATATTTTAACACTTAAGAGCGAAATCCCGTTTTAACACTTAAGAGCGAAATCAGAATTTTTAAGTAAGAGCGAAATCACACTTTTCCACAGGAGCGAAATCAGAAGTTAACACTAGGAGCGGAATTAGCAACTTCACTTGAGTGGAATCAGAAAAATTTTGATTTCGCTCCAAATGTAGGAGCGGAATTAGAATTTTAGTAAACTCAGGAGCGGAATCAGAAGATTCCCAAGAGAGGAATCACGGAAACAGTCTAAACTGCTGATTTCGCTCCAAATGTAAGAGCGGAATTAGATTTTTCAGGTGAAAGACCTGATTTCGCTCAGAATTACGAGCGGAATCAACCGAATGTCATTACGAGCGGAATCAGGTTTCGAGCCATTTTTTACCAATTTTAAGCCGAATTTTAAGCTGATACTCTCAAGGGTTTGTTAAATGTCACTTTTACACAGTATGTCAAAAACTCAGTCCATTTTGTCCGTGGCAATGTCCAAAAATCCAAAAAATGTAGTAAAAATGCTTTGATTCAGGTATTTTAGCTCATAACTGGCTCTGATACCAATTGTAGGATCGATTTGACCGATCTAATGAGTCAATCAGAACCAAATACCACTGTTTATGTGGCGGAAACACGTAAACAGCTTGAATCAAAGAGAATGGAGTAGAAAATAGAAGAATATCACTTTAAACACTGTTTCTCATTAATTGGTTGCTCAAAAATCCGGCAGCATGACGGTATACAACTTGACAAATCGATACCAAATGAGAAACTAAAACCACTATATATAGGGAGGCTGATTCCACTCCTAATGACACCATGTCATTTCGGGTGGAATCTGATTCCACTCCTAATGACACCATGTCATTTCGGGTGGAATCACAACCTTCTGATTTCGCCCCAAATGACACAATGTCATTAGAAGCGGAATCACAACATAAAAACATAACATTTACAAACAGCCCCCTATACTATACATAAATGACATTTCTGACCCCTAGACCCTATACAAGCTTGATTTCTTCGGTTTCTCGCTACGGCTCAGATTGACGAAGGTGATAGACATTAATGCACTAACACATATTGGGATATTTTAAAACATATTAGGGTGTCAGAAAATAATTCGAGGGTGTCGGTTTTCTTTAGGGTTGTTATATCCTCCCCACCTTGTTTTAGAGCTCGTCCTCGAGATCTACTGGAACAAGAGTGGATATTTCCTTTGCATTTCCGATTCAAGCTCCCATGTATACTCTGGTCCTCTTTTGGAGTCCCACTTCACTTTGATTAGAACTAATCTCTTGTGCTTGAGGTTCTTGACTTTCCTGTCTTCAATTTGAAGAGGCCTTTCTACAAACTTGAGTTGTTCATTTACCTCTATATCCTTAAGAGGCACTACAAGTGATTCATCAGCTAAGCATTTCTTGAGATTGGATATATGAAATACATCATGTATTCCTGCCATTTCCTCTGGCAGTTGTAGCTGATAGGCTACAGGTCCTATTCTTCTAATAATCTCAAAAGGTCCAACATACCTGGGGCTTAGCTTTCCTCTTTTGATGAATCTTACCACTCCTTTCCAAGGAGAGACTTTTAACAATACTTTATCTCCTATTTGAAATTCCAACGGTTTGCATCGGTTATCAGCATAGCTCTTCTGTCGATCACGTGCTGCTTTCAGTCGTTCTTTGACTTGAAAAATTTTGTCAGTCGTTTCTTGCACTATCTCAGGTCCAGATAGTTGCTTTTCCCCAATTTCTGCCCAACAGACTGGGGTTCGGCACTTTCGTCCATAAAGTGCTTCGAATGGTGCGGCGTTGATACTTGTGTGATAACTATTATTATAAGAAAATTCTATTAAAGTTAAGTGATCGTCCCAATTACCTCCAAAATCAATTAGACAGGCTCTAAGCATGTCTTCCATTTTCTGAATTGTCCTTTCACTTTGTCCGTCCGTTTGAGGATGATAAGCTGTGCTTAGATTTAACTTGGTTCCCATTGCTTTTTGGAAACTTGACCAAAAATGAGAGGTAAAACGGCTATCTCTATCAGAAACAATTGATAAAGGTATTCCATGTAATGAAACTATTTCATTTACATATAATTTAGCTAACTGTTCCATACTGAAAGTTTCTTCATTGATAGGAAATGAGCTGACTTGGTTAGCCTATCTACAATCACCCAGATTGTATCATTGCATTTTCTTGTTTTGGGTAATTTGGTAACAAAAACCATTGTAATCAATTCCCATTTCCATACGGGTATTTCTAACTGTTGTAACAAACCTGAGGGTTTCTGATGTTCAGCTTTAACTTGTGAACCAGTTAAACATTTAGAAACATAGGCTGCTATGTCCTTTTTCATTCCTATCCACCAAAAATTCTTTCTTAAATCCTGGTACATTTTATCACTTTCTGGATGCATCGTATATTTAGACTTATGGGCTTCTTCTAATATACGATGACGTAGGTTTCCTAATTTAGGTATCCACATTCTCTTTTCATGGAATCTCCAAATTCCATCTGTGCCTTGTTCTAATTCTTTAATCATACCTTTTAGCTTTTCAGTATCATCTTTGATTACTGATTCTTGTGCTTTTCTAATTTGATCATTCAAATCTATTTGTAGATTTAATTTAAGAGAACGTACCCTTTTTGGTTTTTCATGATACTTTCGGCTTAAAGCATCAACAACTACATTTGCTTTTCCTTCATGATACTGGATATCACAATCATAATCACTAAGCATCTCCATCCAGCGTCTTTGTCTCATATTCAATTCTTTTTGCCCAAAAACATACCTTAAACTTTTATGATCAGTGAATATGGTAAACTTACTACCATAAAGGTAATGTCTCCAAATCTTAAGGGCAAAAATTATGGCTCCTAATTCTAGATCATGGGTTGAATAATTCTCTTCATGATTCTTAAGTTGCCTAGACGCATAAGCTATAACTTTTTGGCGTTGCATTAACACACATCCATAACCTAGTTTAGAGGCGTCACAATAGACTACAAAGTCTTCAGTTCCTTCTGGTAATGCTAGTATGGGTGTATGGTTTAGTCTTTGCTTAAGAATTCTAAATGCTTCTTCTTGCTTTGGTCCCCATTCAAACTTAATGGATTTACAGGTTAACTTAGTTAAAGGAATGGCTATTCTAGAAAAATCTTGAATAAATCTTCTATAATAACCGGCTAATCCTAAGAAACTTCTAACCTCGGTTGGTGACTCAGGGGTTTTCCATTTGGTAATCGCCTCAATCTTTGTGGGATCCACATGAATTCCTTCATGATTAACTAATTGTCCAAGAAACTGTACTTGTTCTAACCAAAACTCACACTTTGAAAATTTAGCATAAAGCTTTTCCTTTCTTAATAGACTTAGAAGTGCGTGCAAATGCTTTGCATGATCTTCCTTACTTTTGGAGTAGATTAGATTATCATCTATAAAGATAATTATGAATTTATCCAAATATGGCTTACATATTCGGTTCATCATGTCCATAAATGCAGCTGGGGCATTGGTTAAACCAAATGGCATAACAGTAAATTCATAATGGCCATACCTTGTTCTAAATGCAGTTTTAGGAATGTCCTCTTCCTGTACCTTTAATTGATGATATTCTGACCTTAAATCGATTTTAGAGAAAAATCGAGCTCCTTGCAATTGATCGAACAGATCATCGATTCTTGGTAATGGGTACCGATTCTTAATTGTGACTTTGTTCAATTCACGGTAGTCAATGCACATACGCATTGATCCGTCCTTCTTTTTAACAAATAAAATCGGTGCTCCCCAAGGCGACGAGCTTAGCTGTATAAATCCTTTCTCCAACAATTCGTCTAACTGTTTCTTTAGTTCCTGCATTTCGGCGGGTTCCAAACGGTAGGGTGCTTTGGCAATTGGTGTTGTTCCAGGTAACATATGTATTCTGAATTCGACTTCTCTGTCTGGCGGTAGTCCTGGTAATTCTTCCGAAAATACATCTGAAAACCGGGACACTACTGGAATGTCTTTTAATTATTTTCCTTTAGTGTTAGTGATTATAGAAATCAAATATATTATAGACCCTTTTCTTATATAACTTGCACTTTTCATCACAGAGATGAATTTCATGGATCTAGAGGGCTTATCTCCTTTAATTGTGATATTTTCACCCTTTGGTGAATTTACTTGAATTGACTTTTGATCACATAAAATATTAGCTTTATTGGCTATTAACCAATCCATTCCTAAAACGACATCAAATCCTGCCAGATTCATTGGGTAAAGGTTTGCAATAAACTTTTGGTTTAAAAATTCTATTCTTGCTCCTTGCAAGATTTCAGAAATCCTAACCGTTTCTCCATTCGCTGTCTCGACTAGACATTCTTGTGGTAGTTTAGTTAATGACTGATTTAGAAGTTTGCAAAATGAAGCATTAATAAAACTTTGGTTTGCACCAGAGTCAAATAATACCTTAGCAAAATCATCATTAACTAAAAACGTACCGGCTATCACGTCTGGAATCATCTTGGCTTCATCTGCAGCCAGAACGAATGCTCTAGCATTTTTAGTGTTCTTGTTGTTTGTAGCTGGAGCTAATTTTGGACAGTTTGACTTGATATGGCCTTGTTCCCCACAGTTGTAGCATATCCTGTTGTTGGCTTTCCTCCTACAGTCTTCTTCCTTATGTCCTGATATTTTGCAGAAATTGCAATATATGGAGCATCTTCCAGAATGCTTCCTTTTGCAATACTTACAATAAGGTGCATATGTGGAACCTACATTTTTCACACGGTTGGAATTTCCAGATCGGAATTCCTAGGTAAGTCTTTGAGCTAGGTTTCTTTTCTGGTCTTCTTCTCTAGTACGGATTAATTCATCTGTCAAGGTGTTGGCTAGTTCTACAACTTCTTCTATAGTTTGCGGTCTAGCTGCCTTGACTACATGTCTAATCTCTCCAATTAATCCCCAGATGTAACGGGAGATTAATACCGGTTCAGGTGATGCAAGGGTTGGTACTATTCTAGCACATTCAAAGAATGTGGTAGTATAACCCTTACTATCTACCCCGGTCATTCTTAGGTTAAGAAACTTATTCGCTATCTGGTCCTTTTCATTGGGAGGGTAGAATTTCCTTTCTACCATATTTTTAAATTCTTCTCATTCCATATTTTAAATCTTATCACTTCCTCTTGACTAGAGGATATTGTTCCACCATTCTAAGGCTGAGTTCTTAAATAGATTAGAAGCAAACATTATCTTGTCTTCCTCAGCACACTTGCTTATTTTTAAAACAGCCTCAGTCTTTTCTATCCAGCGTAGAGCTGCAATGGGTCCTTCACTGCCCGAGAATTCTATTGATTTGCAGGACCAGAATTCTTTATAAGAACAACCATAAGGCATGGTTCTTCTTTTGGGAATGGGCACTTGTAGTATAGGTCCATTGTTTACGTTGTTTTCTGGTTCAGTTGGTCGCTTACTGCTATGTTTACTTTTATTTTCTGCATCCTTAACAGTTTAGAGAATAAATGGCATTGTGTCTATGATTCCTTGTGCCACTATGTGTTGGATAGCACTATTATCCACTTGGTTTCCATTGTTATTAATGCTTGGATTCTCATTAACCAAGTTAATGTTACTCTGGTTATCGTTATTCAGATTTTCTTGATTTCCTTCATCGGCCATCTGAATTTTAAACATTTACCATGTATTAATATCACAAAATAATATTTAATATAGCCAATCACATGACACGCATTTTGATCAAAAGCGTCGATCATTGCGACTTTACTCTATTCATATAATATGCATCTATTACACACCAATACTGAAATTAAAATTACAATACCGACTGAAATTTAAAGTTACACTACTATTTTTTTTCATACACATACACACATATTATATTATTTTATTATAAATATTAGTATTACTACCGTTTCCACCATCACATTCATGGATATGGACTCATCCAAAAATCCATATTGCGCTCGTCATATTTCCAGACGAGTCGCTCTCCCACCTGTCGCATTCTTTCACTACTCTCTAAAATTTCCTCACCAAATGTCCTAAGTTCTTGTACATTCCCTGCACTCATTGGGGGTGCAGGTTCTAGGACTGGGTTCGGAATCTGGGGTACGGGTTCCTGGTATGGAGGTGTAGGTGCCTGGAATTGGTAAGGATTCTCTAAAATCTCTCTAATGAATACATCGTGGTAATTGGGATCTAAAGGATCCAAACCTGGGTAGGCTCCTATATTTGGCATGGGCATGTCTTCATGTATCGGGTAACATTGCATGTAGTCCCTATTATCGTCCCACCAGGGGTCGTAATTTGGGTTTAAGGGGGTTGGTGCAGGTACCTTAGGTATTTCTTCCGGATTGAAGTCATGCATTTCTACTTGATTTTCAGGGTTTTCTATTTCTATCGGTTGGTCAGGAATTGGTGGTTGTGGTTGGGGTGCTATCATTTGTTCCAGATTAGGGTCGGCTGCAGTGGTTGCTAGGATGTGGATGTTGGCTATACCCTTATTAATCATATCCTGGGCATAGGCATCGGTTTCTCTTTTGGCTGCGGCTAGTGCTCTCTGGTCTTGTAACCTTTTCATACGTTTTCTACGCTCGTGTGTCCCTCGACTGAACCATCCCCTCTTTTTCTGAGGAAATGGCTCTTCAGATTGAGCCTTAAATACGAATATTCCTTCTTCCGTATCAGCAGCGTACTCTGAGAGGGCAGGCTGAGAAGAGGCACCTTCGCTTCTAGGCGAACCAGACAATTGATGATACGCGTCAGATGGTCCTTGGTCGCTCATACTGTAAACTAACAAATAGTCAAATAAGACATAACAAGAAATACAATTATGCACGTATTCCCATAATTTATTTCCTAACAATTTAAATTTTGATGTCAGCAGAACGCTTCTGTGGCTGAATCAGTGGCTTAGCTCTGATACCACCTTCTGTCGCAACCCCCGCCCCCTATCTGTCCCGGGAACGGGCGGCCGCGAACTCAGTGTCGGTGGTATCGGTGTTTATTAATTTGGCAGCGGAAATTACATCAGGACCGTAGTTAGGAAATATTTTATCAGAGTAAAACACCACATTTTATAGAAATAAACATATTGGCATAAAACCCAAGTTTTCATTACAAACTGATATATAGGGATAAATCCCATTTTATTGAATTTAAAATGCCTTCTTTATTTAGATAACTTTTATAGCCACTTTTCCAAGCCTTCAGTGCTATCCAGCTGGCTTCTAATTGGCTTTCACATTGTGTTACCTGAAACGCGTTTTAAAAAACATTTGTCAGTGGGAAATACTGGTGAGTGAATCCCAGTTTAATCAAGAAATATTAATTTAATTTAAACAGTATTGAGAGCGATCACAATGTTTATATCTACCCAATTACTCATTCAGTACTGTCAATCCTGACTGGTGGGTCATATTACACATTGGCTAACTCTTCGTCCAATGGTAACGTGTCTCACATTTTGTATACAAAACCCCAACATACCGGCAGTAATCGTAGAATTACAAAGACTCAATCACTTCTAAATTGCATTGTAAAATAGTTAAGGTTTTGTAAAAATAGTTTACAAAAAGGAGATTACTCACAAAAAGGTTTACACAAAAAGAAGGATTACTCACATTGTTGTCTTAGATTATCCTTTAGGGTTACCTGGTGACAATCTATAATTTACACAAATGCACACGTGTTAGTATAATAACCCATTTTAACATTAGTAATACCCTCCCCAAGACGGCATTCCAACGACTACATCGGGCAGAACCACGACAGCCGTTACGGAACCCTAGATCAATCGGGCAGAGTATCTAATACGTATCCAGGGGTTATGATACTTACAACGAAGCATAACTTCGCTATTTAGGGGGTATAATACCCGTATATTATGTCTACTATCAGATTTTCGAGATATAGAAAAGAAAGTGAGCGAGTTCGACTGAAGATCCGAGGCCCTCTATATATAGAGCTGATTTCTGGTCCTCTCGCGGCCCGCGTAAAGGTAGACCAAGGTCTACGCGGCCCGTGTCAACTATGGTCAACGGTATAGCTGATTCGGGTCAACGTATAGGGTCGACATGTGGCTGCCACGTGGCAGCACCGGGCTGCGCCACACTTTTGATCTCTAGCGGCCCGCGTAAGATCCTTAAAGGTTCTACGCGGCCAGCGACAAAACCCAAAAATTGATTTTTGATTATTTTTAATAATATTTAAGGTATTCAGGGCCCGTTTTCACGTATGGGGTGTATTTTAGGACATATTGGGATATTTTAAAACATATTAGGGTGTCGGAAAATAATTCGAGGGTGTCGGTTTTCTTTAGGGTTGTTATATTTTTCAAGCAAGGTATCAAAACGCCTCGTTAAAAACTACAAAACTTTAAGCAGGATCAAGTGTCAAGATGATCAGGACGTCGAAACGGACTGCCGTCCGATCGGATTGCCATCCGATCGACCGGCCGTCCGATCGGGTTGCACTTTGGTTCCATACTTAAACTTTCCTTCAAACTATTCAAGGACTTGGACGTTGAACGGATTACCGTCCGATCGGATTGCCATCCGATCGAGCGACCGTCCGATCATGTGACGTCTAGGACTTTGGTAGAGATACTTCTCTATTTTCTAAATGCTACAACGAAAACCTCAAAAGTCAAACCATCATACACAAACACATCCTCATCAAACGAGGTGTCAATCCAATCGAATGGCCATCCGATCGGATGACCATCCTAACGGATTGTCACCCGATCGACTGGCCATCCGATCGGATTACCGTCTGATCCTTGGTGCACCTGTATCGTTTTACACGCCGCTTATCGTTATGCTATCGTTAACTGTTCAGGCTAACCTCGCTCTAAGCGCTCCCTTCAATCCACAAACTCAATCGCTGTGAGTATACTCGAACCCTTTTTACTTTATGCATTTTTGGGTGTTACATACGTTACTTATTCTAAATCACATCAAACACACTACGCAATACTTTAACGCTAACCACTACTGTATGTTATACGTGACTCGATGAATGCTTGTTTGTTATGTTTACACATAGATTGCTGTCTACCTACCTTAGCAACGATAGTACTATTTGTTTGGACTCAGCACCTGTTCACTCAGGGGTTATTAAGGACAATTAATTACATGGTTCACAGTGGTGAATATGTATTATGAACTGCCTTGGGCAGTCAACCCGCAGTCATTGGTATCGATAGGATCATGTCGATAACTAACGTGCTTCACATCACACGTTGTACGTACTAGTTATGCGTAATCGATTTCGAACTCTACTATGCTATTATTAAACTTGTATGCTCATCTTTACACTATGTGTATTGACTGTTACTTTAACGTATGTGGCAGGTGCATAAGATGCTAGGACGCCTTGTTTGCTGTGTGATGAAATCGAGGCTAGGAAAGAGTTCTAGAAACAAATAAATAAAATTGTCTACTTTTGAAATCTGAGTTGTCGGATCAGTACTTGTTTATGAGACAATTATCTGTAATAACTGTTTTATTTGGATATGTTATGGTATGGGACGTGACGTTTAAATATCTGGTAATTAATAGTTGTTGTGGATACTCATGAACAATCTGTTTCGCTCAGTGCCGCGCCCCGATCATCGGTTGGGGTGTGACAGATCGGATCACCATCCGATCGGGTGACACTTAAAGCCTTCCTGAGTTGCCTATAAATAGCTAGCTTGTGTTAGTCATTAAGAACCTTTTTGCTGAACTTGTAGCGAAGCTCTGCCAGTCTGAACTTCTACTGGATTCTCTGTACTTTCACAATCTTTAATAGAATTCAGGCGAGATTAAACGTTGAACTTGTCGTTGTTGATTCTGTGACACTATCAAGGGATTCCGCACCTTGATTCTGATCGATCCAGCCACGTTCCAACCAAACAGATCCTGATCAAACGGCCTAACATTATTAGGTATGTATGTATGTTCTGTGATGATAATGTTTCTGTATACGGTTTGTGAATATTATTTCAGTATTGTATAACTATTATTTATGTTTGAATGTTAAAAAACTCTTTTAAGGTAATATTTCAGCAGCTTGTAGAAGTTAAAAAACAAACAGTTTCCTTCTTGCAGATTGCAGAGGTTTGATCCACCTCTTCAGCTGCAGATGTCTGCAGATTTGGTCCGCAGATTGCAGACGTTTTACCTCTGAAATAACAAACAGCACCTAAGTGTTTGAATAATTGGTGTTTAGAATGGGTATCTCGTTTGGGCCGAATGTAAGCCCAATACAAGGTTGCATGTCTTGTGGTGTACATTCTTGGGTTGTATGTGGGCTACGAATTGTTTAGGATTTGGGACGGGTTATTGTCATGTAGATCCTTAATGTATGGGGCTCAAATTAGTAGTCTTTGGCTTGGGATATTAAAAACTTATCTCTTAGGCCCAAAGTTATAGGGTTGGCTTCCTTCGGGAGACTGGTTGATCCTTTTTTAAAAAGCAAGTAAATCATACCAACGTGTATGGGCGGACCCAATCATTTTTTAAGAGTTAAATGTCATTTTAGTCTCTGTGGTTTGGCCATTTTAGCAGTTTAGTCCAAAGATTTGAAACGTTGTCATTTTAGTCCAAATAATTTTAAACGTTGTCATTTTAGTCCACTGGATTAACTTCATCAATTTTTTCTGTTAACGAGAAGGGCAATTCAGTCATTTTATATGGTTGAATTGCCCTTCTAGTTAACAGAATTACATTTAAAATGACCGAATTGCCCTTCCCGTTAACAGAAAAAATGGATGAAGTTAATCCAGTGGACTAAAATGGCAACGCTTGAAACTATTTGGACTAAAATGACAACGTTTCAAACCTTTGGACTAAACTGACAAAATAACCCAAACCACAGGCACTAAAATGGCATCAACAACTAGTTTGATCTCATCAAGCTCAGTGGCAGAGACAATGTATAAAGAGGGGTAGCCCGGGCTAGCCCTCAACTCCGTCTTCGTACTGTAAAATACCCTTCAACTTCATCTACGTATTGTAAAATTTCTATCTTTTTAATGCTTAACTGTTCAGAGACAAATGTCTGACCAATTCAGATTAAAGGTCTTAACTATACAAACTCAATATAATACTTAACCATTCAGAGTCAAATGTCTAAACCATTCAGACATCTGCTCGCGAAACAAACAATCTGAACCAGTAAATACTAAAACAGTAAGATATCTGAACCATTAAAAGGTAAACAAGTGGCCCCTTAGTGTTGATGTTATGTTCTTTTCAATTTGAAAAAGCTAGGCAAAACAATATATCGAATCAAAATTTTGTAAACGCGACATAAAATTTTGTATTTAAACCACAAATACATGCTTTTAAAAATATCTTAAAAGATTAAAAGCATCTCTCTCATATACAAAACTTAGGGGGTGTTTGGGATTTCTTTTGATCTAAAAGTCCTTTTCAAAAGTAATAAGTAAGAATTTATTACTTATCAACTTCTTCTTTTTTAAGGCTTTTTAAGGCATAAAAGGACTTTTCAAGGGGTGTTTGGAATTCCTTTTAATCAAAAAAATTCTTTTTCACAGGGTGTTTGGTATTCCTTCTAACTTTTTAGCAATGTTTTGAAAACCGGACCGAGCCGGCCGGTCGGACCGGTCCGGCCGGGAACCGGGACTTCATCCGGGCCGGTTCATGCCATCAAACCGGACCAACATCAGGCCGGAGGTCGGGCCGGCGGGTCGCATAGGGTCGGGCCGGTCATGGTTTTTTTTTATTTTGTTTAATTAAATATGGAATAAATCACTTCAAAACCTAATCTAAAAAACTCAAAACAAGATTTGACACTATGTTTGATAGTTAGTTGCAAGATTTGATACTTTTGAATGTTTTTGGATGACTAATGGTTGTGTTTTTAGTTCCTTAACTATTTGGAATTTTATCTATTTTTCTATGTTTTATATATATTTTTATATAATTTATGACGTAATCCGGTTCTTAAATCCGGTCGGACCGCGTAAGATGACCGGGTCAACCTCCGGTCCGGTTCTGAAAACATTGCTTTTTAGAAGTTAATATGTCAAAAAAACCTCTAAAAGTCCCAAACATGCGCTTAACCTAATTTACCCCTCAAAGGTCAAAACCAGAGTGCACAAAGTTCAAATGGGGAAACGATCACTATCATAAGAGAATGAGAAGAACAACAAAAACAAAATCAAAAACAAAAACAAAATCAGAAATCAGAAACCCTAGACACACCACCAACAAGTCTCCATTTTCTCTCTCTGGTATGCTTCCAACACTTTCTCCGATCACAATTTTTCATCTTGTTAATAGCCGATTCAACAACAGTTTCCGTTATTTAAGTATTTAACACCTTCAATCACTGTTATTTGATTCTTCATTATTGTTCGCATTTTTTTACAGGTAATGAAATGATGAGTTTCGGATTATTCTCATCCTCGTCATCGTCATCATCGTCGTCATCAAATTTGTCGCCGTTGGCTGCTCCGTTCACGGTGGAACGATCTAATAAGTTCAATTTGGGTACAAACTTTGACTCTCATTTCAATTTTAATGCTAAATCTGATGGATTAGGGTTTTGGTCTAGTTCCCCCAATTTACAGTCTATAACTACTTCACAAGGTTTATCCGCAGATTCGATAAGAACCGCCACCGTTCCGGTTACTTATTCTTCATTTCCAAACCCTAACCCGGTTACTATCACTGTACCAAGCACTCATAATCGGAATTCTAGTCCTGCTGTTAATTTGACTGCTGTTGGTCCTAATCAACATGCATTTGATGCATCATTTACTACTTTTTCGAGCGCTTTTAGTGCATCCAGTGGTCATAATTGGTCTTCGGTTTCTGCTGTGAATGTGTCTGCTATTGGCCCAAATCGCGGTGTAATTGACGCGTCTTTTTCGAGTGGTTTTGATGCACCGAATGCGCATAATTGGTCTCCGGTTTCTGCGGTGAATGTGTCTGCTATTGGTACGAGTCAGCGTGTAATTGATGCGTCTTTTTCGAGTGGTTTTGATGCACCAAACGCACAAAATTGGTCTTCTATGAACTCTAGTGTTAAGTCGGGGTTAGAACATGTGGATCCGCCTGGTGGCCATGTGTTTGGTGTAAAAAGTAATACGCAGTCTAATAAGTGGTCTTTAGGTAATGATGGTAGCGATAGTGGGGCTCCGATGATGCCGCTTGATTACGTTTTGTTGCCTAGTAGGAGTTTTGTTCAGGATTATGGATCTTCTCAAGTTGGTTATAGCCAAAGCTTGTCTGGATCGATGTATAGTGGGCAAGTGGATGGATCACGAGGTAATGAATCTCCTGTTTTATCACTTTTGTTTTCGTATATTACAATCTCACATGTATTTTGATCTTTCAGGTATAACTTTTTATTGTTTTCTTCTGTAATCACACAGGAAAAGAAGATTCTTCTTCGTTTGGACCAGTGTTCGGCCGTCCTGTTCAAAGGGAAAACAACGTTGGACCTTCGATAATCGGGGCGTCACTTGGTACATCATCTCCTGCAACAGGTCATGGGCTTGTTTCTAGTGGTTTTTCAAATGAACATACATTTACATGGAATGACTATGCACCAAATTATTCATTCGAGACAAGATCAGTCTTCTATGATTCTTCAACTGACCACCTATCGCCATTGACGACCAAAAGTCAGGATATCAGCAGTACGCCACCTTTTAACAAAAATAATCTTTTGGTCAGTCCTAAACCCTTGAAAGAAAACGAGTCATATCCGGCAGTTGGTTTCGAGTACAAATCAAGTTTTAGTACCCAAGTTCCTGATATAAATAGCACTGAAGAAGTAAACTCTGCTGAACATGTATCGGAGCATTTAGATCATCATAATCCCGGTGAAGATTCTCCATGCTGGAAAGGAGCTCCGAATCGCTTTTCATCAAGCGGTTCTCAAGAAGAGGAGTCATCTCAGCATCCTATGAAGAAACTACAAAGTAACAGTGCCAGTGGTGAGGAAGTTCTGTTACATATGGACCAAAGCTTGCATGCAACGGTTGAAAATGTTGCTAATGTTACAACATCTGAAAGTTTAGACGTGAATACGGTCGTTAAAGCGTTAAATAACCTCTCAGAATTGCTTTTACGCCTATACTCAAAGGATGAATGTAGACTGAAGGAACAAGATCACAAGGCTCTTGATCATGTCATTGCTAATCTAAATGTTTGTATGTCTAGTAAAACTCAACAAGTGGATCCTGCACAAAAATGTTCACTGCCTCAGCAAATTCCTTTAAACGAGCTTCGCGAGGTACCCCCTCTTCATAATGTATCCAGTAAAGGTGGCAATTACAATGCGTATGTATTTATGAATGGGTCGATTTAGGTTATGTTAATTCCCAACAGGTAAAATTAGGATTGTAAACAAACCGAAAGAACGCTTCATTAAGGAATGAGCATGTTCATGAATGCTTACCGAACAAGATTTCTTGTTCGTGTTTGTTCATTAAGGAAATGAGCATGTTCATGAACACTCAACAAATGTAAATGAACACAAGCAAATGTTCATGAACATAAATGAACACAATTGAACGCTATATGTTCATTTTAAAATAAAATATGCATTTTTCATTAGAAAGATTACGAAGAAACCACAAAAAAATATATAGTACTTAACATAATCATCCGAAGATAGTTGACATAATTGTCAAAAACATAAGTAACACAAAAATTAAGAAATTTGTCAAGCTTAAACCCAAATTGAAATTTAAATGGTCAAACGAGGGACGTTGGCAGAGGCTTACAGTATAACTATGCTTTCAAATTTTTAAAAACTATAAACAATAAAATAAAAATATAAGATAAAAAAACTTTTAAATAAACAAAAACAAATAACAAAAACGAGTAAACATAAATGAATACATTATCGCACGTTCATGAACATAAACGAATGAACGCAGCCTCTGTTCATGTTCGTTTGCTTAACTTATCAAACGAAATTTCTTGTTTGTGTTTCTTCAGTTATTAAACGACTTCCCGCCGAACTGTTCACGAACTATTCGGTTCATTTATAGCCCTAGGTAAAATCACTATACTATATACAAAAGAAACATGCCAAATGGGCCGGACCGATTTTTTTCTTTAATTTCTAAAATACATTATTTTATTAAAACCTCAATGTTAATTTATTGTAGTTTTTATAATCATATTTGTCACACTAGTTATCCCCCCCCCCCCCCCCCCCCCCCCCCCACACACACACACACACATACATTCTGCGCTTATTTTGATCAGACTGTTCATCTGTCGGCTCTACATCAGGAACGGAACAATGATCAATATGGTAAGAATAATGAGGAACTACAGAGTGCTTACGTAAGGGATGAAAGTCTACCAAAAGATTATAGCACGGTCCAGGTCTTTTCTTTGTCCTTTCTTGAATGACTTATTTTTCTTTTTAACGTAGAAACTCTTTATGTCTTAACCATTAACTGAAGCAGAAAATAAAGAGGGTCCTTGATGAGAATTTAGAGTTCAAGGAGGATTTACCATCCGACCCTCTATTATACAAGAATTTGTGGCTTGAAGCTGAAGCAGAGCTGTGCGTCTCTAGTTATAAAGCTCGCTTACATCGTGCAAAGAGAGAGATGGATAAAGCGAAAACATTAGGTATTGCTATTGTTTGACATTAAGCACCCTCTAAAACAGCATCTTATGTGTCCGGTCTCTAAATGTACAAACTTTTGAAGTCCCAGATGCACCTGAAGTTGCTCCCGACATAAAGAAAATCCCAAGTTCCAATGCCACTCCAACCGCTCCCAGAATGATACATGAAGCTGCTGGCAGAAAGGCATCAAACACGCAAGCACCTAATATTTCTTTGCCTGTTGTTGATGATATTGATGATGTTGATAATTCTGTCATGGCCCGTTTCAATATCCTGAAACGACGTGAAGAATCAAATCTGGTTAATATGGCAGAAAAAGAACCTGCAGATGTTGAAAGTTCTGGTAATAAAAGTCAAAGTTCTGGGGTGGCTGAGGAACCTCGTTTGAAGCATCTTCTTGATACAGGTAATGGGTGATGTGCAAATTGTGTTGTGTCAAAACAGGTTCATGTTGGGTAGTGGGTTGAAACTTGAAATGCATTCGGGTCAAAACGGGTTCGGGTTGACCTTGAAACTTCTTTGCTTAGTTCTTGTTTATAAATAGTTAATGCGTAACGTACGAGTATGAAAACTATGATTTTCTAGTAATTATCTAATTTATAAAACAAAAACCATCAAGGGATTGTAAACATTAAAGATCCACTTCGCTACTTCAATCCTTTTGACTCATAATTGTTTTTGCTAATTCTTTTTTTTTTATTTGACTTGTTAGAGATGAATCATTAACCATAAATTGTTGAAATCGTCACTTTTACTAACAAAAGGAAGCTATGAACTTTACATGAAAATGTGAAACTGATGACAAAGCTGTTGCTTGTATCAGATGAAGCAGTAGCGATGCATTCTCATGGTTACCAAAAGATGCAAGGACCTTTTGTCAGAGAGGATGTTGACCATGCAGTTATGGCTAGATTGAATATTTTGAAATCACGAGGCGAGCTGGAACCTGATGACGCTCAAGTTTCAGGTAAAGTCAAAATTTTGTATTGACCTGTGATAAAACAAACTTAATGAATGGGTGTTTAAACTTTTTTGGTGAATGCAGAAGAGAGAGTGGGGACAAGCATAATGCAGAATCACTTCGGGTCATTGAGCGCCTACAATGCATCATCATTTGGTTGGGAATATGTGATGAAATGATGAACAGGGTTGATTATGAACACGTGTGATCAAGGTAAGGAATGGGGTATATTTGTGATATATGTACATATGTGGTGTTGAATCGAAGGTTTTATAAAGTTAACTTGGATTGTTTGTGTAAATGCATACTTGATGTCGGGGTATTGAATCTTTTAATCATTCATCAGTCTTTTGATCATTAGTTTCCAGCCCTATTGATAGGAGTATGACCCCGAATCACCGGTTCAAAACAAACAATAAAATTTAAGATAGTTCTACGGTTCGTTTTGGATACAGATACACCACCAAAACTAACAGTAGGGCTGCGATGTCGTAACCGAAGATACAGATTCACCACTTCGGTTCAGAAATCGTGTCTAAGAACACCACCCAATGTGCCAAAATTGAGCTAGCATAGACAATTAATTTAACTCTCACACTCAAGAGATAAATCAACAAAATTCTTTTCTCAAACATAAACTCACTAACTTCCCTTCGTAAAACTGAAGTGAATTACATAAGAATTCCTAAAACTAATAACTACCCACTAACTCCACTAATCTAAATATAACATAAAGACAAAATAGAAAATAAACAAAAGAAAATTGTAAACAAATAAGCTAAAAATGGAATTAGAGTAAGGTGGGACGTGGCTTAAATAATTGTGGCATCCAAACTAAAATCTTGACCCATTGTTTTTGTTGTTGACCCATATTCGGCTACCAAACCCCTATCACCTATGTTGTAATGACAGATGCCTTAGGACCTATGCAGTTAATGCGGTAAAATATCAAATATCAGTCACTCAAGGACACCAATAATTCAGTGATATATCGGTCAAACATCAGTGATATATCGGTCAATATCGCCGATGATATCGGTACCGATATTTGACACCGATAATTTACTAGGGGACCGATATATCACCGATATTAACTGCATAGCTTAGGATTTGGTTATTCAATCACATCAACATATTTTGGGTTAGATTTTTGTGGATTTGAACCAGGATCCCGGGAGACATTTTATATATAGCAACTTTCAAACATTTTCACTCATTCATGACTGGACTCTGAATACTGAAGACATTGGGAATTTGAAGCATTAGTTGTTTCTCTCCCATGGTAAAGCCGAGTGTGCAATCTTTAATGATCAATTGCTAGACTAGTAAAGGCACAATGTGCGACACACTTGTCCTGTCAACATGTAGAGTTCCGATAAATTTTTGGACACCATTAAACTTTTACCAAAGATGGGAGGGTCCAGTAACAAAGAAAGTACCAAATGCATACCATTGCGTCGTTACTATTGAGCGTAACTATGGTCCATTCTCCAATAAATAGTTTGATCTGGGTGCCTCAAATTATACAAGTCAACTTGGGTTTACTTAAATTATACCACTCAAAATGGGTCATTCGTATAAGACTTGCTAACTTAAGAAGAGTTTAAATGGGCAACACCACCCATCACTATAGTCTGTTCTCACCCTTCCCCTCTAGAGACACAACCGCCACCGCCTCTACCATCGTGATGTCGCCACCAGTCACCACCCCATCGCTGGCACCGCCTGTACCACCTCACCGTTGACACCACTTGCACGGACTATCATTGTTGTCGTCTCCACCATCGCTACTCCCATTGACACCATCATGATGGCGCCTATATCGTCCTCGTCACAAGTAAAGTAGCTGCTCAATCACCACCAGGAAGACACCTCTTAGGGCATGGTCTATTTTTAAATACAATTACAAACATGATATTTTAAGTTTATGCAATACAAGTACAAACATGATGTGCAAATTGTTACTAACTCGCCATATATTTACTCGTATATGGTTGATTTGGTTCGGGTCGGCATGGGTTCAGGTTGGAAGGGATCCAGATCGAAAAAGTGCATGATCTGTTTTTATATTAAGAGTTAATTACTGTTTTCGTCCCTGAGGTTTGTCAAAAATAACGGTTTCAGTCCATTAGTTTAAAAATTGCGATTTCAGTCCATTAGTTTTATTTTCGTAACCATTTCAGTCCACTAACTTAACTCCATCCATTTATTTTGTTAACTTTGAGTTAACTAACTAATTCAGGGACGGTTTGCGTCAGTTTTAGAAACACAGGGACTTAAGTGTAAACTCTAAAACATTAAAACAAAAAAAATAGTAAATTCCAAAAAATCAAAAAAATTCCAAAAAACCAAACAAATTCCAAAAAATTCTAAAAAATAATAAAAATTCTAAAAAATCATAAAAATTCTAAAAAATCCAAAAAATCCGTTTCGGCACGAACTATTTCGAACCCGAACCGTTTCGAGCTGAACCGTTTCGACGCGAACCGTTTCGACCCATACCGTTTCGACCCGAACCGTTTCGAGCTGAACCGTCCGTACCGTTTCGACCCGAACCGTTTCGAGCTGAACCGTTTCGACCCGTACCGTTTCGAGCCGAACCGTTTCGACCCGTACCGTTTCGAAGCCGAACCGTTTCGAGCCGAACCGTTTCGACCCGAACCGTTTCGACCCGTACCGTTTCGAAGCCGAACCGTTTCAAGCCGTACCATTTCGAACCGAGCCGTGCCGTTTCGAACCGAACCGTTTCGAGCAGAACCGTTTCGAACCGAACCGTTTCGAGCTGTACCGTTTCGACGCGAACCGTGCCGTATCGAACCGTGCCGTATCGAACCGAAACGGTTTGGCTTCGAAACGGTTCGCGTAGAAACGGTTTCGGGTCGAAACGGTTCAGCTCGAAACGGTACGGGTCGAAACGGTTCGGGTCGAAACGGTACGGACGGTTCAGCTCGAAACGGTTCGGGTCGAAACGGTACGGGTCGAAACGGTTCGCGTCGAAACGGTTCGGGTTCGAAACAGTTCGCGCCGAAACGGATTTTTTGGATTTTTTAGAATTTTTTAGAATTTCTATGATTTTTTAGAATTTTTATTATTTTTTAGAATTTTTTGGAATTTGTTTGGTGTTTTGGAATTTTTTTGATTTTTTGGAATTTACTATTTTTTTTGTTTTAATGTTTTAGAGTTTACACTTAAGTCCCTGTGTTTCTAAAACTGACGCAAACCGTTCCTGAATTAGTTAGTTAACTCAAAGTTAACAAAATAAATGGATGGAGTTAAGTTAGTGGACTCAAAGTTAACAAAAATCCAAAAAATCCGTTTCGGCGCGAACTGTTTCGAACCCGAACCGTTTCGAAGCCGAACCGTTTCAAGCCGTACCGTTTCGAACCGAGCCGTGCCGTTTCGAACCGAACCGTTTCGAGCAGAACCGTTTCGAACCGAACCGTTTCGAGCTGTACCGTTTCGACGCGAACCGTGATGTATCGAACCGTGCCGTATCGAACCGAAACGGTTTGGCTTCGAAACGGTTCGCGTCGAAACGGTTCGGGTCGAAACGGTTCAGCTCGAAACGGTACGGGTCGAAACGGTTCGGGTCGAAACGGTACGGACGGTTCAGCTCGAAACGGTTCGGGTCGAAACGGTACGGGTCGAAACGGTTCGGGTTCGAAACAGTTCGCGCCGAAACGGATTTTTTGGATTTTTTAGAATTTTTTAGAATTTCTATGATTTTTTAGAATTTTTATTATTTTTTAGAATTTTTTGGAATTTGTTTGGTGTTTTGGAATTTTTTTGATTTTTTGGAATTTACTATTTTTTTTTGTTTTAATGTTTTAGAGTTTACACTTAAGTCCCTGTGTTTCTAAAACTGACGCAAACCGTTCCTGAATTAGTTAGTTAACTCAAAGTTAACAAAATAAATGGATGGAGTTAAGTTAGTGGACTGAAATGGTTACGAAAATGAAACTAATGGACTGAAATCGCAATTTTTAAACTAATGGACTGAAACCGTTATTTTTGACAAACCTCAGGGACGAAAACAGTAATTAACTCTTATATTAATTTTACCCGTTATACACATTCCTCAATAATCCAATCCATATTCATATTCACATATCAGCATTTAATTTTCATCCAAAATTTATTAATTTTATTTCATAATTCTCCTTGAACAATTTGCAAAGGGAGATTAAACAAGCCTGGACACAAAACACAACCTAAACACGACACAACTTCATCAACTAGGTCAAATACAACCTAAACACGACACAACTATAACTGGGCCTGACATGACTCATATTTACAAATGAAGATTAAACAAGTCTGACACAAAACACAACACAATTTTAAGCGGGTCTAATGCAATTCGACACAAATAAATATACATGCCGACATGTTCAACAATTCAAACAGCCAACAAGCAAGCACGAGAAGGCTAGATGCAAAAATATGAAATAGTAATTTTCAATGAATGACCAAAATCAACCAAAAAGTGTAATGTAAAATCACTGAGAAATGAACTGTGAAAACATAAACCAATGCATCACCTCAAATGCCACCAAAACTGTTCAAACTTAAACCAAACCAAACCAAACCAACAATTTCAAATTCTAAGTGGTGAGCTCCATAATAGCACTGACAATGTCCCCATTGCCAGACTTTAGAGCCTTGACAGCTTTCGCCCTCGACACACCAGCCTGTGTCATAACCAATTCAACGTCTCTCGGCAAAACACCAGTCTCATCAACCTCTTCTTCCTCATCTGCCTGTGCAGTAGCAGCTGCAGCTGCTGCCTCCGGTTTTTCCATAACTGAGCTCATATCAGGCATTTTAAATCGCTGAGCAGCTTGAGCCTGCAATTGCGAGCTAAGATCCTCGAACTTTGCCTCCCCAAATATCACATAGGTTTCAGAATTGGGGCTTTTGAATACGTCAGGTTTTGAGATGGAAAACATCATCTGCATCATCACACAATCATCATATCATTCAATTAGGGGTGCTATAAACTGCGCAAACTGAAAAAAGTCTACAGGTTTGATCGGTTTAAATATGTATAGTCCTGTTCACAGTTCAGTTAAAAATTTATTACTTGTAACCGGGTCGTATAAACTAAATTGGCCGTTTAACGTTTAATCTTAGATATATTCAATTATTGGTACATATTATTATACCAAATAACAATGTTTCTCAATTTTTTTAAATCAAGTAAAATTATGTTGTTTTAAATATATACCGAACCTGTCAAACCAAACAATCCTAAGCACTGCCCATTACGCCCAACCCAACCAATCCCACAGGTTAGGTTTGTATAAAGCCTTAGTTACAAGTTCGTCAAATTTTGGTCAAAACCATCCTAACCGGACCGTAAACACCTACTTATAATAATTGTTTCACAGTAACAAAAATAAAGGTCCTACTATTTACACCAAACTTTTTGCTATTTGCACCAAGTGATGTAACATTAATAAAGTCAAATTTGTGTTTTTCTATTATAACTTCCGATATATAATGTTTTATAAAAATACGAATACCGTCTTGCGATGTGCTTATTTTAATCTACGTGTTGCCGTATCAAGTATAACATTTGTTAAGTCGTTATAAAATTTTATATTCCGTTTTTTATAAAATTTATATCAAAACGTAGATAAAGATAAGCACATCACAAAACCGTTATATATCGGAAAACACAAATTTGAATTTATAATCGCTTGGGTGTAAATACAATCACCCCAAAATTAATGAACACAAACAGAGAGAGCAGCTTACATTTTTTGTTTTCTTAATAGTGACTCTACTAACGCCAATAACGGCCTTCATCCCCAGCTTCAACATCGCCTTTCGACTCTTCTTCTCGCTTCTGCTCTGTTTAGACTCATCATTGGCACCTAACCACACAATATAAACATCAATCAAACAAACTAGAATAACAATTTGAAACCACCAGAGCAGAAACCCAAATCAAGTATTCAAACAACAAAACACATGATTTAATAACATAATGGAAAAAGTAACGACCTTCAGGACCGTCTTCCTTGTCATCTTCATTGTCGTCAGAATCGGCGTCATCATCTACGTGATCATCTTCGTCTTTAACGTCCTCAATGATTGGGGTGTCGTCGTGCTGTAGAATCAATAATTAAGAATGACAGAGAAATATAAGAATAACAATAATAATAATGTGGAGTATGAATGATAGAGTACCAGGTCTAGCTTCTGCTGGTTTTCGAGTTCTTCTACGACGACGCCGGGCATGTTTGATTGATGGATGTGTGAGAAGATTGGTGATGGAAAGTGGACGCTATGCGTAGTAGGGGATATAATCTTTTTAAGGTTAGCTGGGTTAGGGTTCTTCGGTTACTGGGCTTCATATATGGGCCTATCCCAGTTTATTTCGATATACGATTTTTAACGAATATAGGATAACTATAACATTTTGAATCAGATGAACTAAGGGTCTGTTTGGTATGGCGTAATGGAATAGGCGGGTGAATGGAATGTACGAGGTAACGGAATGGACGATGTAATGGAATGGATCATTACCATTCCATGTCTTGTTTGGTTACCATGTGAGAATGAAATGAATCATTACTTTGTGTTGTTTGGTTGGAAAGAATAGACGAATGAATAAAATCGGTGATGAGTGACGGTAGTCGGTGGTGATAGGTGGCAATGGTAGCGATGGTCAGAGGTGGTGGCAGTGGGTGGCGGCGGTGGTGGGTGGTGGCGAGTGACGGCGAGGGCGGAGGTGTGGATGGTGGGTGACGGTTGGTAGCGGCGGAGGTGGGTGACGACTGGGGTTGAGGTGGGTGGTGGCGGGAAACAGCTGGGTAGAGGTGGGTGGTGGTGGTGGTGGCGGTGGTGGTGGAAGTGGGTGACGGCGGCGACGGTAGTCACGGCGGCAGCTATGGCAGTAATGGTGTCGCCCGTGAGTGTGTTATTAAAACCAATAAAAAAAAATAATAATAATAATAATAATAATAATAATAATAATGGTAAATAATAATAATAATAATAATAATAATAATAATAATAATAATAATAATAATATATCTTTCCATTCCATTCCATGAAGGAATGAAAAAAAAACACCACCATACCAAGGAATGAAAATTATTATATTTGGAAGGTTTACATTCCTTGTGGAATGCTCCATTCCATTACCACTTGACAACCAAACATGTTTCTTTTCATTCCAATAGAATGATCCATTCTATTCCGCCTTCTATTCCTTCATACCAAACGCTACCTAAGGTTTGGAATATAGGATAACTATAAGGTAGCGATTGCTACGAATGAATAGAAGTTGGAATATTCTGATTGAATAAAAAGAAGCATGTTTGGTTATCATGTGGTAATAGAATGAAACATTGGATGTAACTTCTTCCAAATATAACAATTTTCATTCCTTGAGGGAGCGTTTTTTTTTTTCCATTCCTTTAAGGAATGGAAATTATTATTATTATTATTATTATTATTATTAGACAAAAGATCAAATGCAAATAACTTTAACGTACAAAACGTACGAACCGAAGGGTTTGCTGAAAAAACGCGGTGACATTTTCGTAATTATTAGTAATTATCAAAATTACTCTAAAAATGATCATGTAGAGTAATTTTGATCTTGTAGAGTAATTTTGTAAAATGTTCTTGTAAAGTAATTTTGATCTTGTATGGTAATTATAAAAAAAATTACTCTACAAATGTATCAAAATTACTCTGCATCAAAATTACTCTACATCAAAATTACTCTGCAACTTTATCAAACAACATACAATTCAAAATTACTCTGCAAAATTACCTTACAAGATCAAAATCAAGATCATTTGTAGAGTAATTATGATACTCTACAAAATTAATCTACAAGATCAAAATTACCCCACAAGAACATTTTACAAAATTACTCTACAAGATCAAAATTACTCTACAGGATCATTTGTAGAGTAATTTTGATAATTACTCTACGAGTAAATAATTACGAAAATGTCACCGCGTTTTTTGGCTTTTTCATGCCTTTCGTATGTTTTGTACGATAAGACACTTTGTACGTGAACTTAAATCATAATCATCATCATCATCATCATTATATTATTATATATATCAATTGTCAACATAGGTTTGCGCTAGGAAACTTGACAGTTTTTCTACTTTAGGCACAAGAGTTTAATGCCATCTCATTTGAGCCTATATTGTGCCTTTAAATTGCCATCTCACTTGAGCCTATAATGTGCCTTTAAATCCTTTCCTCGACCTCATCCTTATATTTTTATCTTTATACTTTGACAAAATAACATGTTATTTTATAAAAGAGTGGTGGTGACTGGTGAGAAGTCATGGCATTTGAAGAAGGATGAAAACAAACTAATATTAATACTTTTATTGATTTTTGTTTATAGGTGACGTTACATTTTTTTTTGGACTCATGTGAGAAATTTGAGTAATATATGTTTTCAATCTATTTAATTTTTTTTAAATATATTTTTTTAACACATTGTATTGGATAACTTAAAAAAAAACTAAATACTTGGTTGTGTATAACTTAAAAAAAAAACTGAATATGTGGTTGTGTATAACTTTTTTTTATCGACAGACCGGTATAAAATTAGCTAAAAATAAAGTTGTATTCTAAATAGAGTGTTTTCTTTCGTATCGTAACCTACACGAGTGTTGTACCGGTACCGTGACGAAACGAACCGAATCCAACTAAATAACACTTATTTCGACTGAAAATATCGGTATTGGTACCGGTATTTGTTTTTATGGGTAATGTAAAACACTTATGGATATCTTTTTGGATACATCATGACTTTATTTTTATTTTTTTAGTTTATCTTTCGGGTGTTTTCGACATCGTCGGTGCTTTGACGTTCCAAACCGATAACAATTGAATTCCCGCCGCGTAGCGCGAGGGATTCCACTAGTTTATATTAATACTTATATTAATATATATAAAAAATTTATTATTAATTTTTTTACCATTGATATATTATTATTATTATTATTATTATTATTGGTAGAGGATCCTGTAAAAAGTGCTCAAAGTGTGAGAAGTGTATTATAACACTATATATAATACTATATATAACACCATATAAACACCGTATAACAATATGTAACACCATATAATACCATATAATACTTTGTAACACTATATATCATTATATAACAAATATAACACTATAGGTTGTCTGATAGCATGTCTATGATAGATGTATAGTGTTATATTTGTTATATAATGATATATAGTGTTACATAGTGTTATATGGTATTTATTATGTGGTGTTACATATTGTTATACGGTGTTTATATAGTGTTATATAGTATTATATATAGTGTTATAATACACTTCTCACACATCTCACACTTTAGGCCCTTTTTAAACTATCCTTACCCATTATTATTATTATTATTATTATTATTATTATTATTATTATTATTATTTAAGCAATTATGTATTTGTCGTTTTTTATACAATTGTATTTCGTTACTTCATCTTTTTTGTCTATCAAATTGGACAAAGTAATGATTCATTTTGTTCACATACGAGTAACCAAACATCACAATGGAATGAAATAATCAATTTTATTTCGTTGTCCATTTCATTACCTCATCAATTTCATTCTCTCACCCATTCTATTACCCCATACCAAACAGACCATAACATTTGAATCAGATGAACTAAGGTTTGGATTGGTATAAGAATTTCAATGTGAAAGTTTGAGATAAATTATCTTTTTGTAACATTAAGGTTTGGATTGATGTGAGAAACTGTTATAGGATAGTTTGAGATAAAATATAATTGAAAATAAATCATATTATATTATGTAGTTATTGTTTATTTTAGTTAACTTTTAAAATTTTTAAGTTTAAGTATATGAAATGGTGAAACAAGAGAAGAAAAAAAAAAGAGAATACTCACATAATTTTGATACGTTGCACAACCAATTACTTATTTATTAGGTATAAATTTACAACTTATATGTGTGATTTATATTTTTAACTCGGTTGTGACAATTTTGATGATGTTCAATAACTAACATTAAAAAGGTAAATTTGATATTAGTTACAGAGTCAAATAATCATATTATATATAGAGCAAATTACAAAAATCGTCCTTTATATTAACACAAAATTGCAAAGTATGTCCTTTATCTTCAAAAAGTACAAAGAACGCACTCGATGTTTACAAACCCTTACACATTATGTCCTTTAGCCATAACTCAATTAATTTTAATAGTTAAATCTGACCAAGTTGAGGATGATATTATAGTTTAACGTGAATTGGTCATATCACGTGGGCAATAAGCTGAGGATGATATCCCTATCCAGCTCATTGCTTAAGGGAGTTTCTTGACGAGTGAGACGATCAATGTAGCCCTTCATTTTCAGTATGTGAGCACTGATAGATGAACCCCCCCTGCAAATGAAATCCCATGAGTGATCTCATCACCTTAAATCGTTCATGCCTTGCTTGCTGTTGGAAAATTTGCTCTAACTATAGCTTTATATCATAAGCTGGCAGATTATACAAAGTCTGTTGGAGCTTTGGAATCATGTATGCTAGCATGAGGCAAAAGACTTTCAAAGAATTATCAACATGTTTCTCCGTCATGAGAACAATTTTTAGGTTGCGGTACTAATCATTGAAGTTAGAGTTGTTGTAACACCCCGAAAATATAAATCTTTATATTAGAAATTCAAGAATTTTATAAACAAGAATTTACTATCTAGAAATTTTAACCTAGTTAAAATTACAAGCCTAGAAATAACTAACACTAGGTTAAAAACACTAGTACTTAAAGTTAGATGATAAATGAGGGACTAAGCTTGCCAAAAATGAAAGTTTAATGCTGAATTATAACAAAAACTCACCAAACACACCATTTAGGTGTGTCTGGTCGATCAAGTGAGGCAGGGGGGCGATCCCCACTTCTCCAAAACCCTGAAATCTCATTAATCTTGCAAATTGAAGGATTAATCCAAGTAGAAATCGAGAATTGAGCCTAGAATCGTAATCCCCATCACAAGAGGATTGTAAGGTATGTAAAATCTAATGAAATCTCTTAACTTGAATTTCTCATGATTTTGGAAAATCTGAAAATTGATGTTGCATGTGTGTTATTTGGTTTGATTAGAATTAATAAGGTGTTTAGAAGTGAAACCTAGCTAATTTCATGTGAAATCATGACCAAATTCAGGAAAATTCCATGAACACCTTGAAGGTGGGTTGTGGGTTTTACATGATGATGATGAACACTAGGGTTTAGATGATTATCCTAGTGTAAATTGATTATAGAAAAGTGATTTCAGAAAGGTATGATGATTAAAATGCTATATGAGGGCTTTATTGATGTTAAGTTAACTAGCTAGCAAACTATGAACTTAAATGCAAATGATGTAGAAATTCTGCCCTCATAGTGTTTGTAGAAATGCCTCAAAGAAGGCTTAAAAATAGAAATTTAAAGCTTTAACGCATAATTATGATGTTTCGGTATAATATGCGAAGTGAGGTCTAAAGAGAGTTCTAAACATGTCTTGAATTGAACTCTATAGGACAAGATACCGGAACGTCGAGTGGACAAGCCGGTGGTGATTCGCGGTTGAAGGGCGTGCGCTAAGGTATGTAACTTGACCCGTTACATTAAGTAAATTTAGATCATTGTAATTGGTATAGTTGAATTTTAAAATACAAGTTGTTATGAATTAAAGCGATGATATCGCTATATTGAATATTTGGTCGAAAGTTGGTTAGAACTCGTTGGTAGTTGTCAAAAAGGAAGAAATTCCGTAGACGAGCCAAACGGGTCGGATAATCAAGTAAGACATGATTAATGCTCCGGATTATGATAGGTTGATTGTTGATTTTGAGTATTATATAACATATTAGAATTACGAGATTTTAATGTATCAATATCATAGAAAACTGAAATCTGAGAGTTGGGGTGTTGGTATAATGAACAGACAAAATAAAACATGGAATTCCAGGTATTACCGTAAATTACGGTAGTACCGTAATTTACGGTGGGTATTATATGTTTACGGTGTGAGACTCCTGATTTACGGTGAACCAAAAATCCCCAGGACTCACCGTAAATTACGGTAACACCGTAATTTACGGTGGAACAGAAAACTTTATTTTTTTTTATTTTAAATTGATGATTGGTTCATATGTTAAGTCTTATGTACTAAAGTCAAAACTAATGTTTTAATGGTTTTGACCCTAGGTGATTTAGATGGACCTTACGGATGGTGGTCAAGCAACGTTGAAGAACCGAACACGATTTTTGAAGCTTCCGCTATGTTTTAATCTTACTTAAACTTTGTTCTTGGGTTGTAAACAAATTCTCAAACAATTTTTGTATCTTCTAACTTAGTCGTTAGTTGACTAAGGTTTATGATACATCTGAAACTTATGTTAAACTATTATCTTTTGTATAAAATTATTCTTATATTCAAGTAAAGTTTGAGGGTGTTACAAGTTGGTATCAGAGCTCCAGGTTGTCAATAAGTGTTCGGTTCAAGCTTGATCGATCGTCCGGTAAGAACTAACTTATTTTGTTAATAAATTATGTACTACGTAGAAAATGAGAAATGAACAAATATGCATGGAAAGAGTGTGTAAGCTCACTCAAAAACAAGAAATGCATGAAACAAGAATTATTAAATCAAGTCACGAACTTGATTGAATTGAAACAAGAATGATTAAATCAAGTCACGAACTTGATTGAATTGAAACAAGAATGATTAAATCAAGTTACGAACTTGATTGAATTGAAACAAGAATGATTAAATCGAGTTATGAACTTGATTAAATCAAAACAAGTAAAGCATGTGTTATAAATGGAATGTTTAACAACTTATGTAAACATTTCAGAAATAGAGATGGCTGATAAAGGTAACGATGATGCGGTGCCAAGAGTCACCGAACAAGTGAGGGAAGTGATTGCCGAAGAGGTTGGAAAGGCGATCGAAAACAGTTTGTCAGGCTTTATTGATAAAATTCAAAACACAGTTTTATCAATAGTAGAAGATAGAATCAAGAAACTGGAAGATGATTCAAATGTAGCAAAGGAAAAGCATGGTGGACGAAAGCCTTGTTCATACAAGGAATTCATGGCCTGTAAACCACCAATATATAATGGGGAGGTTGATCCAATTGTGTGCCAACGATGGCTAAGTGATATCGAAGGAGTATTCGAGAGAACTCATTGTGATGAAAATGACTACGTAGCTTATGGTACGGGTCAATTAAGAGGTCAAGCGAAAGACTGGTGGGATAACAAAAAGAAGGAGATTGGAAGTGAAGCGGCTAAGGCCATGACATGGGAGGAGTTTAAGACACCGTTTCTTAAACACCATAGTCCCAAAGCGGTCATAAATAGAATCAAGGAAGAGTTCATGCAACTCAGACACAAGGGTGAATCCATAGACAAGATCACGGGGATGTTTATGGACAAGATAAAGTTCTGTGATGATTTGGTGACAAATGAAGATCAAAAGGTCTATTACTACCATAACATGCTAAGTGCGGAGTATAGAGAGTTCATAACCCCTTCAAAATATGAGACCCTTACCGAGATTGTCAATGCTGCTCGGGAAAGGGAGATCGAACTGAAAAAGAGCATAGAACGGGGTGAACGAAGGGCACAAGATGTGAATCCAAGCCCTACTAAGAAGGCACGAACAAACGAAAGCGCAAAGAAATCTGATATGAAAGGCGGGTCACCAAGTTGCAGAATCTACGGGAAGGGTCATAAAGGCGAATGACGTTACAAGGATAAGCCTTGTCCCATATGCAAGAAAACGGGACATATGGCTATATCATGCCCGGAGAAAGTGACGGTTTGTTACAATTGTTATCGAACGGGTCACAAGAAGTCGGAATGCCCGGAGCTGGTTGGAAAGAAGGATGGGCAGGAACCGAAAGGTGAAGCCCCGAAAGGAAAGGCAAGATCCTTTCAACTAACCGCCGCAGAAGCAAAGGTTGAACCTGACGTGGTCTTAGGTATATTTGCTGTAAATTCAATTCCTGCACACGTGTTATTTGATACGGGTGCGAATAAATCCTTTGTTTCATATGGACTTATTTGACATCCTTCATTTGTTCTAACAAAATTACCTGTGCCTTTAGAAGTAGAGATAGGTAATAACAAGAGCTTTATTGTTTGTGATGTATGTGAAAATTGTAAACTGAGCATCGACGATGAAGAATATTTGATAAATCTAATCCCGATGTCAATGGGAGAATTTCAAGTAGTCCTTGGGATGGATTGGCTATCTCGACACCATGCAAAGGTCGTGTGCTTCCGTAAAGAGATAAAACTAACATCTCCGAGCGGGAAACACGTCACCATTTATGGCGAAAAAGGAGGCAACCCCATAGTATGCTCAATGTTGAAAGCTCACAAGTTAATGAAGCGAGGATGCAAGGCATTCATGATATACGCTAATGAGCCCGAGAAAGAATCACGAAAGATTGGTGATGTACCGGTAGTACGAGATTATGAAGATATTTTTCCGGAAGATTTACCGGGGATACCACCTGAACGGGAAATAGAGTTCGGGATCGAATTGATTCCGGGCGTGAAACCCGTAGCAAAAGCCCCGTACCGACTTGCACCGTTGGAATTACAAGAGTTGATGTCCCAAATTCAAGACCTGCTCGACAAGGGATTCATAAGGCCGAGTGTGTCTCCTTGGGGCGCACCGGTGTTGTTCGTAAGAAAGAAAGACGGGAGCATGCGCATGTGTATCGATTACCGGGAGTTAAACAAACTCACGGTAAAGAACCGATACCCGCTCCCAAGAATAGATGACTTATTCGACCAATTACAAGGCGCGAACTGGTTTTCAAAAATTGACCTTAGGTCGGGGTATCACCAACTAAAGGTCAAAGAAGAAGATGTGCCGAAGACGGCTTTCCGCACGAGATACAGACACTACGAATTCCTCGTGATGTCATTTGGGCTAACAAACGCACCCGCGGCTTTCATGGACCTCATGAACCGGGTTTGCAAGCCAATGTTGGATAAGTCGGTCATCGTGTTTATCGATGATATCTTGGTATATTCGAAAAGTGAAGCTGAACACGCACATCACTTACAAGAAGTGTTAGAGACCCTTAGACGAGAGAAGTTATATGCAAAATTCTCTAAATGTGCCTTTTGGTTAAGAGAGGTACAATTTCTTGGCCATGTCATAAGTGCCGACGGAGTATTGGTGGATCCGTCAAAGATAGAGGCCGTGTCAAAATGGAATCCCCCAAAGAACCCTTCTGAAATTAGAAGCTTTTTGGGACTTGCGGGATACTATATGAGATTCATTCAAGATTTCTCCAAAATTGCGTCACCACTAACAAAATTAACTCGGAAGAAAGAAAAGTTTATTTGGGGTGTAGATCAAGAAAAGGCGTTTCAAACACTAAAAGCGAAGTTAACTCAAGCTCCGGTACTGACATTGCCGGACGGAGTCGAAGACATGGTGGTTTATTCTGATGCTTCACTATCGGGGCTCGGTTGTGTTTTGATGCAACGGGGCAAAGTTATAGCTTATGCCTCGAGACAACTGAAAATACACGAGAAGAAATACCCCACGCATGATCTTGAGTTGGCTGCGGTGGTATTTGCCTTAAAAATATGGAGGCATTACTTATATGGGGTAAAATGCACCATATTCACCGATCACAAGAGCCTAAAATACTTTTTCGATCAGAAGGAGTTAAATATGCGACAAAGAAGATGGCTAGAAACGGTGAAAGACTTCGATTGTGAGATACGTTACCACCCCGGAAAGGCTAATGTAGTGGCGGATGCTCTAAGTAGAAAAGCGGACTACGTCCCGATACGAGTAAGGTCGATGCAACTCGTGGTAACCTCGGGTATACTTGAACGTATTCGAGAGGCGCAGTTAGAAGCAGTAAAAGAAGAGAATTGGAAGAAAGAAAGCATAATTGGTCAATTGAAAGATTTGTCAGATGGTAATCACGGGTTGAAGACTCGATCCGGAAGGATATGGGTCCTACATACCTGTGGAGTGAAGGCGCTCCTACTTGGTGAAGCTCATAAATCCCATTATTCGATTCATCCGGGTGCAACCAAGATGTACAATGATTTAAAACAAAATTATTGGTGGCCCGGAATGAAGAGGGACGTGGCGAAATATGTGGAAAAATGCTTGACATGTTTACAAGTCAAGGCGGAGCACCAGAAACCATACGGCAAACTCCAACCGTTAGAAATTCCGATTTGGAAATGGGAACATATTACAATGGACCTGTTAACCAAGTTGCCTAAGGCGAATCGTGGTTTTGATGCCATATGGGTAGTGGTGGATAGATTGACGAAAAGTGCTCACTTCATTCCGATTCGTGAGAATTATACGTCAGAAAAGATGTCAGAAGTTTATACCAATGAAATCATAGCACGTCATGGGGTGCCGGTGTCCATCGTGTCTGATAGGGATACCCGGTTTACTTCGAATTTCTGGCGAGATTTCCAAGAGCAAATGGGGACCAAATTGTTCATTAGCACTGCGTACCATCCTCAAACGGATGGACAAAGTGAAAGAACGATACAAACATTGGGGGACATGCTACGGGCGTGTATAATCGACTTTGGAGGCAGTTGGGATGTTCACCTACCGTTAGTCGAGTTTTCGTATAACAACAGTTACCAATCTAGTATTAAGATGGCACCATACGAAATGCTTTACGGTAGGAAGTGTCGAACCCCGGTATGTTGGGGTGAAGTGGGTCCACGTGAACTCGCCCACCAAGATATAGTACGAGCCACGAATGAAAAGATCGATAAAGTTCGGGCACACTTGAAAGCGGCTCAAGACAGGCAAAAGGCGTATGCTGATAAAAGGAAAAGGCCAATCGAATTCCAAGTTGGTGACATGGTCATGCTAAAAGTTCCCCCATGGAAGGGCGTTATTAGATTCAGAAAAAGGGGGAAGCTAAGCCCAAGGTTTATTGGGCCATTTAAAATTATCGGGAGAGTTGGCAAGGTAGCTTACCGTCTTGAATTACCGAAGGAGCTAAGTGGAATCCATGGCACGTTCCACGTGTCACAATTAAGAAAGTGCCTAGCAGACGAAACGACCTATATCCATTACGATGATATCGAAGTAGATAATAGTCTGAATTATGCGGTGAGACCGGTGGAGATTTTAGACCGAAAGGTCAAACATTTACGAAATAAACAAATTGACCAAGTCAAAGTCAAATGAGAGCATAGGAAAGGTTCGGGCACTACATGGGAGTCCGAAGAGGAGATGCGACGTCTTCATCCTACTTTTTTGGTACGTAATTAGGTTTCGGGGACGAAACCCTTTTAAGGGGGGTGGACTTGTAACACCCCGAAAATATAAATATTTATATTAGAAATTCAAGAATTTTATAAACAAGAATTTACTATCTAGAAATTTTAACCTAGTTAAAATTACAAGCCTAGAAATAACTAACACTAGGTTAAAAACACTAGTACTTAAAGTTAGATGATAAATGAGGGACTAAGCTTGCCAAAAATGAAAGTTTAATGCTGAATTATAACAAAAACTCACCAAACACACCATTTAGGTGTGTCTGGTCGATCAAGTGAGGCAGGGGGCGATCCCCACTTCTCCAAAACCCTGAAATCTCATTAATCTTGCAAATTGAAGGATTAATCCAAGTAGAAATCGAGAATTGAGCCTAGAATCGTAATCCCCATCACAAGAGGATTGTAAGGTATGTAAAATCTAATGAAATCTCTTAACTTGAATTTCTCATGATTTTGGAAAATCTGAAAATTGATGTTGCATGTGTGTTATTTGGTTTGATTAGAATTGATAAGGTGTTTAGAAGTGAAACCTAGCTAATTTCATGTGAAATCATGACCAAATTCAGGAAAATTCCATGAACACCTTGAAGGTGGGTTGTGGGTTTTACATGATGATGATGAACACTAGGGTTTAGATGATTATCCTAGTGTAAATTGATTATAGAAAAGTGATTTCAGAAAGGTATGATGATTAAAATGCTATATGAGGGCTTTATTGATGTTAAGTTAACTAGCTAGCAAACTATGAACTTAAATGCAAATGATGTAGAAATTCTGCCCTCATAGTGTTTGTAGAAATGCCTCAAAGAAGGCTTAAAAATAGAAATTTAAAGCTTTAACGCATAATTATGACGTTTCGGTATAATATGCGAAGTGAGGTCTAAAGAGAGTTCTAAACATGTCTTGAATTGAACTCTATAGGACAAGATACCGGAACGTCGAGTGGACAAGCCGGTGGTGATTCGCGATTGAAGGGCGTGCGCTAAGGTATGTAACTTAACCCGTTACATTAAGTAAATTTAGATCATTGTAATTGGTATAGTTGAATTTTAAAATACAAGTTGTTATGAATTAAAGCGATGATATCGCTATATTGAATATTTGGTCGAAAGTTGGTTAGAACTCGTTGGTAGTTATCAAAAAGGAAGAAATTCCGTAGACGAGCCAAACGGGTCGGATAATCAAGTAAGACATGATTAATGCTCCGGATTATGATAGGTTGATTATTGATTTTGAGTATTATATAACATATTAGAATTACGAGATTTTAATGTATCAATATCATGGAAAACTGAAATCCGAGAGTTGGGGTGTTGGTATAATGAACAAACAAAATAAAACATGGAATTCCAGGTATTACCGTAAATTACGGTAGTACCGTAATTTACGGTGGGTATTATATGTTTACGGTGTGAGACTCCTGATTTACGGTGAACCAAAAATCCCCAGGACTCACCGTAAATTACGGTAACACCGTAATTTACGGTGGAACAGAAAACTTTATTTTTTTTTTTATTTTAAATTGATGATTGGTTCATATGTTAAGTCTTATGTACTAAAGTCAAAACTAATGTTTTAATGGTTTTGACCCTAGGTGATTTAGATGGACCTTACGGATGGTGGTCAAGCAACGTTGAAGAACCGAACACGATTTTTGAAGCTTCCGCTATGTTTTAATCTTACTTAAACTTTGTTCTTGGGTTGTAAACAAATTCTCAAACAATTTTTGTATGTTCTAACTTAGTCGTTAGTTGACTAAGGTTTATGATACTTCTGAAACTTATGTTAAACTATTATCTTTTGTATAAAATTATTCTTATATTCAAGTAAAGTTTGAGGGTGTTACAGTTGTTGAGTTTTTCCTTTTCAAAAGTGGACTTAAAAGAGAATGCAGAATTATCATCGTTATTGGCATTAGGCGTTTATAAAATTCAAAATGGATTTAATTTAGTATTCTCATGCCTGATATCGTAATTAGTCTATGACTGAAAGGGAAAAATTATCTTTAGGAAGAGAGATCCCATTTCATCAATACATTATGAATGGTCAAGCTTTGTTCAGTGGAATCACTACGCTGTTGAGTAACGATTACCGATTGTGTCAACTACACAACTCTTCCTTGGGGTCGCATGACGAGTGTTGTCAAGCATTGATATGTTTAACCCAAACTATGCTAACTCGAAACTTTTTCAAGTGTGATACTGGCCCTTCAATTTATGACGTATGAAACTTGTGCTTTAACTCTCACCAAAACCGTAGGCCTAATGCAGGGTAATCACCAACAAACGGGGTTCTGGTAGATCAGTTCGAGTGTCAATAATTTAGGGTCGCACAACAATATCGATTTTAGTTATGGGATTTACTCTATTATTTATTTACCATTAAGTCGCGCAATTTTAGTAAAATCCATTTTTATGTCCACTCGTGATAATTGAAACTCATTTCAACGCTCGACACGATCGATTTTAAATACTATATTTAAAACTACAATTGTTCCTTTATCGCGAACTTGATTTTAAATTAATAATTATTAATCACAAATATAAAAATAAACTATTCAATTTTAAAAACTAAGGGTTTTATCCCTTTTTTAATTAAAACACCTTTGAGTTAACTAAAAACTTTTTTTTTAATTATCTCGTCATTTTAATGAGAGTTAAATGCTTGTTTGGTCCCTGTGTTTTTCAAAAATTGCAGACTTGGTCCCAGTGGTTTACTAATTACACCCGTGGTCCCAAAACTTGTCAAAAATGCACTCGGTTGGTCCCTAGCCCTAACATCAGTTAAATTTCTCAGTTAAGTCCATGTTAAATGACCAAAATACCCTTGCCTATTAATAAATTCAAGTGGGTCCCATTTTCTAACTCTACCCCACCTCCACCTTCTTCTTCATCCATGTTTCCAATCCAGCAGAGTTGACATCTGCTTCATCCCTGTTTCCAATCACTCCATATTCACACTTCAAATCTCTCTTTCTCTATTTCTAGAGAGAGAAACACCAGATCCAATACAATACAATACTCCCATACAAATCTTTCTTTCTCTCTTTCTCTGATTCAGTAGCAGATCTGCATCACTCATTTGATTTCAATCTAGAGTAGAGAATGGGGTGCTCCTTCTCGGACTCAAAGCGTTGTATGATTCCGCATCCGGTGATGTTTGGATCAGTGAACACCGGTTCAAGATCATCCGCCAGCTCGGTGAAGGTGGAGTCTCGGACAAGATTAAAGAACCGTCTCATATCTCTGGTATGAATATAGATCCCCAATTTGTTATTCGACTTAGGGCTATTTGCGTTGTGATCGTTGGTTTGGATGATTTTTGTGTGTGGAGATGATGGGACTTATGCTATGAAGAAGGTTTTGATTCGGAATAATGTGCAGTTGGAGTTTGTCAAGAAGAATTGAAGAAGAAGGTGAGGGTAGGAAATGAGACCCACTTGAATGGAGAATAGTGTGATTGCTTATTCTGTGATGAGGTGGATGAAATTAGAGAGATGAGGAGGATGAGTGTGGAGGTGAAGGTGGTGATCAACACCATTAATGGAGGAAATATGGAGAAATCAAGATTTCAGGAGAATTGAAGAAGGTGGAGGTAGGGGTGGGGGTGGGGGTGGGGTAGAGTTAGAAAATGGGACCCACTTGAATTTATTAATAGGCAAGGGTATTTTGGTCATTTAACATAGACTTAACTGAGAAATTTAACTGATGTTAGGGCTGGGGACCAACCGAGTGCATTTTTGACAAGTTTTGGGACCACGCGTGTAATTAGTAAACCACTGGGACCAAGTCTGCAATTTTTGAAAACCACAGGGACCAACCAAGCATTTAACTCTTTTAATGACTGTGAAAATTGTATTTTTGACTAAATTGCCATTTTAGTCCCTGAGTTTTGTCCAAATTTGCCATTTTAGTCCAAATAGTTTTTTTTTGCCTCTGGGTCCCTGACTTTTCCCTTTTATTGCCATTTTGATCACATACACTAACTCCATTCAAAAACTCCATCTTTAACCAGGGGTATTTTGGGGATTTTCATTTTAAATGTTTTCAATTGCCATTTTGATCCAATTTCAAAAAATCAAAAAAATTCCAAAAAATCAAAAAAATTATAAAAATAATAAAAATTCTAAAAAATCATAAAAATTGTTGGTGCATATTTGTGACAACAGCTTAGATTTGGTCTTTGGATATCTTGTAATTAGTAAAACGATAAACAGTTAGCGGGTTTAGCTTTGTAATAGTAAATTAAGAGTGATTGGGCCAAACCAAACCCACATAGAGGGATGGTAGGCGAAATGGGCCTAGTCCATGACCTAGCCCATGGGCAAAGCTTTGTCCTATATAAACAAAGCTTAGCATTAGGGTTTAGGTTAATCATCTAATCACTCTTGGAGAGAATTCGTAAAAGAGAAAGGCTTGGACGAATTTGGTGATCTTGATTGATTGTAATCGTTAGAAGATAATCAATAAAGATCTGGTTTAAAGTGATTTCGGTGTTCTACTCATTTTTCTGTGAAATCTAATCTAGAGGATTCCGCACTCTAGGTTGGATAGACGATTCTGTTACGATCCGCACGGCTCACGGGACCTACAATTGGTATCAGAGCATTAGGCTCTTGATTTGCTTGGTTCAGAATCGTTTTCTGCAGAAAATCGAAGTTTTGGACGTGTTTAGACGGCTGTTCTAGGGTTCTGCTGGTGATTTCGAACAAACAGCAGGGATTTCGGATCTAAATTAAGCATTTCAGATCATTTCGGATTCACAGGCTTGCATTTCAGATCAAATACCAGCATTTCGGACCAGTTTTGTTGCATTTCGGATTGAATTCGGACAGGAAATCAGTCATTTCTGATTAAACAGCATCAATTTCGAACCAGAAATAAGCATTACGGATCATCAGACCTGTATTTCGGATTTTCAGTCTTGCATTTCGGATCAAACAGTTGATTTTGGATCAGTTTGATTTGATTTCGGACCAGATAGCTTTGATTTCGGACCAGATAGCCTTGATTTCGGACCAGTTTGACTTGATTTCGGATCAGAGTGCATCATTTCGGATCAAAAGGTGATCATTTCGGATCAGAGAAGCTCATTTCGGACCATCTCTGCTATTCCGGATAACCATTTTGAACTTGGAACCATTTCGGACAAGTGGTGGAATTTTTCGTGGCTTGCGTAAGAAAAATTTCACAGTTTCTCGTTTAGAAAATCATCCATAACTGATCTCAGGAAACCGTTCGCACCGTTAAACTCCTTGGATTTTTAGGGTAAAAAAAAAAAGGTTTCGGACAAAAATTGTACGGTTTAACCAGTCTGCTTAAGTTAAAATGTCGAACATGTCTAAATTGAACGAACTCTTAAGGATGGAACATGAGGTAGGCACAACGAACAAACCACCTAAGATGATGAAGGTGGAAAACTACCTTACATGGAAGGATAGGTTTCAATCTTTTGTTGAGTACCAGGACACGCGTATGTGGATATGTATAGACGATGGGTATGTGAACCCAACTCATGAGTTTGAGGGAAGACAACGTATAACTGCTTATGTTGATATGGATGCCGAACAAAAGAAAATGTATGAGGCTGAAAAGAGAGCCTTGGCTGCCATTAAAATGTCTTTACCTGATGGCATCAAGCATACCTTTAAGAAGTACACTACTTCAAAAGAAATGTGGGATGCGCTAGAGAAGAGATATGAGGGAAATCCTGATGTCAAGAAGAACAAAGTTGATCTACTGAAGAAGCAGTTTGCTGTGTTCAAGTTTATGAAAAATGAGTCACTTGAGGACATCATCATGAGATACTACCATCTGATGTCAGAATTGGACAATTATGACATAGATTGCTATTCTGACATAGAGAAAAATGACAAGCTGCTTGATGCTCTACCTGCGAAATGGGATATTTACACTCTCATGATAAAGGGAGAAGCTGATTATGAAACAAAGGAACTGGAAGAAGTAGTTGGAAAGCTAAGAGCTTATGAGCTCAGCATGAAGAAGAAGGACACTGGATATGATCAGGTTCAAGATCCAGGGATTTACAATGGGCTTACATCTTCTTCATCTCATGATGCTTCTAGCGAATCTGCCACTGCTTTTCTCTCGCATGAAAATGAGCAGGTCATAGTAAATGAGGATGGTGATGTGTGTTTTGTAGCTGCTTCAGGAGGATCAACAGGAGCCAAAAGATCATCAGCTTCTAAGCAAAGTAGTAGTGCAAAGTCGATGCCTATGAGTGTTAAGTCAGCTGAAGAACATCTTGCTCTACTTGCTTCGTTTGTTGCTTCTTATGAAAACTACATTCAGGGGAAGATATCTGATCCTGCCGTTTTAGATGAAGATTACGATCAGATTGACCCTGATGATCTTGAAGATATGGATTTGCAATGGCAAATGGCCATGATTACTAGAAGGGTGAAGAGGTTCATGAACAGAACTGGAAGGAAGTTTGTAGGGAAAACTGTTGGTTTTGACAAGACCAAAGTCAGGTGCTTTAATTGTCAAAGTTATGGTCATTTTGCTAGGGAATGTCAGAAACAAAAGCATGAAACCTCAAGTCAGAGTTCAAACAATAGAAATTCATCAAACAACTCTAACTCAAGAGTGTTGATCTCTACTGCACGAGAAGGTTCATATGACTGGAGTGTTCATTTGGAAAATGATGAGAATGTCACTCAAGCATTCATGGCAGAGATTGTACCCATTGATGATGCTGAAGCTAACGTGAATGCTGAAGTTGAAAAGAAAAGTGAAGCTGAGGTAGATAAGGCTGATCAGACAACTGATGCTGAAAAAGAAAAGCCAAAGTCTGAGCATGAAAGGGAAGACGAAGCGAAAGATGAGATCATCAAAAGAATGGAAGCTCAACTTGCTGCTCTTATGGCCAACTCAGACAAATCGACAGGAGAGGTAAGTAACTCTGCTACTTCTGTTTGTTTAAAGTGTCGTGAATTACAGGGTGAAGTTGACAGGTTGTCAACTCAAAACAAAAGTCTGGTGAGCGAAATATCTAACGTAAAAGAATCAAATTTCTTTGCTAAAAGAAACGAGTCATCATATTTGAAAAAGATAAAAGGCTATGAGGCTGAAATTGAAGTTTTAACCAGCAAACTAAACGAAAAACTTCAAGTCATAGACTTAGCTCATGACATGATGGCTGAGAAAACAAAAGAGATTTCTGAAAAATGCAAAGAGTTGTCAGATGCACAACTCAAAATTGTTGAACTTGAAAAGAAATTAGGTCAATTCAGGGATTCTACTTTTGTTATGAAACACATGATGGGTGGGTTAAAGAAGAGTAATGACAAGACCAGTGTGGGATTCAAGGGCTTTAATGAAGTCCCACCTCCTCTTAGTCATGACTATTCTTTCTTACCTGATGAAGATGAGTTCACAGACTTTCTGTCAACATCACCAAGTAGTTTCACATCTAGTCAAGGTGATGAGCTTGAAGATAATGATTCTAAGAAGGAAAATAACAGCAAACCTGTTTTGAAAAAGAAGAATTCAAATCCTACGAATAAAAATCCAACTTTTGTTAAAAAGGTTAATTTTGTTCAAGGAAGTAACATGAAAAACGAAACAACTGTTATTGAAAACGAATCAAATTTAGAGTTTGCAAAAAATAAAAACAAAGAAAATTCTGAAACTAAGCAAACTGAACCAAATCCTTCTAAGGCATCATCATCAAAACCAGAATCTAGTTCAAAGGCTTCAACTGAGAAGTCTTCGAAAAAGAGATCGTGTTTCAAATGTCACACAAAGGGACATGTAGCTAGCTGCTGTCCTAACAAAAAGGTTGAAGCACAAGTTAGTGAGAAACAAAGAGGAAAATCACCAGAAAAGAAAGCTGATAATGAGGAGAAAGTCTCAAATTCTCCAAAGAAATCTGCTCCAAAGCAACAACCGGGTGTTGCTGGTGGTGTAGATAAGGCTGAAAAAGGAACTCCACAAGTTCCTCGTTTTCAAAGAAATCAACCAAGATTTCAGCCTGAATCTACATCAGGCAGATATGATAGACCTAGAAGTAGTTCACCAAGAATGAAAAATCAAAATTCAAATAATTTCAGAAGTCAAAGTCAATATCAAACTCGATACCAAAATAATGGTGGTCGAACTTTTTATAACAATGGCTTTAGAAATTACAATCAAGGTTCTTGGAATCAAAATCAAAATTTTCAAAGGTCACATAGTCCAAACACAAATAGGTACCCTCAGGACCAGAGACCTTATGGAAATCATGCCCCATTTCCATCAACAGGCCCAAGATCCAAGACTCCATCTAGGAGTGATGGATACTGGATGGATGTTCCTGTAGTTGATGAATCTGGAAGACCCAAGACCATTAAGGCTTGGGTCCCCCAATCTAACTAATCTTTTGGTTGGTGTGTGCAGGAGCTGCTAAGGAGGATTATCAACTTATGGTATGTTGATAGTGGCTGCTCTAGGCACATGACGGGGGATGCGAGGTTGTTTTCTGAATTTGAAGAATATGATGGTGGACATGTTAATTTTGCTGGTGCTAAAGGTGGTAGGATAACTGGATGAGGAAAAGTGACGAATGGGAAGATCACTTTGGACAAAGTGAACTATGTTGAGCAGCTTAAACACAATCTGATGAGCGTGTCACAAGTCTGCGACAAGGGTCACTCGGTCCACTTTACAAAATCTGAGGCATTGGTGTTGAAACTGGGTTTGGTTATTCCGGACGATTGGATAGTTATGCGTGCACCAAGGAAAAATGATACTTATGTCATGGACATGGGTGCCAAGGATCCAACTGCTGCGGTGGCGTGTTTACTGTCAAAAGCATCTGAAGCTGAATCTATGTTGTGGCACAGACGCATGGCCCATATTCACTACCGCAAAATGAATTATATAATTAAAAATGAGCTAGTGAAAGGGGTTCCATTGCTGAGGTTTCAAGTGGAAGATAAATGTCTTCCAGGTACAAAAGATGAGACAGCGGAGATGCTGATAGATCTTTTTACAAAATTGGAAAATGTCCATGATGCAAGGATTAAGAGGATAAGGAGTGATAATGGCACGGAGTTCAAGAATTGGATTCTGGATCTCTACTGTCTTCGAAAGGGAATTGAACATCAATATTCTGCTCCTTATACTCCTCAACAGAATGGAGTCGCTGAGAGGAAAAACAGGACGTTGATTGAAGCCGCTAGGACTATGCTTTCAGATTCAAAGCTACCAGTTCTTTTCTGGGGAGAAGCTGTGAATACAGCTTGCTACGTCCTAAACAAAGTTTTAACCGTTAAACGTTTTAACAAAACTTGTCATGAACTTATGTTTAACGAGAAACCTAACTTAACCGGCTTTGAACCATTTGGATTACCCTGCACCATTGTGCGAAACAAAGATAAACAAAAATTCGGTGAGGTGGCTGACGAAGGCTGCTTTCTAGGTTACGTGCCTGGCACACCGAATAAAAGGGTTTTTAATCTCAAAACTGGTAAAATTGAGGTTGCTTTTAATGTGGAAATTACTTCCTACAAACCTCAACAATCAACGAGTGGTCCTGCTATATTATATGATTATGAAAGTGTTTTTAAATCATTTAATATTCCTGAGGTTTCTGATGCAGATGATTCTCAGCTGATTCAAACAGTGGTATGTGAAGACGATGAAGGCAAATTCATGCCTAGATCGAATGTTGATATGTCAGATGCTCCGGAATCTTCCCAAGGTGCTGCTGATCCTGATTCAAGCGATAGTGACTCTGAACCTATTCAGGGGGAGGAGTTCATTAATCCGTTTGCGAATCAAAATATTCAGGGGGAGGTTGGATCAAACCTGGGTGATAATCTTGAGGTCGATGCAGTTGCTACTACACGAGCAAACAGAGATCATCCGGTTGATATGATACTGGGAGATCCTACTGCAGGTGTTCAGACGAGAAGAAGCATAGCTGCTAATTCGGGTTTATTTGTTTCGATTGAGAAGACTGGGATAGTGAATGAATGCTTGTATAGTTGCTTTATTTCCCAAGAGGAGCCGGAGAACATTCATATGGCTCTTAAAGACAATTCATGGGTTGAAGCTATGCAAGAAGAATTGGCCCAGTTTGCGAAGTTGAAGGTATGGGAGTTAGTGGACCTTCCTAAAGGTGAAAGAGAGATTGGCACTAAATGGGTATTTAGGTGCAAGAAAGATGAAAGAGGAATTGTCACGCGCAATAAGGCTCGGTTGGTTGTCAAAGGGTTTAATCAGCAAGAAGGAATAGATTATAATGAAGTGTTTGCACCAGTAGCTAGGTTGGAGGCAATTCGTTTGTTTCTGGCTTTTGCTTCATTCAAGGGCTTCAAAGTTTTTCAACTAGACGTGAAGAGTGCATTTCTTTACGGGAAAGTCCAAGAAGTGGTGTATGTCTCACAACCAGATGGGTTCGTTGATCCAGACTATCCAGATCGAGTGTACAAACTTGATAAGGCTTTGTATGGGTTACATCAAGCTCCCAGGGCGTGGTACGAGACACTGTCTACACATCTGCTCCAGAATGGTTTTGAAAGAGGTCAGATTGACAGTACACTGTTCATAAAGAGGAAGAAAGATGATTTTCTGCTAGTACAGGTATACGTGGATGACATCATCTTTGGGTCATCTGATGAGAACATGTGTAAGGAGTTTGAACAGGTGATGAAGAGCAAGTTTGAAATGAGCGCTATGGGTGAGCTGTCTTACTTTCTGGGATTACAAGTTGAACAGAAGGAGGATGGGATGTTTATTCATCAAACGAAGTATGTGTATGACATTTTGGATCGGTTCAAAATGAATGATTGCTCTACTTTCAACACACCCATTTCCGAAAATCACAATCTTGGCCCAGATCATGAAAGCACTGAAGATGTTGATCCTACTCAATACAGGGCGATGATTGGTTCTCTAATGTACTTGACTGCTTCAAGACCTGACATCATGTTTGCCGTATGCTTGTGTGCCAGATATCAGGCGAATCCGAAAGAGTCACACATGAAAGCAGTGAAGCGTATTCTTCGTTACTTAAAGGGGAAACCTAAACTTGGGTTGTGGTATCCAGCTGATAGTGATTTGAGGTTTGTTGCTTACACTGATTCAGACTTTGGAGGATGCAAATCAAACAGAAAGTCTACAACAGGTGGTTGTCAGTTCTTAGGAGGCATGATCGTGTCTTGGCAATGCAAGAAGCAATCCTGTGTGTCTACATCTACGTATGAAGCTGAATATATTGCTGCGGGTAGCTGTTGATCTCAGGTTCTCTGGATTCAACAGCAGATGCGCGATTACGGTTTGGATTTCACTCGTACTCCTATTATGATAGATAATAATGCCACTATATCAATCACAAACAATCCCGTAAAGCACAGTAGAACTAAACATATTGACATACGTCATCACTTTATACGGGATTGTGCTGAAAAACGACTAATTGAATTACATCGAGTCGACACAGAAGATAACCTTGCTGATCTTTACACAAAAGCTTTTGATCGAGCTCGCTTTGAACACTTAGTCGAACTCAACGGGATGAGGAATCCTGAATAACTGGTTTTTCATAAGAATTTTGTAAATAGTTTACTGCTTTCTTAAAAATAAAAAATACAAAAACAGTGAAAAATCAAAAACATAAAAAAAATAGAAAATCAAAAATGAGTTTTCACTGTGTGAAAAAGAAGAAATGATAGTACATCAGCAAGTTAGACTGTCACACTCGAACTGAATTAAAATGCTTAAGTGTGATAGCAGCTTCATCATATGATATACCAGTAGGGAAAAGCATGAAATAATCAACTTACCAATGTGATATAAACATAAATGCACTGAGTATGAGTGGGGAACACATCATGGGTGTCCTTCTGCTGCATCCAGATACATGCTGACCTAGACACACCTAGGATATCTTAAAAGAGCTATAAATGCCAAAACCCTGAAAATGAAGAAGCTCTCATAGAGAGTCATTCAATAAGTACAAAATGCACAAATCGTACCAAAAATGGTATTTGTCTTAGCCCTCGTTAGATATTTTGGTCTCTCTGCTGTACGGAAGTACTGACCTGTTCACCAATTATCTAAACGTTGAAAAACAAAACGGATGAATTCAGTATACTCACCTACTACGATGAATCTTTGTGCATACCTTGATCGCGGGGGTATATCCTGAAGTGGTACACGCTAATATATCAGTATTAATATTACCTTAACGTATCATACGGTAATGGTACTTGAAATGTTCATGCATTTTGTTTAGGTGGACAAACATACTGGTAATCGTCTTGAACTGCTTTTCACGAAAAATTAACTAAAGAATTATCTAATAGTGTGAAAACAGTTTGATTGTGCTGATATGATCTTCTTACCGGTGATTCTCACAAAAACAGAGTGTTTATTGCTTTTCGTATTTATTTGCTTTCAGAAAATACAAAAATAGTGTTTTTTTTCTGTTAAAATTCTTAATGTACGGAAAACTGTTATTCTTGGAGGAATTGTTACTGATAGGGGGAGACAGTGTTAGTAAGTGGGTTTAAAATTTTTTAAATCATGCAGGTTATAAGGTGTTTGTTTAAAAAAATTTGTGCGTGTTGGTGTTAAATTGGAAAATGCTTAATCTGTTATACAGTTTAACGAATCTCTTGAATAATAATAATTTGTTTAACTTATGTTGAAAAATTCTTATGGTTTCTCGAGATGTTTGTTTTATAGTAAACAGATTGAAGTAGTGTGTTGCTGAGAAGTTGCTGTGTTGCTGAGAAGTTGCTGTGTTGCTGAGAAGTTGCTGTGAAGATGAGAGTTTGATTGGATGCATGGTAGACCCTCCTTTCTACATTGCAGACAAAGTTGAAGAGTTGAGGAGTTCTATACAAATGCTGAACTGGAGTTTACTCAAACGCTAAAGTTTTGAAGATTTGGTGATTGGATGCATCAGCTTAGGGGGAGTCTGTTGCTGACAGAAGCTGTTAAAGCTGAAGCTATCCAAAGACCAAAAGACTGTGAGATTCTGAAGACTGAAGTTACCTTTGCGAGCTATTGTCAAGAGGGAGTTTGTTGGTGCATATTTGTGACAACAGCTTAGATTTGGTCTTTGGATATCTTGTAATTAGTAAAACGATAAACAGTTAGCGGGTTTAGCTTTGTAATAGTAAATTAAGAGTGATTGGGCCAAACCAAACCCACATAGGGGGATGGTAGGCGAAATGGGCCTAGCCCATGACCTAGCCCATGGGCAAAGCTTTGACCTATATAAACAGAGCTTAGCATTAGGGTTTAGGTTAATCATCTAATCACTCTCGGAGAGAATTCGTAAAAGAGAAAGGCTTGGACGAATTTGGTGATCTTGATTGATTGTAATCGTTAGAAGATAATCAATAAAGATCGGGTTTAAAGTGATTTCGGTGTTCTACTCATTTTTCTGTGAAATCTAATCTAGAGGATTCCGCACTCTAGGTTGGATAGACGATTCTGTTACGATCCGCACGGCTCACGGGACCTACAAAAATTACTATATGATAATAGGAAAAGGTAATGAACAGTGTCGGAGGGGGGATGGCATCTTGGTAATTTGCATATTAAAACCAGGTGGAGGGTGAGTGTCAAAGCAAGCCTACACGTCATTTGAGGGCGGTGGTAGGTTGTTAAAATATGGAACAGAGATACAGGGGAAAGAGAGACGTGAGAGAACGATGAAAGAGATGAGAGAGAGTGATGGTTACCGACCACTTTTCTCCGGCCGACCGTCTTAGTACTCCGACGAGTAGACGTCATTCCGCTTTCCGGTTACCTCCATGCGGAAACGACCGGCAGGGGAAGGTAGAGGCGCATTAGAGGCGATTGAGAGGGGTTCGCTGGTGATCGATCACGGCTGGTGATACGGTGACGATTTAAGAGGCGAATCCGTTGGATAGGGTTCCGACGAAGCTCAGAGGAAAGAGAACGAGAAGAGAGAGAAGAGGCGTCGCAGTGATGTTTCTGTTCTTAGAGAGAGAACCCTAGAGGTAGAGGCATTGTCTTCCTGACTTCCTGCTTCCGGCAAACCCAGTCGTGCGGCGGGGTTACTGCTTATCTCTCCAGGTTTCATTTGATTTTGGTCTTTTATCATCTTCCTTGTAATTAGTTACTACCACATGTTTGTTATTAATATTCCCATCTGCTTCAGTGAGTTTCATTCGCAGATTAACTATGCACTGACGTTAGTCGAAGAGATTAATTTGAGGTTTATAAGCATATGCAAACAGGTAAATGCAGATCTCTTTTGAGAATTTTGTATAAATTTCATAATTTTTATGAAGAGATGTTGGTTTTAAGTGCAGGTTGTTGCCTATTGTTGGTAGTGTTATTGCTGGGTCTTCATGGTGTTGAGGTTAGCCTATTGGTGAGCTTGATGATGATGTAAGTTCACTCATGTTATAGCAATAGAATACTTGATATTGACGGGTGATGAGATCGGGTGATTGCTTAGCTCGATGATGATGAAGCATTGCTCATCTGAGGAAAAAACATTTCCTGGATGTTGGGTTGTTACCTGGCTGAATGATGAGAAATTGTTGTCGTTGGTTAATATTATAAGATGTAAATTCAAGATCCAAAACCATCGAAGCTAGACACCGTGTTTAGAGGCTGTGACGATGCAAACAATTTTTTGTGTTTGTTGTTTGGACGTGGCAAGTATTATTACTTGCGGTAACAATGAATAACCAATTCTGAGCCTAAACTATTTACGGTCATGTTTAGTTTCTGTTCATTTTTGGTATTTGATATTATATTATATCTATTAGTTTACCAAGTGAAATGAATAATGATTTATGGCATTTTGGGTATTTTGCGTTTGCTTTGCGGCATTTTGGGTTTTTAGTACCTGGTAACTAACGTCGTTACTAAATTCTGTTATATTTAACGTTTTCCTGATTTTGTGCCACGTGTTGAGTGGGTTTTTTCCCTGTGCTGAGGTTTTTTTAACCCTTTTCACCACATCTCTTCAATTGCTTGCTTGGGGGAATTTGGGATTTTTACATTTTTTTTTATATCTACTTAGTGTACCTACGGGCAGTTTTGTAATATGGCTATTGTGTGAGGGTACATGTGTTATGACACGTTCTGAGATGGAAACAATTGTCGTTTGGCATCCAAAGCCATCAAAGCTAGCCACGGTGTTTAGAGGCTGTGATGATGCAAAACATTTTGCGTGTCCATTGTTTAGGCGTGGCAAATATATTACTTGTAGCCACAATGGATAACCAATTATGAGCCTAAACGATTTACAGTAGTGAGAAAGTGTTTTTTCACTCAATGTAGACTCTTATAATATGATGTTAAGGAAATTATGTATTAAACAAGTGGATAAGCATTATTGTTGTTGCATTGCTGATGGATATCCTTATTCCTATCTTTACATAATCGGCATATAAGGAGCTTCTGGATGAGGTAAAGGTAATGTAATGTAGAACCAACTGATATATTTTGAGCTTATAAACAATTTTTTATTCAAAGACGTTTATTACAACTTAGGATGCACCAGTAAACTATATCTCATTCATGAGCCAATTAGCTATTCCTGTTTTGACTAATGTTGTTTGGATGTGTTTATGTTATCAAGGTTATATTAGACTGAATACCCACAGCTCTTTAAACCGGGTTCGGCTATATATTTATGATACATAGGTATTGAATGGTTAGCCTGCATTTGTGACAACATTCTCAAAGTTGTGGATGTTTTTGCTGCCGCTTCGAAGACCAATTCTTCTTTATAGAATTATTACGATTGGTATGTTGGTTATTGAAATTTTAGTATAGTTCCTATATTCTAGCCTGGTCCTTTCATATAGAGTGCATATATGGCTTATAAATGGTCAAGTTATATGTTATCTCGAAAATGTGATGTTAATGTTTTCCACATTTATGTATACTTTCAGGGGAGGGGAGCAGTGGCGGACCCAGAAAAAATTTTCATGGGGTGCGGATAAGGGGTTTAACCAAATTTTCAAGGGGTGCGGGGAGAATTTTACCTTATAAAATACACTATTTTTTTTTTCAGGGGGTGCGCCCGCCCACCCTGGCTTCTTACTAGGTCCGCCCTTGGAGGGGAGAGTCCAAATGTTGGTATAGTGTCCTCGGTAGTGAAGCCGGTGCTTTCGGAAGCTAGGTCCTTACTGCATATCATGGCATTTCCTGTTGGATAGCTATAATGCTATGGCGAACAGTTTTAGTTTTTGGTGTTGCTTATTAGAACATCATGTTAAATTTTAAAGTTAAATTTGTATTTTAGTGTGTTTTCAAAAAAATTAATTCGCAAGATATTTACCGTGTTCGTTCTGTACTTTCGACTCATCAGTTAACATATGTACCATAGATTTTTTCGAGTTTGGGAGTGCCTATACTTCCACGAAACGCATGGTTTCCACTTACCATTACGAAACGAATTGATACCAATTGGTGATCGCCCTTGGCACAACGCGCCAGTTTGATAAGACTAGTTCTAAAAAATTCTAAAAAATCCAAAAATTCCGTTTCGGCGCGAACCGTTTCGAACCCGAACCGTTTCGAGCTGAACCGTTTCGACGCGAACCGTTTCGACCCGTACCGTTTCGAGTTGAACCGTTTCGACGCGAACCGTTTCGACCCGTACTGTTTCAAAGCCGAACCGTGCCGTATCGAACCGAACCGTTTCGAGCTGAACCGTTTCGAACCGAACCGTTTCGAGCTGAACCGTTTCGAACCGAACCGTTTCGAGCTGAACCGTTTCGACTCGAACCGTTTCGACCCGTACCGTTTCGACCCGAACCGTTTCGAGCTGAACCGTTTCGACGCGAACCGTTTCGACCCGTACCGTTTCGAAGCCGAACAGTTTCGACCCGAACCGTTTCAAGCCGAACCGTTTCGAAGCCGAACCGTTTCAAGCCGTACCGTTTCGAAGCTGAACCGTTTCGACGCGAACCGTTTCGACCCGTACCGTTTCGAAGCCGAACCGTTTCAAGCCGTACCGTTTCGAACCGAACCGTGCCGTATCGAACCGAACTGTTTCGAGCTGAACCGTTTCGAACCGAACCGTTTCGAGCTGAACCGTTTCGACTCGAACCATTTCGACCCGTACCGTTTCGACCCGAACCGTTTCGAGCTGAACCGTTTCGACGCGAACTGTTTCGACCCGTACCGTTTCGAAGCCGAACCGTTTCAAGCCGAACCGTTTCGAAGCCGAACCGTTTCGACCCGTACCGTTTCGACCCGAACCGTTTCGAGCTGAACCGTTTCGACGCGAACTGTTTCGACCCGTACCGTTTCGAAGCCGAACCGTTTCAAGCCGAACCGTTTCGAAGCCGAACCGTTTCAAGCCGTACTGTTTCGAAGCTGAACCGTTTCAAAGCTGAACCGTTTCGAAGCTGAACCGTTTGGACGTGAACCGTTTCGACCCGTACCGTTTCGAAGCCGAACCGTTTCAAGCCGAACCGTTTCGACCCGTACCGTTTCGAACCGAACCGTGCCGTATTGAACCGAACCGTGCCGTATCGAACCGTGCCGTATCGAACCGAACCGTTTCGGCGCGAACCGTTTCAAACCGAACCGTTTCAGCTCGAAACGGTTCGGCTTCGAAACGGTTCGCGTCGAAACGGTTCAGCTCGAAACGGTTCGGGTCGAAACGGTACGGGTCGAAACGGTTTGCGTCGAAACGGATTTTTTTGATTTTTTAGAATTTTTTAGAATTTTTATGATTTTTTAGAATTTTTATTATTTTTTAGATTTTTTTGGATTTTTTTTGATTTTTTGGAATTTTTTTGATTTTTTGGAATTGGATCAAAATGGCAATTGAAAACATTTAAAATGAAAATCCCCAAAATACCCTGGTTAAAGATGGAGTTTTTGGATGGAGTTAGTGTATGTGATCAAAATGGCAACAAAAGGGAAAAGTCAGGGACCCAGAGGCAAAAAAAACTATTTGGACTAAAATGGCAAATTTGGACAAAACTCAGGGACTAAAATGGCAATTTACTCTTTATTTTTAGTGGTCTAGTTATTTTCTAAATAATATATCCAATCCCACATAAAAACAAAACAATAATAGACTGAGCTTCTATTACTGTGTTCGGTTTCGTTCGAGCCATTGAACAATAACATAATCGGTCTAAAGGGACACAAAACAACTTTTTATCTTGTAGCTCCCAGTTAATCCAAGATCTCTATCTTTTATCCTAGGTTGCTTCGTATTTGGTCTTCATCCGGTTTACAATTTTACAAGAAACACTTTACATAAAACTAAAACCAGTCTATTACATTGGGGTTCTAAATAACCCATAAAATACAACATATCGATCAACAACCGGAAAACAACGAAACAATTTCATAAACAACTCAAAGGTCCCAAAGCTCGATTTATTTATTCATCACAAACGAAAAAGACTCGATCTTTGTCAAACGAAAGTTTTGACGAATAAAAGATAGATCGATTTGAACTATAACATTTAAATGAATGCAAAAGCGGTTATGATACAACGTTTGGGAATATCGTGTACAGTTTTAGTTTTAATAAAAAATGTTACTTTGTTATCTATTTAACTAGGTTATAACTCCGTGTATTACATGGGATTGAATAAATAAATTTTATATATTAAATAATAAAACAATATATCTTTAAAACCTCATTTATTGTATGGGTTGAATGAATATAATTTTATGTATTAAATAATAAAAGTTATATCTATAAGAACAATATTGTACGGGTTGAATAAATGTAATTTTATATACCAAATAAAAAAGTTATATCTTTAAAACCATGTGTATTACACGTGTTGAATAAATATAATATTGTTTACCAAATAATAAAATAATACGTCTTTTAAAAAACCTCATTTATTACACGGGTTGAATAAATGTAAGTTTATATACCAAACAATAAAAAAATACATCTTTACAAATATGCGCATTACACGGTTTGAATAAATGTAATTTTCTGTACTAAATAATAAAAATATATATATCCTTAAAAAACCCTGTGTATTGTACGAATTGGATAAATCTAATTTTATATATCAAATAATAAAAAGTTATATCTTAAAAGAACCTCATGTGTTACATGGGTCGAGTAAATCTAATTGTGTATAGTGAAAATAAAAATATTTAATATATTAATACAAAGTTTGGTTTTCGTGATAAAAATAGATTATTCTGTTGTTGCAAAATTTGTTAACGAAGTCTCAATAAATTTAACCCTTTATTTAAAACTCCGTAAATGTATAAATGATAAATAATATTAGTTAATTTTATTTTAAATTCCGTAAAATTTATTTGATACCAAATTAAACAAAACGTTCAAATATAATTAATTCAAATAAATAATATTATAAATGAGAAGGAGATTAAACTAAATAATAATTATCAATAAGATATTAAACGTTCAAATATAATTAATTCAAATAAATAATAATATAAATGAGAAGGAGATTAAACTAAATAATAATTATCCATAAGATATTAAACTAATAATATTTAGTAGGAGTGTTATCTATAATATAAGATATTAAATTAAATAATATTTAGTAGAAGGGTTATCTATAATTAATTAAAAAAGATTAAATTAAAATAATAATTATCTATAAGAGATGGCCTAATATGATGACAAGTGTCCCTAAAATGGTTTCTTTTATTATATAGTATAGATATCTAATATTAATTGCGCTATGGAAACAAGTACATAAATTTAAGTCCAACTATATTATTCTGCTAGTGATCTAATTGCGATTCATTTAAACAATTATCACAACCATAGGTTGTTTCAGTATTGGGTACCTTTTTGACGAATACCGAAGAACACACACGATGAACAGACAACGTCACGCTAGTGACGCGCTTGGTTGCAAACCTCGCTAGGCGCTCTCTAGTCGGTCATCTGGGGAGTTGAGAGTACCCGACCTAGGCGGAGAGTACTCGGACATGTTAAATTATAAAGACATTAGTTTTCGGTAATTAAATATATGTAAAATAACATGACTTTACTAATATTTATAACAAAATACGTGAAATTGTTATTCATTCTTTAATATCATAGACATAGAACTAATGTTTTATTTTTTTAAAGTCAAACTCGGTCCAAGTTAACCTACTAGATCCAATTATGGCCAAGGTTGACCGCGTTTGATCGATTCCGACTAATTAGGCACCGTTGAAGAAAGTTGCGACATATAACTATTGTATGCCGCACATGAAAGCAAAACCGACTTTCCGAGGATGCTAGGCAACATTGATTTCAGATAGTGGCTAAGGAGGAATTGTCCAAAGCGATTGCGATCGCAATATATGAGATGTGATCACAACTACCCGACGATAATGATCGAGGTAACAACATTCCAATATTTATGGCTTTGGTATGCTTTCTTTGGTATTACTAGTTCAAACAATGATCTCAACATCCTTCAATAATCGCCATTTTTAATGACGTTATGCACGGATCGTCCGAAGGCTCCATTCGAGGTAAATAAGGTACAATACAAGCATGGATACTACCTTGTAGATGTGATACACCCAACTTGGGCAACCTTTATGAAAACATTTGCCTATCCAAATGACGAAAATGAAATAGTTTAAGGCGATGCAAAGGGTAGCAATTAGCAATAAAGGATGCCATATGAGCATTTGGTGTGTTAAAGAATCATTGAGATATAGTTCTACTTCCGGCATCGACAATGTCAATAGCCAAGATTAGAAACATAATGTATGCGTATATCATATTACACAATATGATAATAAAAGACGAACAGATGGTGATATCACCAGAGCATAAGATGAATGCTCAAACAAATGGAGAGGTTAATGATGATGTTCTTTAGGAATTGCTAAATCAAGATACGCATCATGTCCTTCGAGCAGATCCTGTAGAGCACATTTCGAGCATCAACCTTCCACATTAAAATAATTAGTAATTCCTATTTCCTTGGCAATCTAATTACACATGCCCATATTACTGAGAGACTCTCACCGACGAATACTTATCGGTGATGTTTTTCACCGCTGGATTTCCAACGGAATTGTCCGTTGGTGATACTCTTTGTTTAGTAGTGATAAATCGGGTTTTCTTGTGAAAGATTAGCCCTATTTTATTACAACAATGTAGTATTAATTTATTTTGCGTTTTTTATTGAAAAAGGAGTGATTTTTTTATAAAGAACTCGACTATTCGGCTTCACATGATATGTTGTATTTTGTGGTAGTAAAAACATAGTTTATGTTAGTCACAAACGAAGTGGTTGAGTTGAGTTAAACAAAGTTAAACAAACTCTTGGACTCAATATCTGCTCGATTATATATTTATAGTTGGTGTTTATATATTTTATAATTAAAACACTAAATTTGTAGTTTTCGGCTCGATTATATTATAATAAAAATACTAAATTTGTAGTTTTCTTCTCGATATATATATATATATATTGGAGGGTTCAAATGAGAAGAAAAATTATGTAAGAATAAAAAGAATAAGTCTTAAACCAATAGAAATGCTCCATTTACTTCATTTAATATGTGTATTTTAATGTTATTGAAAATGGCATATAGGTAAATTTATAATTGTAATTAATTAGCTAACTAATTAAACTTGTAACTCACTTTTAAATATACTCTTTCAAAATAAAATAATTTATGGTGAAGGACAATTTTCGGCATGTGTAGGATAAATTTTAGTATGTGTAGGATAAAATTTGAAATGTGTAGGATACATTTCGATGTGTGTAGGGTAAATTCCGATAAGTGTAAGATATATATATAGGTTAAATTTGAAATGTGTAGGATAAAAAGTTTTTGTTTTATTAATGAGATATAACATAATTAATGAGAGGAGTTATAAACTATTTGATATTTTACCATTATGTCCTTTCTTATTTTTCTTCTCATATTAAATTTCTTCTCAAATGAACCTTCCCCTATATATATATAGGGGACCGCTAAAATGAGAACTACCTCCAGTTGTAAGAACCGCGCGAACCACTTTCTAACCATTAGATCAAGATGATGGATGGATGAGATTAGAAGTATTTAAAAATAATATTAAGTATTTTTTATCTTATTATGTCTTTAATATTTTAATTCAAAAGGGTATTTAAGTAAAATTACGTTTTTTTGTCTTTTTATATATATTATATATAATTGCCTTTTTGTCCTATTCATTAATTACTTTTTATTAAAAAACAGAATTTTTTGTTAAACAATATTTTTAAAATCAGATTTTTATGATATTTTTTTTTTAAGATTTTCAAAATGGATGGATGAGATTAAAACATTTTTAAGAGCCGTTCTTTATGAGCGTTTTTTTACGGAACGTTTCACGACCTGTTTTTTTCGCCCCGTTTTTTTCACGCCGTTTTTGCGACCGGGTTTTTACGTGCGGTTTTTTATTCCCGGTTTTACGCACCGTTTTTTAGCGCTCCGTGTTTTATGTCCCATTTTTACGCCCGGCTTTTTAACGCATCGTTTTTTAACGCGTCGTTTTTGCACGCCGTTTTTTACGCTCGACTTTTTCAAGCGTCACTTTTTTAACGCGCCGTTTTTTACGTCCCGTTATAAAGCGGCGTTTTTTATGTCCCGTTTTTTCGCGGCGTTTTTATCCCCCGTATTTACGCCCTTGTTTAGGCGCCGTTTTATCACACGGTTTTTTACGTTTTACAGTTTACGTAGAAAAAGTTTTGCGTTTTACGCGCCGGTTTTTTGTGCCGGTTTTTTGTGCGCCGTTTTTGCACGCCGTTTTTACGCCCCGTCTACGCCCAATTTTTTTTACACCCCGTTTAGCCCCGTTTTTTACGCGCCGTTTTTTACGTTCCGTATTTTACGACCCGTTTTTTTTTCAAAAAAATTTTTACGGTTTACGGGATAAAATTTTTTACCTCAAATTTTTACGTTTTACGTTTTGAGTTTTAAGTTTTACGTTTTTACGTTTTACGTTTTTAAGTTTTAGGTTTTACGTTTTACGTTTTACGTATTACGTTTTACCTTTTACGTTTTACATTTTCCGTTTAACGTTTTACGTTAAAAAGTTTGCGTTTTACATTAAAAAATTTACGTTTTACGTTTTATGTTAAAAAGTTTACCTTTTACGTTAAAAAGTTTACGTTTTACGTTAAAAAGTTTACGGTTTTAACTTTTTTCTTTTTACAAAAGCTTGTTACAAAAACATTTTACGAAAGTTTACGTTTTACGTCTCAGATAGATTGAACTTATCATCAAAAACACAAATCAATCACCGAGTCAACACGTTGACTGTATTGACCATGTTGAACTTATCATCAAAAACACAAATCAATCTAGTTGACTTTACTGTATTGACCATAGCTGACCCGAACATCGAACTGAGTCGAGCCTCCTGTTGACTAACATTGACCCGAACCCAAGCCGAGTCTTCCGTTGACTAGCATTGACCCGAAGCCAAGACTGGATCGAACCAAACCAAACCCAAAGCTGAGCCGAATGTGAACCCCAAACAAAGTGTGAACCGTGTGACCCATATATGTATGTATATTTTCAGCATCATCAATCCACCAATTCACATACTTAGCTACAAAATACTAAATCAACCATCAGAATTTTCATCATAATCCTTCGAATTCACATCAATTTTGATATACAAACACACCTTAGTTGACTTCCAAATAACACGTCTTCCCCAATTCAACACCAAAAGTAAAATAATCACTAAAACTAAACTAGCAGGATCCTCATGCCTAATGTTTAAACTATACATACGTTACATACACATATAGATACACACATATGTATGTACATTTTCACCATCACCATTCCACTAATCTCCATTCATCATCATCGGACCGCCGGGACTCCGACCGCCAGGAAAAGCAAGACCGAGACTCTGAACATCATCACCATCATCATCATCATCATCGGACTTCAAAAAAAAGGAACTTACACGGGCTGCCGGAGCTTCGAGCCACCTCCGCCGCTGCTCCGATCGGCGAACCAACGCCGCCGTCCATCGATGTATCCCCCCTCCGGCGCGTCTCTCTCTCTCTCTCGAATTGGGTGGGTGTGCTTGTCTCCGTCATCACTATCGCCGGCCCACCACGACAGGGTGGTCGGCTGTCTCGTCTCTTGGGTTGTCGCCGACAGTCTTCAGGTGTAGCAGGAGGAACCCGGTCGCCGGATGTCCCATCTCTTGGGTTGTCGCCGGATGTTTGTTGGTGCATACATCTGTCGACTTCGTCTTATATCGAGTCTGGGTTGCGTTGCGGATCTTATCAAGCATGATATCATCATATTGAATGATGACATCATCAAAGTGACATCATCATTGCACATACATGAAATTAAATGTTCATATAAGACAAATTAGAAGGTTGGTCATTTGAGCATGTAACCGTTTGAACATGGCTGATCGTTTGAAGAGGTCATCGTTTGAAGGGGTGACCGTTTGAAGCATGTCATGCCATCTTCAAACGGTCAGGGGTTCATTCCTATAAATACCCTTCAAACTTTCATCATTTGTAACATTTTAGATTCCGACGGCGAAGCCCTGTCGAAGTGTCTCTGTGTTGTAAATCTGTTCAAGATCAATAAACAAGACATTTATTAGTGAATACAAGCTAAACGAAGACCGAATCAATGAATTCCGCCTCTGATTCAGTCTGAGCACTCTTCTGATCGACTCGTTAGGTCGTTTCACGATCCTACATGTGGTATCAGAGCTCAGGAGGAAGAGTTCTTACCGTTTAGCTCGTTTTCGCTAGCAAATTCTGATTTTCTACACCTTCTTTCACAAAATTGATACTTTTCACGGTTAAAATCGGCTAAAACTTTCACAATGTGTGCGTAAATGTGTTTTAACAAACCCTTGAGAATATCAGATCAAAACTCGAAGTAAAACTGGTAAAAATGGCTTGAAAATTGGTGACCGTTTGAACGAAGTCTGACTGACCGTTTGAAAAATGCACCTTACCGTTTGAAAATGCACATGACCGTTTGAAAAATGCGCCTTACCGTTTGAAAATGCACATGACCGTTTGAAAATACATGGTTGTCCGTTTGAAATTGACCTTACCGTTTGAAATTGGGCATGTCCGTTTGAAAGTATCGTTAACCTGAAACACGACTACCGTTTGAAAGTTCATCGTTTTGTGTGAAACATTAAACGAAGGTGTCAGTGCATGTGATATTATCGAAAGTGCATTGAGTAGTGTGAACCGATTGAGTGCGTACATCGAGTTGTGTATAACAGTTTACGAGGTGTCAGTAATTGGGAAAAGAGTTCATGTGAATTAATTCAGATTGAATGTGTTGGTGTATGTGAATATCTCAGTTGTTGTCGTTTGCATGTGATACTTATTAAAGACTCATGTGATATAGATAGTGAGGCCCAATAGAATTCAAGTTTGCATGTGAATTGAGATTAGAATCAAATTGTTTGAACATCACCGACCCATGTAATTTGACTAAAGAAAGTGTCAGGAAGCATATATTGATCGGCCCAATGAGATAATTGGTGTGAAATATTGTTGTCGGCTACAATTCACGTGAAAGTGTTTGGCCCATGTGATTAATATCCTTGTTCAAGGTTTCGGCCCAATCACAATTAGCGATCAATTTTAATTGAGTACAGTTCATTGTTTGTTTGTAGAGTTAGTGGATTTTGCGGCCCAATCAAGTTTCATTGATTAAAGTCTTAATTGAATAGCCCAAGATTGCATGTGATTCAAATTGAATATTCTGACTTTTGATATTAAGTGTTTGCATGTGTTTACAATTGATATTAAGTGTCAGATTGTCGGCTACTTTTACAAACATTAAATCATTGATTGTTGTATGCATGTGATAAGGTCAAGTGTTTGTAGGTGTTTTGATTGAAAATACATTCAAGTCACACGAGGTGGTTCAGATGGTTTGAGTAGAAGTAACCAGGTTGTACGGGTTGAGTAAATATCACATCTGGTTGTGTTTGGAGTATGGCAAAAATGTTTGATGAAAAAGAAAATGATCATATTGAACGATTAAATGATGGATATGGTTGGTATAGAGCAAGCAATTATGAACAAGATGATAAACGGATTTGGATTATGCGACTTGAAAATTTTCTGTGTAAAAAGAATGAGATATTTGAGGAGTTGAAAAACAGATTTAACTATTTACTGGACAAATTGAAAATATATGAGATAAAGTTGACAGATGCTGAACAAGTATCAAAGCTTGCAGATGCATTACCTGCAGAATGGGATGATTTTTTTTAAAAATCTTAAAAGAGATTCTGGATTTTCTAGGTTCTCAAAATTACGTCCAAAAGATTTTATCAAAAAGCTCAAAGCATATGATTATGAAAATAACAAGAAAAAGAGAGAATTGATGGATAAAATAAAAGGAAATTTAGATAAAATGAGTTTGGATGTAATTGTTGAAATAGACAAAAGAGTTTGTGTGTGTCTTGCAGCAAAAAGTGTCATGAACTATGACATTAAGAGGGGTTGTTATATTGATAAGAATATGAATCCTCTTGATTTCGTTAAAATTTTTTGTGCAGGAACATACAAGATAGAGGAAGAGAAAGTTTTAATGAAAGAAGAATCTGGTTCTGAATCAGTGTGTTCTAAATGTGATAAACTTGAAGCTGACAATGGCAAACTCTTGAAAGATGCGGAAAGTTTGACATTGGAAATCAAGAAATTGAAAGATGAGAAGCAACTTGATGATAAACAGATTCTTGTTTTACAAGAAAATTATGAGAAATTGAAATCTGAAAATGTCAAACTGTTAAATGATTTGGACAGTTTGACATTAGAAAACAAAATTTTGAAAGAAAACGAAAAAGATTTTGAAAATGAAAAAGTAAAAATTGAGAAAGATTTTCAAAGTCAAATAAAAATTTTAGAAGATGAGAAAGATTTGTTTGGTAAAAACAATCTTGAAAAACAAATTGCAATCAATTCTCATCTTGAAAAGATTATTCGACTTGAAAAGGAAGCAGAGTGTGCTCAAAAGAAAATCAAGGAATGGGAAGAAAAGTCGAAGGTGTTTGTGAATACTTCAACTGTTCCTTGTCCAAAACCTTTTAATTCAGTTCCAATAAGTGACAATGTCACAAACTTTGACAAAGTCAAAGTTGAAGATTGCGATGAGAAATATGATGATGAAAATGAAAAAATGAAGAAAAAGAATTTATTTTTGAAGTTAAAAGAAAAGTTTCAAGAAACTGTTCCACAATCAACTGAAAAGGGAGAATGCTCTAAGCAAAAACCTTTGAAGAAGAAAGTGGAACAAAAACAAAAGGAGAAAATTTTGAAAAATGTTCAAAAAGAAAATAAAAGTTCATCAGATCAATCATCCAATTGCAATAAAAAATTACAAAAAGTAAAAAATGAAAATTCAAAAATTGTTGGTAATGAGTGGTGCAGGTCGGACCACAGAGCTCAAAGGCCAAATCCAGCAAACAAGAGGAGGAAAGATTATCACCAAGCCAAACAGTGCTTTGATCTAAATGTTTGGACTGAAAATGGTGATTGGTACGATAACAGAGTGTGTTACAGATGCGGCTATCAAGGACACATTGCTGTTAACTGCCAGAGTTGGAGATTTACGTTAAGGAGATGCTTTAACTGCAACATTATTGGCCATATTGCTAGAGATTGCTCAATGAGATCAATGAGAAGATCGAGAGTTGAATCTCAGAAGCAGGTGAAGAAACCAGTCAATGTCAAGCCCAAAGAACAGAAGGTTCAAGAACCTAAAGTTCAAGAAAAGAAAGTGAAGCTTTCACAAGGGAAAAAAGACAGACTGAGGAAGAAGAGGAAGAAAGCGAGAGAGTATCTAGAAAGGATTTTGTCCTCGGATACAACTGGTAAAACATATAAAAGTTCTGATAAATCGTCTTGCTCGCCAAAGAATGACAAATCAAGCAAAATGAATTCATTAGATACAAATTTGAGGACAGAAAAGAGAGTAAAGAAAGAGAAGGCAGTTAATCAAGAGATTAACAAATCTGGTGATGAATTTGTTTCTCCGGAAACAAAGGACCCAGTTGTTGGCGATGAATCTGGCTCATCAAAGTCAGACAAGCCACATTTAGGCAATGATTCTGGTATGGTAAAACCAGAGGAGCCATTTGTTGAGGTAAAAGTTGAGAATTTTGGTTTAACAATGGATGATGCAAATTTTCCACCATTGTTGAACAAGAATTCAAAATCACCCAAGGACAGTCAGGCTTGGGTGAATCTGTTTAAATAGAAAAAACTTGACTTGCCGGAGCTCCCAAGTTGGTAATCGTGGAGCATGAACCGGCATCTTTCATTGTGTATGAAAATTGTTTTTTGTATAAGTGTGAATTGCCGGAACTCCCAGGTTGGTAAGTGTGGAGTATGAATCGGCACCTTGAGAATTCAACCAACAGATGATGATTGGTTGAAAATGCTTGATTGGATTGATCTTACAAGTGGTAAATCAGGGACATTAAGTTGTATCTGATTTCCTACAAGTGGTTAAAAAACAAAGTGATGAACCAAACCCCTAACTTACAAATGGTTTTACAAAATCAACAAAACTTATTTTCCGGAAAAACCATTTGATTAAAACAAACTTAAGTGTTTTGAAATCAATGGGAAAATAGTTTGTTGTGAGGGGGAGTTCTGATTGTTTATGCCAAGTGGATGGAGAATTGAGGCAATTTGATATCAGTTGTTATGTTCTTGTATAGTTTGTTTTAAATTTTCTTTAGATGTTTTTGTATTTTAGGGGGAGTATAATTTCAGAAAATCCAAAAACATTAGAAAATTTGAAAAAGCCAAAAACATGATAAAATGAAAAATGAGTTTTGTTGCATAAAAGAGGAAATGATAGTGCATCAGTGGACTGTCACAGCATGCTAAAGAAATGGAAAGATATAATGTGATAAACGATCTCACTAAGGATGTGATGGTAGGCTCAGCTAGACTAGTAGATTTGCGATAACGATACAAACCTGAAATGAAAAAGCCTAGTTCTAGTGGGAAACATGGTCGAAAGCATAGTACCTAGTTTTGTCCTTCTTGATTGTGTGCCTACTCAGTAATCGCTGATTGTCGAAAGACATAAAACTGGTTAAGTTTGTGCACTTTCACAACTTTGCTAAAAAGTCGCTGTGATTGTGCATTTTATTTTGCAAAGATTTAAACTTGTCTTATTTCTTTATTTTGTTTAAGCATCGGACATCCTCTGCGTATACGTGAGTATTGACCTGGATGTTGTTGCCTAAACGTTCTGCTTTATTTTCTTTGGTGTTTCGTTTAAGCTTTGGATCACCTCTGCGTATACGGAAGTATCGACCTGGTGGTTAAAGCCTAAACAATTTCAAATTATTTTATTTTTCTTATTTTGTTTAAACATTGGACTTTCTCTGCGTATACGTAAGTATCGACCTGATTGTTAATGTTTAAACATTCTGCTTTGTTTTCGCACAATTCACAGTTGATAAAAGGTTAAAGGCATTACTTGAGTTAGTGTATTGCATGATGAGGGGATATGCTGAGATCGTGGGGTTCATAAGAACTTAGTGCAAAATTAATATACCTTTAACGTATCGGTAAGCATTTCGAAAGTTTTTAGATTGAGTTTAAGTGGACAACAATATCGTCAATCAATGTGAATCGTTTAGAGCTTAAAATGAAATCGAGCTTAA